>OW386285.2:417673819-418923819 GCA_936432065.2 Rutpela maculata | reverse complement strand
CCAATCAAATACCAAGAATTGTCGAACAGTTACGAATATTATAACTTTTGCTCAGTTACGACCGTGCTGGGGGCCCATAACCTATTCGGATTATATCTGAACCAGTATAATAAACAATAACTTAATTGGTTTTGATAACAGAATATGTAAGACTTTTATTGAAAATATATGGACATTGACAATTCTAATTAATTTAACAAGCATCTATGATCTCATTATAATAAATATAACAATCACTAAAAAACTATAGTGACATCGAACAGATACTTTGTATCTTTTTAATAGGGATGGTGAATATTACTGGCGACTGCGAATATGAGATTCGGCCCAGAATATAGATAGATGATATTTTTATTGGTGTTAGAATACATTATTAAATGCTTACACAAGTCAGAAATATCAGTATAAAATAAGATATATAATAACCAATGATCGAAATTTGGGTTTAATTCCAGTGGCGCATATAGGTGCATAAAATTTTACGTCAAAAATTTAAACGTAAGATTGTTCTTTCTTACAAAATTAAATCGAAATTAAATCTAATACGGGCCTACCTTATGAGTTTCTCATTTATTTTGGCATAATAGAATAGGGTTGTTTGAGGTAAAGTAAACACTCAAGAATATAAACACAGAGCAATGTTAGTATATTAAATTTAATAAATTGATCTTTGCAAAAATCCCTATATTTTAGCTGGGAGAGTATACGGATGCACCTACGTTGTAGGCCAAATATTCTTGTGGCATGTGCAGAATGCCCCCAGTTTAAAATACCATAAGACATGTTAGCATGGAAAGAACCATAGTAGGCCATGAACCATAAGTTTTTGTGCATGAGATACCGAGATTACTTATATGTTCAGAAAAATGTAATTTATTGTTAAATAAAATACCTAAATCTTTTGTAGAACATTGCCTATCTAATATTTGATTGTTCAAACGATAATTGTGTATAACTGGTTCATTCTTGTTCAAGTTTAAATGCATTACACCATTCCTTAAGTGAATTAATTTGGAATCATAAATGCTGTAAATTTCGAAATACATTTTTAAATCGTATGCAAACAGAAGTTTATCACAGTCAACAACTTTAGTAAGATCATCAATAAATAACAGAGACAAGAGTGGTCCAATATTGGATCCTAGAGGAACACCCGATGAAACCACGTATATCTCTGACTTAAAACCATTGCATGCTACGTAGTGTGCTCTATTATTTAGGTAAGGAATGGCTAAATTAATTAAATTTCTGTATAACCCAAAATTTATTAATCTTACAATTATAACAGTGATTGATATTATTATAGGTCTTTGAAAAATCAGTGTACACCACACCTACCTGTCCCTGATCTATGATTAACCGGATTACTGCGACTTATCGCTGAACCTGAGATCAACATAAATAATACGGAATAAAAATGTTATATCATCAGCAACTAAAAGTGATGGAATGAGTTTTGACGCAGTGGATTTGCGTCATGTTCTTTAGTTGCCATGTAATAACGGAGTTACGTATGCTATATATACTTAGCTTAGTTGGTGTAGCTTTCACACAAAGTCTGTTTCCAGTTTAAAACAGCGGGGAAATTTGACATTTTAAGCCGCAACTGCAGTTTTCATAAATTGTTTAGTTTCCAACGGAGGATAGGCGAGTAATTTATATTAATGTACCAGCCGATGTTTCTAATTTCAGAATGTTTATTACCATTCACAGAATTTTAGATTACAGTTCGTATAAAAAGTATTAAACACCTAGCTTTAGCAAATATGTTTTTGTGACATCGGAAAAAGCTTGGTAGCAAACGTTTTATTCGGCGCATTGAAGGAAAATTGTTCAATGCGCTTTGAAAGCACTAGAAATTAAAGATTTAGCACTATAGCGGATGCAGTGCCCTAAAGTCTACAAGAATTATGGAGCGACAAATATGCAGAAAATAAGGACGTCATTAATATTTGTTACAGATGGGGCTTCTTACATGAAAGCTGTTGGAAGAATTTTGAAGAAAACATATGAGAATGTATTTCATTTAATATGTCTTCATAGAATTGCTGAGAGGATTAAGGAGTGCTACCCTATATATTGATACAGTAATATCTACTGTAAAGAAAGTAGTATTTCTTAATGCACCAGATGATGTAGGGTTATTTCAAGAAATTCTTCCAAATACACCATTATCCGCAGATGCACGGTGATACACTAAATCTGGTTTTGACGTCGTTTATCGGTATCCCCCGACCTCTATAAATTATTAAAACAACGCGAAGATCCCCTGATTTCTTGACCACTGATTGACAGATACTTCTTTAAATGTCCGCCAATTTGCTACAACCAATTTTTATTTCAAATTAGCATTAACAAAGAACTATGTTCTGTGCCTTACGCACTGTGGGCCCTAAGCGAACATACTCATATAGGATAGAACGGGATCAAAAACAGATTTAAAAGTTCTGTTGGACCAACCCTCTAAAATGAGTCTCTTAGGAGGTAGGGCTGTGCAAACTTCGTCATTGACTTCATGGGCAGTAAGCGCAAAGTAATCAATTCTGGCATTTGAGGAATTCTTTAACAATATGTGCAACCCTCGTAAAAGTCAACCTTTTGAAGCCTTCAACCGAGTCTACACATTAAAAGAATGTTTATTAACAATACCGGGTTTGTGGAAGGTTTACCAAGGCGTTTTTGCAACGCGCTCTCTAAAGAATATTTGAACGCACCTTGTCCGGCGGGCTTCCTGTCAGCATCAGGTATAACTATTAGGCAACCAGGTATACTCGCTTGTAGCCGAAGGAAATATCTAATTGGCGAGAGATGGCACCACTATGCTCAAATGCACAATAAAATTTGGCAAAATACGAAATTAGTACCTAAAATTCCGGAAATTACTAAATGTGAAAATAGACTGTAACAAGATAAAGAGAATAAAAAACAAACGGTCTAAGAATAAATAATTAGATATTTACAAAAATTATAAACCAAAAGCAGTATAACAGACTTAATTAAATAGTACAAAATTTTGTGTTACTTCTTTAAAGGCAAATTAATATGAGTTTTAAACAATTAAGACGTAGCACTCGCGAAAACATTTCTGTCTGTTTGTTTGCACGAAAAATAGTGAGATAAACGATAAAACTGGCCCAAAGTTTAAGGTGACGCAAATATAACAAGAAAGCACTGCGCTAGCGATCAAAATGTTGAAAAGCCGGCAATTGGAAAATACTCTCTTAATTCTCCCTATTTCTATGAATCGCTAACAGCCAAATGGAACATAGTAATTGTTTATGTACTTACAAAATCTGCTGGGCCCTATGGTATACACTATAAAAATAACTGCAGCACGCAGTTATAGATTAGTAGCAGTTATATGCACAATTAAAGGCATAATTATACCACTTTAGGTACAAGGAACACTTACACTAGAGTGTCCTTTTACAATTTAACCACTCGTAGGTCTAACATAATTATTATTAAGTATGCACGTATTTAAGAGACAAATGGTATTGTTAATATCTTGTTTGAACTATTTGATAAAATTCACCATTGTTCTTTTCAACAACACACAGGTACTTGATTTTCTTAACCAGGACTCTAATGAGAAGTGATATACATCACACCAAAGTTTCATTTTATATTCTCCCCGCTCGCAAGCTAACTTCTAAGCCAAGCGTCCACATTATGTCATATCTGTGCGTTCTCATTGGAGGAAAACCTCCACGTTGGTGCTTGTGATGAATCAATCTAGAATGTTAAAAATGTCGCCTCGTAAGCAACAAGTTGTTGAACTGGGCCGGCGTTAAATATTTCTTGATAAAAATAACATATTGAGTAATTTTTGGCAATGAAGATATAAAATAATGTAATTTAGCGGATTTTAATAGAAATTTGCGAGTACTTAAAAAGTTGACCGTTACATAATCGAAAGACGGCCCAATTAAAACTATTTTCTTCTATTTTTGAGCATCTTCCACTTTCCATTGATATATGATATATCACTGTTAATTTGGGGTCCAAACTGGGCATATTTCTTTGTAGCACTATGCAGCCCTGTTACCTACCCTGCTTGTAGCGAAATTAAGACAAAGTGGAGATATTTAAAAATTGATATAATTCGTAAATGATGAAACATTCAGACCTAATGAATTTTTCAATTAATTTTATTTATAAAAAGATTAGTCTGCTTTTGAAAATCAATTTGCGTTTGACGTTAATTGGGTGGGTTCAAAGTTGCTAATTTTACTGCCGTCTTCCCCGCCGAGATTCGATCCTGACCGACTGGGTCTCAAACTGAGGATTCTTAAATGTAAACCAATGCTTCCATTAACGTTATAAAATATCATTAGGGTCTGAAAACTGGGTGTATATAAACAGTTTAATATTACGAATGGACTGTCGGTCCTCTTTGATTAAGTTACCGAAGTTGTTCCTTTCCTTTTTAATAAATTTTTAATTTGATTACTCACAGACGAAATCAATTTTAACGACGTTGTTGTACAAAGATAAAAAATAAATACAATACAACTGTAACACACCTTATCACTTTTAATTAGACATACTATACTCTACCATACATACATTTACTTATTTATTTATTTATTTTATAATGCACTAAACAGACGAAGCCCTATTACAGAGAGATAAAACACTTACATAAGTTTATTAATATTAATTACATACTACTACTACTACCAGGTAGTCTTAGGTAGTAACTACCTAATACTATCTAATAAATAATAATAATATTAACATTCAGTTGTTAAAACAACATATTTAATGTATATTTTAAACTTCCTAAGCTGATATTAAGTATATCACAATTGGTTTGTATCTCATGATAAATACTACATAATTTATAAAGAGGGGAATTTACTTCATAGTTTTTACTAGCAAATTCTAAATGGTTCTAAATGTTCTGGTAGAATACTTAGGTACATTTATAAATATCGAGGACAGAAAATTAAAATCATCAACATTGCCATGTGACAGTTTAAGTAGAAATACAATATGACCTTATTTTGGTCGACACTCTGGTGTTTTAAGATTATATCGTTCCCTTAACATGTTTTTTTTACAGTGAGGTCATGGAAACCTGTCACTTTATAGTTTATGTATTGTAATACTTTATTCTGTCTGTTTCTATACTGTTTACCTGTACTAATTATTGTCTAATAGCTCCTATGTTGTTAAACATTTTGGTATTACATACTACGAAGCCATACATTTTATTAGCTTTATTTACCATGGAATAATGGCCCGTAAAGATAAGTTGGGTGTCAAAAGTTATACCTAGATCCCTCATGGTTTCAACTCTGGCCAATCTTGTATCATTTATTTTGTGCTTATATATAATCGACTCTTTTCTGCTAGTATAGCATTTATTGATATTAAAATATAATCTATTCTGAAGTGTCCATTGATATACGTTATCTATGTCATTGTGGAGCAGTCTATACTGTTTTCAATATTTATGTAGATGTTTAGATCATATGCACATAATAAATATTTGGAAGATTCATTTATTTCAGTTAAACTATGTATAAACAAGAGAAATAGCAGTGGACCAAGGCTTGAACCCTGAGGAATCCCGGATAAGCAAATGAAGTGTTTTGATGCGTGTCCATTCAGAGACACATAGTGTTTTCTATTTTGTAAATACGAGGTAAACAGATTTTCGTGGAATCCAAATTTGTTGTTAAGTTTACAAAGAAGAAAATTATGTGACACCGAATCGAACGCCTTTTGAAAGTCAGTATAGACTATATCTACCTGATTACCCTCGTGTATTGCTTGCGATATATCAGGCTAATAATAGTATGAATACTAAACCCTACAGAGTGTCCCAGGATGGATGTAACAAGAGGTGTAATGGACCAAAACTTTTGGAATTTTGGAATGGTATTTGGGGATTGAGTCTTGCTTGTTGTAAAACTAAAGTATAACAAACATGACTTGATTTGGTGTTTTACAGGGTGTTTTATAAGCAAAGTTGTAAAAATCACCACTAACAAAGTACCTTTATTTTTCAAAATATGAAAAAATTCCACTAAGAAAAGTTATTTAGAATGCAATTTTATACCTCTATACCAAATTTCAGGAATATAAAATTAGTTTTTTGAGAGTGTAGGAGCAAATGTTAATCATCTCAAAAAGTAGGCTATGGGTAAGTAAAAAATTGAATATACGAGATGTAAGAAGGTATAATGTTAATCGAACTAATTGTAAAACAAGAAACAATTACTAACAGAAGATTAATGAGATTTAAAAATTATAACAAGTAATAAATGTCAAAAATCATGGAAGAAAGATTTTTTTCATCATTTCATAATTTTCTCAGATGAATCCACATTCACAACCAATGGTGTTGTTTCATCTCAGAATTGTCGGTTTTGGGCTTCTGAAAATCCAAATTTTAGAATTCATTGTAGAAGACAATATTATAAAAAAGTGAATGTGTGGTGTGCCGTTTTTTATCACGTTGGAGTTATTGGACCTTATTTCATTGAGGGAAGGTTAAACCAGCACACTTATTTACAGCTTCTTGAAAGATTTTCTGAAGAACATTTAAATATTTTAAGAGATATGCCTTCAGTTCATTTTCAACATGATGGTTGCCCTGGCAACTCCACAGAAATGGTTAATCGGTTGTTGAATTTTGGAGAAAATTGGATTGCCAGGAATGGACCGATCAAGTGGCCGACGAGACCTATCAATATTGGATTTCTTTTTATGGAGTCGCCTCAAGCAGTTGGTTTACGCTGAACCACTTCCTAACGATGTAGCAATATTGAAGCAGAGAATTACAAATGCCGTAAACTCCATATCGTTAGATCATATTCGAAACAGTTTTAAGGACTTCAGGCGAAGGATCGAAATGTGTGTGGATGTGGGTGGTAGCTACGTCGAATAATAAAAAAATTGTAAACATTGTTTTGTATTGGTCAATAATTAATTTGTTTGTGAATCTGTTATGTTTTTGACATTTATTACTCGTTATAATTTTTAAATCTCATTAATCTTCTGTTAGTAATTGTTTCTTGTTTTACAATTAGTTCGATTAACATTATACCTTCTTACATCTCGTATATTCAATTTTTTACTTACCCATAGCCTACTTTTTGAGATGATTAACATTTGCTCCTACACTCTCAAAAAACTAATTTTATATTCCTGAAATTTGGTATAGAGGTATAAAATTGCATTCTAAATAACTTTTCTTAGTGGAATTTTTTCATATTTTGAAAAATAAAGGTACTTTATTAGTGGTAATTTTTACAACTTTGCTTATAAAACACCCTGTAGAACACCAAATCAAGTCATTTTTGGTATGCTTTAGTTTTACAACAAGCAGGACTCAATCTCCAAATACCATTCCAAAATTCCAAAATTTTTGGCCCATTACACCTCTTGTTACATCTATCCTGGGACACACTGTATATTGCAGTTTCGATATTTTGCACATCATCGTACTTTTGTTAAAATAAGGGCAATGCACTCACCAAAATTTCAGCTTATTATTTAAAATTTCCAGATTGTAATCTATCTGACTCGTACTATAAGGAAGTAAATTAAGATAATACGGAGTGCTATTTACAAGTAAAACATCCGGATGGCAAATAACGCAAGTAGGAATTGAATAAATACTTTTCAGATTTCTGGGAATGTAATTCGAGATTGCAACATTCTACTCCAATTTATCTGTAATAAAATGTAATACTTTTAATATAGAACTACCAGAGTAAAACGAATTCAATTTAACAATTCCATTGAGAAATAACAAACAAAATGTCTCCTCGTTTACTGGCATCCTTAAATAAAGTACACTCAATATTGCGAGAAAAAGTATAAATTGCATGAAATCCTTTATCAAACAGGAAATGTTATGAGGAAAATTGGAAAGCTTATATCTGCTGCATTATCTGATTATTCTATCATCTATCATAATATTTCTATAATCTTCCTGCCATCAATAGCCTAGTAGGAGACCTATTTATTTTTTGGTTTATTTGCAGTAACTCGTAGGATAAGTGGAAATATAAATTCTATAAGAGGGTCTCGTGCATACGAGGCAGACGGCTGTAATTGTAAATTGATGATATGCAGAACTTTTGTTGTGGATACATCGACCTTAGTACGTTCACCTATAAATGACAAGAAAGTGCTTTCAATGTTGTTCTGACACTAAATTATTTATTGCTTATTATTGTTTTATTGTATAGAAAAATACAAATTCTTGTTGACAAAGTTTAAAAAATAAGTTAATAAATAATAAGTGATCTAAAAATTGTATAAGACAATATAGAACACAATACATAGATATACATTCATTTATATACTATAACATTATCTTGATGTTAATATAATTCAAGTTATTAACCGTTGCTACACATTTATAAAATCACCTAAACTCTCTAAGGAGCTTGTGCGTGTTTTTCGCAAATAAGGCAGCAACGTAACTGGATTATAGTATATGTGGAAAATTTTATATAGATGGAATTAGATAAATACCTACATTTAAAATTCATTTTAATTACTACATAGTAGTGTGAGAAGGAGGATACTATATTCTTATTTTACTAGTAAGCGGGACGAGTTTGTAAATATTAATATAGTTGTAATTATTATAGATATTAAACATTATACCTATTACTGGAATATTACTTTTATTTGTCTGTAGTTCTCATTTTAAAATAGTTTTAGATTTTCTTTTAATTCATGCTTGTTTTTTATACTTTTTAATTTTGCAGATAAGCCTATTATATAGTTTGGGTCCATAGTAGAAAATAAATAGCTGAGTATGCATCTTCCAGTATATTGGCACTTGTATAGAAAGTTGTATTCCAGCGGGTTCCATAGTTATGGTTTACCACATTAGTGGTGATTTAAACATGCACAATAGACACTCATGAGCATACTATTTTCTTACAGTGAACATACCTATTTCGTTATACAATAAATCTGTGGGATATCGTTCTTCTTTATTAAATATTATTTTTAGTAAGAAATTCTGGACAATTTCTAAATGTTTTAATAAGTTGTTAAAGAGTCCCCCCAGACTGTAATACCATAACTTATAATAGATTCAGCCAAAGCATTGAATATCTCTTACTTGGTAGAATTTGTAATGTCTCCTTAGCCTTTTTATAAGATATGCCACATGTACATTCCACCATTAGACCAAGGTATTTAAATTATTAACTTTGTTTATGTATGGACAGTCACACATTTCCTCATTTTTGCACATGTCATTATGAATTGTTAATATATCTTTTGTCGGTTGATCATCAGCTGATATGGTAAATGTTAAACATTTTGTTTTACTGGTGTTGAGGCTCAGAAGGCTTACATTTAACCATGAATGTATCCTTTTTAAACAGGTTTCTGCATTAGTATATACTTCAGTCCAAGTTTTGCCTTGAAATACAAGGGCTGTACCATCAGCATATGCTACAATGTTATCTTCTTGATTCATAATTTCTGTTATATTGTTAATATATATTAAATATAATATAGGGCCTAATACTGTGTCCTGGGGAACACCAGTTGTAGTTATTAACAGGTCATTCAATGTTTCATTTATTCTTACCTTTTGCTGCCTGTTCGTCAAGTAATTTTTATATATATCCAATACCGGACCCCCGACACTGACTTTCTCTAATCTTTTTATTAATATCTCCTGATCAACCATGTCGAATGCTTTGGCTAAATTCAAAAATACAGCAAGACATTTTTTGTTATCATTTAAGCCTCTAATAATGTTTCCTATTAGTTCCATAGTTGTGTTTTCCGCACTCATATTTTGTCTAAAGCCAAACTGCTTGTTTGATATTATTTTATTTTTTTCTAGAAAATTGTTTAATCTTGTTTTTAGACTTTTCAAAGATTTTTGAGAAATTATTAATAAGGGAGATTGGCCGATAATTTGTAAATAATTTGTTATTGCCTGCTTTGTACACAGGCGTAACTATCGACTCTTTCCAGGCTAAAGAATTGGTAAAAGACAAATTTATTATATGGATAATGGTTTAGCGATATTATGATGATATTTTTTAATAAAATCAGCCGACGATCCATCAGCACGGTGCAGAATTGTTTTTTAATGACGCTCTATAAATAATCATTTCATTTTCTATTACAGGTCTTAAATACAGTGAATTTCTTACGTTTCATTTATGTATTTTAGTAACTGGAATGTTTACTTGTATGACCTTTGCCATGTTTTTCACGCTAATTAATAAATGCCGTAAATAAATAAACATATAAAAATCGTTTCACAAAATTAAGGATATATCACCATTTATCATAAAGCCAAGGGACACTCCCATTGGTCCAAGGTATACGGGTTGAATGTTGTGGGTACCTGATGCACTCGGATGCGTTCGAATGCGCTCGATTGTGACCGTTATGCATGAACGAACCTTCAATTCCTATACAAGTAGAAGATTTTGGCTCTTTGGTCATTCCGATTTTTGTATTCGAAGAAAGATGTTCTCGCTGCTACCATTTGCGCTTAGTTGTCAACTAGGAATTCTTCCTGCGGAGATGTGGTCGACCATATTCAGGTAAGTGTTTTTAATTTCTTTATGTTTCAATTTTTGTACTTATTTTTGGATATTTATATTAATAATTTTTTTCTTTTTTAGACACTTGGACCTTAAGTCATTGTTGGCTGGAGCCAGAAGTGATAAGTTGTGGCTGAATGTCTGTCGTGGAGATCCTGTTCTAAGGCAAAGATTGAACGAAGCTCTGAAGGAGGAGAAGAACTACTTCCGCAAAGTGTTTCTAGATCCAAAAATGTTCATAAGCATTTCAAGGCAGCCTACTTCAGAAGAATACCGGATTAACAACGAGAAAACTGTTACCAAAAGTGACCGCTTGTTACCCGTGCTCTTTGAGAAAAAATCTTGTGCTACTGAACAACATAATTTTAAGAAAAAATCCAATAAAATGTATTCTAAGAAACGATTTTCTCCTTACCGTGTTTAAATGTAAAAAATATAATACTTCCATTTTTTTTCTTAGTTTGTTGGGTATTTTGCCACTGTAAAGATATTTAAAAATATTGATGAAATAAACCTCTGCGCCAAAAGGATCAGACAGAGGCTGGTTTTTATACTTCTATTACAAAATGTCTCACATCTAAAAATATATAAACTGAAACAAAATTGTTAAATGATAAATTGAAAAATTAAAACGAAGGCAGTTTTAATTTTTTAATTTATCATTTAACAATTTTGTTTCAGTTTATACATTTTTAGGTGTGAGACATTTTGTAATAGAAGTATAAAAACCAGCCTCTGTCTGATCTTTTGGCGCGGAGGTTTATTTCATCAAAATTTTTAAATATTTTTACAGTGGCAAAATACCCAGCAAACTAAGAAATCATGAATATGCCGCAAATAATAAATTATAAACAATATAATACTTCCAGGGGCGAGCGTAGAGGCGACTTCAATGTGAATGTCAGTCGATATTCCGTTGAAGCAACGTCGAGCGCGGTTAGTACTTGGATGGGTGACCCTTCTTAGGAAATACAGCGTTCACGTCCCACCTTCTAGCGGCTTGTATATCAGTGTATACGCGGTAGCTACGTAATTTCAGACGAGGATTACGTAGTGGATATACCATCCTTCGGAGGGGATGTAAAGCAGGCGGTCCCTTGTCTGTTAAATGTTAGGCAAGTAAAATATCCCTACTCTTCTTAAGGGAAGAGGTTCGGCAAAATTTTCAGGTTGGAGTAGCTCGTCTCCTGGCGTCGGTGATAGGCCCTGGTAGCGGAAATAGGCCGACGTTAAATAAATAGATAAAAAATAATAATAATAATAATACTTCCATATTCTATTTTTTTTTTACATTTAGGATTTGAGGTTGATCTACAGGGTGATTGCGAGGAATGTGTCATAGGCTAATGGCAGATAGAGGACTTCAAGGCGAGTCTAGATCACCAACGAAAAAAATGTTTTGGCCACTGATTAAGAAGATACTGGGAGTTTTATAAATTTGGTCTGAACATTCGAAGAGCTATATCTCTGCAACAGTTAGGATATAATCGAATGAAATTTACCAGTAACATTCCTCAGCTGGGACTTGTCGGAATGGCCACTTGGTTTTGAAAAACCCAAGGCCAGACTGGGAAAAAATCTGCCCTCCTCGTTTTTGACAAAAAAGCACATTTTTCCATTGCATTTCTGAAAAACTATTAGCAGGTTCGGAAAGTACAGAAAAAATGCTACCAGAGCGATTCAATTTGTATGGCAAAAAAATCACAAAACAATTTAGCGCATCACGACTAACACTTTGACCAGGCATTATCTAGAGAACCTACTTAGTATGTACTAAGTCAGTCAATTTACTTTACAATGATTAAATGTATATATGGAAAACAGCAGCGGACCAAGTATTGATCCTTGTGGTAGTTCGTACAATATTGTTCGTTCATTTGATCTGAAATTATTTGTTACTACAAACTGAGATCTAACTCCTAATAAAATTAATAATACTCTCTGAAAATCCAATATAATGTGGAATGATAAATATTTCATGATTAATCGCGTCGAACGCCTTTGAATTATCGAATAAAATTAGGGACGTTGTTTTTCCTGAGTCTATATTCCTAATTGTGTCATCCGTGACACCTAGCAATGGCAGTGGCACAGCTGTGTCATGTGCAAAATGATATATCGGTAGAATATTATATTTATTAATGTGAGCACGATGTTGAAAATTCATGGTTTTTTTCAACCACACCGGAAAAATGCTAATAGGTCGTAGTTTACTTAAATTGTAAATGCCACTCTTTTTAACATGCTTTTATTAGGTATGTATCTATGTAGGTAAGGTCTAAGGAACTGAATTTTACCCACTTCTAATTGTTGTATCATCATGAAATTTGTAGCTCTGATGACAATACAATATAGTATACTCAATATTACAATATGTTCAAAATGGCCGCCTCCCCAAGATGGCGGATTATCATTTTCTTTACAACCCCCTTGATATGGGTATCAAAAGAAAAGGCTTGATAAGTAGAAAGCAAATAATGTGATCAAAATTTAAAAATTCAATTCAACATGGGGGATAGGTTTTATCAATTAGCGTCGGATTTGACTGAAAATCGGTATCTGTGGGTTATGGAGGTTGCAGATTACAATTATCCTGTCCAAATTTAACAATTCAAAATGATATAGCATTCGAAAAGCGCTCCTTGATTTTATACTCAAATATTATACTTAATTACAAACACGGCTTACACTAAGGCCCTTATGAGGTAGACAGAGAGAATAGGTTCGATGATTATTTTTTCCTTTTTAGTGCAGTATTTATAAAAGCGTGTTTTTTAGTTTTTTAAACTATTAATTTATTATGGTAGCAGAACTGTACGTGATAATTTCCAAGAATCAGGGAAAGTACCCTCTAAAAAGAATGTGTTTACAATATTAGCAATAAAAGTAACATGTCAATATTAATTTGATCAGGCCTGTAGATTTGGATTTTATTTCTACTAAATATTTATAAATAACCGCTTCTGATACGGATGCAAATGAAAGTAAATCATTAAAATTCATTGTTAGGTTTTAATTAAAATACTGTAATAGTTCATTGTCCGGAGTGGATAAATATGCAGATTATAGAATTTGTTTATTTAATCCCTTTATTTATAGTGTATTAATAAACATAATATATTGGCTACCTGCTTGTTATTACTACTAATCACACTCCGAATAGGTGGATCGAACAGACTCGTATTGCACACGTAAAATTTCAAAGAAACAATGGTTTATTATACTCTTTGCAAATACAAAAATTAAGAGTTGCATTTGATCGGCACATTTCTAAAATCGTAAATATCGCTCGTAGAGAAAAACATTTCATATCATTGTGCTATTGGACGAATTTTGAATAACTCTGAAAATATGTCTGTCTGTCCGTCCATCATGTTCCTTAGAGGCATGATAACTTGAGAAGGAAAAGTCTGATTGTATTGGAATTTTGACAGTAACTTATTGTTAGCTAGAAGAAGAACCCTATCGATTTTTAAATATTTAGAGAAATTTATATTTATTAAAGTAACGAATGCTGGCCTAGGTTATATTCTGACTTGAAATTAAAAGGTCGGATGTAATTTTTTTATATATAGGTACTGAGGAGTGTTGCGACAACAAAGTTGACAAGATAAAATTAAGCATGTTAAAAACTAACATTATTTACAAAATACTGCGAAAAGTATTCTACAGAATATGCATCAATTATATAAAAAAAAGCTGCCCAAAGAATCACTAGTTCCACATCTAGATTTTCCTTCCAAGTCTCTCACAACGAAAAAATTTTGTATGTAGAAATAATTGTTTATGGAACTTTAATAATATAATATTTGAAATCGTCTACTCCAAAAACCCATAAAACAATATCCCACATCGATAGAGGTAGAGGGTGGGGGTGGTGATAGGGGAGTGGTAGTGGGGGTAGATTAAGTAAAAAAATATTTTGAGGTTAATGAGGTGGGGGTGGTAATGGGGGTGGCTAGTGCCAAAACATTTTTGGAAACCTTATAGCTTCTCGTATATACTATATGCCAATTTTATGGACTCTTACCTGCTTGATTTATCTATTTACTCCAATTTACCCTTCGACGGAATAAGATGAAAATATAATCTAGTTCCAGGTGACATTAAAATACATACGTGTACCAAATTTCAAGTCAATATCTTAAACGGTTCCAGAGTAATCATGCGCAAAAAAAAAGGTACAGACAGACCGACAGACAGAAATTTCTTTTCGCTTAAACTTAAAATCTCGATATTCCATGACATTCTAAGCCTATTATTTTATCTTATATGTAAATTATCTTTTTCACTGTTTGTCTCCTGTTAAATGCATTGCTTATGCCGATGACACTTCCATGCTAAATTTTGATTATGACATTAACAATGTAAACATCACCTCCGCTGCGTCTATTCAGCAAGCTAAGTTATGGTTTTCTGCTAACAGTTTAATGCTAAATGAAGACAAAACTCAAAAACTTTTATTTTCCACTAGAAATGCATTGGTAAATGGTGACAGTGTCAAGATACTTGGAGTTCTTGTAGACAACAGACTAAGCTGGTCTAAACACGTGGAGGTACTTTGAAGCAAATTATCCAGTATAATTTTTTTACTACGCAGACTAAAAAATGTTCTGTGTTCCAACACCTTAAAGTCTTGCTATTTCTCCTTATTTCACTCTCACATTACCTATGCAATACTCCTCTGGGGTGGCTCATGCTACTAAAATGCTGGGTTAAGGGATCACTGCCAGCCAATTTTTAAAAAACTTAGCATACTGCCTGTATCTTCGTTATTTATATACAAAAATAAGGGCAATTTTGTCACCAATTCTGATTTTCATAATTATTCAACCAGATCTGCCCCACAGCTTAGACAACCTCGACATAGACTTGTTAAATCTTCAAGAAACTCTTTAACCCTTCAGCTATATAATCATTTACAAAATTCCATAAAAATCCTTAATTTTAACATATTCAAACGCAAGTTAAAAATGCATTTCCTGAATTTCTGTTTTTACTCAGTGGAAGAATATTTTAACACTAAATTTCCCGATTTATAAAATGTCGGCTACCCTATTACTTCCACGTCCAGTGGAAGTATAGTAACGACAAAAAAATTTAAAAAATCTTTTATTGTCCAAATAGGCTTAAAATGTCATGAAACGTCGAGATTTTAAGTTTGAGCGAAAAAAAATTTCTGTCTGTCGGTCTGTCTGTCTGTATGTAACTTTTTTTGTGCGCACGTTTACTCTGGAACAGTTTAATATATTGACTTGATATTTGGTACACATATGTACTTTAACGAGATCTAGAACTAGATTATAATTTCATCTTGTTCCGTCGAAGGGTTGGGGTGTAAATTGAGGTAAATTTGGGGTAAATGGGTAAATCAAGCAGGTAAGAGTCCACGAAATTGGTATTTAGTATATACAAGAGAAGCTAAGGTCTCAAAAAAAAAATGGCATTAGCCACCCCCATTACCACCCCCACCCCCTTATTAAAGGGGATGAAAAGAAATTGTGATTTAGTGTATATACAGGAACCAGAAACCTCAAAATATTTTTTTACTTCGTCCACCTCCCACTACCACCCCCCTATCACCACCCCCACCCCACTACCGATGTGGGGTATCGTTTTATGGGTTTTTGGGGTAGAAGATTTCAAATATTATATTATTAAAGTTCCGTAGTAAACAATTATTTTCACATACAAAGTTTTTTTCGTTGTGAGTGACTTGGATAGAGAATCTGGATGTGGAAGTAGTGATTCCTTGGGCAGCGGTTTTTTTGTTCTTTTGCTCTTTTAATGTATAATGTTTTTTTTATCTTGTTTGTTGTTTATTATGTGATAATTTTATTGATTATTGTATTTGTATGTTTATATTTCCATGTTTTTTGTTATAATTTTTGATGTGCCAAAAACTTTTTGTAACTTGGTTAAATAAATTTTCTTTCTTTCTTTCTTTCTTTCTTTCTTTCTTTCTTTCTTTCTTTCTTTCTTTCTTTCTTTCTATTTGAACAATACAAATTTTCAAATTTTTTTTGTCGTTACTATACTTCCACTAGACGTGGAAGTAAAAATTTAATAAATATACCGAAGAGTATAAAATTTTTACTGTAGTTTATAACTACAATGGTAATCGATATAACCCTTGAACAATACAATTGTATTACCATTTTAATGCCTGTACTTATGGATAGATAGATATTTTTATTTGACCAAGTTACAAATACGTTTTTGGCAAGTCAAAAATAGAAAGTACATAATATAAAAATATAAAAAAATGTATACGTACATATCACTACATGTACAAATCTTCACACAATACAAAATAATTCATAAAAAAAAAAGAGGCACGCTCCCACGAAATTTTTTCCAAATATGGGGATGATCTAGATAGGACGGTAGTTGTCGATAAGATTAATGTTATCTTTCTTAAAAAGAATGTAACTTTTAATACATCAGGTAAGTGCCCCTCGCGAATACAGACATTAATAAGAAGAGTAAGTTGGTGTATAATTATGTCAATAGTTTCTTTAAGGATTAAGCTATTTATACCATATACATCAGTGCAACTAGAATTTTTTAAGCTATTAACTGCTTCCCTAACCTCAATAGAGGTTACCGGATCAAGAAAAAATGAGGAATTAACATTAAGTACATTCTTTAAATGGTCAGTGGCAGAAGCGTCCACTGATGGCAATAAGTTAATCAATTGTTCAGCAATTGTAGAAAAGTAGGTGTTAAAAGAGTCTGGAGAGATATCGTGTTCAGGAGAGCACGAGCTGGATTTATTGATCACGCATCTTGTTGTCAGACATGTTTATGAAATTGTCATATGCAATTTTTTTTGAATCAACAATTTTAGATTTATAATCATTTTACTTCCACGTCCAGTGGAAGTATAGTAACGACAAAAAAATTTTTAAAAATTTTTATTGTCCAAATAGGCTTAAAATGTCATGAAACGTCGAGATTTTAAGTTTGAGCGAAAATTTCTGTCTGTCTGTCGGTCTGTCTGTCTGTAACTTTTTTTTGTGCGCACGTTTACTCTGGAACCGTTTAGGATATGAAATTTGATACACATATGTTAACGAGATCTAGAACTAGATTATATTTTCATCTTGTTCCGTCGAAGGGTTGGGGGTAAATTGGGGTAAATTTGGGGTAAATAGGTCAATCAAGCAGGTAAGAGTCCATAAAATTGGTATTCAGTATATACAAGAGAAGCTAAGGTCTCAAAAAAATGTTTGGCATTAGCCACCCCCATTACCACCCCATCCCCTTATTAAAGGGGGTGAAAACAAATAGTGATTTAGTGTATGTACTGTAACCATAAACCTCAAAATATTCTTTTACTTCATCCACCCCCCCACTATCACCCCCCTATCACCACCCTCCACCCCACTACCGATGTGGGGTATCGTTTTATGGGTTTTTGGGGTAGAGGATTTCAAATATTATATTATTAAAGTTCCAAAAACAATTATTTTCACATACAAAGCTTTTTCGTTGTGAGTGACTTGGATAGAGAATCTGGATGTGGAAGTAGTGATTCCTTGGGCAGCGGTTTTTTAATAAATTATACAGCGTATAATATCTAGTACAGTTAGAAATAGTAGGCAAGTAGTCACTAAATTATATTTATGAATACACTATACCAAGAAAAATTTTCAACACTAGAATATTAGCTTATAAATGTTTATGTAAACATTTTTACTCATAATTTTACATGGCCTTCCGATTTGGCCGCTGCAAAATTATATAATTGATTCACAGTCTAAAATATTTCATATTCTTCCTATCCCTCCCGATCAATTAACTCTCTGTGATTAATATAGTGAACTTTATGATACATTTATAATTAAGTAATTAAAATGCATGTATTCGACATGACTGCAAATGCAAACAATAATTACTGATGTGCAGTACGTAATTTTCGATAATGTATATCGGGACCCTCGTCAACAAGATGCTGTACATTACAGTTCCAACAGCGACGTTTTGATAATGGCATTACAATCACTATTAACGAAGATGAATGTCTTAGTGTCACATAATGGGGATAGTAAATTCACGGAATATAAATTTTAAATAATTAAGAAGAATAGCAGACAAATTAAAGCCCGGATTTTGATGAATTACCCTGTTGTTTTCCAGAATATTGTTAAATGATGATCCGTTAAATGTGTAAATGCGTATTAATTAGAAACTCAAAGCTTTAGTTTATAATCGTAATGTGGTTCAGGAATTATGTTCAAATGTTGTGCAGTCATCAGCGAGATCAATATATATTTTTTGGCATCTTTTCGCCTATCTATAGTACTAGGACTGTTAGATGATAAAACCTTTCACTTTGTGTGAAAGTCGGTACAGATATATGTTATTATAAGTTTGTTAGTAAAGTGAGTCTTGCATATTAGTTCAGTAAAATAACAGTTAATATTTTAATATATCGGACAAAATTCATAAAGTTTTGAAAATCAGTAGAAATGTTAAGGGTAGCATAAGAATTAGTAAACCGAAAAGTTTCCACCCCTAAATAGTGTGCTTCACCCCCTAGGAGGTCGTTTCAGGTTTTCTAGATTATCTCGGGAACGGTCCACTTTTTGATAAAAATACCTATATACAAAATTATTCTTTATAAAATTCTCTATCAAAAATGTCTATAATTTTTTTCCTCGTGCAAACTTTTAATAATGAAAAAGCTAGTCATGAAGAAATTGCAGATGTAGGAAGCGATTTGTTCTAGCTTTATACAACTCTTCCTCCGCAGAAAAAAGTCTAGATGTATACAGATTCATGTCTTTTAACAAACTTGTTTGTAAAGCCAACAAAACTGTAATGTTATCAAAACTACCACCAACTTCTGCTGCTGCTCGGCAACACTCATATAGCGTATTTTACCAAATTCAAACCTGGAAAAACGTTACGCTAGAAGTTACTGATGGGGATGGAAGAAAGTCGGCGGTATATTAACCCCAACTATGACAACAAAAGAACGAGCTTCCAAATCTCTTTTAACACTAATTTTTTGTTCATGCAAGTTAGGGTGCGAGAACAGGTGCAGGTCCAGAAGAGCAGGCTTACGTTGCTCTACAATGTGTTACCATTGCCACGGACAAGCATGCATGAATGTCGAATCTATAAAAAGACGACGAAGATTAATTAACGCAGGTAACCTTCTAATAATTAGTGGATTAGGTATACAGGGGACACCACGTAAAAAAAAACGCGCCAATTACTTTACCTCTGGGGTGGCGCGGCAACAAGTACAATATACAATAGTCTCGCTTCTTTAAAAATTGCGATATTTTTTTATGGGTGAGAGGGTGGAAGCGCTACATTTATTATATTTGTAAGTAGAGTTTAATAAGCTTCTGCTTTAGCGTTAAGCATTGAAATTTAAAATAGATTATAGTAATGATTACAATTTATTGTGTTAACTCGAACCAACCCTTAATGAGTGCGCCTTATTTTCCACGGTACTATTAATTTTAGGAAAAAACTTTTAAAGACGTTTTTGACGGAGAATTTTATAAGGAATAATTTTGTATATAGGTATTTTTATCAAAAAGTGCACCCCCGAGATAATCTAGAAAACCTCAAAATGGGGGTGGAAGCGACCTCCTAGGGGATGAAGCACACTAGTTAGGGGTGGTAATTTTTCGGTTTAGTAATTGTTATGCTATCCTTAACATTTCTGCCAATTTTCAAAACTTTATGAATTTTGTCCGATATAAATCGTTATATTACTGAACTATATGACGTATCATCCCTCATCAGATGTAAAGTTATAACTAAAAATTCGTAGTTTTCAGTAGAGCAAGAAAACGAAGTGCTGTGGTATTTAAATTGATACAGCTATGTTAATAAGAGGACCAATGTTAAAATTTCTTGGAAATAGATTTTTCAATATTAAAACTTCTAAGTACATCTGCTTAGGGTGAAAGAAACTCAATGGTTTAACAAAAAAGTTCACTTATGAATTTTTGTAAGACTAACTTTCATCAGAATGTGAGATACGTTGTTTAAAGGAGATAATTAATATTAAAGAGTAGAAAAAGTATGGTGAGTTTTGATGTAGTAAGCATTTTTACAAATGTTCCGGAAGATAAAACATTAATACTAATTAAAAATAAATTGCAACATGATGGGGGATTTGGCGAATAGAACTAAATTAAACATAGAAACTATAATGAAATTACTTAATCTTTGCATTAAAAAGACATATTTTCAATTAAATAATAACTTCCATCAACAAAACTTTGGTATGGCCGTGGGTTCTTCTTTATCTCTAATATTAAGTAATATTTTTATGGAAAATTTTGAAGAAGATAATATTAATAACTTAATTTATAAACTTATAGCGTGGTTGATGATATTTTTGCGTTATGGCCTTATGTAAAGAACATTTAAATAATTTTTTAAATTAGATTAACGAAAAGGAATCTTCAATTAATTTTACAATAGAAGTAGAGATTAATAATGAATTACCTTCCTTAGATGTTTTAATTAAAAAGCTAGATAATAAATATGAAACCAGTGTTTATCGACAACAAACACACACAAATAGATATTTGAATTTCAATTCAAATCAACCTATTAGCGTTAAAAAAGTGTTGTAAAATGTTTGTATCATAGGTCTAAAGTAATTTCTTCAAATGATGAAAGTTTAAATAACGAGAAAAAATTTATAAAAACGTCCTATTGAATAATCAATATCCCGAGAGTTTTGTTGATAGCCAGCTGGCAAACACTGAAAGTAGAGTAACCACTCAACATTTACAACCTGAATTTAGATCTTTAGCAGGAATGTATGACATTTTTGTCTCTGTTTTTTCCACTGGCCATTTTTTCCCATAGTTTTTTTTTCCACGGATCATTTTATTCCACAGTTGTCTTTTCCACTATGTGTTTGTTATTTTTTTTCTAGAGTACCCAATGTAGTTATTGACTTGGTTAGGCATTTGTTTTCTGTCAAATTCAACGAAGTAAACAGTTTGGTATCCGTCATTTCACTTTTCTCATAAATTTCATTGATAAGTAAGTTTTAATTGTGCTCAATATCCCTTTCTTTCCCCACAAAAAAAGGGGTTATGGATATGGTGTTCCGTATATGTCAAGAGAGACTTGTTTTCACAAACAATAGTGATTTTAATTATTTTGAAACATTTATTACATTAAGTAAACAAATTTTTACAAACAAAAAAACTACTAAATACTAAAAAATATTCATGTAAAGAACTGAAACATTTATTACATTAAGTAAACAAATTTTTACAAACAAAAAAACTACTAAATACAAAAAAATATTCATGTAAATAACTGCTTCTATAGAGCTTTTACGACTCTAGATCACGCGCAATCATCTTTTTTATCTTCCAATGTATTTTGACAAATATACATGTATTTGTCGGGTAAAAATGGCTTTTGAAATTTTTGTGGGAAAAAAGGGGCAGTGGAAAAAAGAAGCAGTGGGAAAAATAGTCAGTGGGGAAAATGGAGTGACAAAAGCGGCTGGGAAAAAATGGAGTGACAAAAATGTCTCACTACGCTTTAGCAGTAATTCCATACATAACATATCGGATAAATTACGAGAAATCGGAAATAGATTTTCTGTTTTCGATTTTTCAAACGGGAGCCACATTAAGATCTGTTTTATCCAAGACTAAGCCGGTGAATATTGTTCAAAATTCCAAGGATCATATTTATAGTGTTCCGCGTGAGTGCGGTAAGCATAAGTTGGTGAGTTATCTAGACCTTTCAACGTAAGGCTTGGTGAACACCGAGATTATGCTAGAAAGGGAGAATTTCAAAAACCAAAAATTTGTGAACCCGCGTGGGATAACAATCATAGGATCCAGTGGGACTCTGCGAAAATTTTGGAAAAAGAAAGCGACTCAACTAAAAGAAAACTTAAGGAATCCGCTAGTATTTTGTTAAATGAGGATAAATATGTTTCTAATTATTCTATAGATTTCTGTACCAGCTGGTTGCCGATCCTCAGAGACGAAGTAAGTAAAAATAAATAACTATAATTTAATGTCTCATGTGACTATGGAAATACATAAACAACAAACTGTCTTGTTTGACATGCTTAAAAGTGAAAGTTTTGATAACGGAAAAAGAACTATTTTCCGAAACGTTCACTGCCTTCGATTTAATTTTTCTATTTATCATTTAATATTTTTGTTTCAGTTTATATATTTTTAGGTGTGAGACAATTTGTAATAGAAGCATAAAAACCAGCCTCTGTCTGATCCTTTTGGCGCAGCGGTTTATTTCATCAAAATTTTTAAATATTTTTACAGTGGCCAAATACCCAACAAACATAAGGAAATGTATGCATATGTATTGAATTGTATTTTTAATTTTTGACTTGCCAAAAACATCTTGGTCAAATAAACATATCTTATTTGGGTATTGAATATTGCTCGAAACATTCTGTTGGCTAAATTAGAGCCATTATTATAAAGTCAATAACACAGATCTACAAAAAAAATAATTCTGCTCCAAGGACTAAACCTATCATAGGCGAGTCTGCCTGGGAAAAAAAAGAGGTGATTTTACAAATTTTGTATACCATTTGAGTTAGCAACGGATTCTTATAGGAAAAATTCCGCTGATCAAGATTTTCTTATGAAAAATGTTCCTAAACCGCGAGCTTCATGGACAAATAATTGTTTAAACAAAATTTTTTTCGTTTTTATTTAATAAAATAAAAACGGTTTGACGGATCCGAAAAAATCTTGATTTAATCGAAAGATATTTTCAATACGTGTCGTTTGGCGCCGGGCACAACTCATTTTGTCAACCCTTTCATTTGTTATAGCCAAAATAAATTTCTTAATTAACAAATTGATTACTCCGAAACTAATGAGGTCAGGATATTGTTTTTTTCAAAAAACATGCCTTTTATACCAAAGAATATACCATTTTTTTTTTGGCCCAATATCTTCAATACTTTTTGATTGTTTAAACAACTGACATAATTTGTTAATTAGCAAATAACTTCTTTTTCGAAAGTTTGATCGACGTCAAACCAACTTTAAACGATAAATATTGATGTCGGGCATAACAACCCCCCCTAGAAGTCTGCACGAATGCAACTTTTTGCTTTTGTTTATTTAAAGTTTAAGTTAATTTTGCAAATTAACAAATGGAATATCTCGGCTCTCGGTAAGCGTATCGAAATGGGGTCTTGTGCATATGAAAGTGCTTGGAAAAAGGAAAATTTTGAGACCAGAAAGAACTTGATCGGATAACCGGAACCGGAAATATAAGCGATATTGCTTTAGAGGCTCTAATTCGTTTATTAACAACTTTTTTGACACGAGGTTTTTTGCTGAAAGCTAACAAGTTTTTCCATCAACCACAAAAAGTTCTACAAAAAATATTCAATCCCTGAAGAATTATACGCGTTTTTGACCCTTAAAAAAATCTCTTCCACAACGTGAAAATAGTAAGATTTGACGCGCAATAGGGTGGCGGGTTCGATCCTCGGTGTGGGCAAATTCGTCAAATTTGCTTTTTTTTCATGTAACCAAGTATTTTTTATGATAATAAATCTTTTTACTTTCTGATAAATTTTTAAAAACGTCGTAAATAATTTTTTTGGTAATTTTCATTAAAGAAATGGCTATCTTGCAACAAACATATGATTGTTCTTGTCCAACGAGGGTTTGTTTTTTTTTACTACTTTTTGTGAAAGAAAAGGCTTGTTTTATTTTATTTGAGGGGGTGTCTGTCGAAAAAAGACCAAAAATTAAAAGGCAACAATTTCTTTTTTCACTCTTTGTATCCTTAAATTTTACTTTAAAGTAGACAAAAATAACACAGATTGAAATAATACTTACATTATTTTGGAAATAATTTCAAATGGAATTTTGAAGTGCACCTTCTTTGATCAAATATAACTGAAAAAAAATTTTTTTGGAAATTCTGGATGAACACGTGGAAAAAAACACTGTATCTCAAAATACACGTCTGTACGTGGCAAGAAAATCCACGGAAAGAACGAACAGCTGCACGCATCGTGGTCAAGGACCACCGTGTTGTAAAAAACCGGTCCCCCACTCACAAAAGGGTCCATCCCCTTCCATGATTTCAACTATAAAAAATGTAGAACATACAAAGCAGGTGCACAGCATCAGCTCGAGAGTTACGGATTTAATGAAGTTCTCAAGAATAAATAATTATTTATAGCGTTTTTTACAATTTAAAAAATATTTTATTATGGCAAATATTTTATTGCACGAAAAAAAAAACAAATTTGACGAAAAAAATTTGCCCACACCGAGGATTGAACCCGCCACCCCATTGCGCGTCAAATCTTACTATTTTCACGTCGCGGGATAGATTTTTTTTAGGGTCAAAAACGCATATAACTCTTCAGGGATTGAATATTTTTTGTAGAACTTTTTGTGGTTAATATAAAAACTTATTAGCTTTCATTTGCACCAAACCTCGTGTCAAAAAATTTGTTAATAAACAAATTAGAGCCTCTAACGCAATATCACTTATATTTCCGGTTCCGGTTATCCCATCAAGTTCTTTCTGGTCTCAAAATTTTCCTTTTTCCAAGCACTTTCATATGCACCAAACCTCATTTCGATACGCTTACCCAGAGCCGAGATATTCCATTTGTTAATTTGCAAAATTAATTTAAACAAAATAAACAAAAGCAAAAAGTTGCATTCGTGCAGTCTTCTATGGGGGTTATGTCCGACATCAATATTTATCGTTTAAAGTTGGTTTGAAGTCGATCAAACTTTCGAAAAAAAGTTATTTGCTAATTAACAAATTATGCCAATTGTTTAAACAATCAAAAAAAATATGGTATATTCTTTGGTATAAATGGCATGTTTTTTGAAAAAAACAATATCCTGACCTTATTAGTTTCGGAGAAATCAATTTGTTAATTGAGAAATTTATGTTGGCTATAACAAATGAACGGGTTGACAAAATGAGTTGTGCCTGGCGCCAAACGACGCGTATTGAAAATATCTTTCGATTAAATCAAGATTTTTTCGGATCCGTCAAACCGTTTTCATTTTATTAAAAAAAATCGAACAAAATTTTGTTTGAACAATTATTTGACCATGAAGCTCGCGATTTAGGAACATTTTTCATAAGAAAATCTTGTTCAGCGGAATTTTTCCTATAAGAATCCGTGGCTAACTCAAATGGTATAGAAAATGTTTGAGATAAAAAATTCGGATTCAGCATACAAAAATACTTAAGACATGATAGGCTTAGTCCTTGGAACAGAATTTTTTTTTTGCAGACCTGTACATAACCAGCACCTGTCCACAGGTCTACAAAAAAAAATTATGTTCCAAGGACTAAACCTATCATGCCTTAAGTATTTTTGTGTGCCGAATTCGAATTTCCAATTTTAAAAAATTTTTACCACGTAGATTTCGAGTAAATCCCGGTTTTTATCGTATGTAATATCACTAGTGCTTGAAATTTTATCGATAAAATTTTTTCGGAAGCGTTGTTGCCTGGTAATATAAAGAGTGCAAATTGACAGTTTATTATCTGATTAAATCCCGACCGCTTTAGCGGGAGGGATTTAATCTTTGATAATAAACTGTCAATTTGCACAAGTTATATTAACCTTATGGCAACTTAGCTTGAGAAAAAATTTCTAGATAAAATTTAGAAGCACGAGTGGTATTTGTGAGAATATTTCACGAATAAATAATTCATCAAGTACATCTTCAATATTATATTCAGTAATTAATTGCCTTCAGACGTTTCCTTGTTACTTTTTAGAAATTACTCACCTTTATCTTCAATTTCATCATTTACGTCACATAAAAATGCATTTCCAAAGCGACTCATCTAATAAAAAACAAAGTAGGTTTAAATTATGACAATCAAGAAAAACAATATACGTTAAACCATAGGTACTGTAACTTATAAGACTAGTCATCACAACAAAGTACGCTTCGACCAATCACATTACGGGTAGAACCACAGAAATTGCATGTTACCTTTTACGTTCTAAGGCTGCCGGCTCAGATGGTATGGTACCGCCATCTAGTAACGCTAGCTTAACTGCTAACTGGCCTAAACAGTAAATTGAATTATTATATTAAAATGTTTTATAATATTTAGGTATGTAATCCTTGTTTCTAATTTGAGAAGTTTAATAATTAAGTTAAGGTTTACTTGTTTAAGTAGAGAGACTTTCAGTACAACGAATTATAATGTATATAGTAATACTGCAGAGTTTTGATTATCCAAATAAGTGTTAGCTACTTTGTTATGACTGATGATTGATGAATTACCATACGTAAGTACCTACATTTGTGTATTTATCATGAAATAACTGATTTGTCTGCTTCGTAGATATTTATATTTAATTTTAGTTGTGAAAATTATTTTGTAATTACGTTAGGTATTAAGCCATTGAAAGCTGTGTATAACTTGTACAAGTTCCACCCAGGATTGGTTTTTAGTTTATTAATACAATACTACAATTTACAATTTACGTTAACAATTAGTAATAAGCTAGAGAAGATATTCATAGATAACATTTAAAAGTACGATTTGTTCTATTTGGCGAAAACATTTCACGACAGAAAACGTCAAAAAATTTTCGCAATATTTGCCGCTGCAGCGACCTAAAAAATTAGAGCGATAAATTTTGCATGTTGGTACTGTCAAAAGCCGATCTAGCTTGAATTACCACTAATAATGACGTTTGATTGCTTCAATGTTGTGAAAAAACGGGCTCTCATTGGCTATAGCGTTAATGAGTGAAATAATCGTCAAAATACGGTTTTTTGAAAATTTTTGATGTTTACTCGAAATCTACGCGGTAAAAATTTTTTTAAATTAAAAATTCGGATTCAGCACACAAAAATACTTAAGGCATGATGACAGGTTTACTCCTTGGAGCAGATTTTTTTTTTGTAGACCTGTGTAATCGAATGAAGCAAACTAAGGTTATGAGTTATAAGAATAACATTTTCCTTGATGGAAAAAATCTATTCTTGCGGATATAGGAGTACAATAACTTCTTAATTTATATATACTTTAGATTTCTTTTCTTGTACATTCTACATACAATTGTATATATTATGCCTCATTAGAAATGACGTTCACGTTTTGGGAATAAAGCAGCATTTCAGCGTCTCAAATGCAGTTTAAAATATATGTGGTATGCTTTATCCAGCTCCCGCGGTCTCCTCAGGACCTAAACTGAGCATTAAACCACTTATGGCGAATGTGATATTTATTCTAGTAAATCCTACGTCTGCATCCGACGCTTATTTGCGGTAGTCATATTAATTATTTTAACCCAGTATTCCAACTCACATTAATACTTAATTAAACGAATGGTTCCATTTACAACTAGTATAACTCAATTAGTGAATTTCAATCTCTCGGAGTAAAAGGATGCCTCACTTAGTAATTAGCTTGTTTAATATTTAATATGTTCGCAATGAAATATCAAATGAATTTAATCTAAAGTGTTTACAAACTAAAAAAAAAAAAAAGAAAAATCTTACACAATATTGATTAGTGGTGTGTACAATATAAATGTAAAAAGCTGCAACTTTTATTTAAGCAATTTTTCTCCATTATTCATATTTTACGATTTACAGCCGTTAAAATGCTGAACATTTATTCTTCACTGCAGACTTTAACAATTATTTCTGCCCCTGTGGCTCCTAAGTAGTAGTTGGGTATTATAGTCGTCTATTTATGCAACATATTTTATAAAAAACTGCACTTTTTGCAGAAGTCACCAAACTTGCCGTGCATCATGTTCAGACCCTTTCTCAACGTTTAGGAAGGGGAGCCACCTGAAACCTACCTCCTTACCAAAATGGCGGTGATGTTTCCCAAAATGGCCCCCATACCATTGTAATGAAGCATTCATTAAATTCCTGCTCCATTACTAAGATTCCGGATTTACACACGACACCAATGTGCACACGGCCCGCAAATCTACCAGCTCCCGTCTAGAGGCGCGGATTTGCACACGACACTAAACTATACGCAGTACTAAGTCACCAGTAAGCGAGGATTCTCGGATATAAAAGCCCGGCCGCAAATCAACATAATTGAGAGTGGATAATTCTGCCAATCTGTCTACAGCGTGCTGAGCTGGACATATTACAGTTTTGTACATTTCTCGACGCAAACACGACGGAACGAATGCAATCTGACCCTGGGTATCCTACAGCGTGTTGAACTGTTGAACGCCGTTTCGCCGCCAAAACCAGAGCGAATAAGCCTGACCTGGAGATCTCCTACAGCGTGTTGAACTGGGAAACTTCTTGAGTCGACGATATTCACCCGGCGCCCGATGCCACTCCCGTAGCAACAACAAACGTCGCATCGCAATCGTTACACTCTCTCTCTCCCTCAGATAATAGAAAATGTTGTCCTAAGAACCGTAAAAGATACGGACATATAACCTGTACCTGTATGTTATGTAACACTGCCACACATTACCTGTTTGGAGAAGTAAATAAATTGTTTATATTTTTATTGGGCTGTCTTGTTAACTAATTTGGACCCTGATTAATCTCCGAACCAGCTACCCGACAACAAACTGATACATAATTTGGCGCCCGAGTAGATTTTGAGATTTTAGTTTATTCCAGATAGCCCAAAAAGAGACGTTCACGAATGAGAGAGAGATATAAAGACATTTCAAGTTAATTCATAGAGAAATGAAAGCATTCCAAATCAAGAGAGAAAGCGAAAATGAAAAGGATTTTGTGGTGGCAATCCAGATTACTACAATTGTAACCCCAGAAGAGACACGATTCCAGGTAGTACCGAAAGTACGTTAAACGAATCAAATTCCAGACCCAAATACAGATTACTGCATTATAGACGATAGCTGTACCGTCACATATGGAGCAGTAATATATTTAAATTTATGTCCAGAGTCCCGAAAAATACGTTAAACGAACCGATGTCCAGAAACAAATCCAGATTACTGCATTATAGACGATAGCTGTACCGTCATATATGGAGCAGTAAAATAATTTAAATTTATGTCCAGAGTCCCGAAAATACGTTAAACGAACCGATGTCCAGAAACAAATTCAGATTACTGCATCATAGAAGGAATCCTGTACCGCCATATATGGAGCAGTAATTATTTTATAGATCCCGAATTTTCTAACCCATGGAAACCCTGTATCCCGCAACCGTAACGAAAACAAGTCCAGTAAAATCAGAGTCATCCAAAATAAGTGATGAAGTCGGAAGTCCAAGTGCCAGACCTGCTGTCACCTCTGCCTCCGACACCCGAAGCCAAAAGGCCGCCCCCAGTCCGAGACGCAACAGCCAACCCTGATGCTGTCCCCAGTCCGAGACGTACCGTCCCCGATGCCATCCGAACTCCGAGATGTACCGCCCCCGATGCCGTCCCCAGTCCGAGAAGTACCGTCCCCGATGCCGTCCCCAGTTCGAGACGTATTATCCCAGATGCCGTCCATGATGCCAACCCCGATGCCGCCCCCCAGTCCTAGGCGCATCGTCCGCGATGCCGTCCCTAGTCCGAGACGTACCGTCCCTGATGCCGTCCCCAGTTCGGAGACAGCCCCAGCCCCCCGAAGCCACCGACCCCAGGTAGGCCAATTGCCTGCCTCCAGGTGTTTTTCCAGGACGACGACGCAGCCTTCGCGGTCCCAGCTCCGCAACGGAAGCGACAGTTCAGGCGCCACAACCAAGATGGCCCCGCTTCGCCCCCTGCAGTAGACGTCCGGAAGAACCACATTTGTATTTGTATACCTGCTGTTTCTTGCAATTTTTTTTGTGCTCATTTATTTTAACTATTTTACTTGTACCATAGTTCTAAGATATTTTACATACTGTTTATGTTATCTAAAAATTTGTTTTTCTCTACATCTGTACATATATACCAGGCGTATACGAAAGAATTGGCCATTCTTTCTTTATTTTGTTTGAAGTTGTTTAGTAACTTGTTTTATTTTGATGTTAAGTTAGTAAAAATTTTCTCTTTGATAGAATTTTGAAAATTTTTTTTTGTAAAGAAAGAGGGGAGTGTAATGAAGCATTCTTTAAATTCCTGCTCCATTACTAAGATTCCGGATTTACACACGACACCAATGTGCACACGGCCCGCAAATCTACCAGCTCCCGTCTAGAGTCAATCTGACCCTGGGTATCCTACAGCGTGTTGAACTGGGATCCCTCGAGTCGTTAGTCATTCCCCGGCGCCGTTTCGCCGCCAAAACCAGAGCGAATAAGCCTGACCTGGAGATCTCCTACAGCGTGTTGAACTGGGAAACTTCTTGAGTCGACGATATTCACCCGACGCCCGATGCCACTCCCGTAGCAACAACAAACGTCGCATCGCAATCGTTACACTCTCTCTCTCCCTCAGATAATAGAAAATGTTGTCCTAAGAACCGTAAAAGTTACGGACATATAACCTGTACCTGTATGTTATGTAACACTGCCACACATTACCTGTTTGGAAAAGTAAATAAATTGTTTATATTTTTATTGGGCTGTCTTATTAACTAATCTGGACCCTGATTAATCTCCGAACCAGCTACCCGACAACAAACCGTTACACCATTTAAATTTTTGTTCTTTTATCCATTTTTGTCTCCAAATTCCATTTAGACCGATATATTTATAAAAATCCTAACTCTTTTAATCCTTAACTTTTATTTCACATTTTCCTGACAGGAAGACCAGGGTGGAATGGCTTTGAACGGGTTTTTTCGTTGAGTTTTGTTTTCCCGTGCCAGCAACCAAAATTTCAAAGTGTTCGCGCTCGTGTTGTGCGCGAAATCGATAATTTTATTGTGTTATTTTAAAGATATTTTCATATATCATGTTTTTTAAAAGTTATTGTTAGTTTAAGTTTATGCCCTTTAAACAGGAACTCTAACCCCCTCATTAATTATTATTTAATCGAACCGGACCTGCGCCGCCCAGCCCAACACTCACCACGACGCTACGCGCCGTGGTTGTCTGGCTGGCTCCGGAACAGTTTCCGGGGAGACACATATTTATAATTTGATTTAAATAAAGTATTGTTTGATTTGATTTAATTTTTGATATTTGATCATAAATGAGTTTTATTTTTGCCAACTTTGGTAATATAGAAAAGATATTCAATTTCGATTTTTTTCGGCTATTTTTGGTCTTTTGTATTTTTTTCCAAGATTGCGAATTGACCAATACATATCAGACAGGTCTATCTATATTGTTTAAGAATTTTATTTCAAATAAGCTCCTATTTTTGAAATTCTCATGCGATTACTAGTACAAGATATATTAAGCAAATAAGATGAAAAGACGCACAAGAAATTTGGGCTCAAATATTTTTTTCGTAATCATAAGAATCAACAATAAAATTTCAGGTGGAATGCTGTCGCCGAAAAAAATCAATTCAACTGCACTAACAGGATTAGGTTACAATTTTTTTTGTTTTTTTGTCTGTTGATTTAGAGCTTATGGTGTATGTACTTTTGTCTGATTTTTTCAGAACTTTGAGCATAACTAGCTTTGTTCATATTTTTGTTGCTTTGGACGTAGGGAGAGGGAGTAAAAGGGGTGAAAGGTTATATATTTCTGCCGATAAAAAAAATTATAAGAAAAGTCTTCGTTATACCATTTTCAAGCTTGTCGCAACATGATGATGGCAGGAATGGCCCGGGAGAGTGGGTGTTAGGAGGGCATAAAAAGAATTGACATTTTATTAATAATGTAAATAAAAAATCCCTTTAAACTATTTTGTACCTGGTAGGAGCATAAAAGTTTATGTTAGTGGGGGTTGGGCGTGTTGTGTAGTAGTAGGGGTGCACTCAGGGTGCAGTTTGGTCAAAGGAAATATGATTTTCAAGTTCAAGAACATCTAAGCATGTGTACTAATGTGAACTGGTTCTTTAATAATTTAAGGGAGATACATAGAGGAGGGAGAGTTGGGAGAAGTTCTGTTTGGGGTGGAATAGATTAGATATTGAATATATATGATGCAGAAAATTTTCGAAATTTTTTGACCAAAAATAAAAAGGACCGAGAAACGGCCTTATAGGCCCTCCTTTTTGTTTAAACAATTTTCTTCCACGGTCAATTGTTTAAAAATTACAGCAGCTCGAAGTTTGAAGAAGTTTCTTGAATTTTGGAAAAATGTCGTTGTTCTGTCGTTGTTAACGTTCACTATAATTTAGGCCGATCGAATGTAATGCAATATTCTTGGCTTTCTTATTTGCAAAGAGTATAATAATTGGAGACAACTGTTTCCTCACTAGACATAATAATTAACTGCGGCTGTAAAGTTAAATTTGATACCTCATAAACAACTACAAAGAGAGAGAACTAGCAAGAAGTTTAACAGAAAAGGGGTTACTTATTTCAGTTATTTTTAATTCTCCCTCTTCAATTAGGCACGCTTACACATGCACATGGTCTTGAGCGTATTTGAGTACAGAGGCGGCTTCTAGTAGAATTTGTCCAAAATTATTAAAAATGAAATTTTGACCACGAAACAAAAAGTATACATGTGGAAATAGTCTTTGCAGTGGTTAGTTGAATAACATGTGATAGAAAAATATTTTACGCTAAATAAAAACTCATTAATTTAATATTTTTATTAGAAACTCTTTCCTGCGTTCGAGCCTCAGTTGTCGCAGATGGCAATGGGAATGGTTGTTGTCTGTATGTGCATGTCTTGGTGGTTGAACAGTGAAATAGCTATAGTAAACCTCGCCGAGACGTCAATATAGATAAAGCGCTAAAAAATGTCAGGAAATTCTGAATAAGAAATCATTTTTTTTTAAATGTTTTTGTATATGAATCATGTTGTCGATAAGGAGTTGGTGTACTTTTAGCATACAAGAATTCGCTGATGGCTACCAGAATTTCTATTGAAAGCAATTCATATTTTAAATAAATTACCCATGATAGACATATTAAATGTGAAAGTTTATAAAGGCATTCAATTTTAATACATTATATTAGTACATATTTTATGCAAGAAGTGCACTTTCTTGCATGTAGTTCTTAATTTGTTATTGTTGTTCCCTACATTGTAACTGGATATAATCCCGTAGGATAGCTGTAGGTAAATAAATTGCTTTATAACATTTAATATATTAATTTTCTCCCATTTTTACTTGGACCCCTCTAGAGACGTTACGGTGAATAGACGCCTATTAGATAACGTTCCTTTTAAATCGGAAGAAAAATCGGTAATAAGCTGGCCCAAATAGGTCAAAAGTACATTCGTTGTGAAGTGAAAAATTGTGCATGCGGTGATAGTGTCCGAACAGCAACAATTAAGTGATAAGTGCTAATATTTAATTAATACGAGTGATTAAATCTTTCAGTGCAGCGTAAAAAAGTGAAAACAGTCGACGAATATCGAGTAGGTACCCGACCCGAAGGAAGGAAAGGCCATAAATCAATCAAGATAGGTCCACTTTACCCTTAAAATATTTATGTCTTGAGTACTCGTAGACAACTTAAAGAATTTCATAAACAGACCTGAAATGCAATAAATTAGAAATAAGTTAATAAACAATTCTCTTCCAGCAAATACTACCAGGGGCGTACCATTAGAGTAACAGTACACCGCGCCAAATTAAATCAATTTAAAAATAATAAAAACTTAGATAAAATTGTTGCCCATTATTAGCTTGGTTTCAGTGCCATTAAAATTTAAAAAATCTCATGCATGCTATAAGAACATACTAACTGTCTACACTTCACATCTGGTAAGGTTAAGGAATTTTATTAAAAACGTTTAGGTCCGTAAGAATACGCAAAAAGTAAGCAAGAAATAATAACTCTGCAGAGAACACAAAAATAATGTATCCACTACAAAACGTAACAACGAAGACACATCAGCTACTGGTACAAAAATCGAGCACTAAGCCATCAGTTAGAAGGAGAAAACATAACAACCCCGGCACATGCCAACACTATGAAAAGACCAGTAGAGGAGTTGCATAGGTAACCAGACGAGCGAGCTCCATCGAAATAAGGACGGAAAATATAAATGAAACCATAGCGACGGCAATCATACAAAATGATCAAGATCATTGATCATTGATCAATCAGACAAGGCAGCAGGAAGGGTATTCATGCAACTGACTCAAGAAACCAGAAGAAACGAAAAAAGAAAAAAAATGGGGAAACCGGGTTACACGTGGAAAACAACAACTAAGAGAATCATGAACAAACTGAGAAGCGACCAAACACACTGGAAAAGAAAGCGGGTGGAAAAAATGAACTCCACAAAGAAATCGCAGCGATATACCCTACCAGAACCAAAAACCGAGGCATCAGAAATCTCAGAAGGAGAAGAAGAAAATTTGTAGAAACAGAAACACAAAAAGAGGAGCATAAACATTAAATAACGAACACAATGCGACAACACATTGGACTTGTCATCTTGCTGTCGAGGCGACCAGACCTGCTTTATAATGCTCTGTCACCAATGGATACCCATAAAAGTTTATAACAGTTAAATAGTGACAACGTGTAAAAAATATAGTTAAAAAAAAGTATAAGTGGATGTGTTTGTAAAATAATACATATCTCGGAACATTTTCAGTAATTGATAAGAAATATTAGTTAGTGTTTAATTAGGTATACAAACCAAAACTTTACACAGTGCTTCCCCTCTAACGCAGTAAATAATGGTATATATCTATAGTGCAGTGAAATCGTGCCAGGCGGCAAAGAGGAGAAGGAAATCAGTAATAACCGAAGAGAGGACTGTCTATATGGAGCACTAAGCCATCAATTAGAAAAAGAAAACCGGCACACACTAACGCTATGAAAAATCAAGAAAAATGTCCATTATACTATTAGGAGACTTCAATGCACATATACTCCACACACGGCCTAACGAAAATGGAAACGCGCTGAAAAACCTAGCACACATGTTTGACTTAACAATAAGAAATACATGGAGCAAAACTCAAACCTGCATTGACACCTGGAGTAATGGAAGCTCAATCACACAAATAGACCATACCCTGGTAAGCAGAGAGATAAGGGCAAGGATCAAGAAGGTTAAAGCAAAAAGGACAGCAGAAGAAAGCGCTAACACTGAACAGCAGCAAACTAAAAATAAGGAGACCATGTTACACGTGGAAAACAACAATCAAGAGGATAAAAAAAAACTAGGAAAGAAAAGCGAGGAAAAAACATGCGTCATGTGGCTCTCGCTGCTGACAACAAGCATGACCCAAATCCAACCCAGCATCGGAAACCGAGGAATCAGAAGACTCAACAAAAGAAGATTTGAAGAAGCAGAAACACAAAAAGAGGAGCATAAACACTCCATATCAAGACACAGCACATATTTCACACGAAGATTCAGAAGAGGCAGATGCCCAGAACCAAAAACACAAAAAAAGGGAGCTTAAACGCTCCCTCACGACACAATGCGGTAACGCCTACACCTCCCATCCCATGTTCCTTTACCATGCGCCATGTGGCTCTCGCTGTTGGCAACAAGCATGACCTTAGTCCAACCCAGCGTGGACGTAGCAGGCCCAGCTGTATAACCCTGGGAGTGGCAGCAATGCCTACCGCACGCTGGTAAATCACTCAATGAATCAATCATTAATTTTCTACCATTTTTACTTAACATGTGTAATTAGCACACTAGTGTATCCATATTGATCTATTATCGGCCAGTTCTTGTTCTAAATTTGTAAAGAAATAAACAGAACAGCAATTTCAACGTTTACAGTTCATACGTTTGTTCTATTTGTCAATAACTTTTTAGCAATACAAGAATGTAGAACAAAATTGAATAAACGAGTGCTCGGTTGAGAAACCAGGCACGTTATATATCAATATGGTAATCCACGGCGCGAGCTTGATCCGGTCCTGTTTGCATACATCTGTATGTAAGACAGGTAGGGGCGCCGACCGCCAACCGACGCCTATTTATATCCACGATGGCTCATGAAGACGACGACATCTGAAGACTGCGTCATCCAAGTATCCGGTTAACACGTAATATAAAAAGTTTCGGGTGCGGAGTTTCACGTTTTAATGATGACGAACAAAGAACTTAAACCACAATTTATGGTGATGCTATAGATTTTTTGCTTTATTTAACTAACGGCGGCGTGTTTACTTTATGAAAACGAGAATATGCACATATGTCAACCGAAATGATAGATCCGTTGGTGGCAGATGCAGGACAATAGTTTGCACAGGTGAAAATGACTAATACGTATTGAAGTTGACAGATACTGAAAATTATTTTCCATATTTTTATATTTATTGAATTCTCTCCTTATTTAAATGACTGAGGCCTGACCGAGATTATTTGCTAGTTTTTTTTATATATATCCCCCCAAAAAACATTAAAAATGTTAAATTTCTCCATTGAGAAAAAGGCTAATCACAACAAAATTATTTATTTTTAATGCTTTTTGGGATACCAGTTTCTTTTTGTTTTACATTAGTAAGTGTACATCCCTTACATCTATAAATTATTAAGGTATTGCTCTAGTGAAACTTCCATACTTATAAGAAATCACATAGATTTTTAATTCATATTTACGTGTTAGTTCTAAACATGCTAATATATTAAATTTTATTGAATAAAAAAAAATTAAAGACTTATAAAATAACTTTCATGCCCAGAATAGAAATAGAATAACCAAAAACCAAATTTTATGTATTTATTTATATAGTTACACCACCCCACAGTAGAAATCAATTACGGGGGACGGAAAAAAAACAATAATTTATAGATAAAACAATCTAGTTCATGTTAAATAATACTGAAAATTTTAACTCACTTCTTGGAAGTTTTTTGCAGTTCTACTATACCCGAATAACACTGACAATAATCGATGTCATTTACTAAAATTAAGAAAAATATGTTTTATTTTGGACTTACCCGAAGTAAGTACAATCCCTAAAGATTCTCCGGGTTTCTTGCGAAGTTGAACTGTTGTAAAAAATTGACCTTGATGGGGGTCCAATAAACTACTCGCTGGCTTTCCTGAATCTTCTGAAAACGTGGGCGATCTCGATTTGAATTCTGAAACAAAGATAAAATATTGACAAATAAATAGATTGTAACGAGGCGCATTTTGGACAGTCTATTTGTTTAGCGAACTTAACATGTTAGAAAAGGTCTAAAATATTCCCCTAACTTACACAATAAACAAGAGGTAGAGTTATTAGCGGTAAATAACCCTAGCAGTGAACTCTTTAAGTACTATTCAATTCGAGGATAATATTGGTATAGTTAATTTATTCAATAACATAGACACTTGTAATAATAACAAATCAGAATTAGTTACCATAAAAAACATCAAAAACAAAATTATTATATATATTTATTAATTAATTATACAGTGTGTCTCACTTTTCACCACTACACCCCAATATCTCGGCCATTTGTTGATCGATTTAGATCAAATTTAGTATACTTCTTTTGCTTCAGATTGTGGTTAAAAACTTATTTAAAATTTTATTTTTCGAAATTAAATACGCCTACTATGATCAAAAGAAATTGACAAAAATTGGGAATTTATATTAGCGATTGAGATAGTGTTCTTGTTTTTACGGAATCTTGTTCGGCATTACCTAAAACCCCTGTATACCAAATTTCGTTAGAAAATATTCATTCCTTAAAGAAAAATCATATCTAAGATTTTAATAATAATCACCCTACTATTCGAGTTATTTATTGTCGGATATTTACATAACTTGGCAGTCGTGTAATAAAGACGCTAATTAAGCATTAGGATACATTTTTTTATCCAAAACACTATTATGAAATGACTATTTGAAAAATTGTAGCTATTTTTTAAAATACTTAGAACTCAGCATACCAATATCTTTGTTAACATGGAGTGCTTTGGAATAGATTTGACCTTTGCATCGAATGTGAAATTAAACTTAAACATGGCTGCACAACAATTAATTATTGCTGATAAAATTGAAATAATAACGATTATCAAATCCATTCTAAAGCACTCCATGTTAACAAAGATACTGGTATGCCGAGTTCTAATTATTTTAAAAAATAGCCACCATTTTTCGAATATTCATTTCATAATAGTGTTTTGGATAAAAAATGTGTCCTAATGCTTAATTAGCGTCATTATTACACCACTACCAAGTTATCTAAATATCCGACAATAAATAACTCGAATAGTAGGGTGATTATTATTGAAATCTTAGATATGATTTTTTTGTAGAGGAATGAATATTTTTTAACGAAATTTGGTATACAGGGGTTTTAGGTCATGCCGAACAAGATTCTGTAAAAACAAAAACCCTATCTCAATCGCTAATATAAATTCCCAATTTTTGCCAATTTTTTTTATCATAGTAGGCGTATTTAATCTCGAAAAAAAAAATTTTAAATAACTTTTTAATCACAATCTGAAGCAAAAGAAGTATACCAAATTTGATCTAAATCGATCAACAAATGACCGAGATATTGGGGTGTAGTGATGAAAAGTGAGACACACTGTATATTAATAAAATGTTTCACTTGGTTCTAACCGCGAAATCTATCCAACTTATAAATTAATTACTCAATAGCCGTAGAAAAAAATAATATAAGATTTATTGCTGCTTCTTGTTGCTCGAACTGTAGTATATACGTGAACCCTGCCTGGTTCCCCGACTATAATATACCTACACGCGATCTTCGCGAGAGGAATCCATTTATAAGATTACAACCGGCTTAATAAGATAAACGTATTTGTAGAAGTATTTGCAGACGTAGGCAATAAACGTAAATATTTATTACAAACTTGCTTTCTCGAGTTGCTGCGGTGAAGTTCACAAACTTTGAATTAACAAAAGTAACTTACGAGGCAACGAAAAACTTAATTCGTGTAAGTAGGTATGTGGAGATGTCTACTTACATAAATTATTTTGTTAGACATTGCCACATAAGAGGCTTTGTTTCATGTAATGATTAAAATACCTCGTATTGTTTACTGACACATTTTCAGCCCACAACTTTTCTATGTTTTGGCGAAGGTGCCAGTTCAGCAAGTTGTTCATTTGTTCCATAAAAATAATAATAATATAATAAACTTTATTTTCCTTCTATGACAATATGACAATATTGTATATGAATAGTCAGACTTAATATTTAAAAGAGAGAGCACTTTACATATTAAAATATTCTAGTTTGTAGAAGGTTTTTGATTAAAAATACTAAGTTTCTTTCTAAATAGTGAAAGTTTATTGCAATGTTTTACTTTCACATGAAGATGATTAAAAACTCTAGGTCCTAGACAACTGGGTGAATTTACAGACATTTAATTTACTGAAGGGCACATAAAGATCGTGTTTTTGCCTGGTATTTACGTTATGTAGATGATTGTTACAAACACAAATAAATAGTTAAACAATGAAAATTAACGGAAGTGTCAATATATTATAGTCCTTAAATGTATTTTTACAGGTCTCTCTTGTGGATAAGCCTACCACATATCTTATCACACGCTTTTGGGTTAAAAATACATTATTTGATAAAAAAAAACAAACATCATATCTTAACCGAGAATCAACCTCAGCAAAATATAAATTCATTAGTTGAGCCATGTTTAGAATATTTTTTACATTTTTGAACTAATAATAGTAATTTGGCTATCAGTAATTCACAATGGCCTTTCCAGTTTAAGTAACTGTCAATATTTATACCCAAAAATTTTACATTGGACGTCCTTCTTTATATTGACATATTATCAAGATGATTATATGTATAATTCTTTTGTCTATTGTGAAATACTAATGCCTGTGTTTTTCAACATTAAAATAAAGAGAATTTTCGCTAAACCAGTTACTAAGGTTTTTCAATAAAATATCACATTTCATCTCTAAAATATCAACATTTTTACTTGATAGTATAACAAATGTGTCATCTGCGTAAAAATTAAAATCTGCTAAAGTTCTCAAACCATCCAGATTAATATATAATAAGAATAATATGGGATCTAATACCGATCCTTGTGGTACGCCCATATTAATTTCTAGAGATGCCGAGTTAACAGAATCAATTGTATCGCGCGTAATATTGGTAACTGACACATACTGTTTGCGACATGATAAATAACTTTCAACCCAGTCTAAGGCTAGGTCCCTTACCCCATACTTGGAAAGTTTGGACATAAGTTTTTTATGATTGACGCAGTCAAATGTCCTGCTTAAATCGCAAAAGATACCAACAGGTCATTCACCTGCTTCGACATACGTTATCTTTTCATAAAACGGTTGCACTGCACTAAGAGTTGATTTATTATTTAAGAATCCGTGCTGGTTTTGTGAAAGTGTATTATTATTATTAAAAAAAAATCAGTAATTGGTTTAAAAAGCAATATTCATAACTTTTGAAAACCCTGAAGGTAAGGTAACTGGTCAGTGATTTTGTAATTCTTGTAAATTGTTTCTTTTATGAACAGGAATAACTTTCTCAATTTTCAAAATTTTTGGAAATGCTCCAGCAGAAAATGATAAGTTAACAATACCAACTAAGGATTTTATTATTTCCATCATTACTCTCTTAATGAGAAATGAGGATACATCGTCATGTCCTGATGAGCGTTTATTTTTTAGTTTATTCTTTATAATATTAGACATTCCTGGTTCTGAATATGGTGCTAAAAGTATTGTGCTATGCTGATAATTTATATTATTACTAAAGCAAGCATTTTCACTATTCTTATGTGGTATTTTGTTAATAATATTAAGTGGAGCGTTTTCGAAAAATGTTAAATACGTTAGCAACATCAGTTTGATTATCGACTATTTCACTTTTTTAATTTAATTATAATGTTCTTGTTTCGTTTTAATTTGTTAGACAATTCAGAAACAATATTCCACGCCGATTTTGTGGGGTTATTTGATAATATCTTTTTTTTGTATTTTTAACTAAAGCATTGTGTTTTTTCTTTTCTTTTTTGTAAAAAGAAGTCAATTCGGGGTATATGTTTTTTGATACGTACAAGTCCTTCAGTTTGAAGCTCAAAATCTGAACTTCGTTATCAACCCATTTTTTATTTTGGCTTTTATTCACATAATACGATAGGAAAATGTTTATTGAACTAAAACAGAAATACATTTAGTAAAGAATCAAAAGCCAAGTTTACATCGTTAATGTGATAAATTTCATACCACTTCTCTTTTTGAATATCAGACTGAAAGTTACATAAGTTATTATCATTAAAAGATCTTTTTTATTTACATTTTGAATTTTGAATACCTTATATTACTTCCACATCCAGTGGAAGTATAGTAACGACAAAAAAATTTTTATTGTTCAAATAGGCTTAGAACGTCATGAAACGTCGAGATTTCAAGTTTGAGCGAAAAAAAATTTCTGTCTGTCGGTCTGTAACTTTCTTTGTGCGCACGTTTACTCTGGAACCGTTTGAGATATTGACTTGAAATTTGGTACACATATGTACTTTAACGAGATCTAGAACTATATTATATTTTCATCTTGTTCCGTCGAAGGGTTGGGGGGTAAATTGGGGTAAATTTGGGGAAAATAGGTAAATCAAGCAGGTAAGAGTTCATAAAATTGGTATTTATTATATACAAGAGAAGCTAAGGTCTCAAAAAAAATTTTGGCATTGGCCACCCCCATTACCACCCCCACCCCATTATTAAAGGGGATGAAAACAAAATGCGATTTAGTGTGTGTACAAGAACCAGAAACCTCAAAATATTTTTTTACTTTATCCTCTCCCACCCCCTGTCACCACCCCCACCCCACTACCGATGTGGGGTATCGTTTTATGGGTTTTTGGGGTAGAGGATTTCAAATATTATATTATTAAAGTTCCATAAACAATTATTTCCACATACAAAATTTTTTCGTTGTGACTGACTTGGATAGAAAATCCGGATGTGGAAGTAGTGATTCCTTGGGCAGCGGTTTATTTTAAACAGTTTGAGATAATAATGTGCGGTTTTCGCTGGACTGCCCTTTTTCAATTATTTCTGGAAACCTCTAAAACAATGTGGCGTCTTTTCAAATTGCTTTTGTCAGGATTTTTTAAATGGAACACCCTGTATATTTTAAGTTTTAAAAGCTATGTTCTTAAGCTATCCAACGAGTTTAGTTGTTTAAAATCAATTAAAAACTGACTGAGGAATTGAATATTAAAGAAAACCCAGCAGAATCATACATTTTTGAATGACACATTAATGATTTCAAATGAGGGAAAATGTGTGCTTACTCAGTGAATTATAACAACTTCCCAGATGTGAACTTAAAAGAATACCTAAAAAAGTACATAGTGGAATATAGACGTCAAATTACCATAACTAAAAGTAATTACTATGATAACATCTTACGCAAAAATGGAAACACTCCAAAGACTTTCTTGAATATCATAAACCAAAATAGGCAACAAAATAAAAATATATTAAATGCCGAGTTAAATGTAGAAGACATGAATAATTATTTTATAAACGTAGCTGAAAATATTACATGATGTAATTAATAAAATGAAGAATAAAAGTAGTAAAGATCACTACAATATGTCAATAAATATAATAAAAAATATAAAAAACATTATAGTTGTTCACCTTACTAGTCTAATCAATCAATGCATGCAGATATTTATTCTGATGTCCTAAAGGTTAGAAAGGCGGTACCAATTCATAAAGGAGGTTCTTTAAATAACAATAATTTTCGACCTATATCACTTGTTCCTATAATATCAAAAATTTTCGAAACATGTCTAAAAAATCAAATAACACACCATTTTTTCTCGTAAACATAGTATTTCCAGATTTGTCGAAACAAAAACTGCTACAATAACTAGAAGCAAGGTTTGTAAGAAAGTGGTTTAATAGCATCAAAAACCGCTGCCCAAGGAATCACTACTTCCACATCCAGATTTTTTATCCGTCACTCACAACGAAAAAATTTTGTATCTGGAAATAATTGTTTATGGAACTTTAATAATGTAATATTTGAAATCCTCTACCCCAAAAACCCAAAAAAGATAGCGGGGTGGGGTGGTGATAGGGGGTGGATGAAGTAAAAAAACATTTTGTACACACACTAAATTACAATTTTTTTTCATCCCCTTTAACAATGGGGTGGGGGTGGTAATGAGGGTGGCTAAGGCCAAAATTTTTTTTGAGACCTTAGCTTCTCTTGTATATACTAAATACCAATTTTATGGACTCTTACCTGCTTGATTTACCTATTTACCCCAATTTACCCCCCAACCCTTCGACGGAACAAGATGAAAATATAATCTAGTTCTAGATCCCGTTAAAGTACATATGTGTACCAAATTTCAAACGGTTCCAGAGTAAACGTGCGCACAAAAAAGTTACAGACAGACCGACAGACAGAAATTTTTTTTTCGCTCAAACTTAAAATCTCGACGTTTCGTGACATTCTAAGCCTATTTGAACAATAAAACTTTTTAAAAAATTTGTTTGTTGTTACTATACTTCCACTGGATGTGGAAGTAAAACTATGGATCGCTACTACGTAAATAAAGAACAGATAACATTAACATTCTTAATAACACTAGAGCTGTGTATCAGTTTGTTACGAGATCACCAGGATCGTTGATTAAAGCAATGGCTTATCATCTAAATATGAGTAAGTCTAAGGTACCCAGAACTTTGCAAGCTTCGAAAGATTATATATAAAATTTTTAAAATGTTTTTGACGTTATGTCTAAAAAGCCCAGTTGAAATCGTTAACGCGTCATTAAAAATTTATAATTTTGCCATTTTTCTTTAAAAATAAAATTATCAGTCAGTTTCTAACCAATTTTAAAAAATTAAACGTCGGTAGACAGCTTAAGAACACGGCTGTCAAAAAACTCGAAAATATACATGGTGTTTAATTTAAAAAACCCTGACAAATGCAATTTGAAATGACGCTATTTTATTTTAGAAATTCCTGAACTGAAATAAAAATTGAATGTATGCAGGAAAAAACTTTTGATCGTTTTCAAAGTCTAGTGAAAATAGCACATTGTGATCTCAATTTGTTTACAAGATATAAGGTATTGGAATAATAGAACACGCGGAATTATAACTACCAGACGATGAAATGAATCTTTGTAAACAGGCGAGCATACAGGTAACCCTCAACCGCAACGGTACTTTGGCAACACGATTTTCCTACAATATGGTTGAGAGCCTCCGGTTAAATCAGTTCAAAGTTTGCCGTTTTCAAATTATACACTGAGTCCCTAAACTATCGAACAGCTTCTTGAGCTCAAAATAAGTCAATTTAATCAAAAGATCCTGCACCATTCTTATGTGAAGTTTGTCATATGGGCTTTCAATGGAATTGTCTAAATTTTATATATATTGTAGATTTTGACTTCTTGACAAAAAATCTCAATGGACATGACGTACAAAAATAAACTGTTTGAGGTATAGCAAAATTAGAGAATTTCGGTCATTTTAGATATTCAAGATTGTTTCGGTGATAACTTCCTTGTTTTTTATGCTATAGAAACAAAGTAAAAATCGTTTGAAAGCTTAATTAATTATCCTCAATTTTTATTTTCAGCATATTTCACGCAAATGTAAATATTTCTGAAAATTCAATATACCGGGTGATCACGAAATGGTGCTATGTCTTTTTGATCTTACAATATACGAATTTCAAATTTGGTCAGGTCAAATAACGGCTAAATATGCATTAATTCGACTGATTTATCATTTTCTATCGCTTACGGTTACACCGGAAATGACGCTAACTTTGGATTCTTCGAGGGGAAAACCGTGGAGAAAATATGGAGGAAATCCGAGGAAATCTTCGTCAAAGGGGAAATCTGGTATACAAAATTATGAGCGCGGTTGACCCCCTCGAGATTTTTAAATGGACATTTTTACATTTTTTGATTCAGAAGATCATTTTACATACTATGGCATATCGAGATAAAAATGTTAATGACTGAAATTTTTATGAGCAAATTTAATTTTTCATCTAGGCGGCCGTGACCTCAAAAAAATATTTTGTTTTGCTTCAATAAATAATCAATTGAATCAAATTATGACATTATGTCATATGACATTTTTGTTATAGGCTCTTAAGCATTAAGGAAATCGTTTTTCCAGAATAATTTTATAAATGGCACTATATTGGCTTCTACGTTGTTTCCATAAAACGTTTTATTACCGATAACTCCACACTCCACTGTTTATTCGTAAAAGTAATACAAGTGAATTATGATAAATGATAACAAATGAATGAATTAAGAAACAAACGAATTAAAACTTAGTAATTACTTTATCACATTATCTAAAAAAAATTAGAACAATTGTTCAAAATGTTGACCACCGATATCTACACGACTTGCTCTTGCCAAAGTTTCCCTGATCACATTGGTGAGATGCTCCTGTTAGTCCAGGGTCCAAGCACTCCAAAATCAAGATGACCTGTTCCGACATGACGTACAAATGTTGATATAAGTAAGGAAGAGAGCATTACCTGGGGCACTAGAAAACACTTGTCGGATTAATTTTTGCTCTTGCGCAACTTCAGAAATCGCAAAAAAGATGGCGGATTGATAATTACAAAATTATGTTTTACAATGGTTATTCTCCGTTAAAACAAAAACTATGTAACCTACCAATCTGATTTTTGGTATGTATACTCAAAAGATATACGTGGTTCTAACTAAGCTATTGGTATTTTTGAAAAGAATATTTTTTTTGGAAAAAAAATAATTAAAATCAAAAGGTTGATATTTACGTTCTAAAAATTTCGATATGCGGACAACTATGTTAAATTTATGAAATTCTTATATACAATTGCTTACCAAATATAGTCCATACATTGAAAAAGTTTTTTTAAAAAGATCCTGTCGATAACGTATACAGTTTTTTGTTTATGATTTTTTTATGAGGCGCGTAATTATGCAGCATTAAAATAAAAATAGTCTACACGATAATTGGTACAGTGTAATAGTAAAAAGCACTATATTGTTCAATATAATTGCAAATTTGAATTACTTTATGTTAATAATACAACAACACGAATGAAAGTAGTAGTCGGGCGTTGCCGATTGCGGCCACTCATTTAAAAAAATAATAATCGATACAAAGTGAATTGTGTGTTCGAGCAAAATGTTAATCAAACAGGTATTCGCAATTGGCCATGTCCGAATACAACTTCTACTCGTTTTTATATTGTTTAAGAAATCAAACATTAGGGAGAAATATTATTTTAGGTATTTAGCATATTTAATAGAAAACAGAAAAGGGAGATATTTTAAATAAAACATTAATGTTGTATATTATGTAATTTTTGTGTATAACTATTCTAACATTTTAGTCAGAATCACTATCATTATAAAATGATGCATATTGCTTTTTCCCTTAAAACAATTTTCAGGAAAAGCAGCACACGAGCACGCAACTGAATACCACTCACAAGAACATTTTCTGTTGCATTTTATTTTACAGTTGCACTTTTTAATTTAAGTTCAGATAAACTTTTTTTTGTCGACATCGGTACCAGCTCCTGATTTCCAATTCTGCATCCAAAATTTTGTGCAAGAGGTAATTTGAATGACGGTTCACAACACTGTTTAAAAAATAGTAATATTTGCAACATGCTGTTGAAAAGCGTCTTCCGTCGGTGGGAGGAAGCGTAAATCACTTTTAATGAATTATTTTACCTTTTAATAATTTTCAAACGTATACATATAATTCATTTGTAAAGTTGACGTGTATGTACATTGAAAATATTTGCAAAAAACTGATGTGGGGGATGTAAAATGAGTAATGGAATACATAAGACAGATTTCTCTGTTTGTCTGCTTGTCTGTTTGAACGCGCATCACGCAGAAACTACTGAACCAATGAGGTTCATCTAAGCTTGGAGTAACATTTAGTTCTTATTTCATCGAAATCGGCCTAGACTAAGCCAAGTTTTATGAAAATCGGTCTAGTAGAACAGGAGATACAGCTTGATCTCTACAATAAGCGTATTTGCACGGCATAAACTTTTAAGATCAAACTTCTGTAATATTCCAGAAAATTCGAGAGTACTCTGAATATTCCAGAAAATTTGTGAGTTTTCTGAAATATTCCAGAATGGTGATTCTACCTCAAACGTCGTTTATAAAGAAGCTTTTCAGTCAATTTCAAAATTCCACGCGAACGTAACCGCGGGCATAGCTAGTAAATAATAAATATGAACCGCAAACAATAATCAATCGATTTAAACAATCAAATACAAATAGTTTTTATTATGTTAAAATGTTAAGACAAATAACTTCACACTATATACATAAACATACCAGCTAATTCCACTGTAAACTGTTTTCATGCGCTGCATGAATTTTAGGAGAGCTGTCGCCTTTATTACATGCGCCGCATCATGCACCCATTTTAAAAATTCACAACTCGAATACTATATGCAATATCAACTTAGTTCTTGTCTTAAAACATTTTCAATATATTGGGTATGTGTGTTAGCATAGTTTATACACAAAAAATTTAAAATTGAAGTACTTGCTCGTATGTTGAAATTCTTACTACAATATTTTATAGTTACAGATTTCATATTTTTTTTCACAAAAAACTAAACATATTTAAACAGTGCCATCGAGCCTCATCCAAGCGCTTATGTCTTTAGTGTATACTATAAAAAAATTAGATGGATAGCACTCATAGTTTCTTTTACAGGACGTGTTATGTATTAAAAAACATTTTTTTAGGAATTATCATTTCGTCTCTTTTCTTATCATTTAAGAAGTTATGCAAGAGCTGATAAGAATCCGACAAGTCATTTCTGGTGTCCTATATAACCTTTTTTGCAAATCTGAAGTTGAAAAATGTACGTCGTGTCGGAACAGGTTACTTGGAATTTAGAGCGATTTCGTACTGTTGGACCCCGGACTATGTGTTATAGAATTTATTTCCCTCCTAACCCGATCTTACTTATTACTTCCACATCCAGTGGACGTATAGTAACGACAAACAAATTTTTAAAAACGTTTATTGTTCAAATAGGCTTAGAATGTCATGAAACGTCGAGATTTTAAGTTTGAGCAAAACAAATTCTATCTGTCGGCCTGTCTGTAACTATTTTTGTGCGCACGATTACTCTGGAACCGTTTAAGATATTGACTTGAAATTTGGCACACGTATGTATTTTAACGAGATCTGGAACTAGATTATATTCTGATCTTATATATTTAGTAAATATAAGAGGAGCTAGCTCAAAGAAATTTTTGGACTTTGCCACCCATATTTCCACCCCCACCCAGCTATTAAAGGGGGTGAAAAAATATTGTGGTTTAATGTGTGTACAAGAACCAAAGTCATCCAGAATTTTTTTCACTTCATTTACCACCACCCCCACTACCGATGTGGCATATCATTTTATGGGTTTTTGGGATTTCAAATATTATATTATTAAAGTTCCATAAACAATTATTTCCACATAGTGGAGTGCAAATATAGTATTTTCGTTGTAAGAGACTTAGATAGGATGTGGAAGTAGTGATTCCTTAGGCAGCAGTTTTTTTCTAATGCTCTAAATACAGAGCAGCAAGTGACAGATTATACAATAATCTTATTAATTGTAATATTCAAATTCCTTTTAATGTACTCTCTTTCTCAGCCAACGTAATAAACAAATGTTTGATTGTATCATCGGTTTTTTTAAACAAATCAAAATGTTATTATGAATTTTGTGGCCGAATGTTTGAGAAGGTTAGCTTTGTATCCTCTGTTGTTTTCCTCTATTACATCATATAATCTTAAGTGATCCTCTAAGAGTGACCCTAAAAATAGCCCGCAAATTTTCGGTTGATTTGTGGTCCAAATGATACCTTATGATAAGACATTATTCACACAAAAATATGAAGTTGAGCATAAGAAAGGTTTCAGAGATACAGAAGGTCAATAGATTAGATTTGGTTGTATAATATATAAAAATAATACTTCAGCCCCTTTATCACGCCACGGCACTAATCTACATCTTTGTATTGTTTTTCGATTTCCTGCTTTTTTTGTTTTAGATTAGTTTTAAATTTATATTTTATGAGTTATTATTTCTGTATGGTCAATGGTATATTATTACATACATCTATAAGGATATATGGTAATGCTTACTGCTGCGAAAACGAGAGTGCATATAAGCTTTAATTAACAAGGGCTTTTTAATTGTGATACCATATTTAGCATAATCTAAAGCTGCAGTTGGATACTTAGGTGATGAATTAAATTTTTGCACAAGAAAAATTCCTTCATGTTTATGTTCAGCGTAATATAAAGCTGCGTTGTTTATTTGCTCCCACAGTCGTAAAGAGAGAGACGTCTATTGTGGGACTCATCAATGTATGTACACATTCTTTAACTGACTTTTGCTAATTACTTAGCTGCATTTGATAATATTAACGTAATAAATAGCTTATAACCGTCTTTCATGAAGAGCGCCCTTAAATAATGGTTATAACAGCATCTAAATCGTTTGAGTAGTTTTTGAGTTTATCGCGTTCAAATATAAAAATCGACGAAAGGCAGTTAAAGAAAAAGAAAAGAAAAGAGAAGAAGACAGAAAAGAACAAGAGATTTTATCAAGAAATTAATATTTTTCATTGAATTATCATCATCACTCGCTGTGCTATGCGAGTCGATTTTGATCACTTTGGCATTCTATATCTTTGAAACCTTTCTTTAGGCTCAACTCTGAGTTTTTTTACGACTAATGTCTGATCATAAGGTGTCATTAAGACTACAAATCAATCAAAAATTTTCGGACTCCTAAACGGGTTAAAAAACTCCTGTTTTTTTTGGGTCACTCTTTATTAATATGTCCTGAATGAGAACCGTGTGTTTCTATAGGTTCCCTTTGCTTATCTTCAATATTTGTTTTTCCTCCGTAGGTTGCTTAGAGTAAATGATTTTTAGGATAGTGGTTAGTTGTATGACTAGTGGCAAAATCAAAAAAAAGGTTGCCACATATTTCCTTGCCTTTTACAATTTCTGAACATACTATATATATTGTGACGTGTTTCCACCCCTAGGAAACCGCCCTTGTAAAATCCGTGGGTTCCAAAAATTATAACAAGAGATGTCCACTAACACACTTTATTAAATAATTTACTGGATACTTCACAATACTATTATTAACTTAAATGAACTTTACTGACTAAAAATACAATGTTTATCACTTTGTTTTCACTTTGGAGTCTTAACCTCACTTATCAAATCCAAACTTCTAAACTTTCTAACTACCCGCCGAGAATGCGGTCTTTTATACCTAAAAATGACAGATCTCGATTTTTCTGTGATGACGCCACCATTCTCTAGATAATTCCGGATGTCATCACTCTAGAACTACTGGTAGGTTCTTTCTCGAGTAGGTGCAAATACATCTGAATTAATTGAAGGGGTTGCAACACATCACAATATATTTCCAATCCATCTGGCGTTTATTAAATTTGGACGTACTGAACAACCATAGTTTAGCAAACAAAATGCAAAACTATATGTGGCATTTAATTATTTCAATGTAATTTATGAAATGTTATTATACGTATATTTCAATATTTGGCTTGGCAACAACGATTATTGTAACATTTCGCTATATTCGCATAAAATAGGCGTATTTATTCGGTAAAGCACGAACGTAATTTACCATCAATTTGTTTGGAATGCTTCTTTTATTTCATTCCACCCGACTTTACATGGCAATTATCAGCGAACAGATACAAACAGACGAGTTTGTTCCCATTACTTTCTGAATTGCGCCGGGACTAGAGAATGTCGAGCTAAAATAGAAAAACTTAATTCGAATTACATTCGTCAACATTTTTATATACACTTTCTCGTACTTAAGGAATGTTTTGCCGTCTTATCTAAATGTACAAATGGGACGCGAAATGGCCAAAAAACAATTTGAATCCATGTAGAGAGTGATTTGCGGAATCTGATTTTTATATCGTAAACTTTTGCTCTGTGTGGAGAGACAATAAAGCACTGTGGACAGGCTATTTTGAACAAAGTATTATGGTGGTAATTCGACACTAGGGTTTTATCTAATTTTGCCGACAGCGGGATTAACCCTGTTTTAGCCACTAATAAAGGATTTTAGATAACACCGTATAACGATAGCGGTATAACAACAGTAGACAATTTTATCTTGGGGACAATAGAATGCCACAAAATATATCTCGTATTGCAGTATACTAAAACAAGTACAACAAGGATACACAGTTAATTGTATATATTACTTTATCTAGAATGGACGGCCGGTCACAAGGAATCCAGCTTTAAGAGTATTTTTTGGATTTCGTAAAGAGCAAAAAGAATAATAATGAAAAATAAAAAAAAATCTATTTTAGAAAAGATTAATTTTAAATATTGCATTGTTTTGATAACCTGTTTATGCTTGAAATTAAGAAATTTTAAAATCAATTTATTCATAAAATAACTATCTATTCAATTCATAATGAAAATCTAATTAAAAGTCCAATTTTTAATCTCTGTAATTCCCTAATAACCCACATCTAGTTGTGTCAGAGACAAGGAGCTTTAAAAATGAAAATATTTACAAAAACTTATCAAGTTTTTTAATTCAAGAGCACTCACCTCGAGAAATTGATCCATCATCCTAATTCTTTTGAACGTTTAGCCTGTATTTTAGACCATTATTTATTATTATGTAATTGTCTAATAACTTCAATTTCCAATAATGCCACTCCTACAGTGTAGGTAAATTGCCTATAAGAACAAATTAACTACGAATTTAAGAAATAATAATAATTTGATCAATGAGCTAACTAATATTATGCAGATAGTACTTCTAGGATAAAACAACTTGCCGAGTGTGCACTTTTGTTTTTAGCAACGATTATAACCTGCTGAAAATCAATATTTGTGTTTAAGTAAAATATCAAAACGCAGTTGTAGTTCAATATAGGCAGACAATTTCACTGCAAACAAAATGAACTGTCTATAAATTTCAGGACGATACTCGTATTGCAAAATGAGCAATTTTATATTACTGTTACTATTATTGCCTCAATTCGAATTCAAATTTTGTTTGGCAGAAAATTGAGATCGGAAATACAAAGTGATTGAAATTTTATATTACTCTTACCCATTCATTTCAATAAATATAATTCATTTACGAACAATTTTAACAGAAAACACTGCCGCGGGCTGCTGCAATGAAAATTCAAATTCCTATTTATAATATTATGATCTGATTTTCGATGAGGTTTGTGATGTTTCACCTCGCACAGACGGTGTCTAGCGTTATACTTCTACCCAGCGAAGGACCATTCTTGGTAAATACTAAACCGAAAAAAAATCTTTACTACATTTACAACAAAATAAAATGATATTCTGTTGAGTATAGTTGCCAGAATGTTATAAGACACGTAAAAAATCACAAAGCTTTGCCGCGAATCCCCTTAGGATAGAGCGGGGCATGCCTTATTTTTCTACATCATATTTAATAATAAATATTAATGCATTACTTAATACATAAAACATCAATATTCTCATGTAAAGTAGGTTCTGGCATGATTTAAATAAGAAATTAACGGAAACACACCTGTATCAATTATAATTTCACATTATTTTGATATAATTACGCAACTTCCTCCTAACGGTTACTATAGCAACGATAACTGGCGCACAGTGGCGAGAAATGCCAATGTTCCACCCAAATTACTCTAGAGGTCGTAAATTTTAAGTTATTGAGACATTTTTTTTTAAATGTTCGTCTTGAATTTACCTATCGATCCCTCTAGCCGGATTTTGAAATTTCATTTTTCGTTTTTTAAATTTTTAATAAAAAATCATATTTTTACAAAAAAATACTGTTTTTTCTATTAAATTTATTCTAACGGGCCGTAAATTTGAGTTTTCGTAACAATTTTTTTTAAATCTTCGTCTTTTAATCAGCTATTGATTTGTCTAAATGAATTTTTGATTTAGTTGTTGACAACTGTCAAAATTACTGTCAAATATAAAAAATACGATTTTTAGATAAATAATTCATACAATAACAGGTTGGTGTTCAGAAAAATATATATAGTATTTTCAATGTACCTGGTCCCGAAGTTGACAGGAAAATATGTATTTCTAAATTTGGCAGCTGCCATAATTGTTGTCAAATTTCCAAAGATAGATGGAAGAGCTTATTAATTTTAAAAATACCCTGTAAAGGTAAGGCAGGCAAGAATCCATAAAATTGGTATTTAGTATTTATAAGAGAAGATAAGATCTCAAAATTTTTGGCATTAGCCACCCCCCCCATGACCACCCCCACTCCGTTATTAAAGAGGGTGAAAAAAAATAAAATTGTGATTTAGTGTGTGTGCAAGAACCAAAGGCCTCAAAAATGGTTTTTACTTCATCCACCTCCCCACTACCGATGTGGCACATCGATTTATGGGTTTTTGGGGTAGACAATTTCAAATATTATATTATTATTATTTATAACTTCCATAAACAATTATTTCCAAATAAAATTTTTTTTCATTGTGATAGACTTGGATAGAAAATCTGGATGTGGAAATAGTGATTCCTTGGGCAGCGGTTTTTGTTTTAGTGCAGTTAAAATAAAATAAATAAATGTTTGTTTATTTTAGCACTTGGCTAGTAAAAGAAAAAATACAGTAATACAATACAATACTTACATACAATACACACACATACATACGTATTCCTATATCTAACAATAATAACAAATGTAACAATAATAAATAAATACATAAATAAATAAATTGCACTCTTATCTATTGCTGAAGTAACTAAACACTTCGCGTTTAAAGACATTTAGTTTCCTCAGGAAGAGCATTAAAGAGACGAACCCCTTCCAAGAATAAGGATTTTTGTAAAGACGTCAGTTTAACTGAATCAATATTGTAACTTTGCTTAGAACGTATATGTATATATATATGTATATATATATATATATATATATATATATATATATATATATATATATATATATATATATATATATATATATATATATATATATATATATATATATATATATATATATATATATATATATATATATATATATATATATATATATATATATATATATATATATATATATATATATATATATATATATATATATATATATATATATATATATATATATATATAAATAATGAAGGATAGTCACGTCCGACTAGTTAAAGAACAATCTAAATTTAGTAGGGCTTCGGACAAGCTTGTCCGAAGCCCTACTAAATTTAGATTGTTATATATATATATATATATATATATAGTTGAATTGATTTTTTTTGGCGACAACATTCCACCTGAAATTTTATTGGTGATTCTTATGTATTATGACCTCCTAATTACGAAAAAAATATTTGTGCCCAAAAATTCCTTGTGCGTCAAAAGTTATATGCACTTCTTGACGCGCATTCACGCATTTTCAACTTATCTGCTTAATATATCTTGTACTAGTAATCGGATGGGAATTTTAAAAATACTAGCTTATTTGTAATAAAATTCTTAAAATATATAGACCTGTCCGATATGTATTGGTCAATCCGCCATCTTGGAAAAAAATAGAAAACACCAAGAATTGCCGAAAGAATCAAAATTGAATATCTTTTCTACAAGAAGGAGTAATTTCACCAAAGTTGGCAAAAATAAAACCCATTTATGATTAAATATAATACACCAACCCCGGGCACCGTATGTCAAACAGAACGGTCAAAGATGGCGGACGAAATAAAATTTTTAACTCTTCGTCAATTATCAAGGAGTCATTGTACGTCACTTTTCTTTTCGATTGTACGTTATTTTATGTACTTTTAGGGGATAGAGTTCATTTTTTTTAATTTTCAAAAAAGTGCACATTTACAATTTTCAAAAATGCATTTTTTTTACCCTTCCTTTTTTCACCCAATTTTCATCGAAACAAAATGAAAGTCTCGTATAACTTAATAAAATAGGACTCTTTTTGTAGGTTGGAAATCTAACCTGTAATTAGCAGTCTATTTTTATTAGTCAACAATATTGAAAAATTATTTACATGAATTTTTAAATATTTGCTTGAAGCCAGTACGGCTTGAAGCTAAACATTCGTATACAAACATTAAAAATGAGAATAAACTTGAAAAACTTAAAATTTAAGGTAATTTTGGTACATTATACACTGAGAAAACTATCTAGTTTTATATTTAACTAGCAAAATACCTGTGTCCCTCTGCGGGTTCATCAAGATAACTAAAAATAATGAATAATAATATTTATTTATATATATACGGTATTACAATAATTTGGTATTATAAACTGTGAAAATGGTGGGTATATTATATTCACTATTTTATTATTTTTTTAACTATGATATATTTATATCTCTGAAACAACTAGAAAGTAGTAAATATATATGATATAATAAAGAAATTCGCCAAGAAACCCTATCGCTTTTATAAAAATTAAATCACCCTTGGAGATTACCCAGAATTCGTAGTAGCAATTCATAGTAAATGTTTCATTTAATATTGCCTCTTTTCAAGAACTAACCTATATACATATGAAGAAAAGTGTAGCGATGTTTGTTTTTTAGTTACCTTAACGAACCCATGGCGAAACATGAACATTTTCCTTGATAATTAGTAAAGCTACTTTCTAGTTGTTTTTGAGATATAAATATATACGTATGTACCTTTCAGGATCTTTTGGAAATACAAAAAGCTTGTTGTTTCACCTGTCCTGGAAGGACATGGACGATAAGCACACCTCTTTCCTTTAGGACCCATTGAAAACACCAACAATAAAACACAATAGCCCAGAGATAGATAAGTTTATATACACGAAACGTTCGCAAAAATGCATAATAACTATATTAACACGTTAGACTGATAATCTCAATACGTAAAGAAACAAGAACAGAATAGTAAATTATCGAAAATTAAACGAAAAGATCACAAAAATGCAAAATACCGTGTAAGCGTTGTAAGACCATGAATCGCACAACGTTAACAATAGTCACATGGCTTGTGCTGTGACAGCTGACAGAAGGGGAGGTTATAACATGGCAGATATTGGACATCCGCTCTCAAATTCTGTCCTGCTGTGACGCCGCTTCTGTATAGTTTACTTTTCTGTGGACAGGGCTATAAGAAAAGAGTTATATCTTCTATGCATTTACTCTGACAAATGCACAAGTTCTACTAAAGCTTGTATCACAATCAAATCAAACAGATAATCTTTGCTAATTGAGACAATTTTAAGTTACGCAGATTTTGTGTTCTTTATGGCTATATATTAAATTACAAATTTACTCTATATTTACAATTACTTCTATATATCTGAGGTTGCTCGCATCGGCGTCGAACAGGTAATAAATGGAGAACGCAAATGTTAGCAATCTCTTATATGAGCAGTTGAGCAACTCGATCTCTCATTGTTACATTGCTGTTTTCCACAAGCAATTGAAGAACTACATTGTGCACCAGGCTGGCGCATAAAGCAGAAGTATCCGAAACAATAACAAGAGTGAAATGAAAATGTTTCAAATGCTTTTGTTCTATTTCATTGTTAATACATACTAGTCAATGTAGAAATATTGTATTTTAAGAGTCTTATTAAACAGAGAGTTTGAGTGTTGATCGATGTATATAAAAAAAATCATAATTTATATTTACACCCGTAAAAATCATAATTTATGTGTATTATTAGTAGCAGAGACTTTGTGGAATAAATATCATATATATTGTTGCACATTGCATAAATTTTATCAAGTTAGAACTTAGATAATAATATATTCTCGACATAATTATATTTCGTATTATTATCATACTTATAGTGTAATTTTATCCAAAAGTTTCAGGAAATAAACAAAAATCACACATTATTTATGCAATCATCCTGAAAAGAGATATTTTGGAATCCATAGAGTATTTTCACTCACATAGTACTGAAACTAGTACTCCAACTAGCATTCAAGAACAAACAAAAACATGTCCTGATCATAGGAACGTTAATAAAGAAGTATTAGAAAATATAACTAAAGTGAACTGGGTAGACGTATTAATATGCCAGTTTCGCCTCAACCATTGACGAAATTCCATCCTGGACTGAACATAAAGAGGTTTTAATGTCTGAACTCCCTGTAGGTGGTAAGGATAAAGCAACGGTTCACGAAGAACTTCCCAAATATAGCTTTTCAGAATGCCCTCTTGGATAGCAATTCTCCTGGTGCTGGTTCCTGGATTAGCTGCTACTAATTCCAGGATCATTTATTTAATCGACTTCTACGGTGCGAATGGTGCGATGTCTCCCAAAGTCACTTGAATCCTTATTGAAAGTACCTATTTCGCGAAGCCTGATATGTAAACTGACGAAGGTCTCGTCACAAGGAATATATCTACCATCATTCAATGATTCTTCATAAAGCCTACGCGCTTCGGAAGCGTTATCATACATGAAATGCATATTCGCCATTTCTTCAAAAGAATATTGTTCCATTTTTCAGTCTTTTTCAGTACTTTACAGATCTGTTGGCAAAATTTATTTATAATGACATTTCTATCTGTAGTTTCTTCAAATTAGGAAAAATTAAAGAAAATTTTCCCCCAGTTATGAGACCTGTAAAAAGTGAAGTATTCGGGTTGTCTAAACATGATTTTCACCCCCCGCAGTTCTAAAAAAAGGTAGTTTTTGAGAAATAAAATTTCCCATAAATTCTACATACCATTCTACCTTTTTTTTTTGAATTCCGCATAGTTTCGTCGCTAGAGGGCGCGAAAGAAATAAATATACATATACATTATGCATTTTTATGAAAAAAACCGCTACCCAAGGAATCACTACTTCCACATCCGGATTTTCTATCCAAGTCACACAACGAAAAAATTTTGTATCTGGAAATAATTGTTTATGGAACTTTAATAATATAATATTTGAAATCCTCTACCCCAAAAACCCATAAAACGATACCCCACATCGGTAGTGGGGGGTGGATAAAGTAAGGTTTCTAGTTCTTGTACACACACTAAATCACATTTTTTTTCATCTCCTTTAATAATGGGGTGGGGGTGGTAATGGGGGTGGCTAATGCCAAAAATCTTTTTGAGACCTTAGCTTCTCTTGTCTATAAGTACCTACTAAATATCAATTTTATGAACTCTTACCTGCTTGATTTACCTATTTACTCCAAATTTACCCCAATTTACCCCCCAACCCTTCGACGGAACAAGATGAAAATATAATCTAGTTCTAGATCTCGTTAAAATACATATGCGTACCAAATTTCAAGTCAATATCTCAAACGGTTCCAGAGTAAACGTGCGCACAAAAAAAGTTACAGACCGACAGATCGACAGACAGACAGAAAATTTTTTTTCGCTCATACTTGAAATCTCGACGTTTCATGACATTCTAAGCCTATTTGAACAATAAAAATTTTTAAAAAATTTTTTTGCCGTTACTATACTTCCACTGGATGTGGAAGTAATTACATGACATCAAAGTTGTAGAACATAAAATTCAATATCTTTAGGTGTTTTCATGTTCATGAACTGTGTTAATGTAATAAAGATTTTAATTAGCTTCAATTTATGTAATTAAAAAAAAAAAACTTTAATACAAATTTTGCAATTTCCTATTTAGTACGTTTTAATATACGTTTGTTTTTAAAAATATTCATTTCCTTTGTTTTTTGTTGCTGTTTTGTTACGTTGAATATTGTTTGTGATATGTCTTTTACAAATAAAGCACAAAATTATTATTTACATTATTTTCAAAGTTATTTTAAAAAAAATCAGTTTGGAATCGGAAAGAGTGTTTTTAATTTATTTCTCTAAAACCAAAAAGAATTTCCAATATGACGCAATAACATAAATTGTAGCTAATTAAAACATTTATAAGAAAACATTAACGCAGTTCATGTACAGGGTGAGGTAAAAAATATTCAAGAAAATTAAGTTTTCCTTCTTAACAATTTTTTCAAAACAAATTTTTTTAAATCAGTCTGTACATATGTTTAAACGCCTTAAAAATATCTACAATTTGATGTACCCAACATGGTCGTCGCTTAAAAAATAAGAAAGTTACAAGCCTATTTATCAAAAACCACCCTTTTTTAGAACTGCGGGGGGTGAAAATCATGTTTAGACAACCCAAATACTTCACTTCTTACAGGTCTCATAACTGTGGGAAAAGGCGAAATTGATCAATCGTCCTTTTTACATCGAATTTTTCAATCGGGTTTTAAAGGAAAACGATACGTTCTACGAATTTTCATCAAGACTATATTTTCTTTAAAAAATCGTCTGGGAAATCATATTTAAAGTCAGAAATAAAAAAAAATGGTAAAGCAAAAAATGTATGGGCATTTTAATTAGGAGCCCCCCCCCCATATCGTAGGTCCCTGGTCGTTGTCCCCCATTTTCATCAGCGCCAAATCATTTCTCATGATAAAATTACTACATGTACGAGGTTTCATTCCTCTAGTAGTAATAGTTTTAAAACAATTAAGAAAAACCATATTTCTATACCATATTCGGAGGGGCGTAGCTCTGTTAGGAAGCATTTCCGGACCTCCGTTCATACGAACTTTTCTTCATATACCTACCGAAATATTCGAACGTTATTTCTGGACACTCTGTATATTTGACATATTAAAATATTATACAAGCATAAAAATTCCGCAAACCTTTTTGAAGATAACACCTCTAACATCAGAGCCATAAAAAATCATAAATGTATAATTCCTATCTCATAAAATAACACCTCAAATATATTTTCTGTATTACTTATCTAACATTTACAATATAACTGCGAATGAACTTAGACTATTTAATGACAGCATCATTTTATACAATAAAAAAATTAAAACCGGTTTTTTAGTTTTACTTCAGTAGTAAGTATTATTTTACTGTATTTATGAAACTTCTTATCTCTGAGTTATTAAAAACCTTTACTAATTGTGTCATTATTGAATATTCTAACTTGTAGAATTAGTAAAATTAGTAAATTATCACTTTATATTATTTTATTGTAACAATATAGTTTGTATTATTTTATTTTTTATTTAGTTTTACTGTAGTAGTATTATTTTATTACTTCCACATTCAGTAGAAGTTTAGTAACGCAACAAAAAATTTGAAAATTTGTATTGTTCAAGTAGCCTTAGAATGTCATGAAACGTCGAGATTTTAAATTTGAGCAAAAAAATTTCTATCTGTCAGTCGGTTGGTCTGTCTGCAACATTTTTGTGCGCACGATTACTCTGGAACCGTTTAAGATATTGACTTGAAATTTGGAACACGTATGCATTTTAATGAGATCTGAAACTAGATTTTATTCCGTTGAAAGCTTGGGAAGTAAATTGGGGTAAATAGGTAAATCAAGCAAGTAAGAGTCCATAAAATTGATATTTAGTATATATAAGAGAAGCTAAGGTCTCAAAAAAAAAATTTTTGGCATCAGCCACCCCAACCCCTTTATTAAAAATGGTGAAAAAATTTAAATTGTGATTTAGTGTATGTACAATAACCAAAAGCATTTTTTTTCTTTATCCATCCCCACCACCACTACCGATGTGTCATATCGTTTTATGGCATTTTGAGGTCGACGATTTCAAATATTATATTATTAAAGTTCCAAAAAAAATTATTTCCACATAGTGGATTTCAAATATAATATTAAAATTTTTTTCGTTGTGAAAGACTTGAAAAGAAAATTTGAATGTGGAAGTAGTGATTCTTTGGGCAGCGGTTTTGTATTTTAGAAACTTTTTGCATGTGATTTTATTACTGAGCTATTAATAAATTGTAAATATGACAGAGGTCACGAACAAACCTGTTTCTAGGTCTAGACTAAACTGTCTATTTCTGAACAATTTTATACATTTTTAGCACAAATAAAACGTTTATTCTATTTTATTCTATCTTATCCTGTTTTCCACATTATCCTACCTTTCCCCATTTTCCCACTACTACCTCAGTATCTTATCTTATTTTCCCACGATCCTCCCTCATCCTCCCCAGCCACCTACCATCATCCCCTACGTTTCCAGCATCTCCGACATAAAGTAGCCTATTGAAGAAACTTTTTCACATTTTACAATTCTTTAAAATTAAAATGAGTGTATTGCTGCACATTTTTCCTACACGAGCATAATAAAACTATATTTGGCTTCTTCTGATATTAACCAATTTTGCTAAGGGAATGGAAAGTAATAACATTAAATACTCGGTATTATAGAAACCACATTATTTGGTTCGGTTAGTATCTTGAAAAGTATTTCGTATGCAAAACGTGTACAGCTTATGACTCGGAAAGCGCAAATCCGACCGTATTACTCGCATGTACATATTAAAAGTAAGCATTGTGTGTTTCAGATATTAAAGCGAATTATATCGATCTTTATACCTCTAGCTTCGAACGAGACTTTAACTAATAGTTTCAGCTCCCACGGCACAAAAGGATACTCCATCGACTTAATTTAACTGGTGAAAATGGTTGGAAGACATGTAAAAAACATGCTTGAAATTTATGGTAAATGTATCATTTTCGAAAAAAATTGTCTGACAGACCTTTTGTTATAAATTATTAAGTTTTAAATTCCTTCTACTTGTTCAATATTTTTTTATTTACTCACATTTTAATTAAGCAGCAAAATAGTTGATCGACTACCGAGGCTAGGAACACAGCCAAGACAGTAAATGTATTCTGTTGCTGAGCTGAACCTCAAACCTTATTTTAAAACAAAAATCTAGGAAACGTTATGAAAATTTTTTTTTTTTATTTTCCACTGGATGTGGAAGTAGTGATTTATAACAATAGATCTGTCAGATGTTAATTAACAAAAATTGCTAACCAGGCAAATTTTTTCAAAAATGATATTTATTTATCATAAATTGTGTAAATTTAAAGCAGGTGTTTTGAAAAAAATTAATTAGAAATAGCAATTGACAAATTTTTACTAGAGTTTTGACTGGTTTGGCAGGCGTAACAAATTTTTTACATGTTTTCTAACCGCTTTCATCTTTTAAATTTTAGGTGTTGGTATCTTTTGTGCCATGGGAGCTCAGACTAAAGAAATAACAAGTTGTTCGGAGTACTGTAGTGTGGGTGACTTAAATTAACACACTATTGTAAGAACTGAAGGCAAATGAAATACATTTATCACCGAAAGAACTACAATGCGACAATAGGGATAAAGGAAAACCAAAGCATAAACATACTTAGGCAAATTCAATACTGAAACCTTGTTATGTAATTTTGTATACACGGCGGTTGTGTTTGGCTTCAGGCTCAAAGTAAATCGAATGGAATAGCACAATTATCAATATACGAGATGATTCAGATCCCATTTGAGAAACTGTAAGCAGATGCATCCATGAAATTGAAGTTGATACCACCAAAAAAGTTTTAATTAAAGTTTTATAAAACGCGCGTAAAAAAATATTAGAGTTATGGTATTATTGAACACTATTTAAAAAAATATATATAATATAATAATTATATAATAAAACCGCTGCCCAAGGAATCACTACTTCCATATCCAGATTTTCTATCCAAGTCATCAGTAGTGGAGGTGGGGGTGGTGGAAAAGGGGGTGGTAGTGGTATTTTGTGAGACCTTAACTTCTCTTATACAGGGTGCTCCACTTAAAACACTTGGCTTGTAATTTTCTTATTTTTTAAGCGACGACCATGCTGGGCACATCAAATTATAGACATTTTTAAAGCTTTTGAACATGCATACAAAAAAAAAAAATTGAAAAAATTGTTAAGAAAGACAACTTAATTTCTTTGAATATTTTTTTACCTCACCTTGTACATGAAATGTGTTAATGTTTTCTTATAAAGGTATTAATTAGCTTCAATTTAATGTACTCAATAATAGAAAATTGCAAAAATTTTTATTTTTTAAATTTTTTTATTTTAATAACATAAATTGAAGCCAATTAAAACCTTAATAAGAAAATATTAATACATTTCATGTGCGAGGTGAGGTAAAAAAATATTGAAAGAAATTAAGTTTCCTTTCTTAACAATTTTTTCAAAATATTTTGTTAAAATCACTCTGTATGCATGTTTAAAGGCTTTAAAAATATCTACAATTTGATGGGCCCAACATGGTCATCGCTTCAAAAATAAAAAAGTTACAAGCCTGGGGAGTTTTAAGTGGAGCACCCTGTACATATACACTAAATACCAAATGTGTGAAAAAATGTGTTAAACTTATTGGAAATTTATGTAAAATATTACCTTCACGGATTTGAATTATTCTGCCGGATGTCATTAGCTCAGTTCACGTTGATGTGGAGTAATGAATACAAAATATATTTTAATGGAATTCCTAAACCATTCAAAATATGTCAAGTAACGAAGCGAGAAATTTCGTTTTTCATTTTCGCATTGCGTGCCCTGGCGCCTGGCATACTATGAAGAGGTGCAAGTTTCGCTGAATTATATTTTGATTATATTATTTCCTGTTTACCGAAGTAGAAGACAGGCTGCAACCGAAATTATTAAGACGATTTCCCATTTTCCACTTTCTATGGGTTTTACCAGAAAAATTTTGGCTAAGTAAATTTTGTGCATACAAGTAGTATCTTATATAAAGAATAGAATAAAAAAGTTTGCAAGGGTAGCGTCCTGGTTTTCTCCCAAAAAATATTTTATTGTTTAATTTAAAAATTTCGTTTTAGGTACACATAAATCAGACAAAATTGTACTTTTAGACTAACAGGAACTTGTTCAACCGGAACTTCAACTTTTTTTCTTAAATAGAATGACTATATTTTTTGGTAGTTTGATGGTTTCTTACTAAGCATAAAATTTTAAGTAGGTACAACAGTTTTTTCCGATTTAAAAAATTCCAAAAAATAAGTGAGATAAGAAAATTTTTTTATTTTTTCCAAATGCCCGCGTCAGATGAACGCAACGTAAGAAAATTACTAAGTAGGCTATGGAAATTATTAGTAAGGCAGTAGACTTGTCTGTAAAGAACAAAATGGTTACTTGAATCACTGATAGGAACGACTATTTTTAGGTTTTTCTCAAAAGACAATTTAATTTTCACTTTCATTTCCATAGAGATGGGTCCTATGGAAAATTTCTTAATGGGACCGCGCTATTTTCTTTTATTAATCAGAAAATTTAATTTTTTTTCACCATTAATAATTACTACGATATCCTTCGTAATAATAAAGGTATTTTTAAAAGGTAAGCGCCAACAGATAATTTTAATAAAGTACCTATCTACATTTAAATTCAAAATCGCAGATAGCCATGAAAATGACAGACATTCGCAACAATTGAATTACTCTTGACATTACTCACTGATTATCTGGAGTAAGTGTATTGAACTTGTTATAAACAAGTAAATCAATATAATATGGCTGAAAAATATTCAAGAGATGAAAAGTTGACATGTTGATTACTTATGGAGAGACTCAACGTAATGCAACTAGAGCACAAACTCGGTATGGACAGAGATATCCGGAAAGAAGACGACCTTCGAGAAACTATTTCGCCCGGTTGGAGCATCAATTTAGAACTGAACCTGATATAGAAATTGAAGAAAGTTTTATTGTGGATGAAAAACAGAAATTAATGTATTAGCTTTAGTGCATGTTGACTCAACATTTTGATAAGACAAAATGAACAGGAATTACCAGTTTCCAAAGAATTAGCCAGTAAAATTTTAAAGAAACACGGCTATCGTTCTTATAAATATCAATTGCAGTTTTTGTACGAGAATGATTTTATTATCAACGAAGAATAACCTTTTGTAACTAAGAAATGAGAATTTTATCAAAAACATTTTGTTCTCTGATTAACCGAGATTTACAAACCTTGGGTTATTTAATCGGTACAACGTTCGATATTGGGCAATTGAAAATCCTCATATGAGACAGGGGAGGTTTGAGGAGCGGTTTGGCCTCAACGTTTGGTTAGGCGTACTGGGCGACCATATCATAAGATATCTAGAAGTTCTCCAGAATATAATAATTCCACACATTATTCAAATTCCCAATACCAATATTGACGAGGTTTACTTCCAACAAGACGCGGCTGGACCACACAATGCTATTATCGTTAAGGATTACCTAAATGAGTTGTTTCCGGATCGTCAGGTTGGGACCCATGGTCCAGTTAGATGGCCTCCAAAGTCTCCTGACTTGACCCCAGCCGATTTTTTTATTTGGGAAAGAGAGTTAGACACGAAATTGTACAAATAACACCTCAACAATTACAGAATGTTAGACGTGCAATAATAAGTCACGCTACTCTGTGTATTAATCAAAACGGTGAATAATTTGAACAATTTTTATAATGATTTATTAAAATTTAGGTTTTAAATAATTTTGTTATTTTATTTATTCATGGTTGTTACGTGTTATTAAAATTATTTCTTGTTTAATTTGTGTTTACCTTTTCAAAAAAAAAATATTATTACGAAGGATATCGTTAAGAAATGATTAATGACGATTATTTCAATCATTAACGCTATAGCCAAGGAGAGCCCGTTTTTTCACAACATTGCACCAATCAAACGTTACTATTAGTGGTAATCCAACCTAAATCGGCTTTTGACAGTTCCAACATGCAAAAATTATCGCTCTAATTTTTTGTGTTGCTGCAGCGGCAAATATTGCGATAATTTTTTGACGTTTTGTTTCGTGAAATGTTTTCGGCAAATAGAGCAACTCCAGCTTTTCAGTTTTATCTATAAATATCTTCTCTAGCTTATTACTAATTATTAACGTAAATTGTAGTATTGTATTATATACGTAGTAATATAATAATATAAAAACAACCTAAAAACACCGCATAAGTTGACAACTCCCAATTCAAAGCGAAGTCTGAATAGTTATAGGTTCGGGACAAGTTATACACAGCTTTCAATCGCTTATAATACCTAAACTAAAATTAAATACAATATTTCATGTTAAATACACAAATGTACTTACGCATGGTAATTCATCACAAAACAGGTTAACATCTTATTCTGTATTCGGACAATCAAAACGCTGGACCGGCTGGACTAAGTAGCACTATATGTTATAATTCGTTGTACTTAGAGTTCACTCTACTTAAACAAGCGCTAAAGCGGTCGGGATTTAGTCAGATAAAAAACTGCCAATTTGCACTATTACCAGGAAACAACGCTTTCGAAAAAATTTTCGATAAAATTTTAAGCACTGGTAATATTACATACGAAAAAAATTTTATTTTATGAATAATTCAGACCTATGCATCGAGGCCTTTTAAACATTTTTTGTCTCTTGTAATTTTTAACTTGCTAATTTTCCAAGTAAACTGTGGTTATTGCAAAGCTGGACTTCGTTGCACCTCAGTTTGTAAAAAATGCAATGGTGTAGATTGTACTAATTGTAAACGTGCGAAGGATTTAATAGACACTAACGGGCAGGGCCGTTCCTACCTGGGGGAAATTGTGTGTTCAACACGCAGGTGCCACATTTAGGGGGGCACCAAAATGTGAAATATAAAAGAGAATTTTAATTTATTAATTAGAAAAACAAATAAATGTAAACACATCTTAAGCCAAAAGTCATTGTCATCCTAAACCAAGATTTGTACACTATACCGTAGAGATCATATATTATGATGCACTATACGCATCTGAATTTAAGATGTCAGCGCCAAAGCGGAGAACCCACGAACTGATTAATGGGCCATTCTTTGTTTGTGGCAATTTGCGTTCCTTGCTTCTTTCTGTTTATTGTTATTTTTGGTATTAAAAATAATAATATTAATAATAATACATGACCTAGTGGTTTTCAATATTTTATTTTAAGTGTTGTAAATCATTCCCAAATGTGGCAACTACTCTAAGAATTTTATTGACGTTACCGGTACATGTCGCCTCAGGTAAGCGGTATTTTTCTAGATTAAAAAATCGTTATTTAAAAAGCACATGGGGTACGCTCGATTGTTAGATTTGGCGATATCAAAGAAGTAAGTGGACATATTGACTATACCGATGTGATAGCTACATTGGCTAGGAATAAGACTCGTCTTGTACATTTTTAATTTTTTTAATTAACACGTATATAATAAATAATTTTTTGAATACTTGACAAACACATAGGGTGCGCTAATTTTGGTCTCACACGCAGGCGGCCAAGCATCTAGGAACGGCCCTGCTAATGGAAAAAATAAAACTTTGGAAGTTGACGAAACAAATTCATTTGATGAGTCTTTACTATAATATAAAACCGCTGCCCAAGGAATCATTACTTCCACATTCATATTTTCTATCCAAGTCTCTCATAACAAAAAAAAATTGTATCTGAAAATAATTGTTTATAGAACTTTAATAATATAATATTTGAAATCGTCTACCCCAAGAACCCATAAAACGATATCCCACACGGTAGGGGGAGGGGGGGAGGGTGATGATAGGGGAATAGTAGTGGGGGTGGATGAAGTAAAAAAATATTTTGAGAATTTTGGTTCTTGTACACACACTAAATCACAAATTTTTTTTCATTCCCTTTAATAATGAGGTAGGGGTGGTAATGGGGGTAGCTAATGCCAAAAAATTTTTTGAAACCTTAGCTTCTCTTGTATACATTAAATACTAATTTTATGGACTCATACCTGCTTACCTATTTAACCCTCATTTACCCCATTTTACCCCCAACCCTTCGACGGAATAAGATGAAAATATAATCTAGTTCCAGATCCCGTTAAAGTACATATGTGTACCAAAGTTAAAGCCAATATCTTAAACGGTTTCAGAGTAAACGTGCGCACAAAAAAAAGTTGCAGACCGACAGACATTTTTTTTCGCTCAAATTTAAAATCTCGACGTTTCATGACATTCTAAGCCTATTTCAACAATAAAAATTTTCAAAAAATTTTTCGTGGTTACTATACTTCCACTGGATGTGGAAGTAAAATTATGGTTACATTATTTATGCTTTAAATAAAATAGGTGTTATACTTGTAACTACATAAACATTTTCTCGGAAAACTTTTTCACATTTTCAATTTAAAAATCATATTGAATCTTTAAAAATTGTATAACTATATAGGTTTCATATTTTTTATAATAATATATATAAATCACGCTCATTTTTCGAATTTTCATGTATTTTTTAATGTGAAAAAAATGTAGTACATTATTTATCGTGAAAAACTGCCTGTAACTCGAAAAATTAGCAAGTTACAAAAAAATTTCAAGAGACAAAAAATGTTTAGAAGGCCTCAATGCATACGTCTGACATATTTTTGAAGCGCTGCAGTTTCAAAGAAAGGGGTAGTTATTAATGTTTTTCCGGAAAAACTCGGTGAAAATGCACTTTACAGAAAAGTTGCAAATAAAAAAAGGCTTGTATTTCAATGAGACATTCATCTGAATTGTCTCAGTTTTTTTTTCTACTTTTACGTATCCCCTCCCCTACTTTTAGGAATTTTCGAGTGGCCATGTCTTGAAAAATATGCATATTTCGAAAAAATTCATAAGAGTAAAAACATTTTATTTTGGGTCAACTATTTTGACCTAATTCTAGAAGTTACGGTACCCGTGATAAAAGGGGTATTTTCTACCCCTTGCGATATTTCCTACTCTAGTCTTTTTTAAAACTTTTTTATTAATGTCATTACAAACACATTGCACAAGATTTCATCAAAATTCATTCATTAGTACTCAAATTAGAGGTGGACTAATCTCTACACTTTCAAATCGTATTTAGTCTACTCTAGTCTAGTTTCAACCTGCCACCACAGCGGTATAGTTTAACCTCGAGTTTAATGCTTTATCGAAATTTACGTGTTTGAATCGATAAGATATTCATGTTTCTCAAATCGCTAATAGAATTTTTTCAATGTCATAGTGTTTCTGAAGTCACCCAAATAATATTTAAGGAGACAAAGTTACTAATTCCATGAAATAACTCTTTTCTTTTTAGGTCGTAAATCTAAAAAATTTGACGCACGTTTTGAACATCGCACCAAACTAATACCGGCTTTTAAATTTTAATGAGTGAAGCACAAAACAAAAGAGTTTAATAATTACGACGATTGATCCTACTGTTCAACAAAGTCATCTGTTTGAAATAATTCGGGGTAGAATTACATGACCCATACAAATGTTAAATCCTTTGTTCAATACTATCTTTTAATCTGCCGGAGCAAAGGCCAACAGCCAACACAAACAATTCTTTTGATAAAAAATTATTGACGATGGCCATTTCCCAGCCAATTTACAAACTGGAAGCAACATTCAAATGATGGAGGCATGCCAAGTGCGGCGGCACATCAAAAGGGATGTACTTTAAATTCGTTTATGATGTATGTGTATTTGATCTTCTGGTTTTATTAAATTATGATCAACTACCTCATATATTCTACTAGATTTTTCAACGGTTTTGTATTTTGTAACAAGTTACGGCAGGAAGTTATGATACCTTAAATCCATAGTGTATATAGGGTGTCGAAATATTAATAACTGTATATCAGTTACCTAATCATATACAGGGTGATTGCAGCTCGAAGCATACGCTCTATTATTTCAGGAAAGTAGAAATATCTAATACAAAAGTTTAAGCAAATTTACGAGCACACCACTGGGATGTATTTTATTTCATACTGTCAGGTAAATGACTATCTCCCGGACTAATTTGCGCCGGTAAATCGAACATTACAGTATCTGAAACCGTAATGTGTTACCTACCAAAACTATCATATTATTGTTATTAGTAAACAATTATTTATTAGTTTTGACTTTTGACTTTTTTACTTAAAAATATAAGAAATAAAATATTTAAATACACAATTTACGCAATTATTTAATACATGAAAAGTTTATTTTTAAACTAACTACAACAATTATTTATTAACACTATTTTCAAATGCTCCTCAAATTCTTTCAGAACTTCTTATCTCCTTAATACGTGGGATGAAAATCGTCGACGATCAAATGTTTATGTTTCATATAATATATATAATTATATATATTACCTTGAGACAATTCGATTTTTCCTCTTGTTAGGAAGGAATCGGGGGTGGATGAGGTTAGTCCAACCGGCTCTGGCAATTTTAGAGAAACGGGGGCCAGGGAAGAGTTTTTTTTTTTTGTGGGCGGCCCATGCTTAAGGGGAAAAAATGAGCCGCAGGCGAAAATATTGCATTTTTCAAGGTCAAACGCTCTAAAATTAAAAGTTAGAAATTCGAGCAGCAAAAACATTTTCTTCAAAAAATAGGTTTCGTCAAACGAATTTTCCTTTTTTTCATGTAATTGCAAAAAATATTTAAAGGTTCAAAGTACTAACACGTAGTTTGACTCAACCACGGTCTAAAGCAGACTGCTACCGTCTTGGTAACATTTTTAAAAACGCCACTAAACATCCATATTCTTTATTAAAATTTATTGACATTAAAAAATAATGAACGAAATAAAAAATGTAAACATTTTAACAGTATAACAATAAATAATAATCAATTAGGGAATCCAACGACCTGTCAAAATATGTCGTTGTGGGCAAACAATTGGCAAACACGGGTTTATTTTTACTAAATTCCGGAGACGTACCCAAGCCAACAGAAAAACACAAACGTTTAACGAATGAAAATGAAAGTTTGCCCTCGAGGCCCACACACACCATGTTGGATGTCACGTGGTTTGGATTGCCTAATAATAGTTATCATTAATATTGTCTACATAAACATAAAAAAAACAAAAATAATTCTAAAGTTTCAGAGGTCAAAAGAAAAAGAAAGAAGACCCCTTAATACATCTTAAGCAAACTTGCAGAATTTGGGACAAACATGCAAAATTAGGATATTGGATTACTAAATTTTTATAAATGACATCTGGCATTTATGTCAGTGGCCGAGTTTTTAAGATAGCAGCCTGAAAGTCACATCTGAGACTTATTTCATTCTTAGTAAGGACTAAGGAAGGAAAAGATTTTTTTTTTAATTTTCTTGGTTGTCGGGTTTTTATCCGCCGGAACAAATGCTTATTTATCTCGGACTGGCCCTGCCCGGCCTCAGAGCCACCGGCCCGACGGGCCCGTTTGCCCCCCTATCCCATCCACCCCTGGACGGTATTAAAATTTGGCATAAAGCTCTAAAAGAGCCTCTTGAATTTTGCGGAACAACATTTTATCATTCGCTTCTAAAGTACAATTACGAAGTAAGTCAGTTAAGTACGTTAAATGACGATGACAATTATTAATATCACTAAATTCTGACAAAGTGTACAAACTGAGTACACCTATATGCCATATTATTGAAAAACGAGGATATAATAATATGTATTAAGAGGCTATTCAATATTTGTAACAAAAATAACTGTCATAATTCAAAGAAATACATAAGAACTTAGTCATAGCCAATGCGTCTCAAGAAGTTTTATTGAAGAAAATCATTCACCGCTATATAGCGGTTTATTTTATTTGAATTTATATTAATTCATATTGATATGAATGATATTGTGAAGTAAGCACTTTGGCCCCTACTACTTTTTATAAAACATACTTTTCTACCAACTTTAGTAAATTAAGAATGTTAGATAACTATAGATTAGGCTTCTATTTACAAAATTTTTTAATATTTTGCTTAACTAAAATTAGTAATTTTTATTTAAGTTAATACATATATTAATACTGTTAAGCATTTATAGGTAGCTCCACCTGTTAAATATTTAAAAACTACTTGCAATTAAAACCAAGTCTAACATTATTAATTTTCTTGTATTCACTTACTTAAAACCTGGTGCTGGCGTTTATTCGACAACTGCCTCTTTAGTATATTGTAAAAACCACTGTTCATTACTTTCCGAAGATTTGAAATTTTAAACTATGCCATACCTAAACATAAGTGACTATTGACATAAAAACAAACTATGTATGTTCATATGCTAAATAAAGACTAAATGGAAGTGTATTTTATGTATTTATGTTTATTTAATACAAATATAAACAGTTTACACAATGAATTTTTATTATTAATTCGTATTAAAATTTTACAACCATAATAATTTACAGATACATATAAAACGAAACTACCACTAAAACTGAAAATAACTGTTGCTAGTATGCGTTATTAATTTACATGATTTTGTACAAATTCGTTTACATAAGCGACGCAGTCTAATTATATTCATTCCTCAAGCGAGTCCATCCTTAAATGTTTACCATTCCATAAAGTCTTCATCATATGATAAACTAAGCTGTTATTATTGATTTTCAAAAAAAATATATTCTTGATAAACGTTAGTACATGGACTAAAACGGAAAAGTGACATACACATTTGTGTTAGTCCAGGTGTTCAGGTCGAAAAATTATTACTGAAAATTGCTCAACAGTGCAATATATATTTTTAAATATTTATTTGAGCAAAAAAGTATAGCTAAAAGCATTAATTCAGTGTTTAAGTTGAAATTCATATTTTGAAAGGAATTATAGTAACAAAACAGTGTTTAAAGATATACATTCAGGAATTTAGGCAAGAAGGTAGAAATTTTTATTTTTTAAATCTACAAATAAATTCGAAATTTAGATATAACTTTACATTATAAACAACTAGAGACAATTTGGAAAATTGAAAATCATTTTGAAATTAAGTTATAGTTGTTTAGTTAAGCAGAGGGTACTCTCTGAGAAATTTATTTTACGAATTGTAATGTACAGTGCATAGTTGTGATTTCAAATTTCAAGTTGGTAACTATAGGTTATGGTACATTTATCACCTGACGTCACAGCTAACCTAAAAAATACATATTTCTTAAGATTTAAGAATATTACGTAGCTATTATTAAAATTTCTGCCTGGTTCCCGTACTTTCAAGTAAAATCTAGTACAGTGTAATGTTTATGAAGTTCTAAATACTTTGTCCTAATAAAATAGAACTCTTTTTGTAGGTTGGAAATCTAACCTGTAATTAGCAGTCTATTTTTATTAAAGCGAATTTTTATATATTTGCTTGGAACCACTGTGGCTCCAAGCTAAAAATGCGTGTAAAAACATTAAAAATGAGAATAAACTTGAAAAACTTAAACATGATGCAGATGCCCTAAATATATTTCATAACCTAAAAATCAACATTCGTAAAGGTTACCAACCCAAATATTTTTGACAGATGTCAAAACTTATTTTAGTTGTTTTTTTTTTAAAGGTAATAATAATTGTTTATAGCCGTGTTCGGATATTACGTCTGATTGATGGGACGTGTCACAATCGTTCGTTGAATGCGAATATTACAAAATAAAGGCCACGGACGAAGCTCGATCGGACCTTTTTGATCGAGCAGAAAGATTTTAATTTGACGCATGCGTAGTCTACTTGAATTGTCCATAATGTTATTGACGTGTTGAGGTTAGAGTGTCATTTTGGCTAAATTCTGTGTTGCTATTTTTTTTGCTATCCAATGTTCTACAAAATCTTCGAAACGTTATCTCTTAGACTCAAAGAAATAGTATGGGTAAATTCAACAAAAAAGAATGGTTAACTAACAATATCGTTAATTTTGTTAAACCAAACTATATTGATGGTATTTTTAAACAAGAGGTGATTGTTATTTTAATTAATAAAAAGTTGTCGTACAACAAAACAAACATTAACTTAAAAAATAGATGAATAAGACTATTATTTTGTTCGTCTGACTATTATTTTGTTGAATTCTGTCAAATTAAACTAGATAATAGTATATTTTATTTTTAACTATTATCGAATTGTAATTCTAATCCAGTATTAGTTCGCTGTATTATTGTACTTGTTAAACAAACCAATATTATTGTCGTCTTCTAGAAGTTCTAAAAGAATTACCATAAAATTTGCTTGCTTACCACGTAGTCTATTACAGAAATTATTCCCAGATGACGCCACATACAAATCACTGACAATAATCAATCATGCATTATCTTATACTCTTATGAATTTATAGAAAATTAATAACATGATTGCAATGTTCAAATTCTCTCAGGGATCATCGATATATTTGGATGGATCTTATAAACGATCATACAATAAAGTGTAGATCAACCTAAAAATTAGTTGGTGAACAAAAAACAAAGTCGTTGTACTATTTAATTGTAGACCAAATTGAAAATAGTTAGTGAACATAAAAAAATGTCATTGTACTATTTAATTTGTTACAAGAAGATATGATCATTAAACTACTATTTGTTTACGAAAACAAATAAAGTTGTATGACTATTCTGTTCTGATTGATTTAACTATGAAACTAGATAGGCGCGATTTCATATGGTCTTTTTGGTTGAATTTACCTATCATTTTCTTTGAGTGTAATGCCCTTATAATATCCGGCAATTGATTAACGTGCAACATAAACAAACATGAGAGGTTATGTTTTAACAGATTGCTTGTAGTCCACTTCAGTTCGTTCGATATTTGTTCATGAAATAAATGGCTCCAAAGTCACGTGTAATTTATCTGTTTGCTCAATGCTCTGATTTCCGATGTAATATCCAAAGACAGCTTATAAAGATCCACCGTGTGGGGAGGTTCCAGCCGCTTCCAGTAGCTGCCGGTTTTTTAGTTGAATTTCTAAAAATTTTAATTTTTTTTAAATTTACGGATTTTAAAAATTGCGGTAATCTTTAATGGGTAAACTTTTTAGTTCATGACATTAGAAATTCAACAAAAAAAAAACATTCAAATTCATTCATTATAGCTGGGTTTCGAGGTATAAACCTAACTGTACTAGACTAACAAACATTTTTGAAAATTCCTGATTAATTAGACACAACTCTCAGACAGAACATAAAAATTACACGTCATAACGTATTTAATTTCAATAACACGAAACGTGCGTCCTGTTTTTGTAAGGCCCCTTTTAGCAACCCGTAGAAAAGATAAAAATACAAATCCCTCCGAACATTACAAAAAACAAAACGTATAATATGTAGCGTGCAGTCTGGCCAGATGCTGCCAAACGTACAATACTTTGTCGATCCTTAAGCGACTGTATAATATCAGATATAGGGAGTGTTCTACCTCGGAACTTGATGATTTTTACCTCGTAGCAGATTTAAATCTTTCAACCCCACGGAAATACTCCTGTCTTTGTGTAAAATACACATGGCTCTACTTTACTACGAGACCCCGGAGAGACATACACAACATATAAGAAATTTCTTTCCAATCTGAATAAAAACCGACTTATAAAACAGCGGCACTTTCGAACGTGTTTGGGGAACGATTAAAGAAGTTAATTGCTTCTACATACTATCCACTAGAAAAGATATATGCTGAAAGTTGCGAAACATTTTAGAATGTACTTATATAAGGGTGAGTCAAAAGTGTGTGGACTGTCAGTGTTTCCTCAACTAGTCAGGGAGTTAGCGACAGTTTTCGTGAAATCATTTCTATAAAGCTAGATTTTTTTCCCAAGAAAGTTTAGAGTATCTATAAGTGTTGCAAAAATGAGTAAAAAATTAAACATGTTGCAAAAAGTTGCATAAATGCATTATATCTACAAGATTGAAATTTTACAGACTTACAGATGATATAATAGCATAGCAGAAAATAATATTCTACCGCGTCGGAAGCGTTGCCATGTCAGGTCTACCACACACGCAGAGTGTCATTTGACTTATATCTACAGGCTCAATTTTTTTTCAGGGATGGTTTATTTAATAAGACATCCAAAAAATACAGTCTACCGATTGTATCACGTTGCTGAAACCTCGATAGACGTAATGGCATGCAAGCGCGTGACCCCAGCCACTGCGTTCCGGGTCATTGCAGTTCGCGGAAAAGTTTTGCATTTTCCGCCGCAGAATATTAATCTACAAAGCTGATTTTTTGTCTACAAGCAGTTTATGCACTATTTCGATTAAAAATCACATTCTACCTCTACTGAAAGGTAAAATCTTGGTAGACGTTGAAATTACAGGGCATAAAAAAAGTTAAACGATTTGTAACGTTCTTTCCCGAGTGCATACAAATTTTACAGTTCCCATCATTTCTTCTTTTTATTTAATTTTCAATAGTAAAAAGCATATATAAAAATTGCAGATGGCATAGAAACGTTGTGGATGGAAATGTGAGAGATAAAGCAAGTTTATTTTCAGTGAATTGAAAGTAACTTTTTTACTTGCAGCCATTATCGATATATTATTATAGTTTCATGTGATATTTTTTTATAATTTAATAACACAATATTTTAATAAAATAAATTCAATTATCGTAACTGAGGACACACAGAGAATTTTTATAAACAAATTAAATGTCAAATTCTTCACTGCTCATATCTGAATCTCCATATAATCACTCTCGTAATAAACTTTTAAGGAATGCATTTTTTGAATATGTTATAAAAAAAAACAATCATTTCTCACATTGAGATTTACATAGGATCGTGAATTTATTAGTTATTAATATGTTGAATATATTTTCTTTGACATAAAAAAAATATTAACTGAAAGATAAAGGACCCCGCAAAAAACGCGATTTTACGTATTACTTCCACATCCAGTGGAAGTATAGTAACGACAAAAAAATTTTTAAAAATTTTTATTGTTCAAATAGGCTTAGAATGTTATGAAACGTCGAGATTTCAAGTTTGAGCGAAAAAAAATTTTCTGTCTGTCGGTCTGTCTGTCGGTCTGTAACTCTGGAACCGTTTGAGATATTGACTTGAAATTTGGTACACATATGTACTTTAACGAGATCTAGAACTAGATTATATTTTCATCTTGTTCCGTCAAAGGGTTGGAGGGTAAATTGGGGTAAATTTGGAGTAAATAGGTAAATCAAGCAGGTAAGAGTTCATAAAATTGATATTTAGTATAGACAAAAGAAGCTAAGGTCTCAAAAAAAATTTTGGCATTAGCCACCCCCATTACCACCCCCACCCCATTATTAAAGGGGATGAAAAAAAAATGTGATTTAGTGTGTGTACAAGAACCAGAAACCTCAAAATATTTTTTTACTTTATCCACCCCCCCCACTCCCACCCCTTGTCACCACCCCCACCCCACTACCGATGTGGGGTATCGTTTTATGGGTTTTTGGCGTAGAGGATTTCAAATATTATATTATTAAAGTTCCATAAACAATTATTTCCATATACAAAATTTTTTCGTTGTGTGACTTGGATAGAAAATCCGGATGTGGAAGTAGTGATTCCTTGGGCAGTGGTTTTTGTTTTGAAGATATGACGAATTAAACTCGTTATTTGATTCATCTACTCCAAGGCGAATCCGACATTCTCGGTGACCTATTGCGTTATCCTACAATTCTCAACAGATAGAGGCAGGACCATTTTTAACGTAGAATTTTCCATTATTTTCTAATCTTTCATTAGATTCTACCTACAAGAAAGTTACAAAATGTTTCTGTAGAAAATAAGTAGCCTGGATTAGTATCGTGACGTGGTGAAGCGGCTTACATATTAATGAAATACATTTCAATAGTATAACCATACCTAGTCTTTCTTAATAAACATTTACTTTTTAATTCAAAGGCTGTAGGGTACAAGGTTTGGAGTATCTATCGAGATTTGCTAAGTCTCTAGTATAAAAACCGCTGCCCAAGGAATCACTACTTCCACATCCAGATTCTCTATCCAAGTCACTCACAACGAAAAAACTTTGTATGTGAAAATCATTGTTTATGCAACTTTAATAATATAATATTTGAAATCCTCTACCCCAAAAACCCATAAAACGATACCCCACATCGGTAGTGGGGTGGGGGTGGTAATGGGGGTGGCTAATGCCAAAAATTTTTTTGAGACCTCAGCTTCTCTTGTATATACAAAATACCAATTTCATTGACTCTCACCTGCTTGATTTACCCATTTACCCCAAATTTACCCCAATTTACCCCCCAACCATTCGACGGAACAAGATGAAAATAGAATCTAGTTCCAGATCTCGTTAAAGTACATATGTGTACCAAATTTCAAGTCAATATCTCAAACGGTTCCAGAGTAAACGTGCGCACAAAAAAAAGTTACATACAGACAGACAGACCGACAGACAGACCGACAGAGAGAAATTTTTTTTTCGCTCAAACTTAAAATCTCGACGTTTCATGACATTTTAAGCCTATTTGGGCAATAAAAATTTTTAAAAATTTTTTTGTCGTTACTATACTTCCACTGGACGTGGAAGTAAAATACCGATTAATCGAATATTATCAGCAAAAATCCTGATTTTCTTTTCCTGTAAAATCGGCTATAAGTGCAGGCAAATCCAGCTTTGAGTATGAACTATCTGGGGACAGCTATTCCTTTATCGAAATGGATAGCTTTATTCATGTAGAATGAGGATATAAAAGTCCCGAAAAATTCCAATGTGAGCTAAAGCCACCATTTAGAAAAAAATGGCCGCCAGAACCGTTTCTTTTAGAAGGACATATCTCAGTAACCATTGCTCCGATTTTAGATTTCTTTTTTTTGTTCTCTTCCCCCTTTTATGTACAATCGAAAGTGTTATTACATCTTTGGGCATAAAATAGAAGATAACTGAAGAAAATAAGACTTGAGTTCTTCGAAATACACAAGGTGCCCAGTTAGTGCTTCCTCGGAAGATTGTGCAAAAACGGGTAACTTTATAAAAAAAATTTTTTAACAAAACTTTCATATGTTTCATATCTACTACAACGTGAAATTATTTTTAATTATACAAGGTGTCACAAAAAGGAGTTACACAAGAATGTATAATTTTTTTAATGGAATACCAGCTAATTTTTTGACGCTAGTTAAGCCTCTAAGGGTTCTGAATTACTCCCTAAAATTTTTTGCCAATCGGATGCAGCGTTGCTAAGTTATAATTTTTTTCCTGTTTTTTTTGCAAATTACAAAAAAATTTTTGACTACCATATCTCCGCGATTTATTAATTGTTTTTTCTAAAAATTTAGGGTGTTATTCGATAATGATTCATTTACTGAAAAACATTTTTGAAATTATTATTATACCGGGTGTCCAAAATATTTGTTTATATTTCTTGTTATCTAATTATAATTTTTCTCAAATTTTTTAAATGGAATGCCTATATTTTTTTACATGGATGAATAAAGCATAAAATTCCACACATTCTAATATTATACACTTAATTACTTCCACGTCCAGTGGAAGTATAGTAACGACAAAAAATTTTTTAAAAATTTTTATTGTCCAAATAGGCTTAAAATGTCATGAAACGTCGAGATTTTAAGTTTGAGCGAAAAAAAAATTTCTGTCTGTCTGTCGGTCTGTCTGTCGGTCTGTCTGTCGGTCTGTCTGTAACTTTTTTTTGTGCGCACGTTTACTCTGGAACTGTTTAAGATATTGACTTGAAATTTGGTACACATATGTACTTTAACGAGATCTAGAACTAGATTATATTTTCATCTTGTTCCGTCGAAGGGTTGGGGGGTAAATTGGGGTAAATTTGGGGTAAATAGGTCAATCAAGCAGGTAAGAGTCCATAAAATTGGTATTTAGTATATACAAGAGAAGCCAAGGTCTCAAAAAAATTTTTGGCATTAGCCACCCCCACCTCCTTATTAAAGGGGATGAAAAAAAAATTGTGATTTAGTGTATGTACAGGAACCAGAAACCTCAAAATATTTTTTTTACTTCATCCACCCCCCCACTACCACCCCCCTATCACCACCCCCACCTCACTACCGATGTGGGGTATCGTTTTATGGGTTTTTTGGGTAGAAGATTTCAAATATTATATTATTAAAGATCCATAAACAATTATTTTAACATACAAAGTTTTTTCGTTGTGAGTGACTTGGATAGAGAATCTGGATGTGGAAGTAGTGATTCCTTGGGCAGCGGTTTTTTTTATTGAAACGGACTTGATTGATTTATATGAAGCAGTTACATGAATAATATATTGTGTACTTATGTAAATAAAAATATAATTACTTTTGCCCTTATTTATATTTATTTTTTTACACGACTACTTGAACTATGTAATTCTTACATAAATTCGTAAATTGCAAAATAATTGACTTCTTTTAAAGATTTATTTTATGCTATTAAATAAATACGTGTAAAAACTAATAATCTATTTAAGAGAAATAAATATATAATTAAATAATATTATTATGCTTTATTTTTATTACTTCCACATCCAGTGGAAGTATAGGAACGACAAAAAAATTTTAAAAAATTTTTATTTTTCAAATAGGCTTAGAATGTTGTGAAACGTCGAGATTTTAAGTTTGAGCGAAAAAAAATTTCTGTCGGTCTGTCGGTCTGTAACTTTTTTTTGTGCGCACGTTTACTCTGGAACCGTTTGAGATATTGACTTGAAATTTGGTACACGTATGTACCTTAACGAGATCTGGAACTAGATTATATTTTCATCTAGTTCCGTAGAAGGGTTGGGGGTAAATTGGGGTAAATTTGGGGTAAATAGGTCAATCAAGCAGATAAGAGTCCATAAAATTGGTATTTAGTATATACAAGAGAAGCTAAGGTCTCAAAAAAATTTTTGGCATTAGCCACCCCCATTACCACCCCTGATTAAAGGGGATGAAAAAAAATTGTGATTTAGTGTTTGTACAGGAACCAGAAACCTCAAAATATTTTTTTACTTCATCCACCCCCACTATCACCCCCCTATCACCACCCCCCACCCCACTACCGATGTGGGGTATCGTTTTATGGGTTTTTGGGGTAGAGGATTTCAAATATTATATTATTAAAGTTCCATAAACAATTATTTTCACATACAAAGTTTTTTCGTTGTGAGTGACTTGGATAGAGAATCTGGATGTGGAAGTAGTGATTCCTTGGGCAGCGGTTTTACTATAGCAACGTGATGTGAACTTGTCCTGTGTTTTTTAAATATTATGCAATAAAAATGTCAATTTTACTTTAAAATGCTGAAATCACATTTTTTAAGTTAAAAAACTTTTGTGGGCTAGAATCATTAAAACAGAAGGAAAAAGGTATATTTATTTCCTGAGGTCGGGGCGAGCGTAGAGGCGACTTCAATGTGAATATTAGTCAATATTCCGTTGAAGCAACGTCGAGCGCGGTTAGTACTTGGATGGGTGACCCATCTTGGGAAATACAGCGTTCTCGTCCCACCTTCTAGCGGCTTGTATATCAGTGTATACGCGAAAGTTACGTAATTTCAGACGAGGATTACGTAGTGAATATACCATCCTTCGGAGGGGATGTAAAGCAGGCGGTCCCTTGTCTATTAAATGTTAGGCAAGTAAAAGATCCCTACTCTTCTTAAGGGAAGAGGTTCGGCAAAATTTCCACGTTGGGGGTAGTTCGTCTCCTGGCGTCGGTGATAGGCCCTGGTAGCGGAAATAGGCCGACGTTAAATAAATAGATAAAAAAAAAAAATTTCTGAGGTCCAACAAAAATACACTTTTTTCTATTATGCACGCAAACTTTTTTAATTTTTAGTAATTGTTACAAATATATTATCAGGAAAACGAATCATACGATCTCGTTTGTATTTTGTTTGTTTTGCTGATTTCCATTGGAATAAAAATAGGATTCTTCTTAATGTATTTTCCTATGTTACACTGTACATCAGTATTATATTCTTAAAGCAAATTAAATATTAAAATTATTTACTGTTTCGATAAAAAATACGTAAAATAGCGTTTATATAATTTTGAATTTTGTAGCTTCGACCTGCTGTATTTTTAAAATAAAGACATTTTGGAACTTTATCCATAAGAGTTTTTACTGAGAATGACCTAAAGATTCTATGCCTTGAATTCGCAACGATTCCGTCGACAACAAATTACCCATGCATTTGGTGCGGAGTTCGTTCCTTACCGAAACATGGATCATAATGGAGTAAATAAAAGTGTTAACACATCTATAAGAAAACTGTCTGTTCGTTAATATTAATGACGAATATAATTGTCACAATTTGACTATGTATTGCCATTTTGGGAACGTCTACCGAAGATTTAGCCACTTCTCAGTTGAGGTATAATGTGATTTTTAATCGGAGTAGTGCATAAACTGCTTGTAGAAAAAAAAATCAGCTTTGTAGATTAATATTCTGCGGCGTAAAATGCAAAACTTCTCCTCGAAGTGCAATGGCCCGGAGCGTAGCGGCCGCAGTCACACGCTTGCATTATATTGATGTCTTATTAAATAAACTATCTCAGAAAAAAAAATTCACCTCTCTAGATATAAGTCAAAAATACTTGTTTTTTCCACATCTTACGTGGCTCGAGTACCTATGTCTTTATGCCATCTGTAAGTATGTAAAATTTCAATCTTGTAGATGTAATACATCTATGCAACTTTTTGTAACACTAAAAGTTTGGCAGACTTGCACTTTCATCATTGATACTGTCTAAGCTATCATGGGAAAAAAATCCAGCTTTATAGATATTAACGCAAAAAATCTGTCGCTACTTCCCCGTTTGAAATTTAAAAAAATGTCTGAGATAAAAATTGTGCAGATCAGGAATGGCATATTCTAAAATTATTTTCAAACCTACAGGGTGTTTCACAGAGTAATTGCAAGCTAATACTAGAACTTCTTAAATGGAATATCCAACATTTTTCTACAGGGTGGGATATTTAAAACTTTCGAATCCCTTAATTCCTTTTTATCTTATTCGATAATTTTTTTCTGGATAAATCTCAGTTTTCAGCATGCCAACATAAATTTCTTCGGTTAGATTAGCTGATATAAATAATGGTCCTAAAATGTGGTTTCCTAAAGTACCAGCCTAACCATTTAACTTCCGGGGAGTTTGTGTATGTGTTTTAACACATACGCAAAACTGTAAACGACAATCACCATCATCTTCATGAAGTTCTTGCACAAGTTGCATCTAGTAGGGATAATATTTATTAATTTTTAAAATTCTTCCTTCTCTAATTCCACCTACCGAGATTTCGGAAAATAATTGTCTGTTATATATCTATTTGGGCAACTTCATTTGTAACAATATGAGTTCGATTACATTTTTTATTAGCTACTGACCCTACTAACCCAGCTTCCATAAACTTTCTCATCAAATCTAATACATAAGTAAGAAATACATTTCTCTATGGATGTCAATCATTAAATATTTTAGTTGTAGCTCTAGCACAGTTGTTGTTCTTAAAACAAATTGCGACAATTACATTTCTCTCTGAAAGACAAAATATAAATCTAATAAGAAGCACTAATTAAGGTGGGCGGTTTCGTGAATGTAATTCGAGAATTTCTCCTGCATCCATGAATCGATTGAAAACATTTTTTGATATTCTTTTAGAGACAGCTTTATAGAATGGTACTAGGCTATTTAAAACTAAAAAAAGAAAAAATTTTTTTACTTGTTCGAAAATCAAACAATTTTTTTTTACTTTTCAATGTCTGGTACCATTCTATAATGTTGTCTCTAAAGGCCTATAAAAATTTTTTTTGAATCGGTTCAGGGATGTAAGAGAAATCGTCGAACTACGAAATCATTTTCTTAAGCACGGCACCGGCAACCTTAACTTCAACAACAGAACGATAATGTAAGAAAACCTTCAAAATTCAAACAGCAAAAAATATTCATTTGATAAAAACTATTACCACAAATCAATGTACTAAAATGTTAAAATAATACAGAATGAAAAGAAAGAAAGAAAACTTAATGTGTGAGTAAAGTTCCAAGAATATATTCAATTTAACTAAATGTAACTAAATAAAATATTTCTATAATTGATAATTTTTAATTCCTTAGGTCATACCATCATGAAATTAAATTCTCGAAAAATATTCAGTCAACTGTAAAAAACTTTTCACAGTTGTAAAAAGAATTTAAATACCTTTAAAACGTACCTCGTTTGACCACTTGACCATCCATGCTCCCATTTAAAATTTTTGAGGGAGTTGTTTTCCTCACGTAGGGGATGAAATAAGGGAGTTGAGTTTGCGCTTTCCTCAAAAATTAACAAAAAGGGAAGAAAGGGGAGTGGAAAGTTTTAAATGGGCCATCCTGTATATACCTATACTTGACATTTAATTCTCTGTACAGGCTTGTCACTGAACTTATTCGGCTTTTTCGGAAAAAAAATTATTTCCAGTAGTCAAGAGTAAAATCTTCAAAAAACGCATTCAATGACATATCTTTTATGACAAACCATAACTTCATATATCAAAATATTTCTGTCTGTCTCTAATTTTTTTGTGCGCACGATTACTGCGGAAACGTTTAAGATATTGACTTGAAATTTGGTACACGTGTGTATTTTAACCAGATCTGGAACTAGATTATATTTTGATTTTATTCCCTTGAAGGGTTGGGGGGTAAATTGGGGTAAATAGGTAAATCAAGCAAGTAAGAGTCCATAAAATTGGTATTTAGTATATATAAGAGAAGCTAGTTTGTCAAAATATTTTTGGCATTAGCCACCTCACTCATCATTGAAGGGGGTGAAAAAAAAAATAGAATTGTCATTTAGTGTGTATACAAGAACCAAAGGCCTCAGTTTCTTTTTACTTTATCCACCCCCACCATATCATTTTATGGGTTTTTGGGGTAGACGATTTCAAATATTATATTATTAATGTTCCATGAACAATTATTTCCACATACAAATTTTTTTCGTTGTGAGAGACTTGGATAGAAAATCTGGATGTGGAAGTATTGATTCCTTGGGCAGCGGTTTTTAATATTACCTTCGCATAGCTGAAGAGATTTTGCAAACATGACTTAAATATCTAATATGCTATTTGGCCACTCTATCCATTTTCACATTTTTAAAATAATGTTTATATTTTGACCACTTTTTATTTAATTGAAGTCGACTACTTCCCATATTCGAGATATAAAGCTTGGGCGTGGGACACTGATCACTCTGTGCAATACACAAATATTTTTTAAACGATTTACATTTAAAATGATCTCACGAAAAGCTCCAACCGTTTCTGCAAAATTTGCCTTCAATTCAATTTAATCCCAGACATCCACTACTGCATTAACATTAAGGAAGCCCTGAAATAAAAGGAAATGAAGTCTCCGGAATAGTTTTAGCTGAATTCTCACTCAGGTCGAGATGAACGCGAAACTGGAGTAAACATTACATTATGGAAATTATTATTATTTTTTAGATAAGTGCTTATGAATGAGGATTAGAAAAATAGCTAGTTATATGAAATGTGTTTTCAGCTATTTTCCAGTGGCGGCTGGTGAAATTTCAATATCTTTTTTCTCGTCTGTGGCGAATGGGACCCATTCAAAATATGGGAAATAACATCCTTAAAAATTTTGAAAAAGCAGTTTGCGAAAAAATTCTAAAATTCGTTTGGCACCCCAGATCTAGGGACTCCTGTTTAATCAATTTTTTTTGTTATAAACATTCGACTTTTCATAAAAATATGATAATAGGTTTTGGAATCTATGAAAATATTTTCATTATTAACTGAGATACAACGAATTGAAATGTTGTAATTTGTTAAATTGTAAATTACAAAATTTCAGTTAATTGCATTTCAGTTAATAATGAAAATATTTTCATAAACTATTGTTGTATTTTTAAGAAAAGTCTATTGTCAAATGCATATGACAAAAAAAAATTAAACAGGAGTCCCTAGACCAGGGGTGGCAACCGAATTTTAAAAATTTTTTTTCGCAAACCACTTTTTAAAAATTTTTTTAGAAAAGTGCTTCTTTAGATGTTATTTCCCATATTTCGTATGGGTCCCATGCGCCACAGACGAGAAAAAAATATTGAAATTTCACCAGCTGCCACTCATAGCACCAGTATATATATCATTAATGTGCTCACGTCAAAGCAACTATCGTTTTGAGTTAATTTTGATGTGTAGAATACGAAAATGGCAGCCAAATTTTTTCTTAACACGTATAATGTAAAATCTTTTGCAAAGTATAAGGTGCATTTGCGATACTACAAAGGCAGCGAGCGGCACCCTTGTTGCTATCTTTTAGTATTTTTTTTAACATTAGTAAAATGAATTTTCAAACAAAAATTATGATTTTGCTAAAAAATGGGAGAATCATTGTTTATTTATTATTTTTAAAAGTTGCAAACTGAATAATTTTTTTTTTAATGAGTTCGTGAAAGTGTATAGAATAATATCCTGAAAATTTAAATTCCGCTCGGATGCAGAACATAAAAAAAAATTTTATCAATTTTTTCAAAATTTTTAAATTAAGTCAGTCTAGAAAAAAACAAGAAATACAGGTGGGTAGACCACGTGTTTCTGAACAAAAAATGTTCTAATAAAATTTATCGGTAAAGCCACGGTTTTCCCGAAAAAAATAGTGAAGTAACATTGTCACTCTGTTCGGCCAAGCGCACGGTTAAATGCATACCACGGAGCCTCCAAAAATTCTTAGAAGTTATAACAAGTAAAATAAAGCTTTTTTCTCTTTCTGATTACACATTTTTAACATTTTTCTTAGTGACTAAGAGGACAAATAGTGAGTCTGGAGGGAAAATATATAATTATGAACGCATACACAGACACCACACATAGCCGCTGAATCGCTCGCATGAATTTTTACGAGCCTTTACTGTATTGTATTTATTATAGATACACCTATCCACATTTCAGCTATACGCATTGAATTCCTTATACATTTGTTAATGTATTGGAAAAGTTCCAGAATTTATATTCAAAACAAGATATTTTCATAGTTATAAGGATAAGATCGTGACAATCGCAATTTCTTATCATGATATGATTAATTATATTTTTCAAAAAATGCATAAAAGTAAACGAATTTGTGTTTGAACATTCGAAAAGTATACATTTTTTCCGAATGAGTGATATTTTATTTTTTCCAATGGGTCAATTTCTCGGCAAGTTACAGCCTCCAATATATATATTTATCAAGAAAATCATCAAGTAATTAAATTAGAATGATTTGAGATGTACTTTTTTTGACTCCACGTTACTACAACTTAATAAACCATAATAATCATGAAGTGTACATACTTTTTAACAGTTTTCAATGAAGAAAAAATTTTTTTGAAGGGCTTTTATTTTTTTCTATATTTTTTATTGCGATGATTGAGTTTGCGTGATAATATATATAAGTATATTTTACCCATCCATCCTTTGCTTGTTTCTTTTAAAACAAAAATGCATCAGAAAGCTACAATTTCCATCTTTTAAATGAACCAACACTCGTATAGATTGAACAAATTCTGATTTAGTGACATGTAATTCAATACGTCGGTGTCACAGTCATGCGTATTCAAGCGCGCGCACGCATGTATCTCGCTTCGAGTTATAACGTTACACTTGACTATTTTTTTCCGGGAAAACCGTGGCTTTATCGATAAATTTTGTTAGCACATTTTTTGTTCATAAATACGTGATCTATCCATCTGTATTTCTTGTTTTTCCTAGCTTGACTTAATTTCAACTTTTTTTTTATGTTCTGCATCTGAGCGAAATGTAAACTTTTCAGGATATTATTCTACACACTTTCAGGAACTCATTAAAAAAAAAAAAGTTTACATATTTTACAACTTTTTGTGGGTGAATACCTTAATCGACTGGGCTAGGGGTAACGGCAACATTTACGATGTCACTATAACTAAGAGCTAGCGACGGATTTAGTTGAAGTATTTCAATGGGAGTAAAAAAGAGCCGAATTAAAAAATTACCTAAATTTTTTTTCTCCAAATTTTAATATCTTCTTTCTTGGGAAGTATTTATCTATTTTTTTCCAGAAACATCCTATAAATTAAAGTGTTTACAACTAAAAGGTATTTTGAATGTTTTTTTTTTCATTATACATTTATTTTAGGAACATCATATTCAATAAAATTTTTCAATACTTATCTTCCATTCTTAAATGCTGCAGAAAAAGTATTATACAGGGTGTTAAGCAGGTCGATACAAACTTTTCAGTAGCTCATAGTATAAGTCATTTAGAACCTATCTAGCCACACTTACTATAGTACAAAGTTTCACGGTTTTCAAGCTATTGGCCAATTTGTTTTTTTTAATCCTGTAGATTCATAGTTATACTCTAATTACACAATAAGAGGTATTACCTTTATTCTTTCAGATTGATCTCTAGCTCTGACGTATATTTTTTTTGTTCGATACGTTAACGATTATCTAAAGATGAAGTAAGGATTAATATTTTCATTTTCATTTCGCAAATATAATGCCAACGGCAAGTTATGTTTTTTCAGGCAAGTTTATGAAGTACAACCAGCTCAAATATTTTGAATACCTTTGTAATTTGTGCCCTTTTGAATGGTAAAATTTATCTCAGTAATAAATGGTGTGTGAGACAAAAAAATCACAGTAACTTATTTAAGAAATCAGTGGTAACTAATCTCACTTATGATTCTGAAATACAAACAAAACAATATTTACATTGCTAATAATAATTTTATTATCATTCATTTTCGAAATGAGAGCCTTGATTTTTGATACATCCAATGGCCCTACGTTTCATTTCTGTTGTAGTTACTGTTAACACATCATTTCTTCTTTCATTATTTGGTCGAAGGCTTCATTGTTTTTCTGATCAAATGGACTTGGATTTGTATCTCTTGACTGTATACAAGATTTGGCTGCTGGTTTCCGGGTCTTCTTCCACGTAGACTTAATTGAGTGATTGATGTTTCGACCACCTTGTCGTGGTCTTCTTCGCTTCAGAAGAAGACCACGACAAGATGGTCGAAACGTCAAGCACTATTATTATTATTTTTTCAATTTATAATAAAGTTAGAATACAGTAATAAGATATACAATTCATTAGTGAACCGTAAGAGATACAAAAAAAAATAATAGGAACATTATTGTAGAAAATTTAGTCAGCTTTAATTTTGCATATAACCACTTTTTGATTAGAGCTAACCCTTTTCGAGATATGAGCGAAAAACAAAAAACCGGGACCTTTTTCATGCTCCTTCTTCACCTTCTACGTTCGGGGACTTTTGGTATGTTTACCTCCTAAATAGTCCAAACGCAGCCCTCAAGTCAAAAATTGTGATCTTGGCATTTCCCTCTAGACTCCATTCATTGGCAAGACTACTAGCAGTGTTTTGCTAATAGATTAGCTTTTCTTATTTGTTTCTGTGAATGGCCTTTGTATTGCAATTCAAAAAGTTTTCACGGTACTTTCACGTGGCAGTACCGTTTGAAGGAGCACATATTACAGAAATATTTTAAAATATTTGAACACCTTAGGTGGCTGTATTTTTTTCATAAACGTTAATGAAAAACCGTAACTTACCATGACATTGACACTACTATGAAATTAAAGTAGCATTATTAATCTTTACTTCATCTTTAGATCATCGTTAACGTATTGAACAGAAAAAATATACATTAGAACAAGAGAACAAACTGAAAGAATAAAGATAACACTCCTCATTACGGTGTAACTAGCATATAACGATGGATTCACCAGATCCCCCCCACCCCAAAAAAAAAAAAACAAATTTGCAAATGGCTCGAAAACAGTAAGTTAGTTAATTGGGTTCTAAATGACGTATTCTGTCAGCCCTTCAAATGTTTTTATCGACCTTTCTAACGTTCTCTATACAACGCATATGTAAAGAGTCTCTCTTGGGCTTGCAGATTTATATCACTAGCTACATTCGTCATGTCAACTTCTTAATGGTTAAAAGAAGTGTGTTTATACACGTTGGTTATATACTATACTATTTTACACCTTTCCAGAAATGTTTACTGTCCTGTAGTGTATCTTGAGGCCGGTCACGAGATTTGGATAAAAAATCGGTTTAAAGATAATTATTTTTAAATGTGTTGTCATATCAGAGTCATAAAAAATCAATATGTTGCCTCAATAATTTAATTCTAGTTTTAAGTAGATAATTTTATAATAATACAATATACTTATTTTCAATATTTCCTTTGCTTCCATGAATACAATCATCCGGATAAATAACTTGAAGTTTGTTGAATATATCTTTTCATATTTTCAAGATCGCAAGATTCCAATCTTCGAAAACATTTTAACTTCAGGATGCGGCTTTCCCGAATATAAGTAGGGTATTCGACAATTTCCTTGCGGGAATATATTTTATAATTTAAAAGGAAATATCCCCAAATAATAGATTATTCCAGAACTAATGAGCATCTAGGAGAATCGGAAAAATAACATTTCCAATATTAGTATCTTGAAATTATATTTTTTCATATAATTACTATTACCATTATAGTACATCAAGTGTAAAATATTATTATACCTATTTGATTTCATCAAATATGTATATTAATAATAATAATAAACTATCTTTATTGTAACATACTTCTTACGTCAAGGACGAAATTAGCCACACTGGCAACTCGTCCATTAACCCTACGTAAAGTTTTGATTTCTATAATAAAAATCGGCAGCTACTGGAAGCGGCTGGAACCTCCCCACCCGGTGAATCTTTGAAGCCGAAAAGAGCACTAAATAATATGAACGATTTCATTTAATTATATTTATTAAGTTGAAATATTTTTTCATATTAAATCAGAAAAAAAAGTCTTGCGTTCGGTGGGATTCGGACCTAAGAACTTGAGTGTTAAATTTATAGTCTCCACAACATTAATGTTTTATTCAATGTTTTAATACAAATATATGCTTCATCGGATCCTAGCCCGGTGCCAGCCAGACAACCACGGTGAACACCGCCGTGGCGAGTGTGAGGCTGGACGGGGTAGGTCCGGTTTGGCTTGGAGAAAAATAGAAAAGTAGCTCCTGTCTTCTGTAGGCAGGCTTAAAAACTAGGTTAAAATTATAATGTGTCCACATGGACCTAAAATTAATATAAAAACGTTCGTAGGCAAGAGCACTTAATAAGCAGTTAATAATTTTGATTACTGATACGGGAAATAACTGAACGAAAAAACCTGTTCGTTGGTAATGGGATGGATGGCAGGGATGGGCATTTTTGGAAAAAACCATATAACTCTTGGTGGACAGCTTCCCTGCCAGATGTAGCCAGGGTAGTGTTCATAGTGGATCGTTTAAGTTTGAGTTGGTATATTTTGTTTTATCTTTTGGCCTCGACCGATTTTTCACTAAATAAAGTGATAGCTGTCAAATTTTTGGTTCCAATGTTTCTCTGGGGAATTTGGTTTTTGAAAAATGTTTAGGTTGGTACCAATGTCTTAAATTGTTTTTAGATTATGTTTCCGGAAGAATTTCCGGCGGGATGCCGGAAGTAGCGGAAATAGTTTTTAAAATATAATTTCACTGTCACTTAAAGTTTTATTGGAAAAAACTCACCGAAAGAGTTCCGGTGGGCTTGTAAGCGGTTCAGGATGGCCTCTCACACCATCCGTGGGCTTTATAAACCTCGAAAAAACTTGTAATCTCTCAATGCACTTGACACGTCAAAAATACTCAGCATACAGTCTGCACGCTTTAACACACTAGCAGAGAACTTATACCACAGATGGACCCGTAGTATTTTTTGGGAATTTTCCTTTGAGTCTATTTTTCTGAATTTTTGACATTTTTCTGAAGTGACATTGCTCCGAAAATTTGACAATTTTCAAACATTTGACATTTTTCTGAAAGGTGACATTTTTCCGAAAATTTGACATTTTCCTGAATTTTTGACATTTTTCTGAATTGACATTACTCCGAAAATTTGACAATTTTCATACATTTGACATTTTTCTGAAAGGTGACATTTCTTCGAAAATTTGACGTTTTTTCGAAAATTTGACATTTTTCTGAAAAGTGACATTTTTCCGAAAATTTGACATATTTCTGAAAAGTGACATTTCCCTGAAAGTTTAACATTTTTTCGAAAATTTGACATTTTTCTGAAAAGTGATATTTCTCCGAAAATTTGACGTTTTCCTGAAAATTTGACATTTTTTAAAAATTTGGCATTTTTCTGAAAAGTGACATTTCTCCGAAAATTTGATATTTCTTGGAAATTAAAAAAAAAATTTTGTGACTCGTCTTGTAGAAATATTTTTTTGATATCATCATCAGTTCGCCTGTTATAAGAATTTTTTGTTTTTATGACGTCATCAGAACGTAGGTGTATTTTTAATTCACTCATATTCCATCCATCTACAATATTTCCACCTACGTTTCAAACTTTAATTGGATGTTTCCAATAGTTAAGCTGATATCTGCACCAGTTTCTAAGAATTTTTCTTATTTGTGACGTCATGTGGACGTAGGTGTAATATTAATTCACTTGTATTCCGTCCGTCCACAATATTTCCACCCACATTTCAAATTTCAATTGGATGTTTCCAATCGTTAAGTGAATATCAGTACCAGTTCGCCTGTTGTAAGAATTTGTCTTATTTGTGACGTCATATAGATGTAGGTGTATTATTAATTCACTTTTATTCCGTCCATTTACAATATTTCCACCTATGTTTCAAATTTCAAGTCAATAACTCCAACCGTTAAGTTGATATCTGTACTAATTCGTCTGTTGTAATAATTTTTCATTTTTGTGACGTCATGTGACGTAGGTGTATTATTAATTCACTCGTAATCCGTCCGTCTACAATATTTATACCTACGTTTCAAATTTCAGTTCGATATCTTCAACCCTTCCCGATTTATCAGCCGAAATCACTAAACACCTTTGTCATTATTAGAATATCACCCTGTACATTGCACTGCTTTGAGGACAAAAAACTATAAATTTCACTTCGGAAATTTTAAAAATCAGTATCAAATATAATTTGGGCATATGGGAAAATCGAAATTTTGTGTTGAAACGTATATAGCAGCGAAACCATTAATCCTACAGACACTTTTTGACAAAGCAAATTCATCATCATTTTACTGTCTTTCTAATAGATCCCTACTATTTTTTTGCCAAAATCAATATTTATCTAGATATTCGCAAGAGAAGAGAAAAAAACACGTTTCCTTGGAAAATGTAAATTTCCACTTGTTTCGTTCCTAACGTCCTTATTTTTTGTCTTATGTCAAAAAATAAAAATAATTTTTTTTGGCATTAAATTCTCTACACATTCGTTAGGGTAAAGTATTTTGGCCTAGGGACCGCCGTTTAAGAGTTATGGATTAAAGAGAGATTTTAGACGAATTTCAAAAAAGTCTCCACTTTGGCCGACCGTACCTCGGTAATTTTTGGAGCAGCATAAAAATACAAAAAAACGACTTTTAGGTAATTCAATTCTCTACAATTTCGTTAGGTCAAAGTTTTTTGCCGTAGGAGTCGCCATTTAGAAGTTACGAACGATTTAATGAAAAAAGTGCATCTTGAAAGGCCCGCCGGACCCAAACGAAAAGTCCCAAAATTCAGCTCGGCACGAACGAATCAAAAGTGACATTTTTGCAATTTTTCGTTTGACGTTTCTTGATCGCGTATTTGTGTTAGACGAGTGTCCATCTTCCATCTCGTTCCCCCGCAAAAAAGAGATAGACAATCTTTGCGCGTTAATAACTAATTAACCGTACATAATTAGTCGTTCGGAATGTCGCGTTGAGATGTAGAATTTCACTCTCGTCAGGTCAGTACAGTCCCGATTCCGTCAATAGTCTCCAAAAAAAGCCTTTGCGGCTGCAAATTTGCAAAGAGAAGGGGTACAGCCTGTATTATTTTGTGGTATACGTTCTCTGACACGTCTATCGAACGTTAAGTTAAACTATAAAATTTATCTTACACAAGAAGCGTGTTTTTAAATTTTTTTCACGGAAACCAAATCGAAAAAGTGCAAGTGTGATATATCGTTGAAATCGGAATTTTTACTGCTTTTCAATGGTTTAATTACAAATTGTAAGTAATCATAAAATAAACAACTTGTTGTGCCAAAACGGCACTAAACGTAATCCGATCTCAACCAAAACCTTTTCAGATCTTCTGGAGCACTAAAGAAACCCTCATGCAAAGTTTCATCCAAATCCGTTTAGTAGCTTCGCCGCTATCGTGCTAACATACATACACACACACACACACACGTACACACACACAGACATTTTTCAAAAACAACTTTTTTGGGTTCCTGGGACCTCAAAACGTAAAGATTTGATGTTATCTCAATTTTCGATTTTGGACTAATTGTAGTAACCTCCCACAATTTTATTGTGGGGAGGTTAAAAAATAAAGAAAAATAAAAAATATATATAGAATATAAAACAAACAAACTAAAAACGTACTCTTCGCCAATTTACTGAGCTTTTTATATAGTTGTTACATATTCTATAGGATTCTCTTTCTTGTAAATAATGTTAGTTTTTGGACATTTTAAATTTTGTGATACCAAACTTTGTTGTAAAAAAAATATATGAAAAAAAATTGAAAAGAAAACATCCAACCTGTGTGGGATTCGAACACATGACCTTTCAAGGCAAAACTTTAGCCACTGGACCACCACATATTGCTACGAAAATTCAATGCCTGTGATATAAGTAATATAAGTATATCTTTCGAAAATCATATTTCAACTCATTAGATATAGTATTATGAAATATATATTAGTAAAATGCATAAACGAAAAAAAAAATATTATAGAGTTAATATTTCGCAAGATTTCTATTTAAGTACAAGCGAAAAAAATTAAGAAAAAATATATTTTTCTAAATTAAATGATTAATAACTTTCTTATTTACTGATTGATTTTCTTAAAAAAAAATAGGGCTCTTCCTCTAATTAACACTAACTTACTTTCAAAGTTTCAATAAAATCGGATTTTTCTTACTTAAGTTATCGTAGATACAAGAAACGTGACGGACAGACGGACCGACGGACATTTTGAAAGTTGTTCAGAATTTGTTTACTAACACAATGATATGAAATGTTTTTCTCTACGAGCGATATTTACGGTTTTAGAAATGTGCCGATCAAATACAATATAAGTACTCTTCGTTTTTGTAAAGAGTATAATAATAATAATAATAAAGAAAGAGATGAAAACGCTTTTCTTTGTTTTTTTATCACTAATTTATTATAACTAAAAGTTACTGCAGTTTCGGCCACGCCCGAATGCAACTTCTACTCCTTTATTTTAGCAAAATTACTCTCTCGAAAGAAAATTATCAAGTAAAAGTTTTTATAACCAGTAAGATGATGGAAAATCTAGTATTTCTTCTTAAAAGGAGAGTCAGCAGGTATTTAGTAATGAAATTAAAGAAGCAGTGCTAAAACCAAATTGAAAATCCGTGTAAATGTTTAAGGATCGCATGAATATAAATTGTACCATTATAAGGCTATTTAAATATAAAGTGGAAGACATAAAATAAAATATTATAAGCACTACACAAATACTTGCTTTAACTTATCTCCGAGCTCTCCAGAGTCACCTTACCGTATAATTTGTAAAATTAAATTATTACATTTGACCTATTTTATTTGCCTGGCTGTGTGTGGTCTCTCTTAGGACACATGTCAGATGAACATTTGTAATAATTATCCAATTATCGTATAAATACTGTGAACATAAACATATGCGTTTGAGTTGCGAGACATATTTGTTCAAGTGTACAGTAGGGTGGTCCTTTACTATCCTAGACAAAAAAAAAGTTTTTCAAAGAGCTTTCCAATTTATACCATCGGTTGAGCAAATAGCTTGTGTGTAATTTGATTTCAATCAGACAACGCGAGGATGAGAGTTGAACGAACTAGTGGCGCAACGCATTATGCCACGCTTAATGCGCCTCCACAGTAGGCTAGAACCACCTTTAAATGAAATATGCATGCACTCTCTCAATTCCTACGGGAAATGGTAGCTTTATCTGTCCTGAAGCAATTCCCGTAAAATCTGAAATCATTCCCTTAGCCGTTTTCTAAAAAATTGACTTTTAATTTTCTTTTTTTTGAAAACTGATTTTTTGCATTGATAAGCTTGTTAATAAGTCAATCAAGAAAGTGAAATTAAACATTCCAATACAAATTTAAACTTAAGGCAAGTTTGGGGAAATAACATACAAGAAACCTTCATGCTCGACAACTCCAGAGATTTTGATAATAATCGGGTTATATAAACTTTCCAAGTAGTCAATTTCGACAAAATCATTAGATCTATTCTTATGTTATTTTGAATGACAGCAATTTTTGTCTACCAACATATCCGTAACCAATGAATAACATTACTATTTGCGTAACTGGATTTGCTAGGGAAATCCGAGCGCCTCTACTGGCCGTCTGAGTAAACTTTCCATTCGCTTAGTGAGATAACGGGTGAATATGAGAACCATACCACCGCCGATGAAGACAACCCACAGAAGAGACATGACGATAACCCAACCACCCACCCACTACCCTGCAGGTACCGGACGAAACGCCGTCCAGTACCCGTAGTCACCTAGCTCCGTGCAGACCGAAAGAACTACCAAAGCACTTAGGTCTGCACTTCCTCGAGGTACATAGCTCATCCCTACCTAACCAATGATCCGGATGGCAGGATGTCAATTGACATTCTGCGTACCGGCAGTCAATCCCAGCCAAAAATACCTCAGTTTCCGAACAGACAGATGACCCGGGGGGTGACAAGCTGGCGAAGAAAGATCATCAAGACAGAAGAGCGCCAGAAGATGAAGGCCTTAGCAAGCAAAGTCCAACAAGCCAGGACCCGGGGAGGTGAGTCAAAATCATCCACACCGCCCACATTTGTGAGGGGGGTTAATGTAAAGTAAGCTCGCCCACCCCGCACTAGGCCGGTCCAGGTCTACAGCGATGTACTAGGGTAAAGAGCAGTACTCCTGCTAGATATCTGAGACCGTCATCATTGCCAAAGAATATTGGCGTCGCTCGGTCGATCAGTTACTCTTTAGAATTCACTAGGCAAACAATCCAAGACTCCAAGAGTGACCATGATTAAAATCAAAGCAATCGTGCAAAAACGCACGATGAAAATAGATATTGTCTTTGTCTATTGTATAAACGTAAGAATCACGGATTGAAGAAGATAACTGATACTTAACTGATAGGTTGTTTGAAATATGTCCGGGTATTCAGAGACTTCAAGAATGTAGTAGATTCTTGTTTTTATCAATGCAAAAAATCAGTTTTCAGAAGAAAAAAAAATAAAAGTGAGTTTTCTAGAAAACGGCCAAGGGAATGATTTCAAATTTTACGGGAATTGTTTCGGGACAGATAAAGCTACCATTTCCCGTAGAAATTGAGAGAGTGCATGCATATTTCATTTAAAGGTGGTTCTAGCCTACTGTGCCTCCAAAAAGTTTGACGTAGTGTGATGGCCACGACAGAATTTAAACAGGTGTTCATGATGCAGAACCCGGCATAATTGAGTAAAATAATAAAAAGGATAACATTTTCCAAACTACCCTAAAAATCGATTTTTAAAAAAGTTTTCAGTCTTATTAGTCGGGGAGCCCACCCTAGCTGTGGGAACAATGTTCTTTCTTCATAAAGATTAAAGCCTAATGAACAATTTTAGATATGTCCCCTGGCTATACTTTCAAAATGGCGTCCATATGTTAAAAGAAACTGTTGCCAATGTTGTTATTGTCATTTAACACAAAAACTAAAAAACTTTTTTCACAAAAACCAACGTGCATAAAATTTACTACAATTTTGTTCCTATACAATGTTTTGATAGGAGTTACCATTTTCCAGATAAATGAGTCCAAAATTAAGAAAACATGGAAATTCATATATCGGTAAATTATTTAGAGGAAATAACTTTGACAATTATTGTAAGGCATATAATATAACTTCATATTAAACAAAAAATAAAATAAACTGAAAAAAATTAACAAAAATAATATTATAATTTGCAGACATTTATCTCGAAAACGGTAACAATGGGTTATGAACAGATTAGGGTTAAAAGTGTTGATAGTGACCACGGTTATTAAACTATAACGGTTACCTCATCTAGTAGCTTCTGGACGAAGGAGCGCGCAGGGGGGGAACTTCGGTCTAGCGCCTACGTCATGTAGCCACCGATCTCTTTGTCTCTATCTTTTGCATGGGAATCGGATATATGTATCTCTTGCACGCTTTATTTTTTTAATTATTCAGATCAAGGTCAAAGTCTAGGTAAATCCAGAGCCGGCACTAGTTGCCGCGTGTCGTGTTTTCAATTTGTCTGGCATACTACAACGACAGTGTGTTTATTTTTATATTGTTTATCTCACATCGCACTGTAACTGTCTGGTGTAATAAACTAGTTTGCTGTCGTCCCAGTGTATACTATTCGTTTATATCAGTGTTTATTAATTGAGTGAGTAGCAAAATGTCTAGTGCCGGCCCTGGCTGGGTCTAGAGGCTACGTCATTTTCGGTTACCCCTCCCGCGCGCTCCTTCGTCTAAAAGCTGCTGGATGATGCAACCGTATAGTTTACTGACCGTGGATAGTGACATCTTTTTGATTCTGCTGGCTCGTTCCAATAAAATTAAATGTAAATTACTCTTTGATACCGGATTTGCAGAAGAGTACGGACCTCAAAAATGTTCGGCATTACTGGGCCTTCATTCATTTGCTGAATGCGACTCAGTCGGCGCCTTTAAGGGAAAAGGAAAGACAAAACTCCTAAAAATGTTACTTTCTTCCAAATATACCAAATATATCCGAACATTTCAAGATTTGGGGAGCAGCTGGAATATTGATGATAAATTAGTCGCATCATTAGAGGAGTTTACATGTGCCTTATATGGATCAAAGAAATGCTCTAGCGTGGACGAGCTTCGTCTAATTGCCATTAGACAGAAATGCGGTGACAAAGATTTGTCTTTATCAATTGACACTAAAGTTGATTTTTCTTCGATTCCACAATCAAGAGCTTGCCTTAACGAGCATATTAAAAGGAGTGTTTACCAAACGCGTATTTAGCGATTAGCCGACGAAGGTATTCACAATATTCCAAAGCCTTAGAATGACACTTTGGTGTTCAGCAAATAAAATACTGCCTCAATCGCTTACTGAAATTCTTCAGGAGATAAGTCCAAATCAAATCATGATAGACGAAAGTGAGGATGATAACGATATCATAAATGAAGCAATAGAGGAAGAAGACTTGGAAGAAATATTATATGTATCGGGAGACAGCGATAGTGAATCTGAGAGCGAATGAGGTGTTACTTACGTTGTATATTGAATTTTATATTTCATTTTAAGAGCTGAATCATTTATCTGGAAAATGGTAATTCCTATCCAAATATTGTATAGGAACAAAATTGTAGAACATTTTATGCACTTTGTTTTTGTGCAGAAAGTTTTTCTCCATATTTTTTTAGTTTTTGTGTTAAACGATAAAAACAATATTTGCAATTTTTTTTTATAAACGGACGCCATTTTGAAAATACAGCCAGTTTTTTTTTTTGATGTCTAAAATTGTTCCTTATGCTTTAATCTTTATGTCCTCGAGGATCGGGGGGGGGGGGGGGGGCTGGCTCCCGTAATATATAAGATGTTAAAACTCACGACAAAACAGATGATATGTCTGCAATTACAGCAGCAGAAAATTTAGATAAGTGAATCAGCCGCAACCGCTTACAACTATAGCGTCGCTAGTAAAGCTTCCTTTAAACAGTTCAAAAACCGAATTAATAGTTTTTTGCACTATTGCCACTGATTATAACAGTAAATTTTTAGGTATTCTAATAGATGACAGACTATGGTCGAACTATATTGGAACACTCAAATTGATGTCGTTCCACAAAAACTTTATCTAAATTGCTTTGTAATTTGTAGACTGAGATCTTACGTGAACACTAGTACTTTATTATCATATTATAATTCATATGTTAACTCTACTCCTCTGCTTTGGTATAGTTAGCTGGGACAATACAAATAGAATCAATGAAGTTTTAGTCGCTCAAAAAAAATGTGCATACTATGAGGTTCAAAGGCTACAGACAGCGGCGGTTTTACCACTGGACACACTAGGCACACTGTGTCAAGGGCGACAGCAAACATTTTCTTTTCTGAATATTCCTTTAGTCGTCTTTTTGGGTAGTAAATATATGTTATATTTTTTAAGGGCGGCATCTTAAAATAGTGCAGGGGACGGCAATCAAGGTAAAACTGCGCCTGGGTACAAACATTCATGTCGTGAATTGTTCTAGGAGCTAAAAATTCTCACGGTTACCTTCTTGTATATACCGAGAGATCGAGAAAGACTGAACGTGACGTCACACGGAAAAGTCACTAAAATTATCAAAATTGATTTCTATTCTACATACATTATTAAAACTAATTTCCTATGTTGCTAGGAGTAACGACTGGTTTTCTAATAGTCTAGTCACTGTTACCAATCTGATGGCTGTCATTTTCGTGAATGTTATTATTACTGGCTTGTGTTTGATTTATCATTTATCTCCCTTTCTGACTAATAAATCAGTGTTTTTCAACGCAATCACTTGTGTGGCAAGTTAATAAAGAAACTCGCATTTTGTGTAAATACTGTAATTGACTATATTTAAGGTTACTGTCGCCAACGTGAAAATGTTGAAAGTATCAGAAAATAGTACATATGTATGCAGTATGTAGGCAGCACAAAAACAATCTTTAGGGAGCGGCACGTTCAGTCTTTCTCGATCTCCCTGTATCCTTCAATATATAAAGAATAACCTTACAAATTTATATCAACTGGTTCTGCCGTGGGTAATTACACCTTGCGATTCAGCAGCAACTTAAGACTATCTCAACACAGGCTCTCGCAAACCGCAAATAGTTATATATTGATTATCAAAATCTTTACTCATTTACCCGAAAACCTTAAGGTGGGCGGTTTCGTGAACGTAATTCGAGGATTTCTCCTGCATCCCTGAACCGATTGAAACATTTTTTTGATATTCGTTTGGAGGACAGATTTATAGAATGGTACTAGGCTATTTAAAACTAAAAAAAGAAAAAAAAATTTACTTGAGCGAAAATCAAACAAAAATTTTTTTTTTTGACTTTTCAATAGTCTGGTACCATTCTATAATGTTGTATCTAAAGGCCTATCAAACAAATTTTTGAATCGGTTCAGGGATGTAAGAGAAATCCTCGAACTACGAAATCATTTTCTTAAGCGCGGCACCGGCACCCTTAAACTTATTAATATCAGAAGTGTCATATGAAACGGATTTCGTTCATTTTTGGCAACTTAATAGTAAGTACATCAAAGAAAGTTTCTATATTGTGCGGCGGCTTGCTTATTTATAGGGGGTGGATGCCACCCCTTTTCAGGCAACTAAGAAAAAATTAAAAACATTGGAGCTAAAAGAAAAGAACATTTTAAGAAGAAGAGGCTCTATGCAACTTTTCATAAAAATTGATAGTCTTTAAGTTATAACGACTTGAAAATTGGGCTTAAAAAAAGGTATTTCAAAACAATATTCGTCAAAGAATTCGAAAAGTATTACATTGACCGAAAACATGCTAGAGACAAATATGAAAGTTAGTAGCTTTCTTATTATTGGGGATGAATTTCGTTTTTATATAATTTCTGTAAAGTAAGTAAACTTTTTCAATTTTTTTTAATAAAAACGTCGCCATTTTGTTAATATAAGTAGTCAGCAATTAAAAAAAAATATATTCCCAAATACTGTTTTTCGTTTATATACAGTATGACCTAGACGTTCAAATTTTTTCGTCCGCCTACAGCGCTTGGTTTAGAAAAAAAAATGCATTTTAAACCATAAAGGAATTTTAGAAAGAACGTAACATTTTTGTTTTTCTGCAAATATCTCAATAAATATTAGCTTTAGAGAAAATATTGTGGACATCAAAAATGAAGCTTATAAACTGAGAATTCTAAATTCTATCCAATTCTAAATGAATTTGCTTTCTATATATATTTGTGTAGGGTTGAGGGTTTCGGAAATATTTAATTTTATAGATGGCATCCGACCGTTTTTAGAATGACGTATTTAGTTTATAATATTGAATATCTTAGAAACCATAAACACTTCCATAAAAAATTCTAAGGAACAAAATTAAAGATGATTAATCAATCTTTAAAATGATTTTTGTCTGTTTCTACATCATAAAAAATAAAGAAGTTATGGCCGGTTCAATGTGCGTTTTCACATTTTTTTTTAATAAACTATCGTCATTTTGTTATTGCAATTGCTCAGTAATTAATTTTTCTTTAAAAAATGCTGTTTTTCGTTAATATATAGCACCACCTAGATGCTCAATTTATTATGTCCCTTTAAAACACTTGTTTTAGAAAAAAAAATTCCATCCGCTATACTAGAGCCGCCATTTTGAATTTTTTAATTTTGACTTCAGATTCGGAATGAGCGATTCCAAAAACATAATTATCCTAAGTTTCAAAAATAAATTAGTAACTTTTTCAAATATTCAATATTCATTAGGGGTGGTTTTCACCCCTTGAGAGTAAGATCAAATGTCCGGACCATATAGAAACTGAAAACGATACCTTTTACTACAATAATAACCCATAAAGAAAAATTATCATTACTTATGAAATTATTCCGAAATTTTACATATTTTTTACCTCTAGGTACTGCACTATCAAGTTTTTTATAAGACGAACTAATCTCATGTTTGTAATGATCCTTGTGGAATGAATGAATGAATAAATAAATAAATAAATAAAATTTTGAAAACTGAATCAAAATCCGAAAATGGTTTTTAGACCAATATATCAGATGTTAAAACGATGACTAACTTTCTTTTAACATCACTTAGATTACTAGCAGAATTAGAAATGTTTCTAAATATATGTTTTCTCTTAATGATATCTTGGTCAAGGTTAACTTGTTACTTAATCATACTCAATTCTAGTATTACGTCAACGAACAAAAAATATTTTTCAATAAATCCAACTCGATCGGAAATTTGTGTTTGTTAAGTAAGTGCGTTAATACAAATTTAGGATCATTAATTATAATTGTTTGTACAATACTACAAATCTGTCATTCAAAAACATCACGGTTCGTTCTCACGAGCGAGACGGTCGAGTTTTTTGTCACATTTGGGGATCTACTTAACACTCACACGCACACGGATAAAAAAAAAACAAACAAAACGGAGGGTGTAAATGAGGGTTAAGTATATATGTGTTTTGGTAAGTAAATACTTTACCAAACATCAAGACTTTTTTAAACATGGGATTTCGATCCTGAACGGAAGTACACGAGAAAAATATGTGATTGGTAACGTTTTTAAGTTCCCCCGAAACCTGAATCTCGTTCGCTTAATTTAATAGAGTTAATTGGTAACCAATAAGAGTAATTACAGAATTGATAACAAATATAATAATAACCATATACAGTGTTCGAAATAAAAGAAACCCAGACTGTTATTTTATAATTACGTTTTAGAAATATATATAATTACATTGCCTAGGTACTTTTAGTTAGAATATCAACTTATATACAAGGTGGGGCAATAGTGCGTCGGACTACGATAGCTAGAAATAAAAGAATAAAAATACAAGTAAACTAGATAAAAAACAGCTGCACAAGGAATCACTACTTCCACATCCAGATTTTCTATCCAAGTCACTCACAACGAAAAATTTTATATGTGGAAATAATTGTTTATGGAACTTTAATAACATAATATTTGAAATCCTTTACCCCAAAAACCCATAAAACGATACCCCACATCGGTACTGGGGTGGAGGTGGTGATAGGAGGTAGTAGTGGGGGTGGAAAATGAAGCATATAAAGTGGAAATAGTGTATTTAAAAAAGTTATTGGTACAGAAAGATCTGATTATCAGTAACCAAATAGACACCGTAAATTCACTAAAGGAACAAATTGTTTTATTAAATAAAATTATGAACTCCAATAACACGATCCACCGACCATCTAGTGACCAAGGGAGTAACATAGCAAACACGTCGTTTGCTGCTGTTGCAAATAATCCACCTCTTGTTCCAACTCCTACTTATAGCGGCGCTTCAAGAAATTCAGCAAGTGCCCAGAGTACAACTCGACAGAATGTAAACAAACAACAAACCAACACGGAAACGTCGAAAACTAGACATCAGCCTAAAAATAACGATGATTTGCAAGTCAACTATAATAACAAAAGTACAAAATTGACGACTTCAGGTACAAAGAATTTTAAAATAGTGGGTTCTAAATCCCTAGAGGAGGGAGATTTGATGGCACAAAATAAAAAATGGCTGCATGTAAGTAAATATAAATCTACTTATACATCAGAAAACCTGAAGGCCTATTTAAATAAGGAATTCCCACAAAATAATTTTATAATTGAACAAATAGGACAAGGGATGGGATGTTCAATTCATTTAAGGTGAGTGTCGATGAAGAATCACTTATTTCTACCTCAAGCCCCGATGTTTGGCCTAAAGGTATAGAGGTATCTCCATATTTTTTTCGACGGAAGAATTATGGAATCTACAGTCGGAGGCATTCCTATTCTAAACCTAAACGTCCGCAGCATTCGGAACAAAATTAACCTTATTGAAGTTTTTCTTGACGAGCTATCTTACCCTGACGTACTCTGCTTAACGGAAACTTGGTTTAAACAAGAAGAAGCTAGTAGTATAAAACTAAATAACTATCATTTACCAAGCTGCTACTGCAGAAACGTAAAAAATGGAGGAGGAGTAGCCATTTTTGTGAAAGATGATTTGGAGTACACTGAAAGGACCTTAAAAACCGTTAATGTGGCAGAACAATTGTTTGAAGCTGTATCTGTTAATATAATTTTTTAAAAAGTAAGTATTACTATAAGTTGTATATATAGGTCTCCTGGTGCTAATCATGAATATTTTATTCTATCGTTAGAAAAGTTAATGTCTGAAATTTACAAAGCAAAAACCCCTTGTTTCGTTTGTGCAGATTTTAATTACAATTTAATAGACAACAGCTGTAATAAATCTCAGTCTGTAATAGATTTGTTTACCTCATTTGGCCTTAATAAATGTTTCACTGAATTTTCACGCATACAAGGTAAGAGTAAAACGGTGATTGACAATATTTTTTCAAGCACAGATATAAATTATTTAGAAACTCAGACTTTCAATAATATTTTATCCGACCACAACTTACAAATTATTTTATACAAAACAAATGAGTCACAAAATGTTTCAAATCTATAAGAAATATTTTTCAGATGAAAATGTTAACCATTTTAAATACTTATTATCTAAAGAAACATGGGATGAAGTATACACTGAAAGAAATCAGCACTTCAAATTTGATATATTTTTTTCAATATTTACATATTTATTTAATATAGCGTTTCCTTTAAAATTAGTTAAAGTAGGAAAATGTAATAGAAGAAATCCCTGGATCACCGCAGATATTATACAGGAAGGTATTCTCATTAGAGTTATCAACAAGGCTCTAAAATCAACAAACGATCCAGAACTGCGTCTGAGGTACAAAATTCTTAAAAAAAGACATGAACTAAATATAAAAAAAAGCTAAAATGACATATTTTGACCAATTTATAAAAAATGCAACTAATAAATCGCAAGCAACATGACAGGTCATCAATAAAAATGTAAATAACGAAAATAAAAAAAGCAAATTACCACATGAAATTACATATAATGATCAAGTCTACAAGAAACCAATGGACATTGCAAATGGTTTTAATAACTTTTTCATAGACTCTGTTTACGAACTAACTTCAAATACTCCGGTAAATACAAATAAGTTTGAAAATAAAACATCCTATAATGAAAATACCTTTTATCTCTCATATCTATTGAAGAAGTTTTCAAAATAATGTTAACAGTCTGTACAAAAAAATCATCGGGACCAGATGAGATTCCATGTTGCCTTTTGAATGATATTGCCGAATTTATAATTTACCCTCTGACTCACTTGATAAACATATCATTTGAAAGTGGATGTTTCCCAGAACAGTTGAAAGCAGCATTAGTAGTTCCAGTATATAAGAAAAACAACCCCAACGATATTACAAACTACGCCCTCCTTTCAGTATTTTCTAAGATATTTGAAAAAGCAATTCAAATAAAACTACTACATTTTTTAGAGGAAAATAATATATTGACTGCAAGACAATACGGATTTTGCAAAAACAGCTCTACGCAAAATGCAGTACTTTCCTTTTATGGTAAAATCTTGGAAAATTTTAATAATAACTTGAAACAAGCTGGTATATTTTTTGACTTCTCACGGGCGTTTGACACTATAAATCACGCCCTATTATTAAAAAAACTCAAATCATATGGTATTCGCAATGTAGCATTATCATGGGTTAAGTCATATCTAACAGGAAGGTCACAAAATGTAAAAATAATGGAAGAGGAAGATATATCTCGAACAGCTTAAATATTAACACCGGAGTTCCGCAGGGGAGTGTACTAGGCCCATTATTATTTTTGATTTTATCAATGATATAATAAAAAATATTGACAACACTTTTTTAACACTCTTTGCTGATGATACGTCTTCTATTATTTCTGCCAATAACATTGAAAATCTTAGCAAAAATGCTACAAATGGCGTTAAACAAATGGTAGAGTGGTGTCAAAAAAATGGCCTAGTCCTCAATACTCAAAAAACAAATCTTTTATTATTTTCCCCTATTGGAGTGAGCAATAATATCAGTTTAATGGTTTAAACAGAATCTCAGTTATTACATCAGGATGAACATGTAAAATTTTTAGGTATAGAAATGGACCAAAATTGTTCCTGGGATTTTCATGTTAAAAGTCTAACCAGCAAACTTGCTACAAAAAATTATGCCATCCTGCAGCTAAGAGGTGCAGTAAATATGGAGACAATTAAATCTTTTTATTATGGGCAAATAAATTCGATGCTCTCTTATGGTATTCTATGCTGGGGTAACTGCTCTGGGATAGAGAAAGTGTTTTTATTACAAAAGAGAATAATGAGGAGTATGTTTCAACTTAACTTAGTTAACTATAACTTCCTGCAGGCCCTATTTCAAACAACATGGACTCCTTAAGGTTTACTCATTATATATTTTAGAATGTGTGTGTTATGTCAGGAAAAATATTGATTCAAATACCTAAATGTAGTGACATAAACAAATACACTACGCGTGCCGCTAATGACTTATATGTTCCACCGAGTAGGTTGGCTCAGGTGGGCAGGGGACCATATACAACTTCTATTAAGCTTTACAATCTGAAGGATTTAAGCAGCTTCAAACAGTTTAGAAACCATGTTAAAAACCTATTAAAAAATCAGTGTTTTGTACATACACTAAATCACAATTTTTTTCATCCCCTTTAATAATGGGGTGGGGGTGCTAATGGGGGTGGCTAATGTCAAAGTTTTTTTTTGAGACCTTAGCTTCTCTTGTATATACTAAATAACAATTTTATGAACTCTTACCTGCTTGATTTACCTATTTACCCCAATTTACCCCCCAATCCTTCGACGGAACGAGATGAAAATATAATCTAGTTCTAGATCTCATTAAAGTACATATGTGTACCAAATTTCAAGTTAATATCTCAAACGGTTCCAGAGTAAACGTGCGCACAAAAAAAAGTTACAGACCGACAGACAGACAGACCGAGAGACAGAAATTATTTTTTCGCTCAAACTTAAAATCTCGACGTTTCATGACATTCTAAGCCTATTTGAACAATAAAAATTTTAAAAATTTTTTTGTCGTTGCTATACTTCCACTGGATGTGGAAGTAAAAGTAAAAAACAAGAAATTACAGGATCAAGTGCCTTTTTTTTTAATTTCTAGCTATCGTAGAACCCGAGATATCGAAATCCGGCGCACTGTTGCCCCACTCTCAGGGTGTATAAGTTTTCCAGAACTTTTCAATAAAAATTTCAGAAAAATTTTCGGCTCGAAAATGGAAATTGATGGGCGGGAGGGGGAAAATGGAAAATATTTTTTGACCAGTGGGGGGCGCAAGATGAGAACAACTTTGGATATAAGTAGTTTTAATAAATTTTCCCCTGACTTATTTTTATAAATTTATAAATTCCCGGACTTTTCCTTGATTTTCCTGACCAAAATTAAATTCCCTGAATTTTCCTGGTTTTCCCTGTTTTCCAGAAAGTATACACCCTGCACTCTGTATATTGTGGAAAGATTAAGTAAGTGAAATATACAAAACTGTAACTGCTTTTGACAGCAACTAGTTAAATTATAATGTTGACATAAACCAACAAGTGCGGTAAGTAAAATAAGAATGAGCTGATTCTTTAGGAAAAAAAACAATATTTATAGATTGATATGATTATTTCTCTCACATTATAAGAACCATTGAAATAGAAAGATTTTGAAAATTTGGAAGATTAATATCTTCAGAATCTGACATTTCTGGAGAAACAATGGCCGATGATCATTTTATTTTCCAGGGAAATTTCATTACAGATTTATCCATTTTAAAAAACGAAACTTACACACATTGACGACCGAATAAATATTAAAAACGCATTACTTTATCACGACATTCACGGCTCCGTCAAAGGTAAATAAATGACATGACGTCACTGACTTGCATGTCAACCATCAAAATTAAATAGTGACGTCAAACCTATTTTCCCGCGCGGGTAAAATTTCACTCTTTCAAATTCAATTTTGTGCCAAATTCAATATATATCAATGAAATTAATAGTCAAAATTGTTGTTGTCAACGGAGGGTTTCACTTCTGATTTGAGTGCTAATGAATGGATTTTGGTGAAACCTCGTGCAATGTGTTTGTAATGACGTTAATAAAAAAGTTGAAAAAAAAAATATTAAAGTAGGAAATGATCGGAAGGGGTAGAAAACAATCCTTTTATCACGGGTTCCGTAACTTGTAGAATTATTTCAAAGATGAAAAAAAAAACAACAATATATTTACCTTTTTTTGGCCCAAAATGAGATGTTTTTACTCGTGATTTTTTTCGAAAAATGCATATTTTTCGAGATATGGCCACTCAAAAATTCCTAAAAGTGGGTGAGGGGAAATATAAAAGTCAATCACCAAGTGAAGGGGCACGAGATCCAGAAGGACCTCCAGAGCTGCTGTGGGGGCCGTGCGTATTGCTCCTGTGACTGCCAAGCGAGTCTTTGGAGTTGTGTTAGTTTCTGTTGAATGTATAGCCTGGTTACAGCAGGCCACCACACAACAGAAGCATACGTGATCATTGGTCTAACTGTCACAGTATAGTACCACATTGTTACCCTGGGGTTTTACCAAAGGTCCTTCTACATACCCAGAGGGTTGTAGTGGCCCTTTGTATTTGTCTCTCTATGTGATCTTTCCAGGTCAGTTTAGAGTCCAGGATGACACCCAGAAACTTCACTGTTCTGGAGATCCTTAGAGTCATGTCATAGAGTACAGGTTCGACGAAACCGTCTAGCCTGCGCCTCCTAGTGAAAATTACCAGTTCTGCCTTAGAGGGGTTGACTCTAAGGCCCTGGTCATTACATCACCTTTGTACGATCTGCAGGGCCCTTTGCAGGAGACTGCTAACCATATTTGGGAATTTTCCCGAGATGATAATTGCCAGGTCATCTGCGTAACCTTGAGCAAAAAAATCCTCGTTCTCGAGTTCCTGGAGTAGACCATCGAGAACGAGGTTCCATAGCAGAGAGGAAAGGACGCCTCCTGGTGGAAATCCTCTCCTTACTGAGACTTTTACTGCCGTTTCCTCATTGGCAGCTATAATTTGCCTTCCCGCCAACATGGCCCTCAACCATCTAATGATGGTATCATCGATGCCATGACAGGCAGCCGAGGCGCAGATTGAGTCGAAGGAGGTATTAGTACAGAGTGATCAATATCGCAAGCCCAACTTTAGCTAGTGACAATAAAATTAGTCTCGTTCCATTTTCTTTTTTTATAAGGCCGTCGAGTGTAACAGCAGTCAATGATTTGCTGTTTCGGTATATCTACACCGTGTTCCATATAAAATTATCCATTAACTAAGACAAATCCGACTGCAGGTTCTGCGGGTACGAGGAGGAGACTTCCATCCACGTCCTTACTTCCTGCCTAGTCTTATGAACTTGAGGCACAAACACTTCGGCATTGGTTTTCCGGTGCTGTAGGAAATGAGGAATGCCCCTATAGGAAGGATTTTGGCCTTTGGGTTAGAATCCAGCCTGAATGGGGAAATTCAATAAATTCGTAGCGGTAGCATAATTTGCCACAAGGCCTGAGTGCGGCGACCCTTCGTCGCCCCGCTAAAAGAAGAAGAAGATCACTCTGTACATTAATATTTTCATATTACGTTGAAGGCACATAAAAACTGGAACGACAGCCAACAAATAAAGTAGACTTAATCCCAGAAATAAGATTGAAATATACGGTGGTTTCACCCTTGGAATAGCATTCGACAATCTCGAGGAGTATTAAATTAATTAAGTGTGTAGGACTAGACAAATTGCTTTAATCAATTTCTTAAAGGAATACCCTAAAATTCCACTTGGGGTTACTCCTCTTAAAACAAATGCAAATTGTTCCAAGAAAATTAATTTTATTGTCTTCAAATCCCATCTCGGCGAAAGGAACTTGCAGAGTCCTTCAAATTATGAACCTCAAAAATGTCTGTGTTCGCAATTTATCTGATAAATAATGGAACGCCCCTCGAAATGTAAAAGTTGTTGACACTTTCAAAGGGCCTTTCTAAGTGGTATTAAACAATACCAATATCGAGGTATCCACGAAAGAAGCTGTGTCGTGAAAGTCCCTACTTTGTAAAGGAAATGAAAGAGACCGAATCTCATTTCCTTGACGCACTAAAATTAACTTTAAAAGAAAAGTTTATTGAATAACAAGTTATGTTGCATTGTTTTATCTCAATGTGGTCCGATTGAATGGATCCGTATTTCATTCGGCGACAAAACGAACAAAAGGAATATCGAGGGATGGCGGTTATTAATTTTTTTTCAAACGGAACGCGATTTTTATTAATGCCAACTGAATGGGCGATTTTAATTGCTTGATAAAATCGGAGATGTTTCTGTCTCGTCAGCTTAATTTTTAATTTCGTAATTTTAAATATGATTGCGGCGTGATCCGTCCCCGCTAACCAAGGCACGCATAAAAATTAAAAAGCAGCAAAGATTGAATTCGTCTGGGTCGGGTGTTCGCTGTGAAATTAACAATGAATTTTAAAGTACAATGAATCAGAATTTAAACTAGTGCTAATTTTGTCGCGGTAATTAAATTTTTACCAATGTTTCTACGACTCTGTTGCAGTATTAAACCATTAACCTTGTCATCGAAAAATGGACTAGCTGACGTTAAATCAGGTATCTATGCTTTTTTAATATATTGTATAGGATTAATAATTAATGTTAAATCCAAGTTTACGATCTCGGCAGACCTCCGAGTCTTGGTCAAAAATCCAAAAAACTGCGAGATTTTTGTTTTTATTTCGGTTTTTGTCGATTTTGACACCCAAGGCCTACTTTTTGGTAAAAATAATTTAGTATTTTTTAAAAGTAGACTAAATTTGCCACAAATTGGTGCCAGAACGGACTCTGTAGATCAAATAGTATCCGAGATACAGGTGTTCAAAGTTTTCCAAATTTTCATTTTTCGACATTTTTAACAGTTTTTAACTTAAAAATCTGTGAAACGTACTACTACCATGACTAGGTTCAGAAAATTCATTTTACCTCGAACCCAAGCCCAAATGGGTCAAAGGGGGGCAAAAAATGACCCCTCCCAATATATAGTACTATTATAGCGAATGTATCGGAAAAGAGGAAGGAATATTTAAAAAATATATATAGAGACAAGCTAAAAACGTACTCTTCGCCGGTTTATTAAACTTTTTATATAATTGTTACACATTATATAGGATACTCTTCGCAGTTTTTTGTAAATAATGTTAGTTTTAGACATTTTTAATTTTATAGTACGAACTTAGTTGGTGAAAGACTCAGTGTAAAATAAAGTAAAAATAAAAAAAAACTATACCATACCCCATGTGGGGTTTTGAACCTGGGACCCTTGGATTCCGTCAAAAGCGTAAGAACTACCTAACACTTAAAAAAATGTAAAAAATGTAAATTTTTACAAAAACACAAATAAAAAAAAATCTCAAATTTAAATCATTAATAACATTTTTATTTACCGATCTATTTTGTTCAAAAACAATAGGGTTCTTCCTCTAGCTAACACTAACTTACTGTTCAAATTTCAGTACAATCGGATTTTTCGAGTTATCGTGACTGACGGACAGACGGACGGACGGACAGACGGACAGACGGACAAAAGTAGGCTTTGCTGCCGAGGTCGTAAACTTGGTTTTAACATTACTTTTTAATCCTATACGACATATTAAATAAGCATAGATATCTGATTTGACGTCAGGTAGGATGTATAAAGTTACCTACTGTGTTATATTCATTGTTAGTATATTTTTATTTTATGTACCTATTTAACAATACATTGCTTAATAGAACATTACAAATACAGGGCAGGAGATCTAAATACTTACAAACATATAAGAAGGAAATATAGAAACAAAAAAAAAATGTAAAATAAACAATGATAAAACAAAACAAAAATTTTAATTTATGCAGTTAATCCCTTTATGGTAGCTACATTGCAGAGGAAGATATCATACTGGTCTGAAAGTTAATTCTGCGAGTCCCCAGACTCGAAAGTAAAAACCGCTGCCCAAGGAATCACTACTTCCACATCCAGATTCTCTATCCAAGTCACTTACAACGAAAAAACTTTGTATGTGAAAATAATTGTTTATGGAACTTTAATAATATAATATTTGAAATCCTCTACCCCAAAAACCCATAAAACGATACCCCACATCGGTAGTGGGGTGGGGGGTGGTGATAGGGGGTGATAGTGGGGGGGTGGATGAAGTAAAAAAAATATTTTGAGGTTTCTGGTTCCTGTACATACACTAAATCACATTTTTTTTCATCCCCTTTAATAAGGGGGTGGGGGTGGTAATGGGGGTGGTTTTTTGAGACCTTAGCTTCTCTTATATATATACTAAATACCAATTTTATGGACTCTTACCTGCTTGATTGACCTATTTACCCCAATTTACCCCCCAACCCTTCGACGGAACAAGATGAAAATATAATCTAGTTCTAGATCTCGTTAAAGTACATACGTGTACAAAATTTCAAGTCAATATCTTAAACGGTTCCAGAGTAAACTTGCGCACAAAAAAAAGTTACAGACAGACAGACAGACAGACCGACAGACCGACAGACAGACAGACCGACAGACAGACAGAAATTTTTTTCGCTCAAACTTAAAATCTCGACGTTTCATGACATTTTAAGCCTATTTGGACAATAAAAATTTTTAAAAATTTTTTTGTCGTTACTATACTTCCACCGGACGTGGAAGTAAAATCTGTTGAAAAGTACAGTCTGGGAAAAACCAATAGCAGGACAGGCACCATCCTCCTTGAGATTTAAGGTTTTTAAGAAACGCCTCTCTATGTTTTGTATGTGTATGTTACAAAGAGGAGACCAAATAATTGACGAATATATTTCTATTTGGATCGAACAAAAGATTGATATGATAGTTTCAGTGTGTGAATGTCGTTAAAATCATAAGACCATCGTGTTATAAATCCCAGTGTTTTTGTGCTCTTTTTTGTAGTAAAAAAAACCCTATTTGCTGTTGTAAGAGTACTCCATATCTTATATGTGCTTCCATATTGGAATAATAATAAGTTTTTACCGTTTCGATACTAGTTATTTGGCGTAGTCTTTTTAAAGCAAAACATTTACTTGCACACTTTGTGCATACTGAGGTGACATGAGTTTTCCAATCAAGAGATAAGTCAATATGAAATCCTAATAATTTAAAAGAAGTAAGCTGTTGTACTGATTGTCCATTGTGTTGTAATAGCAAACTTGAATTATATCTTGATGGAACCGGGTAAAATTGCATAATAAATGTTTTGTCTTGATTAAGCACAAGCTTTTTGTTGTTAAAGTATTCAGTTACTGATCTAAAGTTAGTTTTGAGCTGTTCGAGTACAACTTCTAAATTGTCTCCACGAGAAATAATAGTTATGTCATCTGCAAATGAGCCATAATGGGAAGAAATGAAATTGTCCAAATCACTGATATACAAAATAAACATTAGCGGGCCTAACACACTGCCTTGTGGTACACCTATGTTAACCAGAAGTCCATTTGATCTTTTGCCAAAACAATCTACGAACTGTTTCCTACCGGTTAAATAAGACCTAAGTAAGTCATTGCAAATGCCACGTATACCAGAAGAATTTGATGGTCGACACAGTCAAAAGCCTTAGAGAGGTCAACAAAACTGGCGAGGACTTTCTTGTTTTGATCTAAATTTTTGTAGACTTGATCAAGTATAGCTAAAAGCGCGGTGGTGGTAGATTTGTGTTCCCTGAAACCGTGTTGATTTGGCGACAATATTTGCTTAGTTTCTAAAAATGTAATTTTACGTGTTGCCAAGAGTTTTTCAAATATTTTTGAAAATACAGATAGGATTGCTATTGGTCGATAATTACTAAGAAGTTTATGGTCACCTTTTTTATAAAGTGGTAGAATTTTGGATATTTTTAATATATTAGGGTATGCACCATCTTGAAAACATTTATTTATTATGTGACATAAGGGTTCAGCTAGTTGATGAGCACATTTTTTGATAATTTTAATTGATATATCGTCTGGGCCTACAGAGTTAGATTGTTTTAACTTAATAATATTTCAGTAGTTGTTACAGGATTTAAGTAAATTGATTCGCTCGTGGTAATTACTGATGGTTGATTGGCTGAATTTTTGATAATTTAAGGAAGTGCGTAGTGATTTTGGTAAGTTAACAAAATATGAGTTAAACTCGTTTGAAATGATCGAATTATCCGATGTTATATTGCCAGTTATTTCAATTTCATATTTATTTGTCTTGGTGTTATTTTTTAGTGAGTTATGAATTATTCTCCAAGTCCTTTTGGATTTGTTTGCTGAGGTTGCTATGAGTTCATCGAAATACATTTGTTTGGCTCGTCTTATAACTTTTTTGTAGATTTTCTCGTATGTTTTATAATATTTTTATATTTAACATGCCTTTTCTTTGCAATGAGAACAATTCTTTTAGCCTGCATGATGAAACTTTAATTCCTGTGGTTATCCAACTGTTGTCATTTTGAATATTTCTTGTAACAAATTTGAAAGATGAATTATAGTGATAACTTATAATTTGATTAAAGGCCAGGTACTTAGTATCGACACTATCTTTATTATAAATATTTTGCCAAGATTCGGAGTTTGGTGCTTCAATGAATTTTGAAATGTTTTTCTTAGAAAAAGATCTTCTTTTTGGGCAAACTCTACAGCAAAAACAATTTTTTGTCCATAATGATCCGATAGACCAGTGTTTAAACTACTTTCGTTTAGTATTATCTGTGCAATTCGTCATTATGTAATCGATTGCTCACTTGGTATTATTTTGTATTCGGGTAGGCTCATCAAAAACAGTAGAAACATAATATGAATTTACTAGGTCTATTAGATCGGTGGTACTTTTATCTTTACATAGAAAATTGATGTTAAAATTACCACATAAAATTATGTGTGACAAATTACATTTACTAGTTAATAAATTTAGACATTCTTCTAATTTGAACAAAAAGATGTTTACAGCTGCATTGGGTGCTCTATAAAGGCCAATTACACACTGCATTACTAATTTTTACGTCAATTGCAGAACATTCAAAAATTTTATCTATACTTAAATTTACCAATTTAATCTTTTCAGTACAGTCAAGAGTTTTAATGACCCGTTGTCAATGGCAACAAGTATTTGATACAAGCGTCACTTACGATCGACAAAACAATGAAATTAGAATACACTAAACATCATTTACTTTATTGTATAACTTCATATCATCTGCGTATAAGAGACAATTGACCTCCAGCTCTACTGTAGTCAGTAATGAAAACATTGAAGAATAACGGACCTAATACAAAACCATGGGGTACAGCCAAGTAAATACAAATTCTGCAGACCGTTGACCACAGACCATTCAATATGGTGATGTCTATTTTCAAGATATGATTTGAAAAATAATAACAAATTTCTTGAGAAGCTAAATTATTGAAATTTTAAACATAAAATACTGTGATCAAGTCTGTCAAATGCTTTAGTGAAGTTTGTGTAGATTACGTAGATAGCTTCAAATATACATTATATTACGCAAAAAAGATTGGTTGAGGTAGAGATCTTCACTTGAAACAACGTGCTAGTATTCAGTAATACGATTCTTTGCATAAGAAAATGTTGGTTCATATAACAAAATATCAAAAGCTTTGTAGAAATTGTTTATAATCGTAATAGGTCTGTAATTCTCGATATAATTAAATAATGAATGAATAAAATAATAGGAAAGATATTGTGTTTACCACAGTACCAGAGATATTTCTCTGTGCATGTAGGACAAAATAAATTAGATGAATGATTCATATGAAAAATACATTTCTCATTGTTATTTCTTTTATCATATTTATTTTAAGACCTAATTTTCCCTTCATAGCGATTTTTTACGACTCATGTGGAATTAAACCAAAAAATATTGGACGCTGTCCAATGTGGACTCCCTCTAGGGAATTAATAGACATGTAGATGACAGCATCGCTTGGCTGGAGCTACCGAGATAAAGACTGTTGCTTTGTGTGCATGCGAGGAATTTTAAGATAGAATATTAAAATTGTGTGTGGCGGTGGATTAGAGTCGATTTAAATATCATCTTTTACAACTTGGTCGCTTTTACGGGAATTTAGCTTATATAATTTCAAAGAAAGATGGCGTGTAAAACTGGCTATACAGGATGTTGTAATTAAGTACTTTTTTTTTTCCAAAAGAGCTAGAACTAAAAGAAAATGTTTTATATGCAGGACGCGTCTATTGAAACTCAGTTACACAATCAAGAGAAAATAAACAGACGACTTTTCTTTGACGTTTCGGATTCACCATCATAGCTAGGCTATTGTAATTGCAGTTTAGCTATACAAAGTTTCTTCCGTAGCAAGAAAATTTACGTTGCTCTTTTGGTAAAGACTCCCAAATGTCCGTGAACTTAAAATATTCTGTAGATAAAGTGTTCAAAACCTTTTTTACAAACAATGACTCAACTTCACCTTATTCTCTTTTCATTTTTCATCTCATAGCTTTTCAAGCTTCGAAATGAGTTTCATATTGCTGTCAAAAGGACTTTTTTCGCGGATACCCAAGAACTGATTAAACAGATCATCAGTTTTGTTCAGTTATGTTTCATTCACAAGCTTGTAATAACAAATATTCCTAATTATTATTTATCATGTAAGTTACTTCTGAGAACATACATACATATTAGAAATTTGAGATACACAAATCAGCTTAAAATTTCCCAACGATTTTTCTTTTAATAAGCTGCTACCACTTACAATTCTATACCGAAGGAATTTAAATCACTGTCTTTGTTCCCTTTTAAAAGTAACTCAAAAAGTTGAATCTAGGAAAACAATGATGTAGTATTTTTGTTATGACAACTTGTATTACCTACTTCCCTCGTTTACCGAAGAGAAATATTGTAATCGTGAAAATATCACCCTCCGAGATTTCTCCGGATTTTCACGTTTCATAGTACGTAGATTACGAAAATTAAAGCCGTTTAATTCCATCAGTCTGTCTATCGGACTGGCATCTGTCTGTTGGCGCTATATCTGTAAAACCACTTGACGGAGAAGGATAATATTTGGTAGGCAGTTGACGCTACTGCCAACGAAGAACTGGGTTACAGTTCTGCTAAAAAGTATACAAGGTGGACCCATAAGAAATATAATTAAGAAAAAAATATGACGGAAAACAGTAATATTTGTGCATGTAGTTATAACACAACTGACAAGGAAGAAAAAAAAATGAAAAAAAAAATACAGTGTGGTCACCCCCCCAAAAAAAGTGAAAGATTTGATAAATATTCCGCATCTAGTTAACACAACTGTCGAAGAAGAAAATTATGAAAAAAAAAGTACAAGGTGGTCACAAAAAAAATATTAAATGCGACGGAAGACGATAATATTTCGCATGCAGTAAATACAACTGTCACCCTAACAAAATTTAAAAAAGATGTGACGGAAGACGATAATTAATAGTTCGCAAAAACTGTCAAGAATGAAAATTATGAAATGAAAAATATGAAAAAAAATTTCAGCGAGGTCACCCTAAAAAGATAATGAAAAAATGTGACGAAGAACAATAATATTTGGCATGTAGTTAACACAACTGTTAAAGAAAGATATAAAAAAAATTGTACTAAAAAAAGTGTATGAAAAGATGTGAGGAATAATGTTTCGTATGTAGTTAACACAATTGTCAAACAAGAAAAATATGCAGGGTGGTCGGCCACCCAAAGAAAAAAAATTAAAAATATGTGACGGAGGACGATCATATTTCGCATGCAGTTGACACAACTGGCAAAGAATAATATGAAAAAAAAACTACAGGGTGGTCACTTCAAAAAAAATTAAAGAAGAAATGTGATGGATGGCAATAATATTTCGCTTGCAATTAATACAACTGCCTAGAATGAAAAATAAAAAATATATACAATATTAAAATATAGAAAAATAATTTATAAATCATAAAACGTCGGGCAAGACGTTCCGAATAAGAATAATAAATAAAGTATGATAAACAGATAGGGAAGTTTTGGTTTATTATTTATTGTATTAATTGTCTAGGTTGAGTAGTAGAGTAGCTAGTTTGAACTCCTCTAAAACAGTTGCAGCAAAAAAAAAAGTTACAGACAGACAGACAGACAGACAGAAATTCTTTTTCGGTCAAACTAAACATCTCGACGTTTTATGACATTCTAAGCCCATTTGAACAATACAAATTTTCAAAAATTTTTTTGTCGTTACTGTACTTCCGCTGGATGTGGAAGTAATACTTTTATCACCGACACTGAGATTGACCGAGCACACACCCAACGGTTGGGTGTACAATAAAGACGATTTATTATTATTATTATTTTTATCGTTACATTTACTAGCTGTCGGACTTAGCGGCTCAAGCAGCTATTAAACTTTTAAATACTCGGCTTTTTGCAGCTCTGTTGCATTTGCTGCTAATTCTCTTGGATACTCCAATGTATCGTCAAACGCTGACAGCTCTGAAGCTGTTTATATCATTATATTCTAGATAAACACATAATGAATATGAATATGTAATTTTAAAAATGCTTTCTCGAATCGAATGTTTGTTATAAATTATTATTCAACTTTTAACGAATAATATGAATTCATTTTATTTTTACAAATATACAAATATTCATAATAGGTAATTATTTCATAATAGGTAGATACTATAACATTTTTAATATGGTTGTTATACTTATTATTAATATTTTTAATGTCTCGTTCAAGCTGATATATGTTTTTACATTACATCATTTTATTTCTATGCGGCATGATATGTACCCACGCATTTTTCCATTTTAAATATCCCTATTTATATTTTAAATGATGTTATCTATAACAAAGGATTTATTTCATTAATAAACCGTATAGCATTTTGTCTCGTCCATATTTTATAATAATAAAATTATTTGTTTATATATTTATTTACTCAGGGGATTTTGTTTTCTAGTAATCACTGGAAGGTTTTAATGTTGAAATTTTTTTGAAAAAGCCAAACATTAGTTAGTTTATCTGCAGCTACACCCCCGTTCCATTTTAAAGAGGTTAATTTTTATGTTTCGCACTTCTGCACTTTTCGACTAAATATCTTTTTTATAACCCTTTTTGCACATTTTGATGTATAAGTAAAGAAAAGTCGCTGCCTAAGCCTAAGGAATCACTACGTCCACATCCAAACTTCCTATCCAAGTCTCTTAGAACAACAAAATTTTAATACTGTATTTGTACTCCACTATGTGTAAATAATTATTCATAGAACTTTAATAATATAATATTTGAAATTGCCTACCCCAAAAACCCATAAAACGGTACGCCACACGGTCGTGGAGTTGGTAGGGGCGGAGACTGGAGTGGGGTGGGAGTGGCAGATGCCTAAAAATTTTTGAGGCCTTTTATTCTTGTACACACACTAAATCACAATTTTATTTTTTTTGCCCTTTTTAACAAAAATTTTTTTTAACCATTTGTTCTTGTACAGGGTTATTCATTATATGTTTGGCCCATCTTTGTTTCTGTTATTATTAGAAATAAAAAACCGCTGCCCAAGGAATCACTACTTCCACATCCAGATTCTCTATCCAAGTCACTCACATCGAAAAAACTTTGTATGAGGAAATAATTGTTTATGGAACTTTAATATCATAATATTTGTATAATATATTTCTTGTATATACTAAATACCAATTTTATGGACTCTTACCTGCTTGATTTATCCATTTACACCAAATTTATCCCAATTTACCCCCCAACCCTTCGACGGAACAAGATGAAAATATAATCTAGTTCCAGATCTCGTTAAAGTACACAAGTATACCAAATTTCAAGTCAATATCTTAAACGGTTCCAGAGTAAACGTGCGCACAAAAAAGTTACAGACAGACAGACCGATAGACAGACAGAAATTTTTTTTTCGCTCAAACTTAAAATCTCGACGTTTCATGTCATTTTTAGCCTATTTGAACAATAAAAGTTTTTTGTCATACTTCCACTGCATGTGGAAGTAAAAAAGTTTCATATGTATAACAATGAAGGTTGTTTTTTAAATGGAAAACCCCGTTTGTTTTTACACCTTCTTTTAGATCTGAATGTAATATTTTTCGAGTTATTTGACAAAAATCGTTTTGAAAGATAGAATCACAATTTTTCAAGTCGTTATAACTTAAATTTTCTTATCTTTTCAAAATTTTATTCTCTTTCAGCTCCAATGCTTTTTTTTATTTGCCACCCCCTGAAGAGGGGGATGCACTTACTATTAAGTTACCAAAAATGAACGAAATCAAATTCATATGACATTACTTCGAAGTTAAACATATAGTTACTGTACTAATATGGTCCATATTCACTGTCTATTATGATTTTGCGACAAAAATAAGTAGGAAGTGGTTACTTCGGGGAGTCTTTCACGCCTTTTGCAAATTTTTTCATTTATATTTCTATCTTTTCAAATAATGGAGATATCGCCTGTTACTTAATCCTGGGATACCCGATATATAAAGGGAAGTGTATCAATGTTTGTACCTATTTTTATCTATTCAGTGAATCGTTTAGGTACTTTGCGATGAACTTGGAATTTGGCAAGGAAGTAAAGTGTACCTTCCCGACCCCCGAAAATTCCAAAATCGCAGCCAATCTACAAATACAGAAAGCAATACCCACATTAAAATGAAAACGCTGTCAAATGGTAAGAGATATGAAAAAAAAATGTAGAGAATTTAATTTTCTACAAAAAAGTTAGAGAGAGATAAATATTGGTAAAAACTGGGATGCTAGGAAATAGGAAATTTTTGAAGTAGAAGACTAACACGAAATACTCAAGAACGTTAATAAAATTGGTAAATTCAAAATGGCCGCCCCAATATGGCGCCCCTAAAGAACAGTCAACTTTTTCCGGAATTTCGAAATTTGGATAATTTATGAATTCAATTCAATTTATTCATCTTTAAATGTCACAATGGTACAATTACAATTATTGTACAGTGGATAAGGTATGTCAATTTGAACAAAAATTCATAAGAAACATACAAAAAAATAATATATAAATTAATTATACATATAACAGTTCTATATACCAATAGGTATATTTCGTTATAAACAAATGTAGATAAGCATAAAAGGTAAGTAACAAACGAGAAATATGGTACAGACATTACGATTAACTATGACTAGGCATTATAATAACATAGAAAGAGTGTTAAAGCTGTAGAAATCAAAAAATCCCATTTTCCTGTAATTTAATACGTTGTTGAAATTCATTGATATTGTAAAAAATATTATCTGTTAGCATGTTTTTAATTTTGTTTTTAAATTGTTTTGGTGATTTCAAATTTTTTGTTTCGTGTGGTAACATATTATAATAGTAGCCCTGCATAATATGGTGATTTTTTTGTATGCTTCACTGCTGCATTTTTTTATGTAAATATTTTTATTATTTCTTGTGCTGTATTTGTAAATGTCAGTGCATGTTTGGAATTTATCTTTGTTGCTATGAATGTGCTGTAATAATTTTAATAAATATATTGAAGTTTCCTTTTACATTTATAAGTCTTCAGTAATTATACTACATATTAAATGTTTTCGACAATAATGAGTGTTGTTTTTATTAAAAGCTTTTAGCCGGTGCGGTAGCTCAATCGGTTAAGGCGTATTGAGTGGCGAATATGCTGATCGACTACCTACCGCGCTCTGGGTTCGACCCCCCAGCCCCGGTATTGACAACACCGGTGGGTGTGGATGTATGTCTGCGTTTTTTCAAATGTGTAACCCCCTTCCGCACAGCCTTGGCTATGGATTGGGGGGTTGTCTACTATCTGTGGTGTGTGTGTGTTTATTTAACTTGCAATGTTTGTATGTTTGTTTGTTTAGGTCAAATCTTGCAAGCTGAATTTCGACTAGTTCTAATTAAGCTAGAGCCTAGAGCTTTGAAATTTGGCATACGTGTATAAGTTCGGTGACAATGCAACATACTATAGCCATTATCGGTCTAAATCCAATATGGCGGACGTCCCAAGATGGCGAATTGCCTTTCTCTTCACAACCCCCTTGATATGGGTATCAAATGAAGGGGCTTGACGAATAAAATAAGATAAACTATGTGACGTCATTGAATTTATATATATGGCGCTTAAAATTTGTTTTTCAAGGGATTTCCAGTATGGTGGTATGCTCCCTGAATCAAAAGTTTGAGTTTTCTTGAAAAGTGTTCCTTCAATTGTCTGGCAACTGTATTTTTTACGGTTAATATTTTTTTCTGTTTAAAAATGCCTCTACAAGAATCCATACGTTTTAAGCCAAATATAAGGCGTATTATTCTCTTTTGTACCCTTACATTAGAAGTTGCTTGTCCCCAGCCAATAATATTATAGCAGATCGCTGAGTAGGCTAATGCGTAATACACGTTAATTTGAGCCTTCTCATCAAGTGTACTTTTTAGAGAGAATATGGCATAGTAGGCCTTGTTAAGTTTACCACAGACATGTTAAACCGGGCAGCCACGACAAAAACGCCTCGTCATCGAGTTTCGAGTTGAATTGTTTATGTAGAGTTGTTTCATCCTTAGTACTTTTACGAGGCAATTGTCGTCCACGGCATTTCCTGTCGGGTTATGCGTGGCAGTAGAGTTCCGGTAGTTTTTGGAACTGTACTATTACATGATCGAGTTTCGATTTTTTTCTTTTATTAATTTGTAGATCTCAATGAGTATAAATGGAATAAATTGGTCGGCTACATGATATATTGTAGGATAGCGCTGGCCGACCAAAAAAATGGATAGATTATGAAAGGACTTTTACGTGATCGAGTTTCGGGCTGAATTTTACACCAAATTAAAGTTAAAACTACATACATTTTTAATATTTTTGTCGTCCACCTTCAAACCTGTCAGTTTTTTCAGGCCGACTGAATTCCTCTTTAGAACGAGTATGTTTTCCCCCACCAATAAATATTATGAAACATGAAGTACGTTTATAAGTCTTCAGTAATTATACTACATATTAAATGTTTTCGACAATAATGAGTGTTGTTTTTATTAAAAGCTTTTATTTAACTTGCAATGTTTACAATGCAACATACTATAGCCATTATCGGTCTAAATCCAATATGGCGGACGTCCCAAGATGGCGGATCGCCTTTCTCTTCACAACCCCCTTGATATGGGTATCAAATGAAGGGGCTTGATGAGTAAAATAGGATAAACTATGTGACGTTATTGAATTTATATATATGGCTCTTAAAATTTGTTTTTCAAGGGATTTCCAGTATGATGGTATACTCCCTGAATCAAAAGTTTGAATTTTCTTGAAAAGTGATCCTTCAATTGTCTGGCAACTGTATTTTTTATTAAACAGTAGTACTCTACCAGCATTTATATCGTTGCTTTTTAATCCGTACATTTCTGGATTTTCGACATTGTCTCATGATCGTTTAGATCATCAGGAGTACATAATTCTGAAAAAACCTTCCGGTATTGTTTACTACGTTTTAATATTTTAAATGGTTTTATTTTGCCTCTTCCTTTAAAGGCAGGATTATAATCGCATCCATATATGCGTGTAAGAAAGGTAGAGCTTTCCAAAGCTCCAAGCCTAAATTTTCAAAATAAATTGAATACCAGAAGGTTTTTTCAGAATACGTACTCCTGATGATCTAAACGAACATGAAAAAATATCGAAAATCCAGAAGTTTACCAACGAAATGTACGGAATAAAATGTAACGATGTAAATGCTGGTAGAGTACTAATGTTTAATAAAAAATACAGTTGCCAGACAACTGAAGGATCACTTTTCAAGAGAACTCAAACTTTTGATTCAGAGAGTATACCACCATGCTGGAAATCCCTTGAAAAACAAATTTTAAGAGCTATATATATAAATTCAATGTGGCTGGCAGCTACTGAATTTGACTTCCTACAATTTAATCCAGAAGATTGTGGCTGGTCCTTAAGTCCTGAATTTGGATATCAAATAAATTGGTATGAAGGTGATCTGAGCACTGCAGATATAATCATACCAGAGAAATCGCCAGAAGAACCTGAACTATCAGATCCAGGACACATTGTTGAATGTTGTTATTCATCAGACGATGATCCATTATAATTAATATAAATATTTGTAAGTTTATATTTATGTAATATAATATCAATAATAATTCAAATTTTATAATATAAATCATTATCATTGTTAATAAATAGTTAATAATTCAAATAACCTGATTGAGCCTGCAGCATCCCAATTTTTTTAATATTCCTTGAATAAAATATTTTATTCCATTTAATCTACAACTACATTAGAATAAAAACAACACTCATTATTGTCGAAAACATTTAATATACAGGGTGTTTGATACATCGATAGAAAGTTTTCACTGGGTGATAGTTGGGGTCGTTTGGAACCTAAATGACCATATTTACCCGTATGCAAAGTATCATTGTTTTTGAGATATCGGAATTTTTAAATATTTTTGCGAAATAGTTGAGTTGTTACTAATACATGTTATTTTTTATGATACTAAATACTTCAGCTTTCTTAAATATTTTTTTTAGATATTCTTAGTATGCACTTTTTCGAAACAATACAAAAAGAAATACCGAAATATTGGTATGAAAATTATGTCGTGCAATTTATATGCTGAAATACATTGGTTCGATTTTTCTTTTCTATTTTAAGCAAAGTTTTCCCAAATACGCCACTATTTCGAGATATTCAAATAGTTTTATTCTCTATTGCATACTCTTTTCAGTGGTATACCACGTTATGATAGAATTATAGTTCATTAAACTAAAAAAGAAACATTTGTGGACAAGTACGTTTTTAATAAATAAAGAATATTAAACAAAATCATAATAAATTCTTTCAGCCGCAAATCGGTGATATTATTTACTAAAGTTTATAGACAATTTTCTGTCTGTGACATATTGAAATAAAAACAAACGTATTTACATGTACAGTGAATAAGAAATAAAATAAACAAAGGGTGAATATCAGGCGACCAGACGCAAAAATTCTTTTCCTTGGATACCAGTGAGACATTTGAACGCATGTGTCAAACGCTGTTTTATTTAATTGTTCATAGTATTGTCACATTTTTCTGCAATGGCATCTTTTTCTAATGCCGAATATGCCGATATTCTCTTTATGTACGGAATGGCCGACAGAAATGAAGCAGCAGCTAAAGATTTTTATCGGGAACGATTTCCAACAAGAAGAATTCCGAATGTCCAGGTGTTTTGTAACACATTTCAACGTATACGCGAAATAGGTAACCTTCATCATAGGGAACGAGTGCATATTGTGCAATATGGTCCTGAAGTAGATGAGCAAATTTTGGAGGCTTTCGAAGCAGATCCTACCAGCAGTATTGGAAAAGTAGCTCGTCAATTGAATTTGTCCATATGGAAAGTTTGGACAATTCTTAGGATTGAAGGAAAACATCCATTCCCCTACATGCCTGTTTAGGGACTCGAAGAAGGTGACCCAATACGGAGAACTGCCTTTTGCCGTTCTGTGTTGAACGCTGATCTGGAAAATGAACGTTTTCTTAAAAGTATTTTGTGGACAGACGAGTCGAAGTATTCTCGAGAAGGAATAACAACAAATTTCACAATCTTCTTTACTGGGCTGATGCTGAAGAAAACCCGCACATGAAAAAACAAACCTCTTTTCAAAACAAGTTCAGTGTGAATGTATAGGCAGTGGTAACTGGCAGAGCTTTCATGGTCCGTATTAAATTCCAGACAATTTAAATGGAGACAGTTATTTAGAGCTTTTGCAGAATAATTTACCATAATATCTTAGACAACATACCTCTAAATGATAGAGCCAGCTTCATATTTCAAAACGACGGATGTATTGCTCATTATCGAATTACTGCGAGGGAATTTTTAGACGAAACATTTCTTAATCGTTGGATTTGGAGAAATGGACTAATATTGTGGCCAGCGAGGTCTCCAGATTTGAAGCTCTTTGATTTTCATGTCTAGGATCGAATGAAAGACTAGTTTTTGATACTGAAATAACAGACCGTGACCACCTTGTACGGAGAATTAAAGAAGCAGGAGCCAGATTACGGGAAGAAATGACCACGACCTACTACCCAAATACGAAAGAGGACACGTAAATGCGTTAGAAATGGAGGTCTCATTTTGAAAACGAAATAAATTAACTATTAGTTTTAGTTATATTTGTTTTAGTTAAAACTGGAAATAGGACTAATAAAATGATCATTACTTATTTAATTTTTTTCCTCATTAAAAATGTAATGTATGCAAATATGTTTTCTTTTTAGTTTAATGAACTATAATTCTGTCATAACGTGGGATACCATTGGAGAGAGTATGCAATAGAGATGTTTTTTAAAATTATTTGAATCTCTTGAAGTAGGAGCTACTTTTGAGAAAATTTTGCTTAAAATAGAAAAAAAGTAGTATATTAGCGTGCCCAGATTAGGGCAACAATATACAGAAAGTAGGTATTTTCATAATAAATAAAAAGTGTGTAAGTTGTGATTTGCATAATACCTAAATAATATTCTCTAGAAAAAAAAAATCGAACCAATGGATTTCAACACATAAATTGTCCTACATAATTTTTATACCATTACTTCGGCATTTCTCTTTATGATGTTTCGATAAAGTACATATTAAAAATATGTAAAAAAAATATTTAAGAAATCTGAAAGTATTTATTGTCATAAAAAATAACATGTATTAGTGACAACTCAACTATTTCGCAAAAATATATAAAAATGCCGATATCTCAAAAACGGTGAGACTTTGCATAAGGGCAAATATGGTCATATAGGTACCAAACGACCCCAACTATCACCCAGTGAAAACTTTCTATCGATGTACCAAACACCCTGTATAGTATAATTACTGAAAACTTATAAGTATAAAAAGAAACCATAATATTTATTGGTGGGGGAAAAACATACGTTTTTTAAAGAGAAATTCAGTCTGCCCAAAAAAACTGACAGGTTTGAAGGTGGACGACAAAAATATTAAAAATGTACGTAGTTTTAGCTTTAAGTTGGTGTCAAATTCAGCCCGCAACTCGATCACGTAAAAGTCCTTTCATAATCTTTCCCTTTTTTTGGTCGGCCAACGCTATTCTACAATATATCATGTAGCCGACCAATTTATTCCATTTATACTCATTGAGATCTATAAATTAATAAAAGAAAAAATCGAAACTCGATCATGTAATAGTACAGTTCCAAAAACCACCGGAACTCTACTGCCACGCATAACCCGACAGGAAATGCCGTGGACGACAATTGCCTCGTAAAAGTACTAAGGAAGAAAAAACAAACAATTCAACTCGAAACTCGATGACGAGGCGTTTTTGACGTGGCCGCCTGGTCTACGTTAAATTTGCTCATTCCACGATAGCTTGGTGTCGATGTATGATCCCCGGAATTTTACTGTACTTTGATTTTCTACCACCTGATTCTCTATTTCCATATTAAAACTAGATAGTGTCTTATTTTTATTTAAAAATTCTATAGTCACAGTTTTTCCTGCATTGACAACAAGATGGTTGCTTTGTCACTACTTATAAAATTCTTTAATGGCATGTTAGGCTTTTTTTGTCGCCGGCCATTAGTTGAATAGTCTGGTTTTGTTTAATAAAAATTTTATTGGGGTGTTATTCATTATTTTTAATTACCTTAACGAATACGGGTACTTTGTTAGTTATAGGTATGTAGATAAGATCTTTTAAAAATGACAAAATTTAAAACTCAACTACGCTCATTCGTCAATCTCCATTTAAAACAATGAGTATTCAGCACCCATTTTATTTTAAAACATTTTTTCCCTCCAGGCAAAAATAGAAAACTTAACAGTTCTATAGCGCTATTCGATTCATTTAATTTGAACGGTCCGTTTAACAAGCAATCATCTTGATCTGTTGATGTACTGCAATTCCCGGCAAGTTAGCAGTCAAAATAAAATAATAATTTAACGAAAGGCGAACAATTTAGTACTACAATAGAAATCGATTATTTGAAAGTGTGCTTTTATTTTCATCTTTTGTCTTCTCTATATACTCTGTTTAATGCAGCGCGTGATTTTAATTAAAATAGAAAATTTACGGAAGAAAACGCTTAATTGGCTCTATTACGTGCTCTATTTTAAGTGCATTAATATAATAGGTTTTTATAAATAAGACAGTCATAAATAAAATAGAACCGCCGCCCAAGGAATCACTACTTCCACATCCAGATTTGCTACTCAAGTCTCTCACAACGAAAACATTTTGTATGTGAAAATAATTGTTTATGCAACTTTGATAATATAATGTTTGAAATTGTCTACCTCAGAAACCCAAAAAACGATATGCCACATAGGTAGTGGGGATGGATCATCTAGATATTTAAATTGTAGATTTTAGTGTTTTGTAAAATACCGTTTTATAAGTGTTTGTCAAGATCGTCAGTGTTATTGTTATAGAACCTAAGTCGAAGAATAAATAAAAACTTCGACTTAGGAAAAAAATTATCCAAAGACAATTCATTTAGAGCATAACACATATTTAAGACATCAGCGCCGGAGGTTGGCACAAAAGGATTCATACACGTTCACAGAAAAATAAGGCACAATTCAAAAGTATGCCAAAAGTTTAATATAGACCTATAAAACCGGCCCTAAATCACATGTTTTTTTCATCCCCTTTTATCATGGGGTGGGGGTAGTAATGGGGGGGGGTGGTTAATATCAAATTTTTTTTGAGACATTAGTTTCTCCTGAATACACTAAATACCAATTATATGGACTCTTACCTGCTTGATTTACACATTTACCCAAATTTACCCCCCGACCTTTCAATGGAATAAGATGAAAATATAATCTAGTTCCAGATGTCGTTAAAATACATACGTGTACCAAATTTCAAGACAATATCTTAAACGGTCCCAGAGTAATCGTTCGCACATGAAAAATTACAGACAGACCGACAGACAGAAACTATTAAAATTATTATTAAAATCTCGACGTTTCCTGAACATTCTAAGCCTATTTGAACAATAAAAAATTGTTTGTCGTTACTATACTTCCACTGAATGTGGAAGTAAAAATGTTCTTTGGAGAGACTGTATCAAAAGTGTACTGATGCCAATTTAGAATTAATTCAATCAATTCAAGACAATATAATAACATAATAGGAGATAGAAGTCTCCTACGTCTCCACACTTGTGCAAGATTTTTTTTCTATCCTCAAATACAAAATGCTAAAGAGGATATCTCTGACCAAATAAACAACAACTTAATAAGATAGTGGATTTGTGACCCGTAAATTACGAAATAACTAATTTCAAACTCCCACTCGCCGCTACCTTGCTTCTCTGCTCACTGCCTATTAGTCTGGAGTCCAACAGTACGAGATCGCTCTAAATTCCAAGTAACCTGTTCCGACATGACGTACATTTTTCAACTTCAGATTTGCAAAGAGGGTTATATAGGACACCAGAAATGACTTGTCGGATTCTTATCAGCTCTTGCATAACTTCTTAAATGATAAGAAAAGAGACGAAATGGTAATTCCTAAAAAAATGTTTTTTAATACATAACACGTCATGTAAAAGAAACTATGAGTGCTATCCATCTAATTTTTTTATAGTATACACTAAAGACATAAGCGCTTGGATGAGGGTCGTTGGCACTGTTTAAATATGTTTAGTTTTTTGGGAAAAAAATATGAAATCTGTAAATATAAAATATTGTAGTAAGAATTTCAACATACGAGCAAGTACTTCAATTTTAAATTTTTTGTGTATAAACTATGGTAACAAACATACCCAATATATTGAAAATGTTTTTAAGACAAGAACTAAGTTGATATTGCATATAGCATTCGAGTTGTGAATTTTTAAAATGGGTGCATGATGCGGCACATGTAATAAAGGCGACAGCTCTCCTAAAATTCATAAAGCGCATGAAAACAGTTTACAGTGGAATTAGCTGGTATGTTTATGTTTACTAGGCGTATGTATATAGTATGAAGTTATTTGTCTTATTTGTCTTAACGTCTTAACATTTTAACATTATAAAAATTATTTGTGTTTGATTGTTTAAATCGATTGATTATTGTTTGCGGATTATTTATTATTTACTAGCTATGCCCGCGGTTACGTTCGCGTGGAATTTTGAAATTGACTAAAAAGCTTCTTTATAAACGATGTTTGAGGTAGAATCACCATTCTGGAATATTTCAGAAAACTCACAAATTTTCCGGAATATTCCAGAGTACTCTCGAATTTTTTGGAATATTACAGAAGTTATGCCGTGCAAATACGCTTATTGTAGAGATCAAGCTGTATCTCCTATTCTACTAGACCGATTTTCATAAAACTTGGCTTAGTCTAAGCCGATTTCGATAAAATAAGAACTAAATGTTACTCCAAGCTTAGATGAACCTCATTGGTTCAGTAGTTTCTGCGTGATGCGCGTTCAAACAGACAAGCAGACAAACAGAGAAAAATTCCAAAATCTGTCTTAATGTATTCCATTACTCATCTTACATCCCCCACATCAGTTTTTTGCAAATATTTTCAATGTACATACACGTCAACTTTACAAATGTATTATATGTATACGTTTGAAAATTATTAAAAGGTAAAATAATTTAATAAAAGTGATTTACGCTCCCTCCCACCGACGGAAGACGCTTTTCAACAACATGTTGCAAATATTACTTTTTTTTAAACAGTGTTGTGAACCGTTATTCAAATTACGTCTTGCACAAAATTTTGGATGCAGAATTGGAAATCAGGAGTTGGTACCGATAATGCCGACAAAAAAAGTTTATCTGAACTTAAATTAAAAAGTGCAACTGTAAAATAAAATGCGACACAAGATGTTCTTGTGAGTGGTATTCAGTTGCGTGCTCGTGTGCTGTTTTTCCTGAAAATTGTTTTAAGGGAAAAAGCAATATGCACCATTTTATAATGATAGTGATTCTGACTAAAATGTTAGAATAGTTATACACAAAAATTACATAATATACAACATTAATGTTTTATTTAAAATATCTCAGTTTTCTGATTTCTATTAAATATGCTAAATACCTAAAATAATATTTCTCACTAATGTTTTATTTCTTAAACAATATAAAAACGAGTAGAAGTTGTACTCGGGCATGGCCAATTGCGAATACCTATTTGATTAACATTTGGCTCGAACACACAATTCACTTTGTATCGATTATTATTTTTTTAAATGAGTGGCCGCAATCGGCAACGCCCGACTACTACTTTCATTCGTTTTGTTGTATTATTAACATAAAGTAATTCAAATTTGCAATTATATTGAACAATATAGTGCTTTTTACTGTTACACTGTACCAATTATCGTGTAGACTATTTTTATTTTAATGCTGCATAATTACGCGCCTCATAAAAAAATCATAAACAAAAAACTGTACACGTTATCGACATGATCTTTTTTAAAAAAACTTTTTCAATATATGGACTATATTTGGTAAGCAATTGTATATAAGAATTTCATAAATTTAACATAGTTGTCCGCATATCGAAATTTTTAGAACGTAAATATCAACCTTTTGATTTTAATTATTTTTTTCCAAAAAAATATTCTTTTCAAAAATACCAATAGCTTAGTTAGAATCACGTATATCTTTTGAGTATACATACCAAAAATCAGATCGGTAGGTTACATAGTTTTTGTTTTAACGGAGAATAACCACTGTAAAACATAATTTTGTAATTATCAATCCGCCATCTTTTTTGCGATTTCTGAAGTTGCGCAAGAGCAAAAATTAATCCGACAAGTGTTTTCTAGTGCCCCAGGTAATGCTCTCTTCATTACTTATATCAACATTTGTATGTCATGTCGGAACAGGTCATCTTGATTTTGGAGTGCTTGGACCCCGGACTATATGCTAGACCGCCGCTATCAAAAAGTTTTTTGCTAACTTTGTTATATTCCTACTGTAGATGAGAGGATTAGTGACAAAACACGAACCTATCTAATGCCTTTGCCAACTTTACATGTGTCGGAGCTAGTGCTGTTGACTTTCACCAAAGCTGCATTTTCTTACTGTATTTGTTGTATGTCCCTGTATTACATTTTTGCTTTTTCTTCCGAAGAAATTAACCGATTCAATTTTGTCCTAAAACCTTTCAAATCACGTTTTACATCTAATTCGCAATTTTTGAGTGGGATTGTCAGTGAGGAGGGGTCAATAATTTCTTTGGATTTCATCCTGTAAGTTTTTATAAATAATTATGTTCGCTTTGGTTTGCGAGATGCCCACAACTGCTATTGATTTATTAAGTCCACAAATAACACGAACCGCACGAAGTGAATTTAATTTTATGTAACTAACCCCTCCAAGAATAAATTTTGGGAACTCAAATATTTACCGTACGCATAGCAGTAGCGTAGGTAGTAAATCGAACTTCTACAGCTTGAGACAATGACGAAGTACGGTACACTTAGGTCACTGACGAAGGTAAGATATATGCATACGTGTGTGTGTATACTCGATATATTCTAAAATAACTTTTTGATGTGGAGCAATCTGGTATTATTGACCATAAAATACAGTGTACGAAGTTTATTGGGAATTGTTCTTGTTTAAGATACTTCGTACATGGACCTAAGTGAAAATCGAAATGAAATAATACTTTACAAGTTTCTGTTACTGTCAGGGCTGCTGCTTACTTCTGGTTCCTGGGTTTGAAGTACATTCATGATATATATAACATAATATTAGATATACCTTAGGGTGGCCCATCTCTATAGGGGGTGAATTTTTTTTGCGTATTTTTTAAGTCTCACCCCACGAAAATATACTATTATACTAGGAATAATTTATGTCAAAGATTCAGATAATTCGGTGAACGGTAACCCGTGCCGCATTCAGGTAGAAATTTGTAGATAAGATTTTATTACGGTAATACACTTAAATTTTACTTAAAATACAAATATCTACCTCTTTTCTCATAATGTTTTATTGGTGTAATTATTTCCTAGAAATTATTTGTTTTGGAAGTTTGGAAATATAATGCACCTACGGTAGGTTTTTATGTCATTTTGGCATTGTGTTTTACAGTGGTGACATTATAAGTTCTAGCATACGTTCCTTTTTGAAAAAACATTTAACGATGGCTGATGTTAGATCCTTACGAAAGGATACTTTCATTTACTTAGTTGGACACTATTCGTCACAAATCATTGGCAATAAATTGCCGTCTAATAGACAAGTATTACAAGTGCTCTTTTATAAATAACATTCGTGAAGTGAAGCTAAGTGTACATGAAAGTGCTAAATTAACAATAAAAGAGGTGTCAGTTTTTTGGGATAAAGCTCGCATTCCGACACGTCAGGATTTTCATTGTGTTAAACAACTAGATAAACTTTATGCAGAGTGGAGGAACTTACAAAAATCGGCTAAAAGGGCCAGTGCGGGAGGCAAAGAAAAAAATTTCGTTGAAAAATTGGACGATCTCTTTGACATTTCTCATGCAAATGCATTGGAGTTGATGAAAATAGATGAAGATAAGCAGTTTTTAATTAACCAAAGAAAAAAGGGACGCCCTGGATTTATGCATGGTATTGATTACCAACTTGCTTCTCAAGAAAAAGCAGCTGAGGAGAAATTACAGAAATTATCTGAACGAATGCAACGAAGTCAACAAGAAAAAGCTAAATTAGAGGAAACAGTCACCTGTCCATCATCAAGTAGTAATTCAGCCGACTCCAACGAAAATGAAGATGAAATAATCGAAGCACAAGAGTTGTTACAAGACAGCCTGGCCCGTCACAGCCAAAAAAGAGGAGATTGTATGGAACATGTAACATCATCACACCAAAAATAGCCGCTGCATTTGATGCTTGCAAAATAAGCGACAAGTATGGAGTCCATATTTTGACGGCAGTAGCAGAAGCACTAGGACATGACACCACATCTTTGTCCATCAGCAGAACCACACTTCAGCGCTCTAGACAACGCATCCGCGAAGAAAGAGCTGAAATATTAAAAACTGCCTTCGGTAATTCTGAATTGCCGGCCCCAGTCATCCATTGGGATGGAAAACTTTTACCTTCTCTCACTGGAATGGGAAATATCGATAGACTTGCTATCTTAGTTACTAGTGGAGATATTGAACAACTACTTGGAGTACCAGCTTTGCCCAATTCAACTGGAAGAGAACAGACTGAAGCAGTTTATGATGTGCTTTGTGATGGAATTTGGACAAAAAGCTAGCTTTGTGTTGTGATACAACAGCATCAAATATGGGTTATATAAATGGGGCAGCCACACTATTGTAACAAAAATTAGAAAGAGATATTCTATATTTTCCTTGTAGACATCATATTTTTGAAGTGGTTTTGAGAAGTGTGTTTGACACAAATATGCCTTCCTCATCTGGTCCAAATGTGCCACTATTTAAACGTTTTAGGGAATTTTGGCCTAAAATAGATCAAAATAAACTAAAAACTGGATTTCAGGTATCAAAAATTAAACACATTTTACAACCAGTTAAAGCCGAAATTGTAAAGTTTCTAAATTCAGCTTTAACTTTGCAACAGCCTCGTGATGATTATAAAGAATTTTTAATGCTTTCTAAACTTTTTGTTGAAGAAGAGCCCACTCACACGACATTCTATCAACCAGGAGCATTTCATCATGCACGTTGGATGGCCAAATCCATTTACTGTCTAAAAATATTTTTTTTCCAAGATCAGTTCCAACTAACTAAAAAAGAAAAAATAGGTATTGAAGATATATGTCTCTTTATTGTAAAGGTTTATGTAAAGGCCTGGTTTACAGTGTCATTTGCTAGTAAAACACCGCTTCATGACTTAGACTTTTGTAAAGAACTCATTAATTATCAAAATATTGACAAAGAAATATCTCAAGCCGCAAGTAGGAAAATAGTGAACCTTAATTCAGTAAATGTTGGCTTATCTTTCTTTGATGACGATATTTCAGTTACCACTAAAAGAGAAATGGTTAAAGCTTTGAATAGGAAAGCACCAAATCAAGAGGGTATTAAACGACTTATGATTAGTAACATTACTGACGTTGAAAACAAGGAAATTCAGGACTTCATATGCGAGAACACTAAACAGTTTTTTCAAAAATTAGGTTTGTCTATGGAATTTTTGGAAAATGATCCAACAACATGGAGGGAAAATGAAAGTTATACCCGATGTTTCAATATTGTAAACAAAATTAAAGTTGTAAATGATGCCGCTGAGAGAGGAATCAAACTTATTACTGACTATAATGACATTTTAACAAAAAATGAAGACCAAAAACAGTTTTTACTCCAAGTTGTAAATGATTATAAATCACAGTTTCCAAATGTAAGCATGCTGTCGCATGCTTTGGCCTAGTGCAAAAAATATTGATTTTATTACTATATGCCTTGTAGATTTAGGATAATATTTGGTACTATGTATGAAAAAAACGTTTCATAATAAAATACACGAAGATAAAACGAGAGTTTTATTTCAAAAACTTCTAGTCTAGTTTTCTTAGACTACGAATTTACAGTAGTATGACACATGTCATAGTCACAACAGATAATGTCTTTGATATTTGTATGACTTGATTAGTCATTCTAAAGATAAATGTTGCTGATTAAAAAAAGAAAAACAATGCATCAACCAAAGAATATAAATAATTCCATTTACTTTTATTATTGCATAATAATGCATTCTGCGGCACCCCTTGCCTTCAATTTGCCTCAATAATATTTTGAGGGGACTGTTTTTTCTTCAAATGGAACCATTTGCAGGGGTGAGAAATCGCCCACGAAATTAGCAAGTTGGTTTTTCAAGAATTGACTTAGGTAGATTCATATTTACAAAAATCTGTAAGGGTATTTATGTCTTTATTTAGCGCCTTTTATTTATTTAACTACTTTTTCTACTGGATGACCAGATTGTAAATTCCAGCTTGTCTTCAGATCTTATCTGTAAAACAGAGTCCAATATGTTCAACGGATTCAAGTCTGTTAAATACGTTGCTACTTCCGTAGTACCACAAGGGTACGTTCTTGGACCACTGTTTTTCATAATATTTATATGACATAGCAGATGACTTAACAGACAAGGTTAATTATCTTAATGTATGCTGATAATGTGAAGCTTTTTTTCTAGAATTTGAAATTAAAGATTTTCTTCACTTGCAGGATTTAAACAAACTTTGTAACTGCTACTAAATAAAACCTTCCTCAGAAATGCAATGTTAACTAAAAAAGAAAAAATAGGTATTGAAGATATATGTCTCTTTATTGTAAAGGTTTATGTAAAGGCCTGGTTTACAGCGTCATTTGCTAGTAAAACACCGCTTCATGACTTAGACTTTTGTAAAGAACTCATTAATTATCAAAATATTGACAAAGAAATATCTCAAGCCGCAAGTAGGAAAATAGTGAACCCCAATTCAGTAAATGTTGGCTTATCTTTAACGGATTCAAGTCTGTTGAATACGTTGCTACTTCCGAAGTACCACAAGGGTACGTTCTTGGACCACTGTTTTTCATAATATTTATATGACATAGCAGATGACTTAACAGACAAGGTTAATTATCTTAATGTATGCTGATAATGTGAAGCTTTTTTTCTAGAATTTGAAATTAAAGATTTTCTTCACTTGCAGGATTTAAACAAACTTTGTAACTGCTACTAAATAAAACCTTCCTCAGAAATGCAATGTTATGTCTTTTACACGTAAGTCCATTCCTATTTTCTACGATTATAACATAGATAATAATATACTTCACCCTCCCGAAACACTACGTGACTTAGGCGTTATTTCTGACAAAACTCTCTCTTTCAATATACGCATTATGTCGGTCTGTCTGTAACTTTTTTGTGCGCACGATTACTCTGGAACCGTTTATGATATTGACTTGAAATTTGGCACACTTATGTATTATAACGATATCTGGAACTAGATATATTTTGATCTAATTCCGGTGAAGGGGGTAAATGAGGAAGCAAGTAGAATTCTATAAATTTGGAGTTTAGGGTATGTACGAGAAGCCAAGGTCTCAAATTTTCTTTGGCATGAGCCAAAAGTTTTTTGAAATTTATGGAAATTGAGAACTGTCGTAGACAAAATATTGTATGAAACTACTGATGCATAAAGTGTTTTTTTTCACTGCCACTGTCACTGCCTTTCATTGCTGCATTCACCTGCTCATCCGATTAGTCAAAAAGTACCACTTTATGCACTTTTTGGATACATTACTATTTTATTTGCTGTCTGAAGGCTTTAAAAACATATTACCATGGTCACTAATTTAGCCTGTTTGTTTTTGATTTCATCATCTTCTTATATACATGATGTTATAAGATTACAATTTATCTTTTTCTATCTTGTTATCTTCCATAAGTTATTTTAAATATGTATGATACATTTTTATTTATACATGTTTCCGTATGCTGCACATTTTACTTCCACATCCAGTGGAAGTATAGTAACGACAAAAAAAATTTATTGTTCAAATAGGCTTAGAATATCATGAAACGTCGAGATTTTAAGTTTGAGCGAAAAAAAATTTCTGTATGTCTGTCTTTTTTGTACGCACGTTTACTCTGGAATCGTTTAAGATATTGACTTGAAATTTGGTACACTATGTACTTTAACGAGATCTGCAACTAGATTATATTTTAATCTTGTTTCGTCGAAGGGTTGGGGGGGGTAAATTGGGGGTAAATTGGGGGTAAATACGTAAATCAAGCGGGTAAGAGTCCATAAAATGTATTTAGTATATACAAGAGAAGCTAAGGTCTCAAAACATTTTTGGAACTAGCAGCCATTACACCCCCATTATTAAAGGGGATGAAAAAAAAATGTGATTTAGTGTGTGTACAAGAACCAGAAACCTCAAAATATTTTTTTATTTCATCCATCCTCACTACCACCCCCACCCAACTACCGATGTGGGGTATCGTTTTATGGGTTTTTGGGGTAGAGGATTTCAAATATTATATTTTTAAAGTTCCATAAACAATTATTTCCACATACAAAATTTTTTCGTTGTGAGTAACTTGGATAGAAAATCTGGATGTGGAAGTAGCGATTCCTTGGGCAGCGGTTTTTTCCAGAATTTGACTGTACCTCTCTATCTATATCTGGGCCATGTATTTTTTGGGCAGTGTATTCAAATAAATAAATAAATTAGAATTGATTGCTTGTTGAATTAAAGTCTTCAGAAATCAGTCTATAATGTTAATACCACTTACATTTTTGTTCGACAACTTAACACTTTTATTTTACACTTATATTCATCTATTTATATAAAAAATCTATTATGATTAAGTAAATTGAATGAAATTAATGTGAAATCGCAAATTTTTTGATATAATAACCCTGTAATTTTCAACACTAGAAAACGGCGTATTAAAAAATAAGTATCTACCATTTTAGAGCATCGGCAATTAAATGATCACTCGTGGACGTGTCCAGCCTTCGAATGAGAGAATCGCGAACAAATTCAAAGCACAAGTTCTGTAATGGATAAACAAAAACGGAAACAAATTTAAAACTCCTATTAGAGAAACTAATTTAAAACTCGGATTAGAACAAAGTGTGCACTGTGCCTTTTTGCTAATTAATGAAACAGGGTCGATCGGTAGAAAAAAGTAGTTACCTTGAGCTTTTGTAGCACTGTCACACAAAGAGCTTCCCTGGTGCGAGGAGTCCTTGTGTTTGCCGTCGAGTTTTGATACTCTATACTGCAAAACGATGACGAAGCAAATGTTACTCAGAGATCTTGTATAATCTGAGAATTACTGCACTTTATTATACAGCATGAAATTAAAATACGTGCAAATGTCAAGTCTGTAGATTATCATGTTAGCTCAAAATACGTAAAAACGATAACAGTGTTTGTACAGAAGCGCGAACTTGAATTAAAACAATTGCTGGCTTATAAATTTGTTGATTTTTGGGACGAGTTGCTACATTACAATAAAAATAATAATAATAATAAGAGGAATTTTATTTTAGTCACCGCGTTCTACAGTCAAAATATTAGTTTTAAACGCCCTTATATCAAGTATTAAATACTAGCTACAAATTAATTAATAATACATATTACGGCATCTACGTTCACAGGGACCTTGTCTTGTTCCTACCTAATCTTAAACTTATAAGAAAAGATTATAAAAAGGACCGAAAATAACAGAATATATACAGTGCAGAGGATATACCCAATAATACTAGTTTCTCAAAATGTTTTTAAATTGACCTATATTTTCTTCTATATATATATCTTAGTTATTATTTTATATTTTATTTTCTTTTGTCACTACTGGTAAAACATTATAGACCGGGAGGCAACGTTGCATTTTTAATGGTGATTTTACGCCGCTTAATTTTGTGTGTAATCGATAGTCTAGATATGGCTAGTAATCGAAACAAGCATCAGCTGTCAGAATCGTGGTGGACCTGGTCGTGAGAGAACGTCTATTATGTCGAAAAAAAAAATCAAAAATGATTTCAGGTCGTTTGAAAATTTGTACAACAAATGTTTACATGACAATAATAATTTTAAAAAAGTCAGCTGCCTATATAATGGGGGATTATACATCAGCCACTTATATAAACCTGTATAAAAAACAATTGATGTAAAATCATTGCAGGTTCAATGAAACTTATACAGCTAACTCTTTATATTATTAAAATGGTAAAAACAGTCGTCAGCTATTCGTTCAATGGGGGTAAGACCGTCAGCTGAGGGATTACAAGTGCTGAGCAAGCTTTTAATCTGAGTATGGTGCAATTCAATGATCTAACTAACGATCTTTCTCCCTTTATATCAATAGCTGACGTACATTTTCATTTAATATATTGTTTAAATAATCATTTCTAGAAATTTCAAGTGACTTGAAATCAATTTAAATTAAAATGTATGGTTTTAATCTAGTTTTCATAGCATACATAAAGTGTAAGGTGTCTCAAAAAAAATATTTTTTTTGAAAATTGTTGCTCCCCAGGATTTTTCTAATTCCTCTTGGTTCCTAATGAAACGATATGAAGTTTGAAGCCTGTAGGTTTAGGGGAATGTTTGCCCCTGGGGCTAGAGTTTTAAATTTCTATAACAAACGCCGAAATTAAGAAAAGCAATTCTTTTTGAAAGATATATTTTCTCTAATTAAATTAATGTATTTGGGATTCTTTAGGCTTCCAAAAATAGCAATATACATGCTACTTGCATCAATATTAATTGAAAGTGTATTTAAAATTATTTAATGAAAAGCGAAAACGCAAGAAAATTAACAAAATTAGTGTTTTCGGCAAATTTTACGAGATTTAAGCTTTTATATAGCTTAATATGATTTTTCCGTCAAGAAAATGCAAAAATTCATGTTTGTTAAATGTTTTATGTATTGTTCTGTTTTATCAGTAGTTTTCTTTTTATTGGAACAGTATATAATTTTTGGAATAAAAATAAAACAATTTGTATTTAGATTATTAAATTATAATTATTATTTAACAATTGCTTCTACAGGTGACGGAAGTAATACATTAGTTTTAATTGAAATGATTTTAAAGCAAATACATTTTTGAACAGTTTAAAATTTTGAAAATGTTTGAAATGGGATTTGGTGAAAACTGAAGTTGATTGTTCAACAGACTCCAACAAGCTTTGCTTCATTCATAGACCCCCCGAATTCTTCTACCTAAATAGATCCCAAATACCATGGAAAAATATATTTTTTAAAATTGTTTATTTTCCAGCATTAGTCTATATATATACCATTGTAATTGAAACCATAAATTTTAGTTTAAATTGATTTCAAATCACTTGAAATTTCTAGGATATGATTAAATAAAAAATATATTAAATGAAAATGTACGTCAGCTATTCTGCCCTGCTAAGGGCCGGTTTTATAGATAAAGTTTAAACCAAAGTTTAACTAGAAGATTCTGTTGAGGTCCGAAATAAAAGTAAATAGCATATTTAGCAAAGTGTATGTTAAGCATATTCATCAAACAGGAAAATTACAAGAACCTTTTAACAAAAACTCAAAAAGACGCGTCTCACAGCAGTTTTTTTACTACCAAATCGATCATCAAATCATTCGATAACTATCGATAATAACTGTCAATAACCACAGAATCTTTATTCAAATTTATTAATAATTTCCTATTTGATGAATGTGCTTAATATACACTTTGCTAAATATGCTATTTACTTTTATTTCGGGCCTCAACAGAATCTTCCAGTTAAACTTTGGTTTAAACTGTACCTATAAAACCGGCCCTTAGACAAGATGTCGTAACTGCAAAAAATTAATTTTTGAGATTTTAATTGCATTTGCATCATATTAGTGATCCTCACCACTATACAAAATGTAGAAGTCGTATCTAAAGCAAAACTAGTGAATATACATAAAGAATATGTGTCGTGTCTACAAAATAGACATATTCACTAAGCTCAAAAATCATATGCGATCATTACCAGATTTATTTGTCATACCTTAACATATATACAATGTTTTGTTATATGGTTACACTGATAAAAGGGACACATATTTATTTGCCAAAAATGAAAATCATGAATTATGAAATGTAGATGGCATAACATAATTCAGAAAATAGTTGATTTCCCCAAAATTACATTTTCTCAGATACGACTTCTTGTCATAGCAGGGCAGTATTGATACAGTTAAGATCGCAACACCTCTGTATACCCGTTAATTGATGCTTGATTAACTTCAAATTTTGGTGGTAAAAAAAGATCGATAAGGTGATTCTTCGAACTTGGTAATATGTGATATATGTCAGTAGCGTGCGATTTTAAGGGGGTTTCAAAAGCCGATTTTCCAAAAAAAAGTATTAGGGATTTTTTTAGAAAAAAAATACTAAGGTATTCTTAATCAGCACCTTTAGAAACCCCTTTGTACAAGATTGCATCGTAGTGGGTACAAAGGTGTTTGAGATAGTGCCTGTCAAAAATACAATTTTTTCAACCAAAACTAATTTTTATTTGTAAAACGGATTCCCAAATTAAAAAAATCTATTCTTCATTTTTTTGTTCAGAATAATGCATAGTACTAGACTGAATTGATTTTATAACAAAATAAGAAAAAAAAAGGGTATACAGGGATGTTGCGATCTTAAGTGGGTCACACTGTATACTTTTTTTTCTTATTTTGTTATAAAATTTGTTATAAAATCAATTCAGGGTATACAGGGGTGTTGCGATCTTAAGTGGGTTACACTGTATACTTTTTTTCTTATTTTGTTATAAAATCAATTCAGTCTAGTACAATGCATTATCGTGAACAAAAAATGAAGAATAGATTTTTTTTGATTTGGGAATCCGTTTTACAAATAAAAATTAGTTTTTGTTGAAAAAATTGTATTTTTGACAGCCACTATCTTAAACACCTTTGTACCCACTACGATGCAATATTGTACAAAGGGGTTTCTAAAGGTGCTGATTAAGAATACCTTAGTATTTTTTTTCTAAAAAAATCCCTAATACTTTTTTTTGAAAAATCGGCTTTTGAAACCTCCTTAAAATCGCACGCTACTGACATATATCACATATTACCAAGTTCAAAGAATCACCTTATCGATCTTTTCTTACCACCAAAATTTGAAGTTAATCAAGCATCAATTAACGGGTATACAGGGGTGTTGCGATCTTAAGTGGGTCACTCTGTATAAAGGGGGAAAGATCGTCAGTTAGATCATACATTGGATTGCACCATACTCAGATTAAAAGCTCGCTCAGCACTTATAATCCATCAGCTGACAATCTTACCCCCATTGAAAGAATAGCTGAAGATTGTTTTTATCATTTTAATAATATAAAGAGTTAGCTGTATAAGTTTCATCGAACATGAAATGATTTTACATCAATTGTTTTTATACAGGTTCATATAAGCGGCTGACGTATAATCCCCCATTATCTACGCAGCTGACTTTTTTTTAATTATTATCATGTAAACATTTGTACAAATTTTCAAACGACCTGAAATCATTTTTTAATTATTTTTTTTTTCGACATAGACGTTCTCTCACGACCAGGTCCACCACGATTCTGACAGCTGACGGTTGTTTCGATTACTAGCCATATCTAGACTATCGATTACACACAAAATCAAGCGGCGTAAAATCACCATAAAAAATGCAACGCTGCCTCCCGGGCTATTATGTATTTTAATTCCAATGCAAAAGCCGTATATTTGTTGGCTTTGATGCTACACTGTCTTTGTTATCGAATGGGTTATGTGGCCATGATTTGGTTTATTCTTTATTTGGGATTCTTTTGTACATAATTTTTCGTATTTTCAAATAATGATTTTGTTTAGTAATATCTAGGTTTGTTTAAAATAATTTTTAATATGTACCTTTGAATTACTCTAATGTTATTTAACGTATTGTCATATGCTCCTAAAACTAAGGCTTTATAAATATTTAAGAGAGACTGTAAATCCATATATTGTCTCTCCGCTGATAAAATTTGTATACCAATTTTCGAAATATAGTTAAAGAGTATAAATAATCCAGGCCGACAATATTGGGCGAAACTCCAGACCTTGAGACCAGAGTATACTTTCCCAAAGATTTTTGGTGCGCTGAATCCGAATCCGATCTCAGAATTGCTCCAGGTTCTCGAGATATCCGAACCTAAAAACGCAATAAACACGGTTGTTCGCTATATTCCGGATTATATTACACCGCGAATTATTTTTTTTTCTCTATCGCGAAAAATTCGAGTTTATGGTGGAGTCGCCGGTGATACACCCATTAAAAGTCGTTATCACTACCTCCCACCTACGTCGTCATACAAGGTCAATGATATTATATAATTCGGTGTTTTCACAAATTTTAAAATCTCATTGACTGTGAAGGTAATACTTAATTATTTATTTATTTATTTACGTATAAATACATTTACATATTGTGATACTAATCCTAAAAACTTAACAACTAAAATAAACATGAAGAGAAAAAGCGAAATACAAAGATAAGATTAAAAGTAAATAACAACAATAACAAAAATTATTGCAGTATAGCGCGTTTAGCCTGGTTTTTAAAACCACCAAGAGATTTACTAAATAAGTCGAGTTCGGTGCAGTATTTGTTGACTGTTGAACTTATCCTGTTCACCGGACTGAACATGGCGTAAGTTGTTCGACAATAAGATTCTGACAGAATAGATATATGTCTAGTATTAAAAGATGGTACATTAAAACGCATAGACTCCAAACAATCAGGAGAACTGATGTAGTTATTAATAACTTTGAAGGCGAAACAAAAATCGTAATATTGACGCCTGCTATGTAAGGAACTAATTCCCAAATATGATTTTGCTTCCTCACAGGTTAAGAATATATCCCTCGTGCTCAGTTTATAGCACATAAATCTGACAAATTTGTTTTGTACAGATTCAAGTCTGTTGATATATATGTTGTAGTACGGTGACCAAACAATGTTGCAAAATTCCATAATAGATCTAACTAGAGATATATATAAAATAGTTAATGCTCGAGGATCTGAAAAATCTTGAGCCATTCTCTTAAGAAATCCTAACATTTTATTTGCCTTCCCAATCATGTGTTCGAAATGCTTAGAAAAAGAAAGTTTAGAGTCAAATATAACACATAAATCTTTCACCGTGGTTACGTTATGCAAGCTCACGCTATTAATACTGTAGTCAGGACGAATGGGTAACAACCTGCGACTGAATGTCATGGAATAGCATTTATCAACATTAAGATGCATGTTGTTGTCTTCGCACCATGAATAAATTGAATCAAGATTTTTTTGAATCTGGGCACAGTCATTCATAGAATAAATATCACTAAATATTTTCAGGTCGTCCGCAAACAGTAAAAATTCACAATCAATATTTTTAGCAATATCATTGATGAATAAATTAAATAATAGGGGACCAATATGGGAGCCCTGGGGCACTCCAGATGTTGCGGAGAATGTCTCCGAAGTATATCCGTCAACAAGAACCTGTTGGTGTGTTCTCTCAGAGAGATACGACTGAATCCAAGATAATAAAGGAGGACCGACTCCGATTTTATGGAGTTTCTTTATAAAGAGAGACTGGTTTATCTTATCGAAGGCTTTGCTAAATTCCATGTATACCGCATGCACGTCAGCGCCTTTTACCAGAGATTTAACGATGTAGTTGATATAGATATATAAATTGGAGTCCACAGATCGACCTTGGAGGAATCCATGCTGCTCTGGAATGATGATACTACTTGAGGAAGCGGATACATTTTTTTCAACTAACGACTCAAATAATTTCGGAATTGCAGATAGGTCTATAGTTATTGATAAGAGATTTGTTACCAGCTTTATAAATCGGAGTTACGTATGAATTTTTCCAACCTGATGGAAATATACCTGTTTTTAAGGACATTGAAAATATGAGGAAGAGTGGCAAGAAAAGTGATTTGGAAGAGGACTTTAAGAAGATTGGTGGAATTTTGTCAGGACCCGCACCTTTGTTAACATCAATTGAATCAAGGGCAGTTTCCACGTCTAAAGGACTGATGTATACCTTATGCATATCAACAGAAACGTCAGGAGTGAAATTACATTCCACATCATGTAATGAACTGTAAACTGAAGAAAAATAGCTTGCAAACAAATTCAATATACCCTCACCACCCTCAGCCTTGGAATTATTATAGAACATTGAGAGGGGCAAACTGTCAGATTTTCGATTTAACTAAATAAAATTCCAGAAACATTTAACGTTATCCGGAATAGATCTTTCAATAGTACCCACATATTCAGCATAACACTGTTTAGTCAATAAATTACATCTTCTACGAAGATCGCTAAAAACCGAATACACATCTGGATCGCCTGATTGCTTGTACTGTTTATGAGTTTTCTTTTTTTCACATATTAAATGTTTCAGCTCGGAACTGAACCAGATAGGATATTTCTGATCGCATTTAGTTCGTAGAGGAACGAACTTTTCGATACAATTCCACAGAGTATTATAAAAAATATCAACCATAGCATTAACATTGTCAGTATTAGAAAATAAATAATACCAATTGATTAATAACAAATGGTTGTTTATCTGATCATATTGTGCTAAATTGAAATTATAATAAGTTGTAATATTAGCTTTAAGATGTGTGTTTAGATCATTTGTTATTGTGATTAGCAAGGCAGGATGGTAAGAATCACATAATATTAAGGAAGCACATTTAGAAACTGACTCAACATCACTATTAGAAAAACACAGATCATTTAAAACACTATTAAATTGATTGAGACCGAAAAAAGCGAAATTATCACAAATTGTAACTTCAGTTTCACTTCTAACATTGTCTGGAAGTAGATCGATATAATCCTCAGACTGTAACCAATTGATGTTAGGCAGATTGAGAGCTCCGAGCACTATGACATTTTCCATATCAAACTGGTCAATAGCAGATTTAACTGAACGTACATGCTTTTCATAAACCGATACATGGGTCATGGAAGGCAGATATACTGAACATATTACAAAATGCGTAGTTCCAGTTAGGAACTTAACCCACACTTCTTCAATAGATTTATCTCCAACCGAATAGAATGTGATGCAATATCTTTTCGTATTGCAATTAATACGCCACCTCCTCTTTTTTTACTACTTGTCAAAGGAGAGCGATCGGTTCTATATACAAAATACCTATCATCTATAAATTCCCTATCAGCGATATTATTATCCAACCAAGTCTCGACAAGAACTATAACTGGAAAATCTTCACTGAGAACTGCACAATAAAAGTCTTTAAGTTTTGTACGTAGACCTCTTACATTTTGGAAATAAATTGATAATTCATTAGCTATTTCTCTTGATCTCGCTCTTGATGTGCTGCTAGATCCTGTTGAAAATTTGCCCGTCTGGAATACCGGGGTTTTCGTGGGAGAAATTCTTTAACAATAGTTTTCTTAGGCCATAAATTAGGATGGAAAAGGTTTTCGGCTAATGATTCCTTTACGCCAATTTTAAACGAGCAAATATCATTGTTTTTAGTTAGTGCAAAGCATTTAACATCTGGAACATTTGAATTTCCACAACCAGTTGAGTAATAACCAAAAAAAAGTATTTTTAAATTTGAATTAAAATTTTACCGCCCAAAACACTAAGCTATATTGTTGACGTCATCGGTCATAAACACCTAACCTCAAAAATACATATCTTCTAGAAATTTCCAAGTAATATGTCACTATTATGAAAATTTCCGCTTGGTTCTCGTATTTTCAACTAAAATCTTGTTCAATGTAATGTTCATAAAGTTTTAAATATCTTCTCCCAATAAAATAAGGCGATTTTTGTAGGTTGGAAATCCAACCTATAGTTAGCAGCCCATTTTTAGTAATCGACAATATTGAGACATCATATGCGTCAATTTTTAAATGTTTGCCTGGAGCCATACTGGTTTCAAATGAGAAGTGCGGATATCATCATTAAAAATGACAATAAACTTAAAAAACCTAAAAGTTGAGGTTATGTTAATGCAACCGATGACGTCACAGCCCGTTTTGTAAAATACCCGTTCAGTTATTCAATTTTGTTATTTATTTGTTGAAATTTTAAATTGATAGATGAAAGAATGGTGTTTAAATATTGGTGCTTTAATGTATGCAGTACTTCATTTTAATAACATCAAAAAAAGCAAATTTGCATACAGTGAAAACACCTAATTATATTGTCATCAGAATAGCATAAGTATGCAAAGTTTCAAATCGATACGACAATTAGAAGTTACTTTTTTTTGGTATCGTTGTAATGAAAACGCCAAACTAATTAATTTCAACGGATGATTTCTCCGAGAATAAAATATCTGAAAAATTCAAAATGCATTTTGATGGGAAGAGTAGTACTTGCATATGCCGCAACGAGTTTTGTGGAGAAATATTAATTAGCGGTTTATATAATCCTGAATATAGTGAAAAACCGTGTTTTTTGCATTTTTAGGTTAGGACATTTCGAAAACCTAATGTGATGGACCAATTCTGAGGTCGAATTTGGATTCAGTGCACCAAATACCTTTGAAAAAGTATGGTCTGGTCTCGGGGTTTGAAAAATGTCGGCCTGTGTAATTTTATTATTCACCATTAATAGTGTTAGTGTCGGCAGTCTCAGAATCACTCATTTTCACATTATTGTTATTCATTATCGTTTGCATTAGAATCATCGAAATCAGACGTTGCCTCTAAAATTATTTTTGTCGGTTGCAAGAACGATTTTCTCTAATCTAGTCCCACAGTTCTGGTGATATTTTGTTACCAAGCCATTATTTTTCTTGTAAATACCAATATTATTGGTTTTTTTTATTCTTTAGGGCTACAGTTTCGAAAAACTCTCATTAATGTCGGAACTAATTGGTCCACGTCATCCAAAAATTCATTCACGAATTTGGATAAAAATTGTTGTCATATAAAATCAATAAAATTAAGTTCTGGCCAAAACACTGCGCATGTAAGGCCATATATAGAAGGAAAAAAAAATTAAATTAAATTACAAATTTAAAAAAAAACCCGACACAAAAATATCGACTAAATAACTAATATAAAAAAAAATAAATTGTGTATAAGAAAGCAAATCTCGAGGACATAAAGAAAATGTAAGCTGGGTTTAAATAAATCATAAGAGTTCGTATATGGAATCAAAATTATTTCATAATTTTTAAAGTTGTTTTAATTAATTTTTTTTTATATTAGTTATTTAGTCGATATTTTTGTAAAATTAAATTGTAATTTAATTTTATTTTATACTTTTTAAACTAAACATATACATACAACATAGCGTATTACTATATCACAGAACTTTTTAACCTTTAAGCCGACGCGGTCCAATTTTGTATTCTACTAGTCCCACACGGTCTACAAGACCTGTTCTATTATACATATATTTGTGTTATAATTAATTTTAATAAAAACTGCATCAAAATCGGATCTCCCGTTGAAGTGATATAAAGCCACAGACAGACAGACAGACATACAAACATACGAGTCAAACTTATAACACCTCTCTTTTTGGGTCGGGGGTAAAAAAATTGAAAATGTTTTAAAACTCCCGATCAATGTATCTAATCGTACCAATTTCATATGACCGAATCAAAATAAAGCAGAAATCATATTCGGCTACCATAATTGTCTGCACATTTTCAATTTTATTTCAATCGGACAATTTCTAGAGAAGTTCAACATGGCGAATTCAAGATGGCGACCAAACATCAAAATCTAATATGTCCTAAAATCTTCTCGACAAAATACTCTTCCAAATAAAAAAAAGTGCATCAAAATCGGATCACCCGTTGAAGAGATATGAAGTCACAGACAGACAGACATACAAACATATGCGTCAAACTTATAACCCCTCTCTTTTTGGGTCGGGGGTTAAAAATTAAATAATTTCAAACTTTTGGTTATTTTTTGGTGGTGCGTTAATTTCTTGGAGAAGTGTATATTCATTGCGTCGTTCCTATCCGATATAAAACTTATAGTTTAAACCGAATCGTTCACCATTTCTTAGAATGCAACCTATGAGCGAATACACTATACAATCAAATTATAGTGTTAAAACTAACAAATTTTGTCCGCCATCTTGGGACGTCCGCCATATTGAATTTAGTGTGACGTCATTTTATTTTCGTATTCTTCTCAGCAAACCTTGTCATTTGATACCCATATCATGGGGGTGCAAAAAATATAACTGGTACGCCATATTGGATTTGGAATGACGTTACTTAGCTAACCATGCATTGTCATGCAAACTAAACGTGTATGCAAAATTTCAGCTCAATCGGTTGGGATAACTGTTTTAAAATTCAGTTGCGTCCGCCATATTGAATTTAGTGTGACGTCATTTTATTTTCGTATTCTTCTCAGCAAACCCTTTCATTTGATGCCCATATCATGGAGGCGCATAAAAAATAACTGGTCCGCCATCTTTGGGAGTCCGCCATATTGGATTTGGAATGACGTCACTTAGCTAACCATGCATTAACATCCAAACTAAACGTGTATGCAAAATTTCAGCTCAGTCGGTTGGAGATAACTATTTTAAAATTCAGTTGCAAGATTTGACCCACAAGAATAAGGCAAGATAAATAAAAGTTTGTAATCAAGATGGCGACAAAATATCAAAATCTAATATGGCAAAAACCTTCTCGACAAAACACTCTTTCAAATAAAAAAAAGTGCATCAAAATCGGATCACCCGTTGAAGAGATATGAAGCCACACAGACAGACAGACAGACAGACAGACAGACAGACAGACAGACAGGCAGGCAGGCAGGCAGGCAGGCAGGCAGGCAGGCAGGCAGGCAGGCAGGCAGGCAGGCAGGCAGGCAGGCAGGCAGGCAGGCAGGCAGGCAGGCAGGCAGGCAGGCAGGCAGGCAGGCAGGCAGGCAGGCAGGCAGGCAGGCAGGCAGGCAGGCAGGCAGGCAGGCAGGCAGGCAGGCAGGCAGGCAGGCAGGCAGGCAGGCAGGCAGGCAGGCAGGCAGGCAGGCAGGCAGGCAGGCAGGCAGGCAGGCAGGCAGGCAGGCAGGCAGGCAGGCAGGCAGGCAGGCAGGCAGGCAGGCAGGCAGGCAGGCAGGCAGGCAGGCAGGCAGGCAGGCAGGCAGGCAGGCAGGCAGGCAGGCAGGCAGGCAGGCAGGCAGGCAGGCAGGCAGGCAGGCAGGCAGGCAGGCAGGCAGGCAGGCAGGCAGGCAGGCAGGCAGGCAGGCAGGCAGGCAGGCAGGCAGGATGATATCGATTCACAAAATCAACACTTCCGTCAGGTACGTTACGAACACTATTCTAAAATCAGTGAAATTATGTCATCATTACAAGCCTCATTTTTTGTATACACATCTTTTATGTCTAAAATGAATAAAATAAGAAACTCCTGTCAGTATAGCCAGTCAGAAAGAAAATGTTTAGAAATTTTGAAGAAAATTTAATTTTTTTTGCATACTTCATCTCATAACTGTAAACTCATCATTACAAGTTCTGGCTTCTTTTTATAACGTAAATATAATATCCTTTAACAATAAAATGGCCTCTCCAGAAAGTTATCACTGTCAGCAAAAATACCATACACTCATAAATACACAGGAATTCAACACTATCGGCTAACTTGAGTTCCTACTTTATGTCAGATGTATTGGATCATTATTAAAAGGTTATTTTTATGTTTAAAAATTTATCATAAGTCTCCTGACTAAGAAATTATGCACCTTAAGTCCCGTCAGAACAATTTCTACACGTATATAAAAATGAGGCGGAAGATTTTACTTGAAATTGATGTTACCGTCGCATGTCGAAGGTTATAAATCATTGTTAAATGTTTTGTCATTTTTAATACAAATCTCATTAACAAAATAATATGCTCTTCAGAACAAAATGACCATCATACAAGTTTTTACTCTCAAATATAAGGTACCGCATCCTGCTCATTTCAGTCAACTTAACTCGATTTCCATCTTCTCTTATATCTCAGGGTTTAGATATCACTGCCAAATGTTCTGTAACTTATTTCTCATGTTGATAAAGTCTCCTTAACAAACAAATATGCTCCCCAGAACAAGGTGATCGTCAAAAAAAATTTCAAGTTCATATAAAACGCACCTTCCAATTTCAGTCAAATGATTGCGATTTCCAGCTTCCGTAGTATCTCAGATTTTACATATCATTGTTAAATGTTCTGTCTCTCTTTCGTTATGCTGATAAAAGTTCCTTTAACAAAAAAATATACTCCCTATAAAGGTGTATGTACACAAAAAATGAGCCTTGTAACAATGACATAATTTTTTTTGTCATTTATATCTTGAACCATGGCCGAATCGACAGGTTGACATATGCTAGAAGTCTATTTTGTTATTATTTGAGTTCGATAGAGTGAACGCATAGAAAATACTTGTAACGATAAGTTACCTAAGGAGCCACCTAGCTCCCGCACTATAAACATTAATAATAATAATATGCAACAACAGTAGTCTTTAATTATGATTTAGCTTGCAGCGAAGGTTTTGGTACTATTTTACTAGTTTTATTACAACTAGATAGTAATAAAACCTTGTTTTTAAAAAGTTTTTCTTTAAATTTAATTTTATTCTACAACTAGGATGTCCTGATTGTTTTTTATAAATGTATCTAATTAGTTTTGTTGAAAGTTCTGGTTACGTCTGTTAATGCACATCTAACTTGAAAAAAATACATAACCGTTGATGAACATCAATTGAGGATTAAATTAAAAACATTAATTAAAATTTGCACTATTAAAACTTTTTGTAATTGGCATGAAAAGTTTTATTGGATAATTGGGTGAGCTCATCTAGGGAGATAAATTCTTGAGAAGTTTATTAAATATAGCAAACTACGCAGGTAGTTTCCGGTTTTTGTTAATTTAATGGGTTCAGTTAATTAACGGAAAATTATCTTCCTTAACACCTAGAGGTAGTGAGGCGTATTTTATCTCTTAAAGTTTGGAGGTATCATAGAAGTATTTGTTCCCATCATCTCTTAATTAAATCAATTTGATAATTGCATTACATTAATTGACATGGGAACTTTTGCGTTTTATTGTGGAAGAAAACTGGTGTTGTTGGTTTAAGACTTGATCTAAATCTGAAAACGCTCTCTTGGGTTGTTGTATAGCGGCTGTACGGATATTACGATATTCATGAGTGGTAACGATTTTTTTTTTATACAGGGTGATTCTTTTAAGGTGGCCATTCGAATATTTCCCACTTGCAGATGAGATAGACATTTGGAATTTGGTACCCTACCATAATCGACCATTGTGAGTCCGAAAATAATAATTTCAAAATGGCGGCACTTCCGGAAATACCGGAAGTCGATACCAACTAGCTTATTTTAAATGTAACATACTATATATTTCCGACTTTTCGAAATGACCATAAAATTCTGAGTCAAAACATGTCGCACACCCTATACCTAAATCGAGAAGTTTCGGAGATATTTGACATTTTATAAAAAATTTGACAGGTGCAGCGGTTTGCAAGAACCGTTATAACTTTCTTCGTGTAGGAGATTCTTATTTGCTCTTTGGTACGTAGAGAGAACACAAGATGAGCTACTCTCTACAAAAAAAAAAAAAATAGATTCCAAAATGGTATACTAAGTGTTTTATTTTTCACGTTACATTTTGTCAAATTCAAACCTCAAAAACTTTTTTATTTCAAATGGAACATCCTGTATTTTTTTACATCAAATTATGTTAAATTAAATTCCCTTTTTTCTAGTATAAGCATTGTAGGGGTTAAAGTTACAACTTTTCGAAATATTGGCGATTTTCTTAAATGTCCAAAAATTTTTAATAAAAATTGCCATCAACTTACCTAGGATTGTGTTTATGTTTATGTTATTAGAAACAATCACTAATGTCAGTCATTTTGTTATGTTAAAAAACGCCAACACGTTTAAATTACATCCACGAAGACTTTTAGGTTTGTTTATTATTTATGTAAAATGTGATAAAGTAATACCAAGAACATGTAACACATTTGCTACTCGATATCCACAAGAACAGAAACCATCCACCATACACTGTAAAACGCATATTGGATAATTTTAGAATATTTGGCTCTGTCAAATGGCACGTGCCAAATTTTATTATGGCAATCGATGTAGAATTAAATTTGAGATGGACTTATATCAGCATGTCCTATATCTAACATGTACTTTTTGAATTATTTGCAAGTTTTTGTTGAAAATTATAATGTATCCAAAAAAACGTAGAAGCCTATGAAACAACTGAAACAATAAAGTGGGTGTAGATTAGCAAATGTGTTACATGTTCTTGGTATTATTACTTCATCACATTCTCCTTAAATAATAAACAGATCTAAAAGTCTTCGTGGATGTAATTTAAACATGCTGACTTTTTTAACAAAAAAGAATGACTGACATTAATGATTCTTTCTAATCGTGGGTAAGTTGATGGAAATTTTTACTAAAAATTCTTGGACATTTAAGAAAATCGCCAATAATTCGAAAAGTTGTAACTTTAACCCCTACAATGCTTATACTAGAAAAGAAGGGAATTTAATTTAACATAATTTTCATGTAAAAAATACAGGGTGTTCCATTTAAAATAAAAAAGTTTTTGAGTTTTGAATTCGACAAAATGTAACGTGAAAAATAAAACACTTGGTATACCATTTTGGAATTTATTTTTTTTGTAGAAAGTAGCTCATCTTGTGTTCTTTCTACGTACCAAATAGCAAATAAGGATCTCCTACACGAAGAAAGTTATAACGGTTGCACCTGTCAAATTTCTTATAAAATGTCAAATATTTCCGAAACTGCTCGGTTTAGGTATAGGGTGTGCTACATGTTTTGACTCAGAATTTTATGATTATTTCGAAAAGTCGAAAATATATAGGATGTTCCATTTAAAATAAGCAAGTTGCTATCGACTTCCGGTATTTCCGGAAGTGCCGCCATTTTGAAATTATTATTTTCGGACTCGCAATGGTCGACTAGGGTAGGGTACCAAATCTCAATTGTCTATCTCATCTGCAAGTGAAAAATATTCTAATGGACGCTTTAAAAGAATCACCCTGTATAAAAATAACCAGTTGCTTTATAATTACAACCATACCAATTTGAAGTGTTGATAGATAATAATAAAGATTCAATGGGCTTATTATATTCTTCGCAAAAACGAAGAGTATATTGCATCTGATCGGCATATTTCTAAATCAGTAAATATCGCTCGTAGATAAAAAATTTTCATATCATTATGTTAGTGAACGAATTTTGAACAACTTTCAAAATATCCTCCGTCTGCCTGTCCGTCCATCCGTCACGTTTCTTGTAAGCACGATAACTTAAGAAAGAAAAGTCCGATTGTATTGAAATTTGGAAATTAAATTAGCTTTAGCTAGAGGAAGAATCTTTTTTGAAAAAAGTCAATCAGTAAATAAAAAAGTTATTAAACATTTAAATTAAAAAAAATATACGTTTTCTTAATTTTTGTCATGTGTACTTAAATAGAAATCTTGCGAGATTTTATTCTCTATTTTTTTTTGTTTATACATTTTGCTAATATATACAGGGTGTTTCAGCTAAAAGTCCCCGAGTCATTATTTCGTAAAATAACAAAGATTCTTAAAATTTGTAAATCGCGGATAATTCACACCAAAAAAGGTCTTAAATAACTGCAGTTAGAATTGTTCCTTCGCAGTGCACAGAGATGGCGCTGCGGTGAGAAATTATTTTTCGATGACTGAAACCTTGAAACACGATTCATACGATTAATGAATAAATTGTGAATAATTTTGACTATGTAAAAAGTTTTGTAAATACCAGCCGTTTTGGAGCTACATGAATTTTTTTCTTCATTTTTTTGTCTCTGTAAATTTTGAAAACTCCTGTAACTTTTCTATTTATCATTTTAGAACACCAATTATTTAGAACTTTATCTTATTATATTCCATACTTCTTATATTATTACACATTTTGAATATTTTTATAATTTTCAGAATTTTTCAAATGTAACTAATTTTTAAAATTTGAAATTAATAAAAATTTTCAAAATATGTAATAATATAAGAAGTATGGAATATAATAAGATAAAAGTTCTAAATAATTGGTGTTCTGAAATGATAAACAGAAAAGTTACAGGAATTTTCAAAATTTACAGACAAAAAAAATGGAGAAAAAAATTCATGTAGCTCCAAAACGGCTGGTATTTACAAAATTTTTTACATAGTCAAAATTATTCACAATTTATTCATTAATCGTATGAATCATGTTTCAAGGTTCCAGCCATCGAAAAATAATTTCTCACCGCAGCGCCATCTCTGTGCACTGCGAAGGAACAATTCTATCTGCAGTTATTTAATACCTTTTTTGGTGTCAATGATCCGCGATTTACAAATTTTAAGTATCTTTATTATTTTACGGGATAATGACCCGGGGACTTTTAGCTGAAACACCCTGTATATATTTCATAATAATATATCTAATTAGTTGAAATAAAATACTCGAATGATATATACTACAGACATTCAGTTTTTGTAGTGATGTGTCATGGTCCAATGCAGTGGCGCAGCCAGAAAATTCGGGAGGGGGGGCAATAGAACCGGCCTCCCCAGAGGATGAGGAAAATTTTTCAGAAAATGTTTGAAAACGGATGTGTATGTATAGATTCTTCTATTAGATAATATTGGCATTAATTACAAAATATTTATTTCAAGGGATAATTTAGATACTGCTTTGTACTGCTTCTTTATTTTTTGGCTCATGGAAGACGGCTTGGGGGGGGGGGCATGGCTCCCCCCTGGCTGCGCCCATGGTCCAATGGCTAAGGTAGACAGGAGTTTCTAGCATTAATTACCGTTAAGCCGAACCGGACCCACCCCGCCCAGCCCCACATTTACCACGACGCGACGCTGCACACCGTGATTGTCGAGCTGGCTCCGGGTCGGATCCGGCAAGGCGCATTCTTGTATCGTTAAATACCAAATAAATTTGTTTTGTTGTTGTTGACAATCCAAAGGTCTTGTGTTCGAATCCTTGATATGGTGTTTTTTTTTCCATTTTTTTTTCATATTTTTTTTCACAACAAAGCTGGTATCACAAAATTTAGAACGTCCAAAAACTAACGTTATTTACAACTGAGAAGAGTATCCTATAGAATGTGTAACAATTATATAAAAAGCTCAGTAAATCGGCGAAGAGTACTAGTTTCTATTAGTCTGGTCAATTTGAAAGAAAAAATAGACCTAAAAAATCTTTTCCGGAGTAAGAGTAAGAATAAAAATAATTACGCTTAAAAAACCTAAACTGTGGTCAGTTAAGATTCCTCTATGAACTGACAATGATAAGATTATTGCAGTTTGGTGCCAATAGTGCGAAAAGTGTTTCAAAATTGACCACCATGAGGTACAACACGATTAGCAGCTCCACCTAGACATGTTAATAGGTGACTGTGACTGTTAATGAGACACAAGTAGTGTAATAAACAAGATGTTGAAATCCTTGTGGACAATACTGGTAACTGCGAATTTGATATTCGGTGAGGAATACAGATGGCAACTTTCCAGTTTTGTCCCATTGTACATTTTGCGAGCAGTTAAGCTCCCGAAAAGCACGATGGATGCTCCTAGCACCAAGATAAGTCTGTGAGGAAGGAACCTTGGATGTTTAAGAATGCGCAACTTGAATTCGGAGTTTTGAGTTATATGTTTATTAACAATGATCGGAATTCGGGTTTATTTCCAGTGGCGCATATAGGTATATAAAATTTTACATCAAAAAATTAAATGTAAGTTTGTTCTTTTTCACAAAATTAAATCGAAATTAAATGTAATACGAACCTACCTTAAAGGTTTCTCATTTATTTTGGCATAATAAGATACATGTATACAAATGTACAACTAAAATTGTATGCATATTTTAATAAATCCTTGTACACTCAAAGAAATAGTATGGGTAAATTCAACAAAAAAAAATGGTTAACTAACAATATCGTTAATTTTGTTAAACCAAACTATATTGAAGGTATTTTTAAACAAGAGGTGATTGTTATTTTAATTAATAAAAAGTTGTCGTACAACAAAACAAACATTAACTTAAAAAATAGATGAATAAGACTATTATTTTGTTCGTCTGACTATTATTTTGTTGAATTCTGTCAAATTAAACTAGATAATAGTATATTTTATTTTTAACTATTATCGAATTGTAATTCTAAGTCGCTGTATTATTGTACTTGGTAAACAAACCAATATTATTGTCGTCTTCTAGAAGTTCTAAAAGAATTACCATAAAATTTGTTTGCTTACCACGTAGTCTATTACAGAAATTATTCCCAGATGACGCCACATACAAATCACTGACAATAATCAATCATGCATTATTTTATACTCTTATGAATTTATAGAAAATTAATAACATGATTGCAATGTTCAAATTCTCTCAGGGATCATCGATATATTTGGATGGATCTTATAAACGATCTCTAATCTTTGGTTTGGGTGGTCTGATGTCTCAATACTGAGATTTTGGCTAACCAAAAAAAACTTCATTATATAATAAAGTGTAGATCAACCTAAAAATTAGTTGGTGAACAAAAAACAAAGTCGTTGTACTATTTAATTGTAGACCAAATTGAAAATGGTTAGTGAACATAAAAAAATGTCATTGTACTATTTAATTTGTTACAAGAAGATATGATTATTAAACTACTATTTGTTTACGAAAACAAATAAAGTTGTATGACTATTCTTTTCTGATTGATTTAACTATGAAACTAGATAGGCGCGATTTCATATGCTCTTTTTGGTTGAATTTACCTATCATTTTCTTTGAGTGTAACGACGCACCTGAAATTAAACCCAAAATTCCGATCACTGGTTATTAACAGAGCCCGTATTTTGAATGACATTGACGTAAAATGCAGAGTCGGCATGGGAGGGTAGTACAAAGTTATAATAATTCTTATCTCTTTTTGTAGTTAACTGCTCATCCAATTGGAAACATTAAATCAAACTGTTGCATTGCAGATTAATACCACGTAATTAACAATAGATAATTAAATATGAGTCTAAATATTCGGCACGAAAAGAACGCCGCGCGCTGTTTCTCTAAGAATATCACTTGTAAATCCCTATTTTCCTGTTAATGGGAGTTAGACGACACATGCCATGTAATTAAAACTTGTGCGATCATAACGGGGTAATATTGCACCTTTGATAGGTACTTGAGCTTTGCATCATTTAATGTTAACCCGGCGTCTTCACAAATCCACGATTGTACCCTTTGTATTACAGTAATGGACGCGCCATTATTATACTAAACTGCCGAAATAGTCATTGGAAAATTTCCCTTACCCATGTCTGGAAATAGTATATCAGCGGGTATTCGACGAATAGTGAAGCACTGAATTTAATTATTATTGTTTCACCGGCACGGTAGCTCAATCGGTTAAGGCGTATTGAGTGGCGAATACGCTGATCGACTCGCTACCGTGCTCTGGGTTCGACCCCCAGCCCCGGTATTGACAACACCGGTGGGTGTGGATGTATGTCTGCGTTTTTCCGAATGTGTAACCCCCTTCCGGACAGCCTTGGCTTTGGATTTGGGGGTTGTCTACTATCTGTGGTGTGTTTATGTTTATGTGTTATGTTAAATTAATAAAGAAATACCACCATATAAACACGCCAAACACAGCGTATGCAATGACAATATTAGAGATGCAGGTAAACGAAAATATACATATGGAGAAGAAAATATAAAAGCTCTGAATATATTATGATTTAAAAAACAGCTAAAAGTCAGTACATAAAGTGGGTGACTCGAGATTTCTACAAAAATATTCAACTCTGGCAGCTCTTCATTTTTAAACTCGGTTTGCGTTAATCGAAAATATACACACGGAGAAGAAAATCGAAAAGATTTGGATATATTATGATTAAAATAACAACTAAAAAGTGTATACATAAAGCCGATGACTCAAGATACCCACAATAATATTCAACTCAATAATATATTCAACTACATTAGCGGTTGCATTGCGATTTCATTACCTACTACTGCTGTTTTCTCAATAACAGTTTAACAGCAGTTAGCAAAAACATTTTTACTACGTCGTGTTTCTTATCTGTTGTTTTCTCACCTGTTATTTTCGAACAGAAATAACAGTCTGTTAATGCTATTTACAAATAACAGTTATAAAATAACAGGTTGTTAAATAGCAACTCATCTTTAGTCTGGCTTTGTCAGTGTGCGTTGGGTTTCAGCCCCAACACTTCTACCTTCTACTCATACCTTACTGTTAGTGCTTTATAACCGATGAGTTAATGTTTATGCATGTAAAATGAATTTGACAAATTTATTTTAAATACTTCCGAGTCTGTTAACATAATTATTATACTTCGGGCTCCATATCATTGAACAATATTCAATACAACTATAACTACTAATGTTTTATATAACAATATTAAAATCCAGTTTATATCTTTAAAATCTAGATATTGTCTAGGTCGACCAAAAATAATATTTAGAACTTGCAATATTTAAGAATAATTACTTTACTGTGTAATTACACCATATAATACGACTAATAATTTTTTACCTGTCTGGAAGGTCAGGGACTCTTTTTATCTGTAGAGAGATGTAACATCTCAATAAGCGTTCGCCTGGACTTTTACTAAGGTTTATAAAATAAAAATTTTGTATTTAAAGATTTTTTGATTTGTGTGGCAATAATACTTACTTATTGTTAGCGACCGATGTTTCTGATTGTAACTTTACAAAAGTATTAGATAGTATCGTGTAATTCAGAGTCCGTCTCTGGAATGTCATCCGAAATACGGGCTATGGTTATTAAAGACAGTTCAGACGTTTTTTAATTTCATTTATTTAGAAAAAACATTATTTACCTCTTGTAATTCGTATTTATCAACGCGATTTTTAACTATCACTGCCATTACTATTATAAAAATACATTCATCCTTACCAGAATTTTTAGAAGCTTGGTAATATGTGTAGAAGATAGGAAATAATAACAAATGTTGGATAATACTCTTCGCATTTTCTGTTTGTGTAACTTTACTCTATTTTAATTATATTTAACTTAATATAGCATTAGGTTTAGTCTTTGATATTTGAAGTCATGCGAATCAATTTGCAAAATTAATAGTTAAGCTCTGTTTCAAAACAAGAATTATTATAATTATTCTAAAATATTAAACACAAGTATAACTAGGACGAGAAGTAATTAACTACTGTTTTGCTCACAAATCAATAATTTTGTTCATGTGTTTATTTATTTAAAATATATTTCAGCGAACTAATTGTTATTAATTAGTTTTAAGAGTGTAATGTCCTCTTTTAACACCTACTTCTCTACAATTATTGAACAATTGATTAACTTATTGCCATCAGTGAACGTTTCTGCAACAGACCATTTAAAGAAGCACCTAATGTTAATTCCTCCTTTTTCCTTGATCCGGTGCCTCTATTGAGGTTAGGGAATCAGTTAATAGCTTAAAAAATTCTAGTTGCGCTGATGTATATGGTATAAATAGCTTAATCCTTAAGGAAACCGTTGACATAATTATACACCCACTTACTCTTCTTATTAATGCCTGAATTCGTGAGGGGCACTTCCCTGATGTATTAAAAGTTACCAAAGTTTTACCTCTTTTTATGAAAGGTAACATTAATGTTATCGACAACTACCGTCCATCATCCTCATATTTGGAAAAGTTATTGAAATTATTCTCAAAAAAAGACTTACAAATTTCTTAGACCGTAATAATGTTTTAAATTGTCGTCAATTTGGTTTTAGAAATAAATGTTCCATCACTATGGCAGTATTTAAATTAGTGTGATGAGTTTTTATAGTATTCGAGGTTTGCCGTTGAATATTTTCTATTCCTGTCTTAACAACAGACTTCAGTGTGTCTCTATAGATAATTTAAACTTCTTCCGATTGAACTTGGCGTTCATCAAGGCTCTGTTTTGGAACCCCCACCATTTATATTATACGTCAATGATTTTTTTCACCTTATTTCACCAAAAAATGCATCGCTTATGCTGACGATACATCCATTATTCAAGGGTAACAGTGTTAAAATTCTTGGCGTTGTTTTAGATGACACTCTTAACTGCTCCAATCATGTGTGTTTTGGTATAATGCCGGTTCCTTCTCTTCACATTTATGTTATTCTACTTGAAATTCACAAAAACGCAAATTCTCTTTGTACTAACTCAAAATTTTTATTCGTATGGTACTAAGCCTGCCAATCAACTTAGACAATTTCGTCTTAGATTAACAAAATCACAGAAGAACTCTCTAAACCTTCAATTATACAATCACATTCCTAATAACGTAAAATCTCTTAATTTTAATAGTTTCAAGAACTCAATAAAAAAACACATTTTAAAATATTCTATCTATTCAATTGATAAATTTGTAAACACACAAATTTGTTGATATCTTTTAGTTTAACCTCTACTTGTTTGGTATGCTCTGGCCATTTCGTGGGAACTTGCCTCTTCTTTCTTTTTTTTTGTTGTATTTTTTATATTGTGTGAAGTATTTGTATATGTAATGATGTGTATACATTTTTTATATTTTTAGATTTTATATTTTTTATTTTTGACTTGCCAAAAACGTGTTTTGTAACTTGGTCAAATAAAATATCTATCTATCTAATATAAAACTGACGTCCAACACTGCAAAAAGTTAATCATTCCAATTTCATGAACTTAAAAAAAAATATTTTAAATTACAGACTCGTTTTAAAATTAAAAATAATAATATATAATAATACCATTAGGGCATAGTATTCAAGTATTTGTGGAAACTACTTCGAGGCAGTGTCAACCCTCTCCATAACTTGATACATATGAATGGTTTACCAAAATAGCATTGTTAATTATAACGAAGCATACAAGATGTGTTTCGCTTATACAAATAGTTTCATATATTTCTGTTTATTTTGTTCAATTAACTTTAGACGTAAGGGTTGCAACCCTCTTGGTAGGTAATTTAGAATACAATATGTTACAAGTTTGTGACAATTCGAACGAAAACAATAAACAACTCGTCACATGCACGCACCACAGCATACGACAAACAACGTGCCAAATAATTTACAAAACTACCCCATTATATAACCGACGAATAGATTCATGGGCAGAAAATGTGCGTATTCTGCGAAAAATTACGCAATATTTGTATTTGTGAGGTACTTTTAACTTCAAAAGTGAGCATTTTGAGTGATTTTCGGTATACGAATATCATCAACTATTTCTGTATCTGTATTAATCCAATCTCTAGAAAAAATATAACGGTAAAAGCCGATAACAGACACTCCTTATGTGAAATTTTACACAGCAGTAGGTTTTTGGTAGCATAAAGATATAAAAAACTTTCTCAAGGCTACAGAGGTTATAATATAACAAAATGACGTCAGAATGGTTTTTTTTTGAAAATGTTTTTTTTGAAAATAACCCTAAAAACTCGACAAATACAATAAAAATTGTAAAGGTAAAATTTAAAGAGCATAAAATTCTACATGTAATCGCTTTCGTGTAAAGTAAGAATCAATGTTATGGGGTTGCAAGCCAACGCGCCAACGTCAAAATTAACCTTTTTGCTTGCGTTCTGATTGATTGATTGATTTACCAGCGTGCGGTAGGCATTACTGCCACTCCCAAGTTATACAGCTGGGCCTGCTACGTCCACGCTGGGTTGGACTAAGGTCATGCTTGTTGCCAGCAGCGAGAGCCACATGGCGCATGGTAAAGGAATGTGGGATGGGAGGTGTAGGTATTTGTGAGATGCGTTACCGCATTATGTCGTGAGGGAGCGTTTTAGCCCCCTTTTTTTGGATTTTTGGTTCTGGGCTTCTGCCTATTCTGGGTCTTCTTGTGAGATATGTTGCCGCGTTGTGTCGCTGCTATCTGTGCCCCTATTTTTGTACTTCTGTTTCTACAGGTTCTTCTGAGGCTTCTGATTCCTCCGTTTCTGATTCTGGTAGAGTATATATCGCTCCGATTTCTTTGTGAAATTCATTCTTTCTTCGCTTTTCTTTCCCAGTATGTTTGGTCCTTTCCCAGTTTGTTCATGATCCTTTCGATTGTTGTTTTCCGCGTGTAACATGGTCTCCCCATTTTAAGTTTGCTGCTGTTCAGTGTTAGTGCTTTCTTCAGTAGGTGTGTTGGTTCCCTTCTTTGGACGTGTCCCCAGTACTTCATTGCGTACATTTCTATCCTTTTTGTGATTCCCACGTGTAACCTGGTCTCCCTGTTTTTAGTGTAGAATTTAATGTAGAACTTTTCACTTATCAACGAGCGTAATTTTGACCTGAAAACCTCATTTGATAATTTACTTAAGAAAAATATTATGTAATCAGATTCACAACACTATATTGTAACACCCACAACGTCAAAAAATATGCAATACCACAAAACACACTCCTATTAAACTAGACACCAACAAAAAGTCAGGATCAACAACACTTCTCTGTGATACCTCTCTCCCCTCCATTCCCCTCTCCTTTTGATCCGCTCTACCGCACCACACCAAAAACATTGCACCTAGCTCTGGATCATATACAAAACCAATGACCACTCACAATATCGTCAATCGCACGTCCCGAGGTATGCATCAACACTCATCCCTCACCTAACTCAAAACTGTATCCTTCGCACTCTGTATCCAGACCAAGTGATGGCACACAAAAAGGAATGTGTTTCCTATGTTTTCTCCTTCCAACGATGGCCCAGCGCTCCACACAGACAATTCCCGTCGCCGTCGATCCCTTGCACCAGTAGCCAATGTGTCCTCGCTCCCGCGCTCCACAGTAGATCATCATTCTTGTGCTTTCCGGAGAGCTACTACCTCCCGTTTGCCCCCTGCTTGTCACTATTACGGTCCTAACATTTTAAAACTTTTTAATAAACTTTCTCAGTCCCACCCTAGCCGCACCAGAAGCATAAACAATTTGTATGTTTCCATAGCATGGATAAGGATTTCCAAATTCCAATGGCACCGAAACCAAGCCAATGGCCTCCAATTCCATCCAAATTCCCATTATATTCTTAAATTGCTTCAATTCCACACGGTGCACTGTCAACCTGATGGGGCACGCCCCTGGCCAGACTCATATGTAAATTTGCTAGAAAGGATTGTTTATTGACTTATTTTTAAGTTATTACATTTGACAATGAGCGTAATTTCGACCTGAAAACCCTCACTTGATATTTTACCTAAGAAAGTATTATGACCATATACGTTTGATTATTACGGGTTCAGTTTATATTAAATTCGCCTGAGTATTTTTAATAATTATGAAAAAAGATTATTTGAAGGTTAACAAAAGAAATTTATATGACCATACTTTACAGACAGATCAAATTCATTTGAATATTTTTATAATGGTTAACAAAATAATTTACAGGTTTACAGGTTTCATGCCATGCTTTAATTTATTGCCATAAACTTGTCGACAATGTCGACTCTTCAAGGGTGATGGGCCTAAACAGTCCAATTGTATATAAATATACTTATCTGGGAAGGTACTTAAAAATGAAAAAGGAGGTACTTATCGTGCTTTTGCCTGTCTTGGATTGTTTGTTTAATTACGCTCTTTTCGTTTCTTAATACACAGCACTGGTCACAAAACTGTATTAGTTGTTTTCAAATATTAATTCTATTTCAACTTTGTTCTTTTGATATGAGGTATCAATTTGCGCGTAAATTCTTGGGCTATAATTTACCTAATTTTTATCAAAGTTTTTCACGGCAATTTTGCGTTTATAGTGGGAGTGTTTCAGGCACCCAGCCGTCCGCTTCGAAGGCACAACCGACTATCAACCTTTTTGCTTGCGTTCTGGGACAAAAACTAATAACTTTTGAAACCTAGTGATAGTTTTTTAAGTTATTTTTATTTATTTTTAAGCCTCATTGTGGACTATTTTTAATTAAATTGTTAATTATTAAATCCGCCGTAGGCAGGATACGAGTTTTTAACTTTTTTATTGTTTCACTGTCATTAAGCCGAACCGGACTTGCCCCGTCCAGCAACCACTACGGTGCTGCGCGGGTGCATGTTGTAGAACCTCCCAGAATTGACCTAGGTCGAAGCCAAAATATAAAAATTCGACTTAGATAAAAAAATCATTTAAGGGCATTTTCAATCATGACAAACAAGTCTGAAGGGCTTCAGAGCCACAAACTGGCCCAAAAGGACCGTTATGAAGTCGTTAAGACAATAGGCACAACTAGGTGAAAATTCGAAGAAACACCGAATTTTCACTTAGCAAAATATGTTTTGGTTCAGGATATGAGAGTAAAAGTATATGGTGGTCATGGAAAAATGAACCAAAAATAAAAGTATAATTTTTGATTAAGGAAAAATAAGCCATATACTTTTGCAAAATTATTTTAACCTTTTCTTCTTCTTTTAAGGCGGCTATTAGAATATTTCCCACTTGCAGATGAGATAGCTATTTGAAATTTGGTACCTTACCATAGTCGACTATTGCGAGTCCGAAAATAATAACTTCAAAATGGCGGCACTTCCGGAAATACCGGAAGTCGATACCAACTTGCTTATTTTAAATGGAACACCCTATATATTTTCAACTTTTCGAAATAATCATAAAATTCTGAGTCAAAACATGTAGCACCCCCTATACCTAAACCTAGCAGTTTCGGAGATATTTGACATTTTATAAGAAATTTGACAGGTGCAACGGTTTGCGAGAACCGTTATAACTTTCTTCGTGTAGGAGATCCTTATTTGCTCTTTTGTACGTAGGAAGAACACAAGATGAGTTACCTCTCTACAAAAAAAAAATAGATTCCAAAATAGTATACCAAGTGTTTTATTTTTCACGATACATTTTGTCAAATTCAAACCTCAAAAACTTTTTTATTTCAAATGGAACACCCTGTATTTTTTTACATCAAATTATGTTAAATTAAATTCCCTTTTTTCTAGCATAAGCATTGTAGGGGTTAAAGTTACAACTTTTCGAAATATTGGCGATTTTCTTAAATGTCCAAGAATTTTTAGTAAAAATTGCAATCAACTTACCCATGATTAGAAACAATCATTAATGTCAGTCATTCTCTTTTGTTAAAAAATACCAGCACGTTTAAATTACACCCACGAAGATTTTCAGATTTGTCTATTATTTATGGGGAATGTGATAAAGTAATAATACCAAGAACATGTAACACATTTGCTACTCGATACCCACTTTATTGTTTCAATTGTTTCATAGGCTTCTACATTTTTTTTGGATAAATTATAATTTTCAACAAAAACTTGCGAATAATTCAAAAAGTACACGTGTTAGATATAGGACATGCTGATATAAGTCCACCTCAAATTTAATTCCACATCGATTGCCATAATAAAATTTGGCACGTGCCATTTGACAGAGCCAAATATTCTAAAATTATCCAATATGCGTTTTACAGTGTATGGTGGATGGTTTCTGTTCTTGTGGGTATCGAGTAGCAAATGCGTTACATGTTCTTGGTATTACTTTATCACATTCTCCATAAATAATAAACAAACCTAAAAGTCTTTGTGGGGGTAATTTAAACTTGTTGGCGTTTTTTAACATAAAAGAATGACTGACATTAATGATTCTTTCTAATCATGGCTAAGCTGATGGCAATTTTTATTATGTAAAAGAATACAGGGTGTTCCATTTGAAATAAAAAAGTTTTTGAGGTTTAAATTTGACAAAATGTAACGTGAAAAATAAAACACTTGGTATACTATTATGGAATCTATTTTTTTGCAGAGAGTAGCTCATCTTGTGTTCTTTCCATGTACCAAAGAGCAAATAAGGATCTCCTACACGAAGAAAGTTATAACGATTCTTGCAAACCGTTGCACCTGTCAAATTTCTTATAAAATGTGAAATATCTCCGAAACTGTTCGGTTTAAATATAGGGTGTGCTACATGTTTTGACTCAGAATTTTATGATCATTTCTAAAAGTCGAAAATATATAGGGTGTTCCATTTAAAATAAGCAAGTTAGTATCGACTTCCGGTATTTCCGGAAGTGCCGCCATTTTGAAATTATTATTTTCGCACTCGCAATGGTCGACTATAGTAGGGTACCAAATCTCAAATATCTATCTCATCTGTAAGTGGGAAATATTCTAATGGCCGCGTTAAAAGAATTACCCTGTATATCCTGTTCGAAAGACTGATTATAAAATTTTAACTATCTAATATATCAAAAAGGGTAAAATCGACAAATATGGAGAAGGAGCGCAGCGCCTATAAGCAAATATTGGCAAAAAATCAGTGAAAATGGACAAGGCCGGTTTCTCGCATAAAATAAGTTTGAATTCACCCAGCGACTCATAATTTGGAATTAGTTGGATGATCAATATAAAGTGATGGTAGGAAAGCCAAATGCAGGGCTTTCCAAATAATAAAATTATAGCGAAAACCACCTTGTGCATAAATGACTCAAAAATCCATTTTGCGAAAAAGTCGCTCGGAAGCGAGTCGTTGCCATCTTTCCTATATTGAACCTGCATGGGGACAAGTACGTCGTAAGACTGGCCGAACGTTATCAAACTCATGTCCCGAGAATGATATAATCACGATATGGAACCTTCTAGCTACTCATAAGCGAACCAAATTTTTTTTAAGTAAAATATTTTAATTTTATTATATTATCCCATTGTCAGTCAGCCATAATTACCAAAAATAAAAAATGTATAAACTCCTTTTAAAAGGCTTACATTAAATTCTTAGGAAGTTAAATGAATCTTTTCTACCAAAACTGGGCGCTTTGTCAAACTATGTTCCTATACATCCTCAAGACCGTTTTTAAAAAAACTTCTCTGAAAAATGGCACTTTTCTGTCTAACTTACCTGGACTAACATGTTCGTTTGTCGTTATAGATAAGTACCGGTAATGCTTGCTAAATGTATAAAGTTTGGTCGTATGTATTATATTTCTTGGGGTTTTCAAGAAAACCTAAAACCACGAACATATCGAACATGGCTCTTAAAAAAATGCAATATATAAAATTCTGGGCAGAGCTCATAATTTAATAACCTTCTGGATTGTATTAACGAAACATTGAATTATTGAATGCCCTCCACCGACAGAAAAATGATGTATAGTTGCCTATATAAGAGTTTTTCATTATTAAACTTTTCAGGATAATTTGGATTGGAAGTGTAAATTTTTTTGGCCCGCCTTTGGCGGCTGATTTATTGGATAATGCCAAGGGAGACGGAGAATTAAAATTTATGATTTTATTTATTAAAATTTCTAATTAATTTATCGTGTTTCTGTGTCAATGATTAATAAGTGATTATTAATAATTTAATAAAATTTCATATCTTCTACTGGGACTTAAGTATTTTTAGTTTATTTCTATAGGGTATCCCAAAAGTTGCATTGACACAGAGCTAGAACAGTTAAAAGTTATTAGTATTTACTTGAATTTGTTAATAATCACATGTAAAACTTGAAATGTTACCTACAAAACGGGTATAAAGAACTGGAGTTATATGCTTATCACAATCATAGCAAGAACCTTTTCCAAAGAGTGAATATTTAAACTTTAATATCCGTGGCGGCCGATGGAATATAATCTCTAACACCATAAGCCATGAAAATTTAGGCTTTTACTGTAGCTAGAATAAGAAGTCAAATAACTTTTTAATACAATTTTTTTTACAAGACTATTCTCTGTGGAACTTCTTTAATAACAGGACTTATATATAATATAAAGAAACTCATTTCAAGCAATTTTCTACTATATTGAAAATATTTGTTCTATATTTCTTTGTTCGGTGTTATTTCTTTTGTAAAAGAAACTACATGTAAATAAACGTTATACTCTTCTACGGTTTACTGAATTTTTTATGCCTGTAATTGTTGAACATTCTATTCTATTGTATACCATTTATTGTTTTTCGAGAACAAGTAATTTTTTAAAATATAGTTGCTATACTTGCAATTTAATCGTCTGCTGATGATGCCATCTTGATTGGAGAAACGTTCAGCATCATACTACACATACTACACTAAGCATTTTATTAATGATTCTTAACCGAACGGACAGACGAACAGACAGGCATTTTGAAAGTTGTTTAGAATTCGATGACTAATACAATGATGATTTTTTTCTTTACGATCGATATTTATGTCAAATTTTCAGAAAAATGTCTTCAAAGAATGTAAAATTTTCAAAAATACCCATATTTTCCAAAAAAGAAAATTGAGTACAAAGCACTCAAAGGGCCCGCAGGGCCCCACGTGAGTGCCAAGCACCCACAGCCCTCCGCTAGGATATAGAATGAGCTGTAGCCCATTCTAGTCTATTAATTGGTTAATATGCTGCATATTTATTTTTTATTATAATTTTGGAACACGTCTTTTTTATAACTATGCTTAGAATGACGTGGGGCTGCGATATCCGGCTCTGGATATACAAGGTGAATTTGAAAAAAAATTGTGGTTTCTTAAGGTTGCAAGAGGTAGAGTATTTCATGCCTAATTCTAATCTACCTTTACCTTGATAAAGGTAAAAAAGTAGCTAGTCTTTTCTTTGATCTAACTGCAGCTTTTGATTCACTTAATCCGAAATTTCTTGACAAATTAAAAATAAATAGGAATAAACGGAAACATTCTAAAATGGTTAACTTCTTATCTGAAAAATTGGAAAATTTTAGTCTCAATAAACTCAGACATTTCTAACAAAGTTAATATTTAAATCGGTGTAGCTCAAGGTTCCGTTATCGCCCACTTTTATTTCTTATTTTCGTCAATGACTTTACCAGATTATATAACAGAAGGCGAGGTATTTATGTACGCGGATGACACATCTGTCATAATCCGCAGTGATACCACAGAAAAGAGAACTACCAGAAACGACACTTGAGCTACCCGCCAAAATTCCATTGCCGCCATTTTGTTGTTAGTACATCCGTCAGTTCATTTATTGTTTTAGGTTAAAACAATAAAGTGCGGTAAATGACAGACTGTGACATAATACCGAAATAAATTATTAAAAGGTTTTAGTATTATTGTGCTGTGTTAATAGTAATTTTTATTAGCGATATGAGTAAACGAGGTGGAACCGTTTGCGCTGTTAAGGAATGTACAAGTAGTACGACAGGAAAAGACATTAGTTTATTTGGGTTTCCTAAGGATTCCCAAAGGTATTTTATTATTGATGTAAATTATAAGATATTTTCAAGTAGTTGTGAACCTTTCTTCTTTTAAGGTCCGTATTGTGGTTGGAAGCATGCGATCGTGGGGATTTGGCAAGTAAAAGTTCAACCGAACTTTATAACAATTTTAAGTTGTGCGCACGACAAATAGGTATCAGAATAGATTGCTACCAATAGAACTTACCTACTATTTTTCCTCAATTTGGTAGTTTAAACAGAAAAAAAAATTAATATTTCCTCAGAACAACCCCCCAGTAAGAAATTACAGATTTTCTCGAGATATTGTATTGATTTTAATACATTTTGTGACTTTATTTATATTGAGAATACAATTGTTCGTAGAGACAAATTTATCCAGTTTACTTTAATAGCTTTTAATGTCCATTATAAGTAGAATTCTTCGAATAAGGTGATTGTATTCAGCTTGTGTAAAGTTTGTTTATAAACATGCTGTTTAAATTTCCCGCTAAAATTACCAACAACAAAATGGCGAAGGTCACAAAAAAAGATCAAAGGCGGTGCTGAGAGTGCCGCTTCTGGTAGTTCCTTCTTCTGTGGTGATACCATTGAACATTTAGAGAATAGAACTGCTCTACAGTCATTAAGCAATTTGAAGACTGGTGTTGTAAAAATTCTCTAATTATTAACATAAAAAAATGGTATTTCTGTATTTTACAAATATTATATCTAATAATAGTCCTAAAATAGAATATGTTGGGATCAACACGAAAACAACATTCCTAGGCTCAGTGACAGATGCAACATTAAATTTTACTCCTCAAATAGATACTTTGTGCACTAAGTTAGCAAAAACAACATTTGCAGTTTTAAATTTAACAAAAGAGTTGAATAATAACGCATTAATGACATGTTACTACTCTTTAGCCTGAATTCAGCCATTAGCTACAATATTAGTATATGGGGTCAATCAGCTGAGGCGAGTAGAGTTTTTGTAAAAGAGAATTATTCGGATTCTGTTTGGTTTGAACCATAGAGAATCATGCAGAGATACATTTAAAATAAAAAAATTATGTTACATGTATTTACATATTTAAAATTTCTTGTTTCATGCACAAAAATCTAAATAAATTTAAAACAAATAGTGACATACACAGCTACCCCACCAGAAGTGCGAGGAAAATACACATAAATATATTCAACCTTAGCAAATATAAGAAATCACCTCACTGTGCTGGTACATACCTAGTTATATATATAATGAACTTCCTCTAGAAATAAGGTCACAAAATTCTTTTAGATTATTCAGAAGCAAACTGAAAATGTTTTTGAATGAACATTGTTTTTATAACATGACCGAGTTTTTTGATCGGTAATGGGGAATAGATTTACCTTATATGTACAGGATTATTTATTATATTTAGGCCACCCTTTATTATCGTTATTATTGAAGATAGAAAAAAAAGTTTTGGACAAAAGTTGTAGGTCTGTAACTGAACCCCTTTAATAAGTTAATGTAAGTACGGTGGCGTGCAGAAATTAATGGATACAAGAAGCAATAATAGTTTTTTTAATGGAACGCCCTGTGTATTGCTGAATTTTTTTATTTAAAAAATATGCCATATGATAGTTCTATGTTTAACCGTTTTCGAGTTATTGAACATTGAAAATCGTATTTAAGCTATTTATTATACGAACGGAAATTACAATTATTAAAGTAGTCTATGAAAAGTATTCTGTTATTATATGAAACGCTGACAGATTTAATAACAGAATACTTCTTATTTTCATACACTACTTTAATAATTGTAATTTCTGTTCGTACCTATAATAAATATCTTAAATACGATTTTCAATGTTCAATAATAACTCGAAAACGGTTAAAGATAGGACTATCATATGGCATATCTTTGAAATCAGAAAAAAATAGCAATTCAAAAATTCAACAATACACAGGGCGTTCCATTAAAAAAATGTTATTGCTTCTTGTACCCTTCAATTTCTGCACACCACTGTGCTTCAATTAACTTATTAAAGGGGTTAAGTTACAGCCCTACAACTTTTGTTCGAAAGTTTTTTTTCTATCTCCAATAATACTATAACAAAGGGTGGCCTAAATATAATGAATAACCCTGTATATGCAGTGTGTCCCAGGATAGATGTAACAAGAGGTGTAATGGACCAAAAATTTTGGAATGGTATTTGGGGATTGAGTCCTGCTTGTTGTAAAACTAAAGTGTACCAAAAATGACTTGATTTGGTGTTCTACAGGGTGTTTTATAAGCAAAGTTGTAAAAATCACCACTAATAAAGTACCTTTATTTTTCAAAATATGAAAAAATTCCACTAAGAAAAGTTATTTAGAATGCAATTTTATACCTTTATACCAAGTTTCAGGAATATACAATTATTTTTTTGAAACTTCCCATTTTTTCAATAAATTAGTATTTTATTTTGAACCATTCAATTAAAATTGCATAGAAATTATTTTTTGTGAATTAATATTTAAAGTTATGTAGAAGCTAAAAGTAGGCTATGAGAAAAGCAGTGGATACACATTTATCATTTATTACTGACATATCTGTCAAACGTAGTCAATATTATCCTTAATTTCTGTTTCAAATCAACGAACCAAGCATAAAAAATTAAGTGAAAATGGTACTCACAGTACGTGAAAAAAATTATATTGTGCAATGCTACGGAATTGGCGGTGAAAACTCGCTAAGAGAAGTGGTAAGCCAATTAATTTGAAATTTCCAAACACTGCTTTGTCACGTACTCAGGTTATGAGAATAATTAAAGTTTCTGGCTACTGGTAGTGTTCTTAACATGAAAAGAAAAATAAAAGCATATGACGAAGACAATGTTGGGGCTATTAGAGCTCATGCCCCTGTTATAGAAAATCCTAGGATGCCACTAAGAGAGAGATCAGCTCTTATTAATATTAGCAAGTCTGAACTCCAAAGAATTTACAAGGCAAAGAAAATTAGGGCATATAAAGCAAATTATAAACATACGCTTGAAGAGGTTGGATTTTTGTTTGACCTTTTGTTTGGCCTTTGGAGAAAAAATCATGGAAAAGAGATTTTTTCATCATTTCATAATTTTCTCAGATGAATCCACATTCACAACCAATGGTGTTGTTTCATCTCAGAATTGTCGGTTTTGTCCTTCTGAAAATCCAAATTTTAGAATTCATTGTAGAAGACAATATTATAAAAAAGTGACTGTGTGGTGTGCCGTTTCTTATCACGTTGGAGTTATTGGACCTTATTTCATTGAGGGAAGGTTAAACCAGCACACTTATTTACAGCTTCTTGAAAGATTTTCTGAACAACATTTAAATATTTTAAGAGATATGCATTTAGTCCATTTTCAACATGATGGTTGCCCTGCAACTCCACAGAAATGGTTAATCGGTGGTTGAATTTAAATTTTGGAGAAAATTGGATTGCCAGGAATGGACCGATCAAGTGGTCGGCGAGATCCCCAGATCTATCAATATTGGATGTCTTTTTATGGGGTCACCTCAAGCAGTTGGTTTACGCTGAACCACTTCCTAACGATGTAGCAGTATTAAAGCAGAGAATTACAAATGCCGTAAACTCCATACCGTTAGATCATATTCGAAACAGTTTTAAGGACTTCAGGCGAAGGGTCGAAATGTGTGTGGATGTGGGTGGTAGCTACGTCGAATAATAAATAAATTGTAAACATTGTTTTGTATTGGTCAATAATTAATTTGTTTGTGAATCTGTTATGTTTTTGATATTTATTACTTGTTATAATTGTTAAACCCACTGAACTCTACTATATAAATGGAAGGTCAATATCCATACCAATTTTTACGCCAAATTGAACCTCGCGCAAGTATGGCGACCATAAGGAGGAGCGCAATCGCACTACAAAATACGTCAGAGCCGGTCTTATTGTTACTGCAACTGTTTAAAACCCAGGACTTTGCCCCGATTCTTGCAACACAGTACCATACAAGATTGCACCATATTGTCTTAATTAACTTTGTTTATAACAGTCACAAAATATTACACAAAATAATCAATTTACAACAACTTTACACAAACTACAGAATAAACAAAGAATAAAATGGTGACACCGACTCTGGAAATTTCATCTAATCCAAGACTTACGCTACAGAATCTATGGAAAAGAAATAAAACACAGAATAGCGTCAGCCTGGCATCGGCGCGTAACTCCCGTAGACAGCCGTTTGGTTCAAGCACAGACATTAATTTCTCTACTGCGTCGATGCATGGCTTATAGTTTTTGAATTCGTTACCACTTAATCTGTGCCGTAATTGCCGCATTTTGTTCACGCGCATATACCTATACTGGCCTTCCATTTATATAGTAGAGTTCAGTGGTTAAACCTCATTAATCTTCTGTTAGTAATTGTTTCTGGTTTTACAATTAGTTCAATTAACATTATACCATCTCGTATATTCAATTTTTTATTTACCAATAGCCTACTTTTTGAGATGATTAACATTTGCTCCTACACAACTTTAAATATGAATTCAACTCTTAATTCGCAAAAAAATGGGAAGTTTCAAAAAAATAACTTTATATTCCTGAAATTTGGTATAGAAGTATAAAATTGCATTCTAAATAACTTTTCTTAGTGGAATTTTTTCATATTTTGAAAATAAAGGTACTTTATTAGTGGTGATTTTTATAACTTTGCTTATAAAACACCCTGTAGAACACCAAATCAAGTCATTTTTGGTATACTTTAGTTTTACAACAAGCAGGACCCAATCCCCAAATACCATTCCAAAATTCCAAAATTTTTGGTCTATTACACCTCTTGTTACATCTATCCTGGGACACACTGTATATTTCTTTAGTTTGTTTTTATATTTTCTTTTTATTATACATTTTTGTGGTCTTGTTTGTTTTATATAATTTTTGTAACATATGACATATATATTATATTAATTGGTTCTTATATTTTATGTGAATTTTCATGACAAAACCGATATTGTTTCACAAGATTTATGGTGAATAAATGTATTCTATTCTATTCTGTTCTATACTATTGCAGGTTTTTTTAAATTATTTTTATCTTTCCAAATAACGGAGATGTCGCCTGCTAACGTGATTCTGGGACTCCCGGTATATAAGCTTACTTTAAGTTTATTGATTTCAAATTTTTCTGTGAAAAGTTTTAGTTCTAAATTTACAGTATAACATCTCAAAACGTGTATGCCAACAGACGCCCATGACAGACCGACAGATTGATAGACGATTCTAATTTTCGTGATCTGGACAACCTGAAACGTGAAAATGCGAGAAAATCTTGGTGATTTCCTCAAGATTACAATACCTCGATCGGTAAACGAGGGAACTAAAAACTAGATTTTTTGGGAAGCATCGTATGTTATTTTCAGCGACTCGTCTGTTCTGTACAAAGGGTTTTTTTATTACATTTTTTAAAAGCATTTAAAGTATTTCAAACAAATTGTAACTAATCTTACTGTACGTTCATTATCTAAATGTCGTTTCTTTACTTCCCAGCCTTATCTCAATTACTGTTTGCTAATCTTCACCCTCTTCTTTCACCCTTTACTACTCGCTGTCACTTTCAGACGTACTCTGTCATAACGCAAAACGCTATCAGATTCTGATAATTAACCCTATCAAAATAAGAACATTTGCGGAAGTGTCAGGGGTGCGCTCTCGACGTCTCTGTGACACTGCGGTGAAGTGTTCCTTGTAATAATTAGTTTACTGGCGTCGGAACCTCCCTTTTTGTGACAAACCCGTAAATACTATCCTGCGGATGACTGTCAATAGCTTTAATTTAAATTAACCACCGTTTCGAAATTGAATAAAATACACTGTATTCAAATTGTAGCTTGGTTTTTATTAGAATCACACAAATTTTGTCATTATTTAACGGATGATATATCAGACTAAAGGGAACACAAAGTGTTAATAATATTTTTTTTTGCGATTTTGTATCAATCCCTAATAATAAAATAAAAATACTTCAGGCTTCTGGTGTCATGTTAACACCACGCTCTGCGAGTTCTAAAATAGCCTATGCAATGCAGCATTGTACTCATCATCTAAACAATTTGAAGTATAAATCTGCATGGCTTAATTACTTCCACATCCAGTGGAAGTACAGTAACGACAAAAAATTTTTGAAAATTTTGATTGTTCAAATAGGCTTAGAATGTTATGAAACGTCGACATTTTAAGTTTGAGAGAAAAAAAAATTTTTGTCTGTCTGTCAGTCTGTAACTTTTTTTTGTGCGCACGTTTACTCTCTAACCGTCTAAGATATCGACTTGAAATTAGGTACACATATGTACTTTAACGGGATCTGGAACTAGATTATATTTTCATCTTATTCCGTCGAAGGGTTGGGGGTAAAATGGGGTAAATGGGGGGTAAACAGGTAAATCAAGCAGGTAAGAGTCCATAAAATTGGTATTTAGTGTATACAAGAGAAGCTAAGGTTTCAAAAAAATTTTGGCATTAACCACCCCCATTGCCACCCCTACCCCATTATTAAAGGGGATGAAAAAAAATTGTGATTTAGTGTGTGTACAAGAACCAAAAGCCTCAAAATATTTTTTTTACTTCATCCACCCTCCACTACCAACCTTCTACCACCATCCCCACCCCCACTACCAATGTGGCATATCGTTTTATAGGTTTTTGGGGTAGACGATTTCAAATATTATGTTGTTAAAGTTACCTTGAGTAGTAAGGATGCGAAGTGGCTTTCCTCGACTACTATGGATGCGCAGTAGGTTTGCCCGAGTATTATGGATGCGCAGTGGCTTTCCTCGAGTATTTTGGATGCGCAGTGGCTTTTTTCGAGTATTATAGATAGCAGTAGGTGACCTCAAGTAGTATGGATGCGCAGTGGGTTACTTTAAGTAGTGGCTTTTCTCGAGTGCTATAGATGCGCAGTAGGTTACCTCAAGTGACATGGATGCACAGTGGGTTTCCTGGAGTAAAATGGATGCGCAGTGGGTTACTTCAAGAAGTATGAATGCGCAGTGGTTTTCCTCGAGTAAATTGGATACACAGTGGGTTACCTTGAGTAGTATGGATGCGTAGTAGGTTTCCTCGAAGAAAATGCTTGAAGTAGAGGCTTTACTTCTATCGTGTAGTTTACGACACACAACGATTTTTTATATCCTTGTCATGCCATTTTCTGCGTATTACTTCCACATTGAGCTGAAGTATATTAATGCAAAAAAATTTTTTGGAAATTTTCATTGTTTAAATAGGCTTAGAATATCATGAAACGTCAATATTTTAAGTCTGAGCAAAATAAATTTGTCTGTCGCGTCATGTCTGTTAGTCTTGTATCTTTTTGGTGCTCACGATTACTCTGGAACCGTTTAAGATATTCACTTAAAATATGCCACACGTATGTATTTTAACGAGATCTGGAACTAGATTATATTTTGATCTTATTCCGTTGCAGAGTTGAAGGGTAAATTGGTAATTGGAGGTAAATAGGTAAATCAAGCAAGTAAGAGTCCATGAAATTGATGTTTAGTAAATATAAGAGGAGCTAAGGTCTCAAAAAAAATTGACATTAACCACCCCCATTACCACCCCCACCTCATTATTAAAGGTGGTGAAAAAATAGTGTGATTTAGTGTGTGTACAAGAGCCCCCTTAATTCACCCCCACCACCGCCCTACCCCCATTACCGATGTGGCATCTAATTTTATGATTTCAAATATTATACTAATAAAGTTCCATAAACCACATAGTGCAGTGCAAACATAGTATTTTTTTGTAAGATACTTGGATGTGGAAGTAGTGATTCCATGGGCAGCGGTTTTTTACGTTATCTTAATAAGAATAATAGTAATAATTCTTAAATCTTATTAATTCAGAATATTAATGTAGAATATATATACAAGGTGCGTCTGTATTTCCGAAACTGTTAAGAATACAGTTAGTACATTTTTTATATATTTTTTTTATATAAGTGTTCAATGGTGCTTTTACTTCCACGTCCAGTGGAAGTACAGTAACGACAAAAAAATTTTTCAAAATTTTTATTGTCCAAATAGGCTTAAAATGTCATGAAACGTCGAGATTTTAAGTTTGAGCGAAAAAAAAATTTCTGTCTGTCTGTCGGTCTGTCTGTCTGTAACTTTTTTTTGTGCGCACGTTTACTTTGGAACCGTTTGAGATATTGACTTGAAATTTGGTACACATATGTACTTTAACGAGATCTAGAACTAGATTATATTTTCATCTTGTTCCGTCGAAGGGTTGGGGGGTAAATTGGGGTAAATTTGGGGTAAATGGGTAAATCAAGCAGGTAAGAGTCCATGAAATTGGTATTTAGTATATACAAGAGAAGCTGATGTCTCAAAAAAATTTTTGGCATTAGCCACCCCCATTACCACCCCCACCTCCTTATTAAAGGGGATGAAAAAAAAATGTGATTTAGTGCATGTACAGGAACCAGAAACCTCAAAATATTTTTTTACTTCATCCACCCCCCACTACCACCCCCACCCAACTACCGATGTGGGGTATCGTTTTATGGGGTTTTGGGGTAGAGGATTTCAAATATTATATTATTAAAGTTCCATAAACAATTATTTTCACGTACAAAGTTTTTTCGTTGTGAGTGACTTGGATAGAGAATCTGGATGTGGAAGTAGTGATTCCTTGGGCAGCGGTTTTTTTATTTTTCTGCCATTTCCGGTTGTACCGAAAAAAAGCGATTCAACTTTGTTATTTTAAATGGAATATCCTGTTTATTTTTATACATTGTCAACACCAAAAGCGCACACCTTCCAAACTGTTTTATTCAATATGTGCTATGTGCACTGATCAAATTATTGTTATTTTTTAAACTTTGTTATAAACAGTTTATCAATAGTGAAGAAGTGGCACTGTAGTAGATTGAAATTATTTTATTAGAAAATTATATAATTACATAAAAACTCGATAAAATAATTCAACAAATTTGAACGTGAGTGAATGATCTACTAGTACATTAAATCATTATACGATTACAGTGCTGCTACCTATAAGCTGCCATCAACGTCGTGTTTTGATACCAAAGCGAAAACAAGTTTACATTCAATGTCTACACTATTCTCTGAGTCGTTCCATCCATGAGAACGTTTCGTATCTTCACTTGAGATTTTCTCGAAAATTGCTAATCCTAGAGAAAACGAAAAAAGTTTCCGGCTTGCCATTCGTACCCTTACAAAGCTATACGAGCTCTAAGGACCCCGCAGAAACCTTATGGAAACTGGCTCTCAGTGAAATTGTCTGAAATTGAGATATGTTATAGTTCATGAGCTCCTGATAAAAAGTGCTTATGGTTGCAAGACCGAAAACAGGACAGTTTTTGCAATACGCGGGATGGAAGGTCACCAATTTCGTATTCTGAGGCACCTAGATGTGCATGAAGAATGTGTGTTTGATGCAATTTATAATTTTTAGTTTCACACACCCACATCTCCAGCTACCCGTACTTCTTATTTCTCCTTGATAATACCTCAAAAGAATGGTATTTTAATAGGCTATTCAACGGCGCACAGTGGGGCAGGAACAGGGACGCACTCAGAAAATTGCCGAGGGGGGCTACTACAAATAATAATAATGATTAATACATTTAATATATTTATTGAACAAAAGATTAACAGGGACTGTTAACACTCTGGTGTGCCGGAGGGGGAGTTGCGATTCAGTGGGACAACAAGCATAGCCCATGATGTATATATTGCCACGACCGCACAATCGTATATTTCGTACAATGTATTTTGCTTTTATATTTTGTTTATTTATATTTCATTTTTAGTTTAAAAATATGTGATGCTGGCTTAAGCCCCCAGAGCCCCCCCTTCAGTGCGCCTCTGGGAAGGAATTGGTAACGTGGCATTAATCGTAAAATGAAACGAGCTAAAGGACTATATGTTGTTGACATATGGCAAGAGAACATATCAGTGTATCATTTGCGCCACTATCTAACGTCATTCAAGGTCACTTCGCCTACTACCGCCTCCATGAAACTGATATTGTTAAGTAGTATTTGCGTATGCTCGATGCGCTGAATTTGATAGAACTTTTAAGCGGAGAAACTCATTTATATCTGTAGTTTTTCACTTAATTAACACCAATACGGCCAGGTATGTACTCAATATATAACGTTATTTTACTATAATTGTTAAGTTATATAGTAATTATAATTTCAAAAACAAGCCTATGCATAAACTACAATATATTTTGTAACCAAAGAAAAAGCTTACTTCCACACACATCCATTTTGTGAATTTGATACATTATTATAGATGAACTATTCTAGTATCAAAATTAAAATTAAACTGGTACTTATGTGTACTTGTTAAAATTTAAATTGAATTCCTGAAAATGTATTTCATGAATATTTTTGAAACGTGTACTACAGTCGAATTTATTTAATTCAATTTCTTTCAGCGACAACATTCCATTAGAAATTTTATTGTTGATTTTTATGTACTATTGTCTCCTGATTACGAAAAACATATTTGCGCCGAAAAATTCCTAATGCGACAAAAGTTATATGCACTTTTTGACGCAGTTTCTCGGATTTTCTACTTATCTAATATATCTTGTACTAGTAATCGAACGGGAATTTTAAAAATATTGATTTATTTGAAATATAATTCTTAAAAATTATAGACCCATTCAATATGTCCATCCGCCATCTTGGAAAAACTATAAAACACCAAAAATGTCCGAAAAAATCCAACTTGAATATATTTTCAATAAAAGTGCATTTTCTACAATTTTTAAAAATGCATTTCTTTGACCTTCCTGTTTTTCATATATTATTATTATTACCATGTGTATGCTTAATAAATTTCGTTATCAAATTAATGGAATTTCATTTTTTATTAAATTTTTGAAGTTATACGAGACTTTCTATAGTATATTTCATTTTATTTCGATGAAAATTGGGTGAAAAAAAGGAGGATCAGGGAAAATGCATTTTTGTAAATAAAAAAATGAACTTTCTCCCCTTTATGTACCTAAAAGAACCTACAATAGCAAAAAACAAAAAGTGGTGCACAACACCTCCATGATACTTGACGATTAAAGAATTTTATTTCGTCCGCCATCTTTGACCGTTCTATTTGACCTAGAGTGTCCGATTTTAGTGCATTATATTTGACTATAGATAAGTTTTATTTTTACCAACTTTGGTGAAATTACTCCTTCTTACCGAAAAGATATTCTATTTTGATTTTTTCGGCAATCGTTTGTGTTTTTTATTTTTCCAAGATGGTAGATTGACCTTCACATATCGAACAGGTCTATATTTTTACATTTCAACTCAGATTTAAAATGTACACTCTCAAAAACCAGAATAAATGATTTTTTTAGGGATTTTTCCGAAAATTAGAATTATTGCCACGTGTTCGAATTCCTGCCCCTCTGTGGGACGTAAAGAAAATTGAACTTTATAGTTGAAAAATACCCATCCAACTCAATATATATTGTTTTCTGTAAAAGAGATACCTATAGCAACGTATGTATAAGTTTTCATTATTTAATGTGCATTAATAAAATTGCAAGTAATCGTCATTTTTTGATAATAGATCTAAAAAACTGCACCTAAAAGCTTTGTTGGTAATATATAATATAAAAACTGTTTTCTACACAATAATACCCAAAAATACACGCTCATTTGAATTTGCGCAGGATTTCAACGTAATAAATAAAAAAACATTATTTGAAATATAATTCAGTGGATTAAGAGTATATCTTTCTCACGCACATATCAACGAAGAAAATACAAAATAAACTGTTCGCATTAGTTCTCGGGCAGACGATATTTATTTCTACTATTAATATTTATTTGTATTATGTTTAAGGGCTGCTTCATTTCGGAATTAAAGAATAAAACCCTAATAAATCTAAGCGACAGTGAAATCAGTAAAACGGTTTTTCACGGTGTACTTCTCCAGGCCACAAAGTGGCCCGGTCAATTTATTTGTATCGACAGTCCCCTTAAGCAGTTTTATCTTACTTAAAAGGGTCTTTCGAGGTACTTGACCAATTTGCCAAATGAACTACTTTTTTATTTATCGCCACTAGTTCAATTGGATGACCCAATTTGAAAAATTAGCATCCCGGAACACAAGAAATGCACTTACGCACCAGGAAAAAAGTTATGGTAAAGAGCAAATTCAGTATGTGTGCAAAGGGCGCCCTATTAAATGCAACAAACTGATTAGGTTGAAATACTTTACAAATTATTTTGATGATGTACAAGGTTATTCATTATATTGACCCCCTTTATTTCCTGTTATTTCTCTAATATTTTCATCTAGCATGTTGTGCAATTTTATTCCTATATATCCAAAATATTTTGCCCAATTGTTTTAGTAATTTTAATTGATTTAAGAGGTCCTTGTTGTTTACTTTTTGTATCATATTGATGTGTTACTTGCTCATTTTCTTTGTTACTATTTTGTATTATTTAGTAAAACAGTGTGGCAATGTATTTGCTCAATCGTTAGCAATGTTGAATCTTGGAATAGGTGCTCTGTAGGATAGCGATAATGCTTATTTAAAATAATTTTTATGATTTTTTCCAGAGGTGAAACACCACCCCAGCCGATTATTCCGTCCCTTAATATTGATGCAACTAAAGCATTGTAAAAAGTAATTAATTCATTTGGCTTTAAAATCATTTTTAACTGTTTGAATTTATATATTAGGCCACGTATTTTTTGTAATAGGTTTTTACATGTTTACAGTATTTCATTTTTTTTGCCAGATCAATGTATATAACGTCGTTTTCATCCTTTATATCTAGTTTATTAAAATTTGGCAAGTTTGAGCTGACGTTAATTGCAAGAACAATGTATCTTTGCAGTTAATTGTCAATTTTTTATTATCAAATGATCTCTTTATTAGTTGTAGATCTTTTTCAATATTTTTAATTTTCCCATGAATCACTTTCGTAAAAAATTGCAGTATTGTCAGAAAACGAGAGGATTTTTTCCTGCTGTTTTCACAGTAAGTATGTCATTCATATATATTATGAACAGAATACTTTTTCAGGTCTGCTTGCTTTATCCCCTATCTTAACAAACTGTTTCCTATCTTCTAGGCATGGTAGCTCCGAAAAAGTTTTTGGGACTCACAATGGACTCCAGCTTTAGTATGAGTTTCTTGTGACAAATCGTGTCAAAAGCTTTCTTTAAATCTAAGAAAACACACAGTGATGGTGTCGATTGGTCCACGGCATTGTACTTGAGTTTTGTTAAATATTCTATGGCGTCACTAGTTTTCTCGAAAACCATATTACAGTTCCGATAATAAATATATTTTGTCAAGTATAGGCTTATTCTTTGTTTTAATATTTTTTCTAGAACATTGCTGATACAGGAAATATGTGAAATGAGCTTATAATTTTCAACTAAACCCACATCTCCAATTTTGTGTATAGGTGTAACTATTGCTTTCTTTAACTCATGTGGAAATGTTCCAGTTTCTATTACTATGTTAAATATATAGCATAGTGGTTTTGTTATTATATTGCTCCAAGTCCTTCAAACTTTCAGCCCTGACCCCACCTTTACCTGTAGCTTTATTATTTTTTAATTCCCTAATAAACTTATTTATTTTGGGCTCATCAATTGGGTGCAGAAGAAGTGAATTAGGAGTTCTACAAAGATTGCTGCTCTGGATGATTTTTTATTTTTTGTGCTAATTTGTTGCACAATATTCATTAGATCATTAGATTCATTTGAAAGGGCATAGCAAGATAAGCATGTAAAATCTGCCCCCAAACAAAATTTTGTTATATTTGAAGGGGCTTACCCTAAATATGATTTTCCCAAAATTTCAAGCCTGCAGCCGCCATTTTGGTGGAGTGGTGGGGGGTTTTTGATTTTCGTTTTTTAAAATTTTCTCGGACACCGTTGTACGAAAAAAATCCGAAAAAATTCACAGTTGTTACTTACATGTTGGACTATTTACCCAATTTTTTTCATAATTTTTAAATGCAAATTTCATATGCCACAAAAATTTCAAATTTTTGCACACAATTTTTTGGCACTTTAAGAAAGAAGGCCACTCTGGATTTTTCATCGTAAATTACTCATTTATCAAGGCCCATTCTCAAATTTTTTTCATATTTTTAAAAAATGTGGAAGATAGTTAAAAAAAAACGAAAAACTGCATTACCGACCATTCTTTTATACGCGCCTCACTATTATTTGGACGCATGTCTTGTTAACAAATATACAGGGTGTTTCATTAATAATTGGACATATGCCAACTGGAGAATCCTTAGTTCAAAATATGAAGATTTAACCTGAAACTTAGATAAAATGTGCCTCCTTACTGAGATAAAGTTGTAATTTTTTTCTTTTTTTTTTTGCAATAGTTGATAAACAAAATTTTGTTTCGGGGCAGATTTTACTTGCTTATCCTGCTATGCCCTTTGTTCTTAGTCTGTTAGTGTTATATCACCTTTCTTAATCAATTTGATATCGTTTTATTTTTGGAGTTTTTATTTGTTAGCATTTTCACACAATGCCTTAAATTGCGTATATTATTATTATATATATTTTAACTCAATATTATTGGGATGTTTTAGTACATCTTGATACATTTTATCCCTGTTGTAACAATTGTATTATTTCAATATTTTAATCAATTAAATGTTAAATTCATTCAACAGACAAAAATTCCAAAAATATATTTTCTGGCTTTGGTATTATTCAAACAAACTCGAAAATTTTAAGAAAAATGAAATACTCCTATTTATATTATTGCCGGTACATAAGTTCCCAAAAATTTTCATGTGTGACAATGCCTTTAAAAAAAATAACTTCATATTCACAATAAATCTTTTAGGAAAAAAATTATTAACTATTGGTTTAGATGTCACAATGTATCTTTACACAGCACTGTTGCAAAATATAAGATTTTTTTATTTTCTGACCTGATATGTTGCATAATAGGTATTTATTTATTATAATTGTATATTTTTTAAAACTCAGTACTTATGTTGACATAATCCAAATGCTTTTACCATAACATTATCTTTCTACTTCAATCCTCCCTCGATGTTCAAACATTAGTTTTACATTATAAAAATGCATCTCTGAGAAAATATTTACCTAAACGCATAAAAGTAGGAGACAAATCTAAATTGCATGTCGGGACGGGCATAAAAAAAGCATTTAAATATCTTACTTCATCAACGTCCTATTTTTTGGGCTTCATGTTTTAACGCTTAGCGAATTAAAACATAATACTAGTGCAGGGTGACTTCGTGCGCGTCTCATCTGTAGAGAAGACTGGGACTTGTTCTCAGCTACTATGATCATCTGTTTCTTTAATCAAGTTGCAACGAACCGTTCAGATGTTAATAACCGTGTAAAAAAGTAATTAATGCTGGTATGTAAACACACAGGCGACTATCTGTAAAATTAAATGTGTTTGATAGCTAGATCGGTTAGTAAATATAAATTCTTTGTCCAGAATAATTTACATTAATTTTGTATATACAGGGTGAACCATTAATAATAGGCCATAGTTCAAGGGTAGATTCTTTGGACCAAAATATGAGTATATAACTTAACATGCTTCAGTAAATTGTTGCTGTGAAAAAAGATACAGGGTGTCAAAATTGTAACTTTTTTTTTTTTTAGGTGGAGGCCACATCGAAAATTTACTCTAAGTTGCAGCAAATAGTTTATAAGAAAGTCAGTGAGTTTGCGTAGTTGTCACTCTTTAGTTTTTACTTACGTCATGTAATTTTTTCAATAAATATAATTTGTCCTCTTCAAATAGAGTTTGTTTTCTTTCTTAAAATCTTTCGCGGCAGTTTTCTCGAAAACGGTTGGAACTATCAAGTTCTCTCAAGTGTACCTTTTTTACGTGGAAATAACTCATGTATGAGATTTTCTTGTCAAAAGTGCCACAACGTTTCGTAAAAAAGAGAAAAAATATTCATCAGGTATAGCTCATGAGGCGCCCTCCACGGACTAGCGTGTTGTGATACATAAATGATTATTTTTTTAGCTTAAAAAATGTTTCCTTACCAAATTGGGAGATCGGTCAAGAGGTAGTTGAGATATTGCAAAAAAAATTACAATTCCGACACTGTTTATCTTTTTCTACGGCAACAATTTACTAAAGAATGTTTAGTTATATCCTCATATTTTGATTCGAAGAATTTACTCTTGAACTATGACCTATTTTTAATGGTCCATCCTGTATACCGGGTGAAAACGGATTCGTTAATATTGACTTATTGAACTAATTACCTAAGTAAATAAATAAAATAAACATTAAATTAATAAAAAAGTTATTCAATTAAATGTTCTATGCGTTTGCCGCCTTGTTCCCGACACAATCCGATTCTCCTAATATTTTCTCTGAGCAGGTTTTGTAAATGCTGTCGAGATATGGCTTCAATACCCCTTCTAATCCCGTTTTTCAAGATTTCTAATGTTGGTGGAGTTCTATACATTTTCTCTTTTATATATACTTAATTTTCAGGGTACCCCGTATATTTTGAAGCACCTGTAGCTTGAGCCCACATAAGATCCATCTCTCACAGAGATATGGGAAAAAGAAAATTGGTTCGGAATTTACCATAGCGAAGGTTATTAATTTCCAACATTAGTTTTCGCATCAAACTTCATTAAAATCGAAATATTTCAAAAACCATTGGTTTTTTAGATAGGAAATGATATTGAAAGTTACCTTAAAATAATGAATAAAATTCGAATCCGGCGTAAGCAATAAGGCATGCCATTTAAAATAAGGAAGTTGATGTCAACTTTCGGTATAACCGGAAGTGTCACATACCTGACGTTATTTTCATTAAATAGAGTACCTCTGAAAACCTCTCTTTCTAAATGTTTAGTTTCAAATTATTTGTAGATTTTCTAAAACGTCTAATAGGCCACTAACCGTGATGCACCCTGTATAATATATACATACGTGATTATAATTAACTTATAACTTATTCTTAACTATATTTTTGGTCTGACGAAAGAATTCAACAACTTTGTTGATTTTTATAAAGTCAATTGATTCATCAAAAAATTATTTCAAATGATTATTATAAATCAACTGCCATATTGGATCCCAATGGTGAATGCAGATGGCGTTCCTTTGAAAATGATTCCATATGGCACAACTGATAAGTATACAAGTGGCAATATTATTTTACAAATAGCCATTTTTTTCTTCAAGCCCAGACAATTTTATAGTGAAATCTCCGAAAACTTGCAAAACAAATTATTTATTTTTATGAGTTCGTGAAAGTGTATAGAATAATATCCTGACAATACATTCCGATCGGATGCAGAACATAAAAAAACAGAACATAGAAAAAAATTTATTTTTTTCATCCATTTTTTCAAAATTTTGAAATTAAGTCAGGAGAAAATAAAAATACAGGTGGATAGACCACGTGTTTCTGAACAAAAAATGTCGTAATAAAATTTATCGCTAAAGCCACGGTATTCCTGAAAAAATAGTAAAGTAACTGTGTCACTCTACTCGGCCAAACGCACGGTTAAATGTAAACTATAGAACTTCTAAAAATTCTTAGCAGTTCTATCGAGTAAAATGAAGCTCTTTTCTCTTTCTGATTACACATATTTAACATTTTTCTTAGTAAATAGGAAGGTAAACCAGTGTCACAGTCATGCGTATTCAAGAGCGCGCACGCATGGATCTTTTATTACTTCCACATCCAGTGGAAGTATAGTAACGACAAAAAATTTTACTTTAATTGTTATTGTTCAAATAGGCTTAGAATGTCATGAAACGTCGAGATTTCAAGTTTGAGCGAAAAAAAAATTTCTGTCTGTCGGTCTGTAACTTTTTTTGTGCGTACGTTTACTCTGGAACCGTTTGAGATATTGACTTGAAATTTGGTACACATATGTACTTTAACGAGATCTAGAACTAGATTATATTTTCATCTTGTTCCGTCGAAGGGTTGGGGGGTAAATTGGGGTAAATTTGGAGTAAATAGGTAAATCAAGCAGGTAAGAGTTCATAAAATTGATATTTAGTATAGACAAGAGAAGCTAAGGTCTCAAAAAAAATTTTGGAATTAGCCACCCCCATTACCACCCCCACCCCATTATTAAAGGGGATGAAAAAAAATGTGATTTAGTGTGTGTACAAGAACCAGAAACCTCAAAACATTTTTTTACTTAATTACTTTAAACATTTTTATGTCATCAGCGAAGAGTAGTATTTCGCAGCTTTTTACTGACTGGACAATATCATTTATGAATAATAAAAAAAAAGAGGCCCCAGGTGTGAGCCTTGCGGGACACCCGAAGCAGTAATCAGATTCAAAATTCCGAGTAATAACGTTACACTTGACTTTTTTTTTTTCGGGAGTACCATGGCTTTAGCAATAAATTTTATTAGGACATTTTTTGTTCATAAACACGTGATCCATCCATCTATATTTTTAATTTGTTCCTACCTTGACTTAAATTCAAAATTTTGAAAAAATGGATGGAAATTTTTTTTTTTTTCACTTCTTTATGTTCTGCAACCGAGCGAAATGTAAACTTTTCAAGATATTATTCTATACACTTTCACGAACTCATTAAAAAAATATATTCATTTTGTAAGTTTTTAGAGGTAAATACAACTGGGCTATTCGTTTAGTGGCCAATATTTATTCTCATGGCAATATCTAAATTCTCCTTCTATATTTAAACGCAATAGAATCAAATGGTTTCCTAATCTGGCATATTCACGGTGTTCCTGAAATACAATTGACCGGATCTGGGTGACGTGCTAATCAATAAAAACACCTTAGGCGATTTAAATGGATTGTTACCCCAAAAATCTCAAGTGCCGTTAAGATAAGAGACGAATAAATCCATTCATAAATTGATTACAATGGATATTTAGTGATATTTGAATTTCATCTTATATCATTTTAAACTGGGAAGTTGTTATTAAACGTTTATAGATAGCATCAAAATCGCCAAGCCCTACAGACTATCTAAAGACCATTTTATTCCACCCCGTCGCACTTTGAGAACATAATTTATTCTGAATCAAATTAAAGGATGTCATTAAGGGGTTACGTTATTGAGGCAACTTTAAAGTTAATATTAGATTTTTGTAAAAAAAATGAGTCAGCTTTCCATTTTTAATTTCTTTAGCACTTATAAAGGGAACAAATGAACGGCGTACAACAAAGTCATTGAAGTTTATTTTGAAATAGTTATCATAGATTATTTTATCTCAAATCCGAAGTTTTAATATTCGATCGTCATTAGAATCAATAGTTCATTGCTCTTAAGCAGTAGGGTGCATTTGGTGATCTCAAGACGTGGCGGAAGATCACCAGATGAGATATTATTGACGCGTGCTGAAGAATAGTGAGAAGAACTTTGAAACATAACCAAAAGACGTTCAGCTGAGATGTGGATGTGCCGGGGGATAGTGCAACAAATTTTGGGCAGAGATTTACACTTGATACCAGCATGAAGTCTTCAGAAGCCCACTTTTATGAGTTGTCCAGATAACAAAATAACACAGGTCTGCAAAAAAATTTTGTATGGAAACTTTTTTATTATTTAGGGTGATCTAACAGTTTTGAAGGGTGCTGAATCCGAAAATGGCTCTTATAGCAAATTTTGTCAGTTTCAATTTTGTATAGAGTAGTCAAGCCGCTACGACGCATAGTTTCCGAGATATAAGCGAAAAAAATGGGACCTTAAAGTGCCCCCCTCCCCCCCGCTCACCACCTAAGAGTGGAGACTTTTGATATGTTCATCTCCAGACTAGCCCAAACAAAGTTCCGAAGTCAAATTTTCTGTCCCTAACATTTCCCTCTACACCCTATTTTTAGCATTCGTTGTCTGGATTAAACATATCGACAAATATAAGTAGTGATTCTTGTAGCAAATTTGCTTCAATTTTGTATAGAATGGTCAAGCCGCTACGACGAATAGTTTCCGAGATATAAGCGAAAAAACAAAAAATGGGACCTTTAAAGTTCTACTAATATTGTTACCAATTTTTTTAAATAATGTACAGTTGGCGATTTAAATATGTCTTACTAGTGGATCTTCAGTACTGCGTACCTCTACACGTGGGACCCTGAGACATCGTTGTTCTACCGAATACACAAAATCAAACAACTCTTGGCAAACGATTCTAAACATTTTTTTCAGATAATGAAAAAGAAGATAAATATTTTTGGTCACAAAATTCACATAATTTGTCAAAGTTCATTTTGGCGTGCATAAGGTGGTTCCACAGGATAACCACTAGTTCTGAAAGGGGGAAGAAAATTTATTTTCATTTTAATGCCTTAATAGCAAACTGTGTATGAGAAATGGTACGGAGATCATACATAACAGAAGTATCCGTATCATTACTGATATACAAGCAGTTCTCGAAGCCCTGGATGTAGTACAGATACGTTCCAAAAAATGGTAAAAACTGTCTTGATTCCCTGGCAAAACTGGCCGAACCCAATGGCGTACATAAGAGTGGATGCGAGGACATCAGGATAATGTCGGTAATGATAAAGCAGATAAATTTGCCAGAAAAGGCGCAAAAACAGCCTTGATAGGACCCGAGCCATCCTGCTGGATATCACACAACACCGCAAGAGGATTGGTAAGGGAACTATTAAGTCAGAAACATAAATTGTCTTGGACTGGGGTGTCGGGGATGAGACAGCCACCTATATTGTTGGTGAACTATCTAAAACGAAGACCAACAAACTGCTAAAGCTGAGCAGGAAACAGCTGAGACATAGAGTTGATGGCCAATTCAGAGTATAGAATGTGTGGTAAGGAAGAGAAAACTTCTTACTACATATTATGTGAATTCCCAGCATTGGTGGAAGGAAGGCTTTAATACTTCGGGAAACTGCTTGTGATGCCGAAAGAGATAGTTAGACCTCTATCGATAGCATAATCTTCTTGGGACAAATGGGGCTAACGGGTTAACGCGATCATGGGGTACAACAAAGCTTATGCTTCAGGGTTTCTTGACGCAGTAACCCGTAAGAAAAAACATGCCTGCAGAATATAAGGTACTTAAATTCGTGGGACAAAGCTGCTTGGCTATCTGAGAAGATGTTTATTGATCTGTGTTTGGGATGATTTCTTATTCTAAGCTCCGTTCAAACAGTCCAATGGCACAAATACAAATTTCAGCCCGATTCCGCAGTATTACCCAGGTTCTTAGCCTTGGGTTACAACTGTATATCCGGCTCTATTTCCTCAAGGAGTTTTGAAGTTATTTGTGAACCAACAACTATTTGTCTTTGTAGATTAGCATTATTACGATCCCGTTCATTTCTTCCAGGAAAGAGGATGTTAAAGAGGAGCCCGTAGTTGGCCATTGTAGGCATCACATTCGAAAGAATTGTTGTTGAATGTTGTGGGTCTCTATGTCCCCTATTAGCGTGTTGCGTTCCCATCGAATATAATAACAACTGACTGATGAAATCTGTTAACCACCTGATCTCTCCCTTAAGTTATACGTGGAAAGGGAGTAGATCCAGGACTATTTCCAGATCTACTGACGGTGTGGTATATATTGCACCAGTTATTTACCTCATGTTTGGCTCTATTTGTCAGACAATTCAGTTTTGGTCGCTTGTTGTAGAACCGATAACAACGAAGGTATTCACAGATTCTTCGACTCTGTCCACAAGGACAGACTTGCTTTGTCGATTACCTTTTCCAATTGGAGTTTTTCAAGTGTGTTATCTAGTGTAACATTGGTTCTAAGTTACCATGCTTCCTTGTTACTGTTTGTAGAGGTTTGCAAGCGTCTACTCTCTTTCATAGTAGATGTGTACAAAGAGGAGGTCAGCAAAGAGTAATTCGTGGTCATTTTCAAACGTATAAAAAGGCAACAAATTTTACGTCCGAAGCAGATAGAGAAGAGGCACAAGTTCTGTTACTCAAGCTTAGTACGACACCAAGAAGAGACATGTCTGAATGTAAATGATTAACAAAACTTTCTCGAACTAATCGTAACCTCTTAATCTGTTTTTTGCAAATGAGACATGCAAAACAGAACTACATATATTACAATTTATTTCCATGGACCGTCATATCCCGCTCATTAATTTAATATGCTTAAATTAACTTTTATCTCTTTATAAAGCAGGCCTTATAATCTTAAAGCTCGCGAAGTTAACTTATTAAATAATCTCTAGACTTGATTTATCTTTTCTCTCACAACCGCTAAATTATTTATTTGCCTACATTTTCTCGTATTATAAGGGCGGTTAGATTAACTTGGATAAATATTATATAATGGCTCTTATTCAGGAATTTCAAAGGGTGCAAATAATTTACACCGAGATATACAGACAGTCTCTAAAAGACTTTGGAAATAATAAGCTTTTAACTTTGTAAGCAGAACTTATACGACTCTAATAAATCAAATTAATTGTACTCCTAATCTCTTAACAGATGAAAGTTGTAAGTGATTCAATACTGAAAGCTTCATTTCTGAAGCTGACGAAAAAGGTCCCTCTTTACTGAATATTTTATTACAGTAAGACTGTACAATTAAATGATAGATTATAAGGAATTCTTTAGATATTTCTTTATGTTAATTCATTACGACAGTTTAGTTTCTTTCTAAATTTAGTAAAAGAAATATCCTTTATCTAAGTAATGTAGAATGATAATTATTATTATACCCATGTGTTTTAATCATGTAGGTATTTTATAAGCAGACAGAGATATATAATAATCTCGTATGAAAAGAAATTTTGGACAAAAATCCCTTTGTATGCTGAACTCAAATATCGAATAAAACACGTCTGCCTATGTGTGTCATACTAGGGGCGTAAAATCCTGATAGTACATCCATGATCGCACGGTTTTACGGGTTTCACGAATTCCATAATTTGTGTGGAAAATCGCGGTCGTAAGCCCTACATATACAGGGCGAATCAATAGTGTGTGGATGATCAATACTTCTTTAAAAGTTGTGGGAGATCAAGTGAGGCATGTTCTAAAATTATTTTAAAATCCACAAGGTGTTTCTATCTTATGCGTTAAAAATAGTTACAGCTGATTATTGACGCAAATACATGCAGCATGTCAAAAAAAATTAACGATAAAATGCTGGATACGGATATTCAGATTGACACGGTACCCTAATCCAGCGATACAGTGACAGGGCAGTGTTAGTGATTGTGATAAGGTTAATTATTTATTTTAGAAAAAATTTATGGTAATTTTGAAACATGTTTTATTTGTTCTATTTTAAGAAATAGTTGTTTCTTGTGATTATACTTTAATTTGTTAATAGGCCAGGCAACGAACGATTATAGAGGGAAATTTTATGGACAGAAAATTTGACTTTGGGACTTTGTTTGGACTAGTCTGGAGATGAATATATCAAAAGTCCCCACTTCTAGGTGGTGAGCGGGGGACTTTAAAGGTCCCATTTTTTGGTTTTTCGCTTATATCTCGGAAACTATGCGTCGTAGCGGCTTGACCATTCTATACAAAATTGAAGCTGCTACAAGAATCACTACTTACGTTTGTCGATATGTTTAACCCAGGCAACGAATGTTTAAAAAAAATTGTAGAGGGAAATGTTAGGGACAGAAAATTTGACTTCGGAACTTTGTTTGGACTAGTCTGGAGATGAACATATCAAAAGTCCCCACTTCTAGGTGGTGAGCGGGGGGGGGGAGGAGGGCACTTTAAAGGTCCCATTTTTTGTTTTTTCGCTTATATCTCGGAAACTATGCGTCGTAGCGGCTTGATCACTCTATACAAAATTGAAGGTGAAATTTGCTACAAGAATCACTACTTACGATATGTTGTTTTGTTCTCGAGATATCCGCAATTTAATGCTCTACAAGCTAGTTGCACCAACACTATTTAACAGAGGTTTAATACTAAACTTGGATTAAACGGGAAATGTACGTTGCACCAACTTTTAAACGTGGATTATTTTTTTTTAATCTCAGATCAAGTTAAACCACCAATTTTGAAGGTTTAGCTCACGTGTCTTCTTACTGATAATTTTCATACAGCTCCAGTGCTACCGTGACGTACATTTATTTCATACTAACTTTTAGTTAAAATTTGCACCAAAACAAAATATGTAGAGCCCAAACACACTACATACCTTGTGCCCAAAAGGTGTCGAATTTAAAACTAAATTGGGAGTGTTTCACGGCCGGTAATTTGAATTTCCGAAAAATTGTGTTTAAAAAAAGATTAAGAGACCCATTCGTCTTTTTTAAGTGATCAATATTAGGAAAAATACCACACAATTTAAATTCTGTCTTCCACGTGTTAGAATATGTTCTCAAAACTAAGGAAATTCAACATAAACAGAATCAACGTAATGACAACCATGTGACAACCGCATTATTTTCCTCACTTTATCCGACATATTTGGTATTTAAAGGCGCCATCTATTGAGCGTGATTTCCCCGAATTACAAGTCGTAAAATTCTTCCAACACATTTGTTATAATGAATAGCATTTTTGACACCTTCTTACAGCATTTACTGTATTTCCAATCAAACGCAGCTAATGTTTTGTTTTCCAATTCTTCTATGTTATTAGAACATTCTCTATAACCCAATATTTTTTAAATAACCCAAAGCCAGAAGTCGACAGGGGTTTCGGGAGATCTAGCTGGCCACAAAATAGGACCATTATTTCCTAAAAATTAAACAATATCTAAACTACTTTGTTGGTTATTAATGTCCAATTAGATAAATTAATTGTTAGTTATCAATTTAGTTAACTTAGCTAAGTAGACATTGATACACTAGTCCTGATATAGAGCGTCCCCAATTGAGCGTTTAAATAATTTCGTGTTTCATTTGACGTATGACCTGGGGCGTCATCGTGTTGGTAAATTAATCTCTGATATTGTCTATAATATTGTCATAGAATGTTAATAAAATTTTTGGTATTCAAATTACCGTGAAAAAAATGAGGTGTGTGTGTGTGCATAAGTTTCAGTGACACTGGTATCATACCAACTAGCCAGTCATTAGAACCTATTATTTGGTATCCAATAAAACCACACCATACACCAAATCCAAATCGTCCTTGACGATTAACTGTAGAGGTTACGTGCGGATTTTCATGGACCCAATGATTATTATGGCGATTAAAAATTCCGGCACTGCTTATATGGGCCTCGTCTGTCCATATAATTGTTCCTTCAAATTCTGGCACTTTATTGCACTAACGCAAAAACCACTGGCAAAAATCGAGACGCCTTTGAAAGACGTTTGACGGTGAGATGGTGACTAATCCTAATTTTGTAGGGTTTGAATTTATTTTTCTTTAAGCAACGCAACGCAGCGCAGTTGTTTTTGGGGTTCCTGAATTTTCCTATATTTCGCGAGGCGATATATTAGGATTTTCTGTTGCAGTTTCTAAAACAATATTTTATACAGACTCTCTACCTGCTTTTGCTCGATGTTTTTCAAATGATCCATACTCTTTTAAATTTTGTTGTAGCCTCTTGAATATTTTTATGTCAGGCTGTCTCTTTTCTGGATATCTAAAATTATTGTTTAGGCGGCACTTTAAGCACAAAGTTTTGCTGTCTATAACTTACATCTTAAAATAAAGCTTGGAAGCTAAATTTGAATCTTCTCCGTATTCTATAAAACACTTAATCATATCATATTTTTCACCATTACTGAATTGAACCATTTTTAATAATGCTCACTCGCAATTAATTCACAAATTAAATTTTGACATCCACGATTATTTCGATTTTCTTTCTTTTACTTACCATGGCCTTACTTTTACTTTTACCATGCCCTTCTCAATAAATATTAGAAATGCGGTAAATATGCATAGATGTCAATGGAAGACAATTCGAACATTTATTGTAGTTCAGTTTTTCCTATTTTTAGCAAAAATATTTTATATTATAAGAAGTGTTGTTGTTAGTAGTTTTCCATGGCGTCTTCACAAATATATTAACTTTTTCGAAAATTAACCACTTTTTCTAGAGATAAATATCACATATGATATATCATTGGATAGTTAATTTAAGTTGAGATCGAATAATGGAATAATTTACATTTAAAATAACACAAGTTATATATCTCGAAAACTGAGGCATGCATAATTTTCTGCTTAGCAGCAACGGATTTTACTCAAAAAAGTACCTTAAGAATGTGCTACTCGATTTTCGAGTCGACACTTGGTAATTGAGATGGTCATCCAAAAAATGTCAATTTTCCAAAAACGCTCTGTAGCTCGGTAAAAGATAGACGATCGCGGTTTGCGGCATTGTTCGTTTCTTGAAAATCGAGCTCAAGACACCTATATTTGCTTTTGTCTATCTGCCATAGTTTTAGAGAAAACCCCAAATCCCATTTACTTTGGTCCACCCTGTACAAATTAAAATCATAGAAAATAATCTAAAGCCTTTTAAAATCTTGGTGAAAAAGAAACTAATAAAACTATTTAGCTTAATGGGGAGTTTTTTGCAGTTATGATAAACCCATTATAAATACAAATAATCCTAGTAGCAAATTAGCTTTATAATTAGTTCTTACAGAACGCCTTACCTTACCTTATAATAGCAAATATACTTGAAGCCTAAAAGATCCTAATCACAACATCAATAAAGCAGAAGATCATTTTATAACTTTTACAAAACTTTTTTAAAATCTTCTGAAGTCCTAACGACTTTCAAATTATTGTTCCTTGTTCCAACACAGTTTTTATGAAAAAAACAAATTCTACAGAGAAAGAAAATTTGCGAATCCCACAACTGCACTTGCAGTGAACCCGTAGACATTTTCGGTAATCATGGCCTGTCATGCCGCAAAAGTACAGGGAGGTGGTCTCGTCATGAAATTATAAACGGCATCATCAAGAGAGCTCTGGTTTCGGCAGACATTCCTTCAATACTTGAATCAGTAGAGTGTTGTAGAAGCGACGGAAAAGGGCGGATAGAAGGCCCTTCTATGGGACGCTACTTGTCGTGGTACACTGGCATCGTCTTATATTAAATACACATCCCAAAAAACTGGAGAAGCTGCCCGCATCGGAGAAGATACTAAGAGATGTAAATATAAAGAACTAGAATTGCGTTTCTTTTTTTTTACCGTTTTCTGTTGAAACCTTGGGTCCCTGGAGCGGTGAGGTTAAAAAATGTATCAATCGTATAGGTAAGAAAGTTCACGGCGTTTCAAATAAAAAGAAGATCATTTGCTACATGATACAGATAGTCAGTTTGGCGATTCGAAGAGTTAATGACGCATCAATCCTGGGCACCATACCACCTTCTGCCAACTTGGGAGAAATTTTTTATATTCTAAATTAATTTTTTTATATATTTTTGTATTATTCAGTATTTTATTTGTATATGTTTAATCCGCCACCTGTTTTCAAGTCTATTAATTAACTATTAATGTTTGTATATTAGTATGTTTACGCGAACTCTTGCAAGTCAATTTTGAACCACTTAACGACGTCTGAGCTGAAATTTTGCATACATATGTAGTAGGGTGGCCCATCTTTTTCGAAATCGAAATTTTTTATTTCTCACCCCTGCAAATGGTTCCATTTGAAGAAAAAACAATCCCCTCAAAATATTATTGAGGCAAATTGAAGGCAAGGGGTGCCGCAGAATGCATTATTATGCAATAATAAAAGTAAATGGAATTATTTACATTCTTTGGTTGATGCATTGTTTTTTTTTTTTTTAATCAGCAACATTTATCTTTAGAATGACTAATCAAGTCATACAAATATCAAAGACATTATCTGTTGTGACTATGACATGTGTCATACTACTGTAAATTCGTAGTCTAAGAAAACTAGACTAGAAGTTTTTGAAATAAAACTCTCGTTTTATCTTTGTGTATTTTATTATGAAACGTTTTTTTCATACATAGTACCAAATATTATCCTAAATCTACAAGACATAAAGTAATAAAAACAATATTTTTTGCACTAGGCCAAAGCATGCGACAGGGTTTCTTTTTCACATTTGGAAACTGTGATTTATAATCATTTACAACTTGGAGTAAAAACTGTTTTTGGTCTTCATTTTTTGTTAAAATGTCATTATAGTCAGTAATAAGTTTGATTCCTCTCTCAGCGGCATCATTTACAACTTTAATTTTGTTTACAATATTGAAACATCGGGTATAACTTTCATTTTCCCTCCATTTTGTTGGATCATTTTCCAAAAATTCCATAGACAAACCTAATTTTTGAAAAAACTGTTTAGTGTTCTCGCATATGAAGTCCTGAATTTCCTTGTTTTCAACGTCAGTAATGTTACTAATCATAAGTCGTTTAATACCCTCTTGATTTGGTGCGTTCCTATTCAAAGTTTTAACCATTTCTCTTTTAGTGGTAACTGAAATATCGTCATCAAAGAAAGATAAGCCAACATTTACTGAATTAAGGTACCACAAATGGTTCACTATTTTCCTACTTGCGGCTTGAGATATTTTTTTGTCAATATTTTGATAATTAATGAGTTCTTTACAAAAGTCTAAGTCATGAAGCGGTGCCTTACTAGCAAATGACGCAGTAAACCAGGCCTTTACATAAACCTTTACAATAAAGAGACATATTATATCTTCAATACCTATTTTTTCTTTTTTAGTTAGTTGGAACTGATCTTGGAAAAAAAATATTTTTAGACAGTAAATGGCTTTGGCCATCCAACGTGCATGATGAAATGCCCCTGGTTGATAGAATGTCGTGTGAGTGGGCTCTTCTTCAACAAAAAGTTTAGAAAGCATTAAAAATTTTTTATAATCATCACGAGGCTGTTGCAAAGTTAAAGCTGCATTTAGAAACTTCACAATTTCGGCTTTAACTGGTTGTAAAATGTGTTTAATTTTTGATACCTGAAATCCAGTTTTTAGTTTATTTTGATCTATTTTAGGCCAAAATTCCCTAAAACGTTTAAATAGTGGCACATTTGGACCAGATGAGGAAGGCATTTTTGTGTCAAACACACTTCTCAAAACCACTTCAAAAATATGATGTCTACAAGGAAAATATAGAATATCTCTTTATAATTTTTGTTGCAATAGTGTGGCTGCCCCATTTATATAACCCATATTTGATGCTGTTGTATCACAACACAAAGCTATTACCTTTTCGTCCAAATTCCATTCACAAAGCACATCATAAACTGCTTCAGTCTGTTCTCTTCCAGTTGAATTGGGCAAAGCTGGTACTCCAAGTAGTTGTTCAATATCTCCACTAGTAACTAAGATAGCAAGTCTATCGATATTTCCCATTCCAGTGAGAGAAGGTAAAAGTTTTCCATCCCAATGGATGACTGGGGCCGGCAATTCAGAATTACCGAAGTCAGTTTTTAATATTTCAGCTCTTTCTTCGCGGATGCGTTGTCTAGAGCGCTGAAGTGTGGTTCTGCTGATGGACAAAGATGTGGTGTCATGTCCTAGTGCTTCTGCTACTGCCGTCAAAATATGGACTCCATACCTGTCGCTTATTTTGCAAGCATCAAATGCAGCGGCTATTTTTGGTGTGATGATGTTACATGTTCCATACAATCTCCTCTTTTTTGGCTGTGACGGGCCAGGCTGGTCTTGTAACAACTCTTCTTGGGCTTCGATTATTTCATCTTCATTTTCGTCGGAATCGGCTGAATTACTACTTGATGATGGACAGGTGACTGTTTCCTCTAATCTAGCTTTTTCTTGTTGACTTCGTTGCATTCGTTCGGATAATTTCTCCTCAGCTGATTTTTCTTGAGAAGCAAGTTGGTAATCAATACCATGCATAAATCCAGGACGTCCCTTTTTTCTTTGGTTAATTAAAAACTGCTTATCTTCATCTATTTTCATCAACTCCAATGCATTTGTACGGAAAAACTGTGAAAATTGTGGTAAAGTGCACACCCTGTGTATTGCAGGCTAGAACACTGTCTTTTAAAACGTAATTTTCGCGAAAATATTTACCAGCTCATAATTAATTATGTACTTGAGTTACAAAACAACGCTGTTTACGAGTGCGAAAGCATTAGTACTCGTATAGTATACGGTAAATATGAGACGCTTAATTCGCCGGTTAAAGAGCTAATTCAAAATTAAAAGGACATTTTGGTGTAAAGCGGGAGAAAATGAAATATTAAAATGTTGAAGGGGAAAGTGCTATGTTGTTAGTTAAATAAGCCTGGACAATAAAGACAAAGTGGCGGCACTCAAATTTACCTTTTATCAATTATGTTCTGGAAAAAATGGTATAATTTACTGCCAAACTGGTGCCCGTGGATCGAATACTACCTTCATAATGTGGCATAATTAAAATTTATTACACAAGTTTGTATTATAGCCCCGTCGTCAGAGACAAAGAAGAGTTCAAGTAACAATTTTAGGTTTAAAATACTCTGTTTCTAAGACTACTCATAAATGTAAATAGTCTAAAAGGAATCTATAAAACTGATTTAAAACCCTTATAAGACTACTGAGGCCTACCTAGAGAAAAGTATAAATTAATCTTTTTAAAATTACTATTAAAGCTTTCAAGTTTTATTGAATTATCTAAATTTTACTAGTAGAATATCTGAAGTGTATTATAAAACCACACTTGGTTTAGGATAAGCACTATACTAACATTTAATGCCTGCAGTACACTCTCGCCAAGACCGCTCGGCGAATGTCTCGGCGAGACATTTACCAAGAGGTGAGAAAGCACGAGGGCGATGTGTACACTCTCGCCGAGACCGCTCGGCGAATGTCTCTGTTTTTAGTAATGTGAATGAAAGACATGGATATTTTTACATTTAATTAATTTTATTTATTTGCTTTTATCATGATTGGAAAATATTATTTAGGTATTAAGCAAATCACAACTTACACACTTTTTTATTTATTACGAAATTACCTACTGTCTGTATACTGTTGCCCTAATCTGGGCACGCTAACTTACTAATTAGGTAAATATTTAAAAACATCATTATTGAAGAATCAATCAGAACAACTACTCTTCTAGCTAATACTGACGAAGTATTGAATTACATGACATGATTTCTAGCATTTTAAAGAAAAAAATTATGTTGAAAATAATATTTTCTAATAATGACATGGACGTTGGAAACCAAGAAGATGGTGGATGAAAACAATTCATCAAAATAGAAAAAGGTGAGTGTTGAAAATTTAAATGTGATTTTAATTATTATTATTTACCTCACTGTATAATAATGAAACATGCCTGAATTAATAAAGGATGTAGCCGGTTAAGCATATGAAAATGCCCATAAAGGAAATTACATGAAATGGACATCAAAATATTCCCTTGACTGTAAAAAAATATTTGTTACAATATTATTCCAGAAATCCAAAGTTGATAAAATTCTCAGAATATGTTAGTTATGAGGTAATCTTTGCAGAACGACAATCAACCCCCTCATCTGTAGCCTAATAACCCAGCCAGACCATATTTTTAAAGAAAATTAATAAATTAATAAGCAAATTAGCCTTATAAATGCTTCTAAATGTATTATGTATGATGTTTTAGGGCACCAGATTTTAGGTTTCTCAGGTTAAGTTTACTTATTTTTTCTCCAAGAAGTATGGTTTCCAAACGTTTTTTGTATAATGTAGTACAAAAATTAAGTTAACAATGCATCATCGGAATGACACAGAATGACTCTCGTCATCAGAATGACCTAATTACTAACTAAATAAACTTTCGAATTGATATGAAAATAAACAAATGAAAACAAAATAGAACAAAATTATAATGTTTAATACCTATTTAAAAAAATGAAATAAAACAAGAAGTTACAAAATCTACTACGTACTACTTATTAAATATTTCGTTAAAAAGTGTGTCAATTTCATCGTTATTTAAAACTTTAAAATATTTTGATGAAATTGGAACCGGTGCATCTTTTAATTTGCTCAAAATTCCAGTGCACTCCAGCTCCTGCCTATCTTCCTTATTGGGCCAAAAGAAAGTTTTATTGTTTTGGGCCATGAACGAAACAAGAATCTTGGTACCAATTTCTGTCTGTCTGTAATTAATTCGTGCACAGAAGACACTGCACTATCACCCACTTTTTGTTCCGTGAATTTTGAACACCCTGTATATGAGTTAAGTTTGAAATAAAAGTCACTTTTCACGAGAGAAAATAAAATAAGTTTTTATTTTTGTTCACGTTCTCACAATACTTGATTTTTGTTGAATAGAACTTAATTAGAGCGATTAGTTAATTAGTACGATTAATTAGAACGACTGGATAAGCACTAGAGTAAAAATTTGCTTTTGAGTTTTGTCGCGTTTCGACGTAATATATTTCTCTGAATTCATCTGGAAGATCTTTATGGTCGATAATTTTCAAATTTTTTCGTCAATTAGGTAAGTTGCAACAAATTTTTAATTAACAATTGCCCTTTTTGCAAAAATTCAGCTCCCCCAGACGAGAGCAAGTGAGAATATACTAGGTGCCCTCGGCCTCGCGGCCTCGTGGCCAAAAAACCGACATAAATTGGAGCGTTAACGAGGCGAGGCGAGGCGAAGCGAGGGCGCACGGGGCGATGCGAGCGTAGCAAGTACACTCTCGCCGAGGCGTTGCGAGGGCAGGCGAGTGCATTAACGAGACAAGGCGAGGGCGCACGGGGCGATGCGAGAGCAGCAAGTACACTCTCGCGCTCGCCTGCCCTCGCAACGCCTCGGCGAGAGTGTACTGCAGGCATTAAAGGCACACGCAAATGCTTTGATCGAACGTTTCGTATTTAAGTATTGAAGTTAATATAGATGCAAATAAATCTATTGCTACATTGGCTTGATCCACACGATATACCTATGGGATATTTGGGCCGCCGTGTATAGTTATAGAATGAGCATATGGCGAATACTGAGAATGTTGTAGATAATAAATGGACTACTTATAAATGAAGTATTTGAACGCCTCATAGTGACTCTTTTCGGTGACTTAAAAATGTATAAATCGGTTGCAGTGTCAGAAAACTGTTTTTAGAAAACATTTTTGTCACATACAAATTACATCGTTTGTTCAATCTGGAATATACCCAACAGGGTTAGTTGCGAATAATTTTATTTCAAACTTGTTTAGTCTTAAGGTGCTTATTAAATTACTGATTACTTTTTAAGTGTGTCGGTTTATTCTTTTAGAAGCATATTTCAAGTCGCATTGGTCTTAATATATTTCTTAAAAGTAGGGCATTTTAAAATCTTTCTAAAATCTTTGAGAAATTACCAGGACCGCTTTAACCTCTATAAGATTTAAGGCGTTTGTATAACCTAACCTAAAAATTCGGTTTAATTTTAGTATTTTGCTACTTTTGGAAAAGTAACTGATAGTACCGTCTGCCATTATTATAAATTACCGAGAGCCGGCACGGTAGTGCAGCGGTCTAACACGCATTAATGGCGAGCACACTTGGTCACACTGTTTATCGTACACTAGGTTCGATCCCCATCTCTAACACTAGAAATATCGGTGGGTAATGGATATTGCCTGCATTTTTTCAAATGTTTAACCCCCTTGGCTTGATTTAGGGATTGTCTTTGTGCGTTGTGCTTATGTTTACACATCCAATAAATGCGTCATCCACAAACACATAAAATGTCAACGAATATTCATTACCACAGTATTAAAGCTACCTATTTTAAAACACTATAGTCAAACGGAAACCAAATGCCTCTATGTTTAAGACTAATTTATTACAGGTTCCTGACCGCTTCATTAAAATTCTAACAAGTAATTGTATTTATGAAGGTTCGACTATAAACTAATGGTGCAATGTACAAGACTTAAATTTATTTATTTATGTTGCATGTAAAATGCTCCTAGAGACGCAGGTAAATATTTCCACTTACCAACTAGTTTCTAAAACTTCATGAGGCCAATTGGCCCACTCAACTTACCTAAAACAAAAGAGAAACCATTATTAAATAAAATTCGAAAGAATAGAAAAGCAGCATTAAACTAACCATAAGGAAAAATCACATATTTTATTCATATTGGATTATTATTATATAATTTATATATAGATAATATTCATCAGAAGTAAACATAAACCAAACATAAACCACCTCCAATACATAAAAAAAAAACTTTGAATTATTTAGGGTTTTACAAAGAGCTTTGTTTTTTTTGGAAGTGTTTTGGCCTCCGAAGGCAGGTTCGATTAGCCACAGAAATTTTTACTGTTAGTTTTAATTAAAATCAAGTATTAAATTGTTTGATTTGCAAATAAGACAGTCATTTCAAAAGGTCAGTCATCCAATGGAACTGTGTAACACTGTTACTTAACTTTCTAACTAACTTAAACTAACTTAACTTACTTCTGCTGGTGTTTTTTTTTGTTTTTGTTTTTTTTTTGTTTTTTTTTTGTTTTTTTTTTTCAAGGAATTGAGACAGGGACACGATGCGTCTAGGGGTCTGTCAAGACTTGCACATTCACAGGAAAGACCACGGATATCGGGGGTTAAACATGGGGATAAACAATAGGATTTTTAACATATATAATATACATAAATGCTAGTACTAATGAATTTCCTAATGGAAAAAAGGAAAAAAATATATTTTTTTCCTCCTTTTTTTCTTTTTTTTTCCGGCAATATTACTTAAATTAAAATGCGTGCAGATTTTATAAAGTTATATATTATCAAATTAATATTATCATTTTCGATGGACAAAAGATTTTCTAAATTAGTAGGAAATTGTACTTTTTGGCGAATGAGGGATGAAATAAAATGATCTCTTTCCAGATTATAATCCGAGCAATTAAATATTAGGTGGTTTGGATCAGCACCAGAGTAGTCATTACATTTACAAATATCAGATCTAATCATTCCTATTTTTTTCAAATGTGAGGGATATCTTGTGTGATTTATTTTTAATCTGGATATTGTCAAGGATAGTGTTCTTGAGAAATTTCCATCAATATGTGGTATTTTTTGTGGTAAGGTAGGATGAATGTTAGTGTACTGATTACTTGATGTTGATGCAAATTCCAACCAATCTGCTTCCCAGTGCTCTCGCATTTCTTTTTTAAAAATTGCTTTCATATCTTCTAGCTCTAGCCAATTGAGTGGCTTTAAGTTAGGGAAGCTTTTTGCAAGTTCATCTACAATTTCGTTTCCCTCAATTCCTGAGTGTCCTTTTGTCCACAATAAGGTTACGTCCGTTTTTCTTTATTTGATGGTATAGGTTTATAATATTGAAAATTGTTGTGTTTTTCTGTTTTATTGAAAGGTGTCTGATGCTATTGAGCACTGATTGCGAGTCACTAATAATAAGTTTTTTTTGCTTTTTTGCTTCTTTGCGTAGATCAAGGCTTTCTCAATAGCAAACGCTTCAGCTGTATATATGGATGTCTTATTGTGCAATCTGTATACCTCAGTTGTGTTTTGTAAAGTGCGCATCCAGTTCCATGTGAGTTTTTGGAACCATCTGTATAAATTAAATTATATTCCTTGTATTCTTCTAATATTAATAATAATAATAATAATAATAATAATAATAATAACAGTCTTTATTCCACAATAATATAAATATACAAACAAATAAACGAGACACATATTTCAGTAAATTATGGAAAAGGCGGAGTTCAAGCATTTTGGATTTGTCGTCCAAAATGCTTGCTCTTCCACTCAACCTCGAAAATGTAACAAACTATAAAAATAAGTGAGTATCTGTATCACATAATACTGTTATGCTTACCAACAACAACAACAAAGAATCAATTACACAAACATTAATTGTTTATGCTAAGAAGGTAGTATCTTGAAACATTAGCTTTTTGAGTTTTTTTGAAAACATATTACAATCGAATTTTTTGAAATCAGCTGGAATTTTATTATAGAGTTTTGCGAAGTTGTATGTAAAAGAGGACCGAAAAAGTGTAGTTCTATGCTGAGGAGGGGTTAGGTTGTTTTTAAACCGAATACCGAATGTCCGTTCTGAATCGTAGTTTATTTAGCAGATACTGAGGTTTCTTTGTAGAGATTATTTTGTGATAGAACGTGCAGCAGTGTAGCATTCTCCTTCTCTCAGTATTTAACTATCCAATTTCGGTTATCTTAGCCGATACATGATCGCGTTTGCGTAGTCCGCAAATTAAACGAATGCAAGAATTTTGGATTAACTGTAGCCGTTTAGCATCAGTTTTAAGTAGACATGGTCCGTACACTACATCGGCATAATTGATGTGAGACAACACCAACGATTCGCAAAGAATTGTTTTAGTTTTCTTATTTAGAATGTGCCTATTAGCGTATATTAATTTTAAAGAACAGTACGACTTTCTAACGATGGATGATACATGTGCGGAAAATCTCAAATTTACATCTAGAATTAATCCTATATTTTTGGCACTGTCTGTAAGACTTATAATTTCATTGTTGACTGAAATTTTCACATCATTACTGACTCGATTTCGTGAGGCAATTCGACCAAATAACATAGCCTTCGATTTACTGGCATTAATGTTTAAACAGAATTTGTTGGAAATTTGAAGTAAGTTTTGAAGGTCATGGTTAATGTTTTGGCAAGCATGTTTTGTGTCTTTTTCCTCAAATGCATAGTAAATTTGCGTGTCATCAGCATAGAAATGTGTGGTGGTAAAAGCATAAGTTTTTGGTTCGTTATTCTATTTTCGGTGTATTTTGGGGTGATTATTTGGGGTTTTTGTTGCAACGTATCGTAGTCAATTTTGAAGAAGGGGTTGTTATCCATCTCTCTTATACTTTCTTCATATTCTCTTGTGGTTAGGTATGCTTCAACTAAGGGTGGATTGTTCTTTAGAGACCAGTATTTATTAGTTAGTGATTCAATCGTAAGGGAATGCATTATATTTGTTCTGTGGGTGCTATATACCCTTAATTTGGATAAGAACTGTTTGGATAAATATTCTACTCTGATGTTGAATGGAGGCTCCTGTGCTTCGGCTAATATGGTGTTACATGGGGATGATTTCATGATACCTAGACAGATTCTAAGCGCTTTATATTGAATTCTATCGATTACCTTTCGGTTGGTGTTAGAGGTTGCATAATAAAGTATACAACCGTAGTCCAATATCGGTCTAATATAGTTTCTGTAAAACATTAGTGCTGTTTTAACTTCTGCTCCCCAGTTAGTATTGCATGTCATTTTTAAAATATTCATAGCTTTATCACATCTTGCTTTCACATAGTGAATATGTTTTGTCCATAGTAGTTTTTTATCTAATATAATTCCTAAATTTTTACAAAGAGCTAAAAGGTATACTTTAACCGCAGGGTAGTGATGGATTAAACTGCAGCACATGTCATTGAGCGATGTTGATTTGATAAGCCTTTGTTCAAACGCCAATACGATCCATTGTACGTGCTGATCACGTGGATTTATTACTATTCTCCGTTTACGGTTAAGGTACAGAACATAATATTATAAAGGTGCATCACAGGGTAATATACTGGGGCCGTTATTATGTCTTTTATATCCAATCATGCGTTCTTAACATCTAGTGACACTCATCAATATGTCGATGATACGTAGATATAATAACATGAACTGAAAAAATCATCCAAATTAAGAAACAATAGTTAAAAGTAAAAAATTGTAAAAATTATTGCAGAGGTTGTTTTAGGTAGATTCAGATTAGAAAAGAGAAGCTGGCTGCTTAGTCTTGACCACTTGGACCCCCGTGAATCTATTGTGGTGCTTCTGTTATCGTTTTACTTAGAGCTCCGCAATCACTTCAATCTGAAGTACTGTGGCGTTTATTCCTAGACTTATCGGGATTTTTGTTTTCTATCTCATCCCCTAAATCCCAGCTCCGTCTTGGAAGCGTTCGTAACCAGACTATTTGTGCCGATATTAGAGGACTGTCCTTCCAGTCCTCCAGTATTTTGATTTGAAATTGATTGTTGAAGTTACGCTTTGGGACTATACTATAAGTGGGCATTCCTAAAATGAGATCTGCCTTCAGCTCTGACTTTAAGTTTTGGTGCTCTGTTTCGTGTTGTTGCCCTATGCGCGTTGCCTTGCATTAGCCTGTGCACCACTGAAGGAGCTTCCCTTTTGATAAATATATGTTGTGGTGGTAGGTCTAAAAGGATTTCCAACGCAGCTGTGGAAGCAGTTTTTATGGCCTCCGTGGCTCACAGCTAGGCAAGCCTTTGTACGCCACTCAATATTATTATCGTTTATCGTTATCGTTTATTAGTAGGCTAAAGCGATTTCATTCCAGTGGTTAGGATAATATGTCTAACAATCTATTAAAGAAATGTAAAAATAATTTCGTTTTACCGTTAACTTACATAATAAATCTATGCTTTGTAAATGATGAAGACTTAAAAATTAGTAAAGTTATTCCACTATTTAAAACAGGAGACAAGAACTCTTAATAATTATTGTGCGATGAGCATAATTTCAAGTATGTCGAAGGTTATAGAACTTGCATTTTTAGAACAGTTAGGTGGATTCTTTTTGTATCACAAGGCTCCATACTGGGGCCATTTATTATACTCTTCGCAAAAACGAAGAGTATATTGTATTTGATCGGCACATTTCTAAAATCGTAAATATCGCTCGTAGAGAAAAAATTTTCATATCATTGTGTTAGTGAACGAATTCTGAACAACTTTCAAAATGTCCGTCTGTCCGTTCGTCCGTCACGTTTCTTGTAAGCACGATAACTTAAGAAAGAAAAATCCGATTGTATTGAAATTTAGAAAGTAAGTTAGTGTTAGCTAGAGGAAGAATCCTATTGTTTTTGGAGAAAATCGATCAGTAAATAAAAAAGTTATGAATTATTTAATTAAAAAAAAAATGTTCTTTTAATTTTTGTCGCTTATACTAAAATGGAAACCTTGCGAAATATTATTTCCGTAATATATTTTTTTCTGTTTATGAATTTTACTAATATATATTTCATAGAGTACGAGTTGAAATACCTGTATGATTGTTGAAAGATATATATCACAGACAATCAGTTATTGTAGCAATAGCTGGTGGCGCAGTGGTTAAAGCTTTGCCTTGCGATCGTCTTTCAATAGTAGATTTGGTCTGTCACTTAAAAAAGTGTTAGTCCAAAAATTTTCAAAAAAAAGACATTTAAAATAGTGCGAATAATTACAGAAGTTAGCTAAAGCTATTGTAAGTGTGCATCATTGGGGGGTAACCTTCGGAGTGCAGTTGAAAGCCTTGAAAAAGGTAAGTTTTTAAAAGTGACAGTGACAATCACCCAGTATTAAATTAGAGTTAGATAAGTTTTTTACGAACAGGTTCCCCCGATCGATTGGTTAAAATCGGTCGAGGTTTTTTAAAATAAAAACATTAAAATCAAATTTTGCGCGGAACGTTTTTAATCATGCTTCCGATTGGGCATATGCCATCTACCTCTAAAGAAGTAATGGACACTGAAAGTGAGAATATCCTTATAGACTCAAATACAGAACGAAAAATCATTAACAAAGAGACAAAACAGATGAAAAAGAAAAGTGAAACAAAGAATGATTCAGAGATGGAAACTAGCCAAGCCAGTCAAGTAAGTGTCGTCGAAAAAATGGCGGAAGATAATGAAAGTGATAACGAGATGGCAAAGGCATTTGAACTTAAAACAAGGAAACGGAGAATAACTGATGAGGGGGATAGCAGCTTCTCACACCCTACAATAAAGAAAATAAGCAAACAAACACCAATAATGACCACCATAAGTAACAAGTTTGAAAAATCCAACGAAATTATAACTCAAGAGGACATGCATGTAACATATGAACAACAGGATGAACCAGCAGATAGACAAATACAAAAACAGACAAAAATCAGACCACCCCCGCCAATAGTCATTCACGGAATATTCAAGGACCACAAAATTTTGAACAATTTCTTGACAACTAAATTAAAAGCAAAATTCTTTTGGAAACATTCACCCAACACTACCATACTACAAGTCTCAACATATGAGGACTGGGTGGAAGCCAATAAGAAATTTGAATCTGGAAAATTGGAATTTCACACATATACCCCAAAACAAGAAAAGACTCACGCCTTCGTCCTAAGGGGACTATACCACGAGGTAGATCTGCAACAATTAAAAGAAGATCTAACCATTGAATATGACGTACCCGTTAAAGAGATTTACACCATGAAGGGAACAAAATTCCAGTCTTTCATGGTTGTAACTAATAATAACATAACTCTAAAATATCTCGAACAAAATGTTAAATACCTAGACTACACAGTTATCAGATGGGAAAGGCACAACAACACTAAAAAGATAATACAGTGCCACAGATGTCAAATGTGGGGGCACGCCACATCTAACTGCCGCGCCTCTCCAAGGTGTTTGAAATGTGCACAACCGCATCTAACGAACCAATGTCCAAGTCCAAAAAGCAGAGAAGATCCAGCGAAATGTGTGAACTGTGGAGAGGCGCACACAGCTAATAGCGTATCCTGTAAAGTATACCAAGGAAAAATTTGGCAATTAGAAAAGAAAAACGTGAGAGTGCCCCCACCGCCTGAAATGAGATATGTAGCGGCCACGGCTCCACGACAAAATGCCTGGGAAGCTAGAAAAAATCAGCAACAACAACAACAGCAGACCCTAGTACAAGATCCCGCCAACTTCCCCCCATTACCACAAAGGAGAGTGCAGCAGCGAGCTCCCGCACCGATGTCCCAAACTACAGCAACGTTGAATAGATCTTCTGGAGGTCCAACGGCGATGGATGAACTGCAGAAACAGCTTGGAAGAGTGGATGCCTTAGTCGACATCGAAATGATGACGGAAAGGGTAAGATTACTAGCCGATCAACTCGAACTTTGCAATAGTGAGAGTGCTAAATTTCAAGTTTTTTACAAATTCATGATTGACCTAGATAACAATGCCTATTGAATTCAAACTCTCTTCGTGGAACGCTAATGGTATTGGCAACAAAATTCCTTTTCTTATTAATTATCTTACGAGGCATAAAATTGACATTATGCTCTTAAACGAAACCAAATTAACCCAACGCGACAAGCTGAGCGTTCGAGGGTACACTACAATCAGACAAGATAGAGTGAACATAAACAGAGGTGGAGGTGTGGCTGTGCTCATAAAATCTAGTATAGCTCATACGCATCGCACTCTACGGAATACTTCCGTAGAGAACGTGTGTGTGACGTTAGAGCATGAGCATTGTCGCCGTGTATAATAGTCCTACGAATGGCTTCACAGCGGGTTGTCTTGAGAATTTGATGAACGCTGGCCTGCGCTGTCTGGTGATAGGCGACCTTAATGCTAGACATAACGCGTGGAACTGCCATCGCTACAACGCGAACGGTGGCACCTTGTTTCAATATGTCAATAATCATAATGTCATTCTGCAGTATCCGGATAGTCCGACTCACTTTCCAGATAACGGCGGTACCCCATCAACTATTGACATAGCGGTCAATAAGGGCGTGATCAACTCTACGCTACCTGTTGCGCTAGAGGAGCTCACGTCTGACCACAATCCAATTCAGATTGAATTAAAAAATATGTCAAGGGAAGATGTTACACGAAAAATCACCTCTTATAGAGACGCCGACTGGCGTCTCTATAAGACCCACATCAACACACATTTAACACTCACTAACACGATTGACACAGCCGCCGAGCTGGAAGGTGTAGTTGAGGAATTTACGAGGGTACTGCAGAGTGCCAAACAGGGTGTTGCAACAACTATAACGATAGATCCTTACAAAGACCGACTTGACGAGGCGGTCAAACGAGACATTAGGGAAAAGAACATATTAAGACGGCGTTGGCAGCGAAATCGTGATGTCGACGTTAAATTACAGATGATCAGATTGCAACGGCGGATTCGAGACGCCATAACCACCTGGAGAAACAGGAAATGGGGCGAGAAGCTAGAAGCCTTGAATTCTCGGGACAACTCGCTGTGGAAGTTGACCAGGGCATTAAAAACTACACGGCAAACCATGCCTGCATTGACCAAACGCAACGGACAGACAGTTATAATGGACTCGCAAAAGGCGAATGAACTAGCTGACAACTTTGAACGAATTCACAATGTACACACACCCAACAATTTAGATCATGATCATGACCGCATCGAAAATGACGTTAACGATGTTATTGGCCATGACATCCAATTAACTAGACAGGAATTTTTAAAAGTCATGGTCAAACCCTCAGAATTAGCGAAGCTAATAAAGACCTTACCTAATAACAAAGCACCGGGGAAAGATGGTATTGAATACAAGCTTCTTAAATATCTGCCGAGGAAAGGTATTGTACAACTCACGTATATCGTTAACGCGATTTTGCGACTACAATACTGGCCTAGCCAATGGAAGTTTGCTGTGGTTGTTCCCGTCCTTAAACCGAATAAAAATGCAAAAATCGCAGGCAGCTATCGACCAATCTCGCTACTGTCGGCGATTTCCAAGTTGGTGGAGAGGATCATCCTGGACAGATTAAACATTGCCCAGGATGAGCTTCACATTAACGATGAGCACCAGTTCGGTTTCAGGACGGAAAGAAGCACAGTACAACAAGTTGTCAGAATTGTTAACGATGTGAAGGTGCAATATAACCTCGGTAAGAATACTACCATGGTATTCCTAGATATTGAGAAAGCTTTCGATACCGTTTGGATCCCGGGACTAATTTACAAAATGATCAACTACCGTTTTCCGCAATACATCATTAAACTCATTCACTCATACCTGACTGGTAGAAGGCTTCAGGTGAGAGTGAATAATAAACTGTCAACATTGCGGGACATTCGCGCGGGCGTCCTGCAGGGGTCGGTCCTCGGTCCAAAATTGTACAATTTGTACATATCCGACTTCCCCACTTTCCCGAATACTAAACTTGCCAAGTACGCCGATGACACAGCCTTGTACGCGCATAGTCATAATGCACAAGCGGCTAACATGCTTCTAAAAGCCCACATGGCTCGTGCCACGGCTTATTACGATAAGTGGAAAATTCGCGTAAATGCGGAGAAGTCGGAGTCTTCACGCGCAGATTTACAGAGAATAAGATTCTAACACCAATTTTGATAAGGGGAAACAAAATTCCAGAAAGGGAGTGCGTGAAGTATTTAGGAGTACGACTAGATAAGCGACTGACGTTCGACCGACATGTTAACGAAACTATACGGACAGTCTATTCTATGTCCAGGAATCTGTATCCGCTTCTGGCCAGGAATAGCAGACTCAGTACACAAAACAAAAAATTAATTTACACTGTTATTGTAAGAGCGGCCCTAACATATGCGGCGCCGGTATGGTGCAGCATACCGGACACGACAATGAATAAACTAAGAGTTCTGGAACATAAATTTATGCGTCTCATTTCAAATTCTTCACGATACATCTCCTTAAGAGACCTCTACGCACGTTGTCATGACATAATGCCACTAGCGGACTACATCAAAGTTACATCGGAAAAATTCTATCAATTCAAACTTAGTGATAGCCCGCTAACAAACAACATTACGCGAATCAGAGAGCATAATGCACCTTTTCGCATAAAACACAAATTACCATACCAGGCGTTGCCCATCTTTCGGCAACATCACTAGCCACACCGCCTTTCTCTATCTATCTATAAAAACTCTCAAACATAATTTCTGATCTTTACTCGTTTCTTTGTTTTTCTTTGTTGTTTTTGTTTGTTTTGCCTCTCTAAATTATTTCTTCCCAATCACAATTTATTTTTGAATATCAAAATCTTTAGAAAACCAAATATTTGAAACCATAAATTGCGCGGTCTTGCATTACCGTTCGCTTTGACTGCATTGCTTAGAACGGGTTTTTTGGTTAGTAATTTTCCCGTGAAGACCAGCCATATATATCTGATATTTTATTTACACCAGCCTCTTTTGTATTGTATATATCAATTATTTTAAGTTTATTTTTTACATGTTTTACCTTATGCACTTTTTAATTCGCCTATCCTGCGAAAGGAGATTGTGTTTATATTTTCATTTTATTTTTATCCAATCCGGCCTCGCTCCGTCCAGTCAATCAATTACCATGGCGATTCGCACCGTGGATGTATGGCTGGCTCCGGATGAGTGCGCGGGGAGGACAATATGTATTCTTAATTTAAAATAAATTTGTTCTTGCTTGCTTGCTTTGCCTTGCAATCCAAAGGTCCCGTGTTCGAATCTACACAGGTTGGATATTTTTTTTCATTTTTTTTTTTCATATAATTTTTTTCACAACAAAGATGGTATCACAAAATTTAGGATGTCCAAAAACTAACATTATTTACAAGAAAACTGCGAAGAGTATCCTATAGAATGTGTAACAATTATATATAAAAAGCTCAGTAAATTGGCGAAGAGTACTGTTTTTTATTTCATTATTTTATCTACAGGCCACGTAAATGAACTTGTTTACCTTGTCTTTGCCAACGATCTTACGTTATACATTCAAAGCAAATATAACGTTTGTATTACTTGTTACGCTGATGATACTAACTTTTTAGTTGTTCAAAAATGTCTCGACGCAGTAAAAAATATATCGAAAGATCTATACAGGGACATTATAATTTGGTCAGAGAAAAACCGGCTTACACTTAATAAAGAAAAAACAAACTACTGTATCATTTAGGTACAACATCGATCAAAACGCTAACGACGAATTTTTAGTAACAGATTCTGCTAAAATATTGGATGTCATGTTCGACCGAAATTTGACGTGGGGTGCTCACATAGATAGTTTATGTGTGAAGCTTGGTAAAGGTTGTTACGGTATGCGCAATTTAAAAAATCACTGCTTTAAAGGTTCTTTATTGACATTTTAATACTCTAACATACATTCCCATCTACGGTATAAAATTATGCTGTGGGGATTAAGTACTACCTATGTTCGTCGGTCACTTATTCTGCAAAAGCGTGTCATTAGGATTATGAAGAGTTTGCATCCCCGAAAATCGTGCAGAGAATCCTTTAAAGCCTTAAAAATATTAACTCTACCTAGTATATATATATTTCTGAAATATGTTGTCATGTTTTTAAAAACAAATCAACTTTTCTTACAAACCAAACACACCACAAGATTTAAAGATCAGCTAATTCCTCATCGGCATACAACAGAAATATACCAAAAAACTGTGCTTTACATTTATAATCATTTGCCTATTGATTTAAAAAATTGTAAAAGCCTATTTACTTTTAAAAAGAGGATACAAAATTTACTAATTGAAAAGTGCTTGTATGGTGTTAACAAATTTTACTCATTGTGACTGTTTATTAGACCAACCCAAAAAAAAAAAATCTTGTCATATTTTATGTCTCACCCTGTAAAAATGTTCCTTTTTATGTAAAAGAAGAAATGCTCTTTTGATTAAAAAAAAAAAATGAATTTTAAAATGTGCTACCACGCTCTAAAGTACGAGATTTCAATCATTTTGCGTTATCTACAAAAAAACCGCTGCCCAAGGAATCACTACTTCCACATCCAGATTCTCTATCCAAGTCACTCACAACGAAAAAACTTTGTATGTGAAAATAATTGTTTATGGAACTTTAATAATATAATATTTGAAATCCTCTACCCCAAAAACCCATAAAACGATACCCCACATCGGTACTGGGGTGGGGGTGGTGATAGGGGGGTGGTAGTGGGGGGTGGATGAAGTAAAAAAATATTTTGAGGTTTCTGGTTCCTGTACATACACTAAATCACAATTTTTTTTTCATCCCCTTTAATAAGGAGGTGGGGGTGGTAATGGGGGTGGCTAATGCCAAAAATTTTTTTGAGACCTTAGCTTTTCTTGTATATACTATATACCAATTTCATGGACTCTTACCTGCTTAATTTACCCATTTACCCCAAATTTACCCCAATTTACCCCCCAACCCTTCGACGGAACAAGATGAAAATATAATCTAGTTCTAGAACTCGTTAAAGTACATATGTGTACCAAATTTCAAGTCAATATCTTAAACGGTTCCAGAGTAAACGTGCGCACAAAAAAAAGTTACAGACAGACCGACAGACAGACAGAAATTTTTTTTTCGCTCAAACTTAAAATCTCGACGTTTCATGACATTTTAAGCCTATTTGGACAATAAAAATTTTAAAAAATTTTTTTGTCGTTACTATACTTCCACTGGACGTGGAAGTAATTAGGCCGCGGGCTTCATCTAATATATGTTTTTTAGTGCCAAAGTGGTTTTTCACTTCAAATATTACATAAATAATAGAAAATTATTGAGTAAAATTTTTTTGTAAGAAACCCGACAAAAAAAAAACTACTTTAAAATGTTAAAAAATGGACAAAAGGAAAATCTCATATAAATCTGCTTTAGGCCTGCCGAAAATACTTTTTCAATATATTCCAAAACATATCTAAACCAAAATTTACTATAATTACTTGCAAGCGAGCAGAAACTAGAGTGCGAAAATTAAAGTTTTCAGGGTGTATTTCACAATTTTACTGATAAAAGCACCAAAAATATATCATTAAAATTGTAAATAACTAATGAAGTTACTTAAATAATATTTTTTTTCCTGGAAAATTATATTAAATATAGAAAATATTGTTTTTTGATACCCCGGGTTTTTAAGAATAGGCTTGAATTTGTTTAACTTATTCACCATTGTAAATAATTATTATTAATAATAATTTTTTAATTTATTATATATATATTTTTTGGTTTTTGTACATTTCTTTGTTTCTGCACTTTCTGTTATCAGTAAAGCTTGTTTTTGTTCTTCATCTATTGTAATAACATTATTAAATCGAGAAGTCAACGCAATTTGACATTCAGCAGAATCACTGACAACTTTAAGATTTATGCATACATTTTTTCCACACACATAATGATGGCCTGAATTCCATAGATCTGGATTTTTCTTTAAAGAGTCAACGTTTATATTTGTAATTTTAAAAAAATTTAAACTTTTCTTTGATATAAAATCGGATAAACAAATACCCGAATCATTTTTTTTTTGAATCTACAAAACCTCTAACATTACTTTGCGGCTCCCGTAAATTTTCTTTTTTTTAACTCTTTTGTATCATTTTTATTTTTATTTCATGAGTCACTTTATCATCAAAAAATGCAAGGCTTACGAGCTCCTCCGATACCAGTGGTGAATTTATTTAATAATAATTGAGACAATTTTTTATTTATTTTTTCATATTCATATAAATCTTCTAATAAGTTCATGACGAGGACAAGAAATATTATTATTATTAAATAAATTCACCAATCACTTCTGGTATCTTTCGGAGGAACTCGTGTGCCTTGCATTTTTTGATGATAAAGTGACTCATGAAATAAAAATAAAAATGATACAAAATCCAAAAAAAGAAAATTTACGGGAGCCGCAACGTAATGTTAGAGGTTTTGTAGATCCAAAAAAAAAATGATTCGGGTATTTGTTTATCTATGGAATTCAGGCCCTCATTATATGTGTGGAAAAAATGTATGCATAAATTTTAAAGTTATCAATGATTCTGCTGAATGTCAAATTGCGTTGACTTCTCGATTTAATAATGTTATTACAATAGATGAAGAACAAAAACAAGCTTTACTGTTAACACAAAGTGCAGCAACAAAGACATGTACAAAAACAAAAAAAAATATATAATAAATTAAAAAATTATTATTAATAATAATTATTTACATTGGTGAATAACTTAAACAACCCGGGCCTCAAAAAACAATATTTTCTATATTTAATATAATTTTCCAAGAAAAAAAAATATTATTTAAGTAACTTCATTAGTTATTTACAATTTTAATGATATATTTTTGGTGCTTTTATTAGTAAAATTGTGAAATACACTCTGAAAACTTTAATTTTCGCACTCTAGTTTCTGCTCGCTTGCAAGTAATTATAGTAAATTTTGGTTTAAATATGTTTTGGAACATATTGAAAAAGTATTTTCGGCAGGCATAAAGCAGATTTATTTAAGATTTTCCTTTTGTCCATTTTTTAGCATTTTAAAGTAGATTTTTTTTATCGGGTTTCTTACAAAAAAATTTTACTCGATAATTTCCAATTATTTATATAATATTTAAAGTGAAAAACCACTTTGGCACTAAAAAACATATATTAGATGAAGCCCGCAGCCTAATTTTTATAGATAACTCAATATTATTGAAATAGCGTACTTTAAAGCATGGTAGCACATTTTAAAATTCATTTTTTTTTTTTAATCAAAAGAGCATTTTTTCTTTTACATAAAAAGGAACATTTTTACAGGGTGAGACATAAAATATGACAAGATTTTTTTTTTTTTGGGTTGGTCTACTGTTTATATATTTATGTGTTTATTTATTTATTGTGTTTATATACTTTTGTAGTTTGTTATTATGTACATGTTATCCCTTATACAATTTTACATGTATTTTATTCTATATTTTGTATTGTATTATGTTTATGCATATTAGCTCAGATTCTTGACGCACTCCCGAGTTATTATACTCTTCGCAAAAACGAAGAGTATATTGTATTTGATCGGCACATTTCTAAAATCGTAAATATCGCTCGTAGAGAAAAAATTTTCATATCATTGTGTTAGTGAACGAATTCTGAACAACTTTCAAAATGTCCGTCTGTCCGTCCGTCTGTCCGTCCGTCACGTTTCTTGTAAGCACGATAACTTAAGAAAGAAAAGTCCGATTGTATTGAAATTTAGAAAATAAGTTAGTGTTAGCTAGAGGAAGAACCCTATTGTTTTTGAAGAAAATCGATCAGTAAATAAAAAAGTTATTAAATATTTAATTTAAAAAAAAATTTTTTTGTTAATTTTTGTGGCTTGTACTAAAATGGAAATCGCGAGATATTATTTCCATAACAAATTTTTTTTTGTGTATGAAGTTTACTAATATTTCTTAGAAGTGAAATATGTATGAATGTCGACAGATATATATTACAGACAATCAATTTTCCGAGCAACAGGTGGTGGCGCAGCGGCTAAAGCTTTTCGTTGCAATCCAAGGGTCCCGTGTTCGAATCCCGCAGGTTGGATTTTTTTTCATTTTTTTTTCATACAATTTTTTTCACAACAAAGTTTATATCACAAAATTTAGGATGCCCAAAAACTAACATTATTTACAAGAAAACTGCGAAGAGTATCCTATAGAATGTGTAACAATTATATATAAAAAGCTCAGTAAATTGGCGAAGAGTACGTTTTTAGCTTGTTTGTATGGTTGTTAATTAATTGTACTTGTGATTAAGAAATAAAGGTTATTATTACTATTATTATTATTATTATTATTAATAGCTTTACTGCTCTCAGCTATAGTGTCTTGGTTCACCGTACTACCGACCCGTAGGTTATCATGGATGTTACGGCCCTAGTGTATAACCATGGGGTCATCTTGAGAATTAACCCCCAGCTTCTTCCACATATGTTCCTGCACCTTCTCAGGGCAACTGTTGTAATAAAAAACTATTGCAATCATGAAAAAAATCCCTCTCCGATACTGCCTTGGATTTCCTCGGCTTACGGGCAAATTTTAAATCGATTTTTTGGAATTTATTAAACACGAAAAAATTTAGTGGCCGTTAATAACTCTAAACAGTTTTATTTTCCCCACTCTGTAATTTAGGTTGCCCATATGTGAGACTAAGCAAAGCGTAGTTTCTCTACAACTCGCTATTTTTTACGTGAAACTTCCCTTGTTTCATAGTTTTTTTGTAAGCTGTTTAACGACTACAATGGTATTGTAAACAGAGCGGAATTTCACATTTTCGTTGGCTAATAACGTTTTCATTTCAAAATTATTAAGCGTGTAAACGGCGGAAATATTTCAAACAATAAAATTGAATTTAAACTAAAACAACATCGAAGCGGAGGCGGTTTAGCTCGGGAATAGCTGAATACAAATGAAATTGTATCAGATTTTCAAAAGAGCAGCGCCGATATCTCATGCATTAGTATGCAGATTTAACATAAAATTGCTTTGTGTTATATGAATAACTAATATCGTTACCTCACAAAGCAAAATTTAAGGATAGTTCAGGTTTGGAGTTCAAATGCTAATGCGAATCAAATATTTTACTTTTTCTTTGTTAAAATTAAATTGATATAGTGAAAAAATATTAGAATATTCTAAGCGTCGGTGAGCAACATATTTTTTTGTAATTGAAGAGCTAAGTGGATAAAGGTGTTATGTCACAAAAACACGTTATTGAGTAATTTAACTCGAAAGTTTTTAGGCGAGAACTTTTTTGTTATAACGGCTATATAGCTTGCATTTTGCGATGATATTGACATTTGATGTACTTTTCAGAGACAAATAACTAAAGTTGTCAGTTGTCATTATTTTCGAAAATTTTAAAAAATTAATGTACATAACACCTTTATCCGTTCATAAGTTTCTCTGAAATGAATAAGGAATTAGTGAATAAAAGTGTTAAGAAATTAAACATATTTTATTATTATTAAAACATTGTACAATTTTTAGGTAGTCGGACAGTCCTACGGTTTTGAGCCACAGTTTGGTCATTTCCAAGTATGTTGTGATAATACGGCCTTACCATTTATTTATGAATGGTAATTGTTCTTTAAGATTCGCCAGTTTTCCTACACTTAGGCTGCCCTTGTTTTAATTAAACACACCGTTAGAGCAATACCGTCGGAATTTATCTTATGCATATTCCTTTTCTTTAAAATATCGACTTTGTAAAATGGAGTCATTTCATCTAGTGATGTAAAAGTAGCACCCATAGGTGCCATTTTTTACCGTCGCGAAAATAAACCTTTTCATTGTTCAAGTTTTCCTTCCTGTTGTACAAATTGAGTTTTGAGGCAATTCCATCAATATCCTTGAAATGATTCTTCTATGACAACGGCGTCTTTGGGAGTTCTTAAAATTTCTCGATACTGATCCGGAACGTAGATGTTTTGATGTTTCCTTAAAATTTTCTTGACTCTGCCAAAGTCTCTGTCTGAATCTAAATATGAATATCCCACCTCCGGAAATTTATGATCGATAACTTTAAATTCTCTCTTTAAAATCAACAACTGGTAAAGTGTAATGATATTGAAGTTTTTATTTTGTCCACCACAGGAGTCGGGCCATATTATAATGTGATCGATCTTTTCTTGGGAATATTCATTGTAAATTTGTGAAAAGGTATGTAAGCAACTAGCAATTTCTAGGCTTTCACGGCTGGCCATATCTTCAGTCCATGTGAAAAAGAACGTTTTTTTTTTCAGTATTCCTCAATGTATGTATGCCAAGGTTGTAAAACCACATTTGACGAAGGTAAAATGCTTTCGATGTACTCAATTTTGGCAGCGGCATGGTTTGTTGAAGATCTATAGTAAGAAAGCAAATCGTTCATCTACTGTAACTTTTGCTCCGTCACGCTTTTGTATTACAAAAGCTAGTTTGTAATTTTCTCCGTATTCTTTAGTATTATTTCCAGCATCACATTTGGGAAAAAATATGTCATTTCATGATCTCAATTAAACAATTTTGAATACCATGGACGTAATTTCAGTATTTTTATTGAGTAGGCAGGGATTTTTCACAGATAACCCAATAGATGTAAGCATAGCGAACCCTGTAATTCTTAAACGATAACCTTACAAACCCAAATGACCTTTGACTTGATTGGCGTAATTATCATACTTATTATTTTTTCCGCAAGAATTTCGGAATTCGCCAGATTTGCCTTAAACAATTTAATGCTCTTTCAAAATATTGGGTGGGCAGAAGCCATACCAGATATCAGTTTTGCTCTTGTCATAAAAATTTCTACGGTCCAGCCCTCTTCTACTTGTCAGCATAAAAATGTTTGTACAAAAATCAACACCGCAAAGCGTCACTTTCCAGTATTTCTGATTTACAGAATAATTTGCTAGAATACTTTGGTAAATTCGTATTTTATTATTGCATTTTATATTGATAATGTTTTGTTTTTAAAACATTATTAAAACTTGCCTGGGAAGAAATTGCCACTATGTGATGATTTCTGCTGAATTGCCAAAAGGTATAAATGTGTTTACAGCAATTACATACTCAGGTACCATCTCTACTCTTGTACCATCTCATACCATTTCGAAATTGAATGAAATTAATATATGGATTAAAACACTATAAGCACTATTTCCAAATATCAGCCAATTTATAAACATCTTACATGATTCATGAAATCGTTTATTCATTGCCATTTGTAATATCAGTTTACTACGACTGGCCATTTTCACTATAATAGTAAGAAACACTTGACACAACTTGTCACATTAATGTCAATATAACATAACTTTAAAAGCAAAGTGTTTGGGATTAAAACAATTTAATATCGCACAGTAATGGATAAAGGTGGTATGTGATCATGACACCTTTATCCATTCAATTATATAAAAACCATATGTACATAACACCTTTATCAAACATTAAAACGCATTTAGGAAAGGTTTATTATCCCAAAAACTTATTGAAATGGATTATAAGTTAAAATAGTTGTCTGTGTAGAAATCTCAAAATTTTCAAAAATGTCACATAACACCTTTATCCACTTAGCTCTTCAATTATGAAAGATGACGATCACTAAAAGCGCACGGTACCTAATTGAGCCAATAATTATAAATGTAGAGGTCGCTAGCGATAGTGACAGTGATAGTGAGTGAGTGAGTGGTTGCCTGTCATAGTGATTGTGCTAATGCCCTAGTCAAAGAGGACCAAATTTCGACGTGTAACGGAAACAATAAAGTTTTGGAACTTCACAAAGCTGTTCGGATTATAACCTTTATATTTACTTATCGATATTTTTCAAAAACGCAATAGTTATTTCTTTAGCTAACGCCGATTTACTCCCGAAATGTCAATAAAATCGGACTTGCTTCTCTTGTTATCGTGCTTACAAAAACATGCTCAACGGAGAGACAGACAGACAGATAATGGACAGACTAACAGTCAGACGACGGTTATTCTAAAGTTGTTCATATTTTCGAAGATTATAGTAATAGATACGGAAAAATGCATATATTTTTCGTAAAGAATTTGATAAACTTTATTTTTTATGGGAATCATAATTTCGATATCACCAATGGTTAGCGAGATATAAGCAAAAAACTGAATCAGAGCACCATTTTTCCAAGATGGCAGTTCAAGCGCAGCAGAGTTCAGGACTTTTGGCATGTTGTAGATTCCAAATTTTATCAGTTATTTCCTTTCAATTTTCTTCATTTCACTGAAGTATAAGGTTAATTATTTCTTATGAAAAAGATTATTTATGGTAAGTTTTCTAACATGTTCTATTTGCAACATTTTAAGAAATGTTTTTATTTTCTTATTTTATTTTAGAAAAATGCTCTTAATTTTCTGCAATTTGAAGTTTACTCTATTGTGTTTGTCGAGTTTGGTTATTATACTCTTCGCAAATACCAAAACGAAAAGTAATACATTTGATCGGCACATTTCTAAAACTGTAAATATTGCTCGCAGTCGAAAAATTTTCATATCATTGTGTTAGTGAACGAATTCTGAACAACTTTCAAAATGTCCGTCTGTCCATCCGTCGGTCTGCCCGTCCGTCCGACACGTTTCTTGTAAGCACGATAACTCGAGAAAGAAAAATCCGATTGTACTGAAATTTGTACAGTAAGGTAAGCTAGGGGAAGAACCCTATTGTTTTCGAACAAAATCGATCAGTAAATAAAAATGTTATTAGTGATTTAAATTTGAGATTTTTTTTTGATTTTTATGCTTTTGTAAAAATTTACACTTTTTTACGTGTCAGTTCTTACGTTTTTGACTCGGAATCCAAGAGTCCCATGTTCGAAACAGACATGGGGTATGGTATAGTTTTTTTTACTTCCACATCCAGTGGAAGTATAGTAACGACAAATTTTTTTTTTTTAATTTTTATTGTTCAAATAGGCTTAGAATGTCACGAAACGTCGAGATTTTAAGTTTGAGCGAAAAAAATTTTCTGTCTGTCGATCTGTCACTTTTTTTGTGCGCACGTTTACTCTGGAGCCGTTTGAGATATTGACTTGAAATTTGGTACACATATGTACTTTAACGAAATTTAGAACTAGATCATATTTTCATCTTGTTTCGTCGAAGGGTTGGGGGGTAAATTTGGGGTAAATAGGTAGATCAAGCAGGTAAGAGTCCATAAAATTGGTATTTACTATGTACAAGAGAAGCTAACGTCTCAAAAAAAAAATTGACATTGTGATTTAGTGTGTCTGTGAACCACAAACCACAAAATATTTTTTTACTTCATCTGCCACCCCCTATCACCACCCCCACCCTACTACCGATGTGGGGTATCATTTTATGGGTTTTTGGGGTAGAAGATCTCAAATATTATATTATTAAAGTTCCATAAACAATTATTTCCACATACAAAATTGTTTCGTTGTGAGTGACTTGGATAGAAAATCTGGATGTGGAAGTAGTGATTCCTTGGGCAGCGGTTTTTTTTATTTTTATTTTATTTTACACTGAGTCTTTCACTAACTATAAAATTAAAAATGTATTAAACTAACATTATTTACAAAAAACTGCGAAGAGTAGGTATCCTATAGAATGTGTAACAATTATATAAAAGTTTAGTAAACCGGCGAAGAGTACGTTTTTAGCTTGTTTATTTATTTAGTTCATAATTTTACTTCCACATCCAGTGGAAGTATAGTAACGACAAACAAATTTTAAAAAATTTTTATTGTTCAAATAGGCTTAGAATGTCATGAAACGTCGAGATTTCAAGTTTGAGCGAAAAAAAAATTTCTGTCTGTCGGTCTGTAACTTTTTTGTGCGCACGTTTACTCTGGAACCGTTTGAGATATTGACTTGAAATTTGGTACACATATGTACTTTAACGAGATCTAGAACTAGATTATATTTTCATCTTGTTCCGTCGAAGGGTTTGGGTGTAAATTGGGGTAAATTTGGAGGAAATAGGTAAATCAAGCAGGTAAGAGTTCATAAAATTGATATTTAGTATAGACAAGAGAAGCTAAGGTCTCAAAAAAAATTTTGGCATTAGCCACCCCCATGACCACCCCCACCCCATTATTAAAGGTGACGAAAAAAATGTGATTTAGTGTGTGTACAAGAACCAGAAACCTCAAAATATTTTTTTACTTTATACATGATATACAATACAATGCATGATATACAATAACACCCGTGTAATTTTGTAAAATTTCATTGATTTTGAAAATAAAAAAAAATTGTCATATTTTGATAATCTATGAGCACATTGAAAAACTTTTTTAGCAGTTTTTATATCTTATATTTCTAGAGAATTTTTTTTAACGGTTTTTTTTCACAAGAAAATCCGTTTGAATAATCCTAATACGCTGATAAAGGCCAGTTGAAAGAAATTACTCTGTATATGCTATAAAAGTAAATATTTACAAAGTTTAGAATTATTAGTAAGGTAGTTAAAAATGACGAGAGTTGGCAAAACCGCGCGGCAATTCTTTCGCGCTAAAGGGCCGTCTTCAAGTATGAAATGGCTTTTTTAAAATTTAAAATAAAACTCAAGTGCCCTTAAGAGCAAAAAGTATGGAGCTTTTATAGCATCAAGCAGAAGGATAACTATAATACCGAATAGACTTTGTTAAACACCGCTTTTGGTTAATGAAGATTGTTCACATTACGTTACGTTTGATCATCTAATTAGGTGTACGAAATATCGGGAATCCTTACGAAGGAATATTAAACTCAAAGGAATCATTTCATCTTTTCGTTCACGTTACAGCATCTAATCGGAGATGTGTCGGAATGTGAGCAAATTTACGGGAGTCCCAGTGAATAGGAAATCGGGAAGAAAGCGATCCGGAAAGAAAACAGATGCAGAGGAACAGAAACATTCGTTCCAGTAAAAGGTACTGGGAAATAATTTTCCAGCGTGGCATTTAATTTAATATCAGTAAGAAATGACTGTACTTAGAATGTGTGTTTTCGAATTACTTTCAATGCTTTGTCAACCATATGAGAACTTCTACAAATAAGATATCGTTTCATAACTTCAAACTGCCAAGTTACCCGTACACAATGTATACCCAAGAAAGAATAGTCCAGTCACCAGAGGTGAAAAGGAGGCTTAATCTGATAAAACGACCAAAATAGCTAAACATTTTGGAAAGGGTAGTTTAAGGCATTACAAAAAAAAATATATAAATAGTTGCAAGTATCGAGTAGTAAGTTCTTACAAAAAGATGCAATTTTTTTCCTTAATTTATCGGAAAATATGCAACTTACAGTAAATAGGTTTACACTGCTTTTAATTTTGGGGGTTTCAAGTAATGATAAACATGTTTAAAAATCGTTTTCCAAAATTTCCTCAGTAAATTAATAGTTTTTCAATAAAATGATATAAGAACCTAAAATAAATCTGTAAATGTATTTACACAAAACTTCCCTTCCTGTTTGGCATCAAAATTTCTATAAAAATATTATTATCGATTTGAAGGTATCAATGGATTTGTCGTGAAAATTAGTATTCAACTAGTGGTTGTCTAAAAGATGTTGCCATTTGAAAAAGTTGACATAACTACAAATTAGTGATTTCGTAACTATTAAACCAATTCAAAAAATCTCACGCTTACATTTTCTCTTATTGTTTTGGTTTATTTGATTGAATTAAGTGCATTCACTGTACTCTAAATGCAAAAATAAAAAGTCCTAAAAAAAATCAAGTAGTCTCAAAAAATCTTTAAAACTACTCATTCGTACTTAACATCGTCTCCGGAATCCAAAAATGTAAAAATATACAGGGTGTTTCATTTAAAATTTCAAAGTTGGGATCATTTGCGGGGAAACCGGAAGTGATAGAAAAGTGTCAAATTATGAAAAATTTGCCGTTTTTGGTATATATAACCCCTGCCAAAATTAAGGATTATATCTTGAAAACTCTGGGAAACCATGGCCTGTCTAATGATTTCGTTGACACCCATTTCAATCATCATATTTGAACAATTTTCATTTATGCTATGTAAATTTTTAACTTTGTTATTTATTATTAGTCACTTTATATTATTATTGTTATTGGTATTGTCATTTCAATAATTTCTATTCAGTTTATATAACTATCTTCTTCATACAAACAATTTTCTTATTATGTTTTTAAGTGGTAGAATAGCTGTTAGGTTAAACTTCGCCATTTAGATTAAATAAATTATATTTCTTTTCTACAATAAAGACGTTTTATTATAAAACAAAATGACTCAGAAATGATTAGATAGAAATCAGAAAATTTTAATAGTTATGTAGTAGAGAAATAAAAATATGTACAAATTAAATCAAGGTATATTCATTCAGCTGACCCACTCTGTATACTACTCTTTCTGCGTTATATTTCATTTTCCTGAATAATGTGCATTAAATTACAAAAAAACAGGTAATACCTTTAAATTCGGAGAAAAACACTTCCGTGGTAAATGAAGCATAAATTCATTAAAATTTTATTAACACCGCAGAGCAAATATTAAGGGCGATCCCAAATTAAATTGATTTAGAGCTACATTACCATCTTTTAAGCATTCATGAAAATTGAATTATTTATGTATACGTTTATCTTTCACGTTAGGTTCGCTACGGTTGTTCAGATATCCCACATAAAATAACTGCTGTATTTTCTTAGGATTCTCTGCATTATGCGGGAAATATGGGTCCTTTTGTGACACGAATGAATGCTGAGACAATAGTACGTACGTAGAGAAAATGTGTGTAACATTTTGTCCCCATTGCCAAAAATTACATTCCAACTTAGCCTTAAACACTGCAGGAAAAATGTTTTCAAATAAATAATATATCAAACTATATTATTTACTCCAAAGAGTAATGATCTTGTACGGGGACCAAATTAGATGGGATTTGAGATTTTCTTTAAAACTATTCTGGCAGATAGACAAAAATCAATATAGGTGGCTTAAGCTCGATTTTCGAGAAACAATCAATGGCGCAAACCGCGATTGTCTATCTTTTTCGACTAACGAGCTACAGAGCGTTTTTGGAAAATTGGCATGACCAAGTGTCGAATCGAAAACCGAGTAACACATTCTTAAGGAAATTTTTTTAGTAGAATCCGTTGCTGATAAGAAGAAAATTATGCATGTCTTAGTTTTGGAGATATAGACATAATTTGTATTTTTTAAATGGAACATCCTGTAAATTATTTCATTACTCGATCACAACTTAAATTAGCTATCCAACGATATATCACATGTCATATTTATCTCTAGAAAAAGTGGTTAATTTTCGCAGAATTTAATATATTTGTGAGGAGGCCATGAAAAACAATTAACAACAACAACACTTCTTATAATATAAAATAATTTTGCCAAAAATAGGAAAACTAAACTACAATAAATGTTCGAATTGTCTTAGATTGACATCTGTGCATTTTTGACACCTTCTCCTTACAGCATTTGTTGAATTTCCAATCATGACAGGAGTTATTGTCCGAAACGCAGCTAATGTTTTTTTTTTCAACTCTTATATGTCATTAGAACGTTCTCTATATATAATATTTTTTAAATAACCCCAAAGCCAAAAGTCGGCAGTCGGGAGATCTAGCTGACTACAAAATGAGACCATTATTTCCTAAAAATTAAATAATATCTAAACTACTTTGTTGTTTATTAATGCCCAGTTAGCTAAATTAATTGCTAGTTATCAATTTAGTTAACTTAGCTAACTAGACATTGATAAACTAGTCCTGAGTGATATACAGATACCTATCCAATCCTCCCCAAAATTGAGCATTTAAATAATTTCATGTTTCATTTGACGTATGACTTGAGGTGCCATCATGTTGGTAAATTAATCTTTGAAATTATTTTACAGGCATACTGTCAACCATTTTTAACAATGTTCACTCACAATTAACTCACAAATTAGTTTTTGGCGTTTACGATTATTTCGATTTTCTTTTCTTTAACATGATAGATCTTTATTTGACTACATTATATACATATCATACATTTGTAGCAAGTCAACACTACTGATATTTCAGTTGAGTAAGCTTAACACATAATTTGTAGACAAAACATTTTTAAAATAGACACATACTAAAAAGAATTTTTTTTAAAATACAAAGAATAATGTAAATTACATAAAAGCAAATAGACGAATACTACATTTACAGTCAGCAGTTTACACAATGGGCACTAGTACATAATAATATATAAAAGATATAAATATTTAAAATGATTTAAAATCTGTGAGTATCTGCCACACTAACATACAGTATATAAGTTGATATCAAGTTCTGTGCCCATGAATTCATCAACAGAATAAAAACAGTATGTAAGAATGTGGGTCCTAATAATTTTCTTTAATTTATTTGTGTTTAAGTTTTTTATCTGTTCGGGTAACCTATTGTACAGTTTTAAGTTAAGAGAGTTTTTAACCGATTTAGTAAGACGGTATCTAGGTGGTTTTAGTAAGTTTGCTGACCTTGTGTTATGATTATGATAATCAACTGGCCTATCATAAAGACTAATGGTTTTGTGTATTTCTAGCAATGAGAAATATATATATATATATATAACGAGGGAATGGGCATAATACCATATTTTATAAATAATGGTTGACAGTGTTCATCGAGATTTACATTTGCAATAATTCTAATGGCTTGTTTGTTGTCTAAAATCCTGGGAGCATTGCTTGAGTTTCCCCATAGTACGACCCCATAACTTATATGAGAGTGAATCAGTGAGTAGTATGCCGATAGTAATGTATTATTATTTACCACATATTTTAGACGTCTCACAAGAAAGATGTAGCTAGCCAATTTACTACTGAGTTGCTCAATATGGGACGACCAGGTTAAAGTATCATCGAGGACCACGCCTAAAAGTTTGACGTTGTCCCCTTTTGTAATATTGTTATTTGTGGAAAAAATTAGTTTTTGAGTTTTATCACCATTTAGTTTTAGCACATTGGAGTTATACCACAGTTCAGCACGACTTTCAGTTTCACATATTGTTTCATGTAGATTTGCAAGGCATTTATCTGAATCGCGTAGGGTAGCGTCATCAGCAAACATAATGATTTGACTCGGAAACAAGTAATAGAATAAATCGTTGACATAAATGATGAATAGGAGTGGCCCCAGAACGGAGCCCTGGGGCACACCATGTGCTACTGATCTATAGATTTTTTATTACTTACCGAAACGCATTGCTGCCTATTTTGCAGATAAGACTCAAGGAGGGATAGTGGTGTTCCCTTAATACCATAAAAACTGAGTTTTTCCACTAAAATACTATGTTGAACACAGTCGAAGGCTTTACTGAGGTCACACAGCGTAATCGCTGTATGTTTGCACTCCTCAAAGCACTCCAAAATGTCACTCACAATCTTGCAGACTGCATTTATTGTCGAGCTCGAAAACCAAATTGGAGTTTATGCAATAATGAATACTTCTCAATAGTTTAGTTTAGTTTATTTTATTTCCCGAAATATACATGATTATATAATAAAGTAATAGTAAATAATTGCATATAACATATGCATACATTATGTATGTACATCTTTAGCCATGAGCATTGGGAAAGATATTAGTTTTATTCCCCCTGGCATCCCAGGAGTATCGGAACTGAAATTTGAAAATATATATATTTTGGATACTGCGTATGTCATGTATTTCCGGACCGGTTGAGTTACCAGCCGGAACAAAGCCAACTTGAGAACATTACTGCATTTAAATTTGCTTTACATAGTACCTAGGTGCATAATTTATGTGGTAATAATAATAATAGACAAATAGATAAAAATAATAATAAGAGTGTATATAATTCAAAAGGCGGTTTGAAAATATTCGTTAGGGTAATAAAATACATGTTGGTGAAGTAGTCTTTTTAATTCTATTTTAAATTTTCTACTGGAAAGTAATTTGAGGTTCTGTGGTAAATGATTATATATTCTTATACCCGTATACAGGGGCCCGTTTTGAGTTCTATTGTAATTATATTTTGGTGGTATAAATTCTTGTTTTCTGTTATGCACATCAGATCGTCGCAACAATAGGTTATGGTTTTTATGAATTAACAGAGAAACTTTGTGTACATATAAATTGCCCTTTTTTGTATTATGAATATTTGTGTCGCGTTTACTGCTGCCCCCCAAAATTCGATTCCGTGTTGCAAAATACTGTTAAAATATGCAAAATATACTTGCTTGGCGACTGTAAAATTTATATTTTGTTTTATAGTGCGTATTGCGAACACAGCTTTACTAAGTGTTGAGTTTAATTGTGTAATATGTTCTGACCAGTCCAAGTGGTTGTCTATATGTATGCCTAGAAATGGTGTTGAGTCTGTTGTAGATATGTCTTGTTGATTTACATTTATCTTTATGGCTTGCAAATTTTGATACAACTGAAAAATAATGCTATGCGTTTTGCTATAATTAAGTGCTAGTTTATTTGCCAAAAACCAATCCGAGATACCATCCATTATGGATTGACTGGCTGTTTGTAACGATGATATGTTCTCATGTTGTATGATGATACTCGTGTCGTCTGCGAAAAGAAAAAATGCAACTGTTTGGAAATTAAAGACTATGTCGTTGATATATATTATGAACAACGTTGGGCCCAATACAGATCCTTGGGGAACACCACATTTGATATCTGCAATACCAGATTCATAATTTATTAGTTCTGTATTGGTCCCATGAGTTATTCTTAGGTATATTTCTCGTTGGCTCAAATATGACTTAAACTTCTTTAACTGTATTCCATAATATCCTAGTTTATTAATTAAAATTGTATGATCAACGCAGTCAAATGTCTTGGTGAGATCTCAAAATATCCCTAATGGAATTTGTTTTTGATCCAACATTTCATTAATATGTTCCAACAAGGCAAATGTTGCGTCGGATGTGTTACGATTTTGTCTAAACCCAAATTGCGAATTAATATATTTTTATTATCTAGGTAAGATATCAGTTGGTTATTAACAATCTATTCCAGTAATTTTGAGAAATATGGTAATAACGAAATACCTCTGTAACTATTTAGATTTAATTTATCTCCTTTTTTATGAATTGATAATAAATATTAGAAATGCGATAAATATGCATAGATGTCAATGGAAGATAATTCGAACATTTATTGTAGTTTAGTTTTTCCTATTTTTGGCAAAATTATTTTATATTATAAGAAGTGTTGTTAATAGTTTTCCGTGGCCTCCTCACAAATATATTAAATTTAGAGAAAATTAACCACTTTTTCTAGAGATAAATATGACAATATGATTGATATATCGTTGGACAGCTAATTTAAGTTGAATAATGAAATAACTCACAAGGTGTTCCATTTAAAAAAACGCAAGTTATGTCTATATCTCGAAAACTGAGGTATGCATAATTTTCTTCTTATCAGCAACGGATTCTACTCAAAGAAGTGCCTCAAGAATGTGTTACTCGATTTTCGATTCGACACTTGGTATTTGAGATATCCATCTAAAAATGTCAATTTTCCAAAAACGCTCTGTAGCTAGGTAGTCGAAAATTATAAATGATCGCGGTATGCACCATTGTTTGTTTTTCGAAAATCGAGCTCAAGACCTATATTGGTTTTTGTCTATATGCCATAGTTTTGAAGAAAACCCCAAATCCCACCCTGTACAGCTTATGCATTAACATTATTTGAAATCTCTTACAAATCTCATAAATTGAATTCGTTGGAAATTTGAATTACGACTGCATAAAAATATACATTCTTCACTTGTGGAACAAATGTCTGAACATTTGTTAGTTTTTACAATTTGTGTGAAAGTTTGAAATGGATTCTGAATATGAAATGCACAAATATTATATTTTCTTTGCTAACGTTATGATTTTGCACAGTGAGGGGTAAATATGCGTTTATTTTCGGTTTATTATAAATATTTAAAAAATCATAAATGGCATAATTTTTAAAATAGTTTCAGGTACTTCCCATTGCTCTAAGCAATAAGGCCATATACAGTTTTTATCATAAATTTTGTATATAGATAAATGCCATGCTCTAATAATGAAATTAGGAACAAAAATTTACAATAAAAAATATATATACTTGTACTTGTTAGAACAATAGCAAGTATCTAAAATGATTTTTTATTCGAATGTGTCAAAAAATGACGTTTCTCGGTTAGAAAACAAAAGCGAAAGGTGGAACTTTTCTATCTACTTCAAGTAAGCGGCCTGAAAAACTTTTCCGGCCTAGGCCGGAAAAGTGACAGACAAAAAGATTAAGCGTTTTTAGTTACCTACTTTTTAAAATGCTGGCCCTTCTTTTCTACTGTAAAATGGTAATGCACATGCAAATATAATTTCAATTCAGGCAATTTTAATTGAATAAAATAAGAGATTTCTAAATTTTAATTGAATAACAAACCTAGGATTATTAACCGTTGTCAATTAATTATTATAATGACTAGTAAGTATAATACCTACATGTTGTAAAACGAATAGAAATAACTGCGTATGTTCTCACCTTATAGATATGCAACACTTTTTACGTTCCAGTTTGCATAGTGGCAAAGCATAAAATTGCACGGAAAAATACTAAATGAAGTCTTTAATTTAACCTAAAAAACAGTACAACGTATTTTTAAACTTACTTTAATTTACAAAAATGTACTTATATATGACTACATTGTCTCTGAACCTTTTGTGTTAATAATAAAATTGGGACAATTTTGTATAATTATCGGTCGGTTCAAACTTTCTAAGTCTAGTGCAACATTTCCAGTTAAAGTGGATTGGGGTGCGATAATTGTCTGAGTTTTGTGTGTGTTTAGTGTGTTATATTCTGTTTGGGTAATAGTAGTGGTCAAGCCTGTGTCTAAAATAATATTTTCTTGTGAATGTTGTGATGTTATTGTGTTTCGAACCGTAGAAGTGTGGGGTAAGTGATTCAATATTTTGTTAGCTATTTCAAGTTTGTTATTTATTGTCTCATCCACATAGCCCTCAGCTACAGTGGAAGATTTCCATCCTCCGTGGCGTTTAAGTAAGGTTATGTCTGCTCCTGCATCAGCCAGCAACGTAGCCGACGTTCTTCGGAAGCAGTGCTCCGTATATTCTTTGGCATTCGCAAGCTTCAAATGAGATGCAATTTCAAAAGGAATTGCCCCGATTTTATAAATTCCCACATTTTGTTTGCAACACTTGCCATTTCTATAACCCAAGAAAAATCGGCCATTTCCTTCAAGATTTGGTGGTCGCAGCAGCAAAGAATATTTCCGATTATTTCACTCATTAAAGCTATAGCCAATGAGAGCCCGTTTTTCCACAACATTGCACCAATCAAACGTCATTATTAGTGATAATTCAAGCTAGATCGGCTTTTGACAGTACCAACATGCAAAATTTATCGCTCAAATTTTTTAGGTCGCTGCAGCGGCAAATATTGCGAAAATTTTTTGACGTTTTGTGTCGTCAAATGTTTTCGGCAAATAGGACAAATCGTGCTTTTAAATGTTATCTATAAATATCTTCTCTAGCTTATTACTAATTGCTGTTAACGTAAATTGTAAATTGTAGTATTGTATTAATAACCTAAAAAGCCAATGCTCTGTGGAACTTATATAGGTTGGGGACAAGTTATACACAGCTTTCAATGGCTTAATACCTAACGTAATTACAAAATAATTTTCACAACTAAAATTAAATATAAATCAATCATCACAAAGCAGCTAACACTTATTCGGAAAATCAAAACTCTGCAGTATCACTATATATATTATAATTCGTTGTATTTAAAGTCTCTCTACTTAAACAAGCAAACCTTAACTTAACTATTAAACTTCTCAAATTAGAAACAAGGATTAAATACATAAATATATATTAATAAACACTTTAATATAATAATTCAATTCACTGTTTAGGCCAGCAGTTACGTTAAGCTAGCGTTACTAGATGGCGGTACGATACCATCTGAGTCGGCAGCCTTAGAACGTAAAAGCGATAGATTGGTAATATGCAGTGTCGTTTATCCCGTAATGTGATTGGTCGAAGCGTGCTTTGTTGGGATGACTAGTCTTATAAGTTACAGTACCTATGGTTTAAGGTATATTGTTTTTCTTGATTATCATAATTTAAACCTACTTTGTTCTTTATTAGATGAGTCGCTTTGGAAATGCATTTTTATGTGACGTAAATGATGAAATTGAACATAAAGGCGAGTAATCTCTAAAAAGTAACAAGGAAACGTCTGAAGGCTATTAATTACTGAACATAATATTGAAGATGTACTTAATGAATTATTTATTCGTGAAATATTCTCCACAAATACCACTCGTGCTTCTAAATTTTATCTATAAATTTTTTCCCAAGCTAAGTTGCCATAAGGTTAATATAACTCGTGCAAATTGACAGTTTATTATCAAAGATTAAATCCCTCCCGCTAAAGCGGTCGGGATTTAATCAGATAATAAACTGACAATTTGCACTCTTTATATTACCAGGCAACAACGCTTTCGAAAAAATTTTACCGATAAAATTTCAAGCACTAGTGATATTACATACGGTAATATCTTAAATATTCCCCTGTTACAGTAAATGAGCGAGGTTTATTTGTTTTAGTATCGGGAATTTTTATTAAAAGAGCTGTTCCTAAATCCTCTATTTGTGACACTTTTAAAAATGCCAATTCTTCACGGCGACAGGCACCTACTACGCCTAATATATATACCACCTACAAATAATATGATGTTAACGGTAGGTAGGTACTTAGTTTTAAAAAATTACCTTATGCATTAAATATTTGTCGTCTGACGCTTCTGTTAAAAATTTTTCAAATTGTTCCCGTGTCAACGTTTTCGATTTTTTTGGTACATAGCCAACGTTTTTCTTTTTTAGAAAGGCCCTTAATTTCATAAATTTTGAAATGTCAACGTTTCTCCTAATTTTCAGCATACAATTTAACATTGAATAAGCCGACCAGAAAGTTGATGATTTATAATTTTCTGCAAGTTTAGCCATATATGCAAGTAATACATTTTCGGAAATCATGTTTATATGGTTTTGTTCCAAATATTTTTCAAATTTATAATAGCTTCTTTCATAAATAATTTTTAATTTTTCTGGAAAAAAATCCATCGAATGCAAATTTGCTAGCTCTCTTACTTCTGGGGGTGTTCCCGCAACAAATTCTTCGCTATTAATTTTATTGTATTTATTTTATGTAGTATATTTTCGATTAAATTCGATATTATAATATATAAATTGAATGAATTTGATACTAATTTCAAGCAAACTGATATGACAGCAATTGTGCAGTTGTTATTTATTATATTTGGCCTTAGTTCACAGCCGTCTGTTACAAGAAAACTTGAAAATTGTATCATTTGCGGGGTAGCAAGTAAATCTTAAGAACTTAATATTTTAATTTTCCCTATCATTTTAATAACCATAAGCACATTCGAATAAAAAATATTATATGACACACAGACGAAAAACCGAGCGAAAAACTAAATTTTTCGTCCTTGTGACATAAACTACTATTAAAGATTATACTATGTTTGGTTTCTTAAATATTTATAACAAATCGAAAATAAACCCATATTTCTCTCTCACTCTGCAAAATCCTATCCTTAACGCTGGAAATCATTTTGCACACTTATTTCAAAGAAGCTGTTATTCGGTGACACGTTCTGGGGTTAGTTATTTATAATTTATTAATTTGAATCTCCAATAATCCAGTCAACATAGAAAAAAAAGGATCCCTAACCTTGGAAAAATTCCGAGGGGATTGAAAATTTATACAGACAGGCCTTAAAATCACTATTTTAAATGAAATATCAAAAGTCCCCATTGATCCGACCCGTGCTGAAATTTTTATTTAAGGTCATTTTTGAAAAATATCTCTTAAATATCTTTTCTTCAAAATAGTTGCCATAAAATTTATAGAACATACGATTCTCTACAAAAATATTCCAATATTTTTTAGTATAAACGATTGTTCGTGAGTTATTGCGGTTTAAAAAATTGCAAATATTAATATACACTCATACGCGGCATGTATACAGCGTTGAATATAAGGAAAAATATCGAGGTATTGGTTTGGGAATGTATGTTCAATGTCCTATCTAAAATATAAGTCTTATATCTTATTTTTACATGCAATAACTGGTTGCGATACTACGTCTGCATTTTTCAAAAGAAATAAAGTAAAGGTGTTTAAATTAATGGAAAAACGAACTAATTGTTTGCGCTGAAGTAATTACAAAGATGGACTCTTCTCCAAACATTACTCTCACTAATGGAATTCGTTTTCTTGTTACCATGTACGGAGCTCCAAGAAAAAACTGATTCTATAGACCACTGTAGATATTTGAGTTTTGTGAAAAGTACACGGCATAATAAAGTTGTACAGTTATTCTGTCTTCCTCCAACATCTGCTGCTGCTTAACAGCATTTATATCGAGTCTACTATCAAGTCCAAGTATGGTTAGGTAACGAACTGGATCCTGAAAATTGGGGACGGGTATAAATTAACAACTGTTTGGAGTCAATTCGAACTTTGCTCCCGCCTGCTCCAGAAAGGCTACTCAATACCATTTTTTATAATTGCACCAATCCACAGAAATCCAACGATCAGAGGAGGAAGAAGAAGAAGGCGTGGAAGAAGCAGAAGAAGAAGAAGAAAGCACAACTGCTGATATAGAATTTGAGAATATATAATCACGACTTTATTTTTTTTAAATTAATAACAAAGTATCCTTGTTTCATAATTAACCACAAAACCATTTTTTCATATCTCGCTCTCTATGCATTAGACCGCGACGAAGTTTACATGCAATAAACTGTTTTTTTTTACTTCGACCTTGAATATCTCGAAAAGGGCGAAGTTTTGGGGAAAAATGCAAAATACCAATCTTGTAGATAATTGAATTATCTACAACTTTCGTGTTAACTTCATTGCTACCCGATTTTTTGACGCCAGATATTCGCGAAAAAACATGTTTTTGAAACTTTGACCTTGAATATCTCGAAAAATGGGAGGCAGTTGGGTAAAAAATAAAAACGACAACTTGTAGATAATTTAATTCTCTACAAGTTTCACATTGACCTCATGGGAATTCGACGCATAGGACGCGAGATATCTGTAAAAAACTTTGACCTTCAATATCTTGGGTAGCCATGCTGTGATTTTTGTGGATTTGGGTTTGGGACACTCCAAAGAACGTCTGTACAAAAATTCAGATTTTTACTAGTTTTGTCCAAGTTTCCTCATTTTCTTGCCTAATTTTCCTGCATTAGTGTACATCAGTGTATAACACTTAAATACAATTAATCACTAACAAGAATAAAAAATATTCCTCTTTTCGAAATTAACCTTCGCAGAAGTCAGTTTTCTTCTTACTGATACAACTTCGTAGTTTTTTTCGTTTTCCGCCTAAGAAATTCAAATTAACTATTATTATTTATAATAACTAAACTACTCGACGAATCATTATGAAATTTAATATACAGGGTTCTATTGTGATAGCAGACAAAACAGTTAAAAAAATTGAAGTGGGTCCGTTAAAGATTGACTGTTTCCGTACGTAAGACCACCAAACGGAGACATGGCAATTTTTAATAGCAATTTTAGAACATAATAAAAGTCTAAAACAATCTAAAAATGGTGCAATAGTAGTAATAGAATCTTCCTTTTTCAAATAGATACAATTAAAATTGATTCCTTACAGGTTAAACAACTAAAAATGAGTTTTATCAGCGAAACTGAACGTTCGCGCCCTGAGAGAGATTACAACACACACCCAGCGAGGTATGCAATATATGGATTATCTTACATATGAGTATGATTAATTGTAATTACAATAATCCATCAAAAGTAATTAAGCATTGTTTGACAGCTTCGTTGAAGAACTAGACATAGCTCTGTCTGTGACTACATTATTTATTATCAATTAATGAATTCTGTAAATAAACGTTGATGAATATGCTCGAATTCAAAACACGCTATATGTGTACACTCTCGAGTAATTTTTCATGTAGTTATAATTACCAGTTTTTTCCATTAACACAACAACATGCAGCATAAATCATGTGCAGAGCTTTGAATTTTCCGATCGCCCCTCATTAACCCCAACATATATTAATTTGATGTTATCAGTAATAGCACATTGCACTCGGCTAGCTAGGTTATGAGGTAGCCATTCATAAAGGTTACCGATTTGTCGCTAACCCTCCAGAACTGTGTTGCTCATGATTAATTCTGTCAAACGCAAATGCTCCACGCTTTACGCTAATCTACCATTATCAAAACGGTTCCACTACTGTTATCAGATGCAGAACGACATCTTATCTGCAGTGGTGTAACTGCCTCAATAGGATTTTGCAGAGTGAGAGGGGAATATGTGTTTATTTTTTATTCATTATAAATATTTAAAAAACCAAACATAGTAGAATCTTTAAAACTGTTCTAGATACTTGCCATTGTTCTAATGAATACAACTATACAGGGTGTTTCAGGTATGCGGTCAATCATTTCTAGTGGTAATTTTACATAAAAAAATATGAAAAATAGTTTATATAAACATGAGTCCGGAAATCCCTCCTAAGGGCGCTGCGGGCCTCTGAAGGGGCTGTCAACATCTCAATAAAAAAGAACAAATTAGTGAAATTGCATTTATTATTCTCTTGAATAAACCAAAGAAAAATAACAAATTATTACTAAATTAAAGGACTCAACAGGTTTTAAAGATTAACAAATTAAATTAAATGTTCCAAATGGGAACCATTCATTTCCACACAAGCTACTAGAAGACGATTCATTGAAGCAAAGACCCGTTGAAAAATTCCTGGCATATTCCTGATAGTTTCGCACCATATTGCTACACGTTCACGTAACTCTTCAAGATTTGTCACAGGAGTTGAGTAGACAAGGCTTTTCAAATAACTTCACAAAATAGTCAAGATGATTTAGGTAGGGGGATCGAGGCGGCCAAGCTACTGGTCCGTTTCTGCCAATCCATCAATTGGGATAAGCTGCATTTAAATAACTTCGAACTACTATTCTAAAATGGGGAGGTGCACCATCGTGCACGAACTACACTACACTAACGATCTGGGTCAGAATTTTCCTTGTCCGAACAGAACTTACCCCTTTCTCACAACGAACGATCTACACTTACAAAAAATCTTTCGCCAAGTACTCTTCTATTTGAAATTCTCTTATTAAAGATTGCATCATGAGAACCTTAACTTTTGTCATTAATGACAATTCAATATTGGAAACCAATAATGATCAATTAAGAAATAAAAAGCTGATCAGTAGTAAGAAGTTTTACAAATAAAAACCGCTGCCCAAGGAATCACTACTTCCACATCCAGATTCTCTATCCAAGTCACTCACAACGAAAAAACTTTGTATGTGAAAATATTTGTTTATGGAACTTTAATAATATAATATTTGAAATCCTCTACCCCAAAAACCCATATAACGATACCCCACATCGGTAGTGGGATGGGGGTGGTGATAGAGGGTGGTAGTGGGGGGTGGATGAAGTAAAAAAATATTTTGAGGTTTCTGGTCCCTGTACATGCACTAAATCACATGTTTTTTTCATCCCCTTTAATAAGGAGGTGGGGGTGGTAATGGGGGTGGCTAATGCCAAAATTTTTTTTCAGACCTCAGCTTCTCTTGTATATACTAAATACCAATTTCACGGACTCTTACCTGCTTATCTACCCCAAATTTACCCCAATTTACCCCCCAACCCTTCGACGGAACAAGATGAAAATATAATCTAGTTCTAGATCTCGTTAAAGTACATATGTGTACCAAATTTCAAGTGAATATCTTAAACGGTTTCAGAGTAAACGTGCGCACAAAAAAAAGTTACAGACAGACCGACAGACAGACAGACCGACAGACAGACCGACAGAAATTTTTTTTTCGCTCAAACTTAAAATCTCGACGTTTCATGACATTTTAAGCCTATTTGGACAATAAAAATTTTTAAAAATTTTTTTGTCGTTACTATACTTCCACTGGACGTGGAAGTAAAAATACGGTGTGAATTTTCGCAACTGCAGATCGAAAGATGACCTTCTGTCCATGGCACTTGCGAAAATGTGAAGGAAATGATGAATTCTTTGAAAAAATTCTGTTTACGCAAGAAGACTGGAAAATTCCTTTAGGTAAAAATTTATCAAAACCGGTTGGTCGTGCGGCATTACAACAAGTTACCCTTTTTTTGTATTTATAGAATCATATTCCGATGAGACAATCACAGAAAATTCACATAAAAAAACATTGGGGGAGAAGTAAGTCCCCCCTTTCCAATGTTGTATACCCCTGATTGAATTTACCTTTGGTGGATAATATCAGATAATGACTTTTATTGAATCACATGCAAAAACTAGTCACTGTAGCTCAAAGGATTCCTGAGATATTAAATAAAATGCAGCTCATTTAGGTGGGATTCCCGGACCTATGTTTATACTGTGACGTGTTTCCACCCTTAGGAAACTACCCCTTGCAAATTCCGTGGGTTCCAAAAATTATAACAAGAGATGTCCACTAACACACTTTATTAAATATTTACTGGATACTTCACAATACTATTATTTACACTTTACTGACTAAAAATCACAATGTTTATTACTTTGTTTATCTTTGAACTCTTAACCTCACTTTCTATATTTTCTGAACTTTCTGAACTACTCGCCGAGAATGCGATCGGTCTTTTATACCTAAAAATGACAGATCTAGATTGTTCTGTGATGACGCCACCATTCTCTCGATAATTCCAGATGTCACTTTGGAATCTTCTGGTAGGTTCTTTTTCGAGTAGGTGCAAATACACTACATTCATTCAGACATTCGATCTGTTGAAGTCTGCCTACTTTTTAGTAACATAACCTTAAATTTTAAGAGGTGCAACATATTACACTGCCCCCTCCTTAAGCCTGAACGTCCCGGTCAGGCAATTCAGCCTCTTTCACATACTTCGCCAGTCTATCCAAGTGTACGATCTTCATCTTGGACTTTTTGTTTCGTTGAATACGATAGACGACATCATTAATTCGGGTAATAACAGTATAAGGTCCTTCCCAAGGAGGTTGAAGTTTCGGTGACTTCCCTTTCTTCCGCTGTGGGTTGTACAGCCAAACCAGATCTCCTGCCTTGAACCCTTCTGAACTACCCTTACGGTCGTATCGAGCCTTCATTCGGTCACTGGCTATGGTGATTTGGTCTCTAACCAGCTCATGAACATTTCTTAGCCGTTCACTCATTTCATCCACATAGCTGTTCACAGGAAGCTGTTCTCCGCCTGGTGTTCCGAAAATCAAATCACACGGCAGTCTGATCTCATGTCCAAATACTACACGGGCTGGTGTTTGTTTCGTAGACTCGTGGATAGCAGCTCTGTATGCCATGAGGAAGAACGGTATGTGGAGATCCCAATCGCGTTGATTCTTATGAACCACTTTAGAGAGATGTTCTTTCATGGTCTTGTTATGTCGTTCCACCATTCCATCTGATTGCGGGTGAAGGGCTGTGGTCCGTGTTTTGTGTATCCCCAATAACTTGCAGATTTGCTGAAACACCCCTGACTCAAAGTTCCTCCCTTGATCTGAGTGCAGCTCCAGGGGTACACCAAACCGACATATCAAATTATCTACCAAGACTTTGGCAACAGTGACTGCTTCTTGGTTTGGAATTGCATAGGCCTCTGGCCACTTACTAAAATAGTCCATGGCAACCAGTATATACTTGTTACCGTCCTTGGTTACTGGGAATGGGCCGGCTATATCGATCGCAATCCTCTCGAAAGGAGCTCCGACGTTATATTGTTTCATTGCACCCCTACTTCTAGTCTGCGGTCCCTTACTTGCTGCACAAATTTTGCAATTGCGACACCAAGCTTCTACATCCTGACGACTATTTACCCAATAAAATCGTTCTCGTACTTTATTCAGGGTCTTATTAACGCCGAAGTGTCCACCGGATGCTCCATTATGCACTTCCTGAAGTACTTTCGGTACTCGACACCTGGGAATCACTAGACGCATAACAACTTCCTTGCCATCCGGGCTTTCCCAAGCTCTCTTTAGCAGCCCGTTCATAACTTTGAGTGAATCCCATTGGGCCCACAAAGCCTTCAATCCAACTGCCTTATCCGAAACATCCTTCCACGCTGGTCGAATTCCTTTCTCCTTTGCTCTCAATATAGCCCCAATTTCTGTGTCATTCAGTTGTTCTTGTCTCAGGGCTTCGGTTGTCCAATCGTCCGGAACCTCTATTTTAATAGTGTTGACGGCCACCGTACCCTGCAATTTCTCAACGTGGCGGCAGTGCTTGCAATCTTCCTTGCATGGTCTTCTAGATAAAGCGTCTGCGTTCTTATGAGATCTTCCAGGTCGATGTTCTATTTTGAAATCATACTGTTGCAACCGTTCTATCCAACGAGCCAGTTGACCTTCAGGGGTTTTCAACTGCAACAGCCATTTTAATGCAGCATGGTCGGTCCGAATCTTGAAATGTCTTCCATAAAGATATTTATGAAAATGGTCCACTGATTTTACGATGGCCAGTAACTCTTTCCGGGTTACACAATAATTTCTTTCTGGTTTGGACAGCACCTTGCTGAAGTACTCGATCACTCTTTCCTGCCCATTCTGGATTTGAGACAGCACAGATCCGACCGAAGAATTGCTGGCATCAGTGTCTAAAATAAAAAGTCCTTCCCGTTGTGGGTACGCTAGCACAGGACCAGTGCATAGAGCTGCCTTCAATTTTCTCCATGCCGTTTCACATTCCGGTGTCCATTGGTACTGCACTTTCTCTTCTGTCAGCCGGTGTAATGGTTTCGCAATTTCTGCAAACCCTTCCACAAAGCGCCTGTAATAAGTGCAGAGGCCAAGGAAGCTCCGTACTTCATGAACGTTAGATGGTCTTGGCCAATCTCGTACAGCAGAAATTTTGTCGGGGTCTGTTTATATTCCATCCGAAGACACCACGTGACCAAGAAATTTGACTTCTTTCTGGAATAGCAGGCACTTCTTCGGGTTCAACTTCAGGTGGGCATTCCTGACTCGCCCAAATACTTGAAGATTTTTCAAATGTTCTGTAAAGTCCTGTCCCATAACAAGCACGTCGTCAAGGTAAACCAGGCACGTTCTCCAGGTTAGCCCTCGCAGCACGAACTCCATCAGTCTTTCAAAGGTAGCTGGCGCATTGCAAAGTCCAAAAGGCATCACAGTAAATTGATAAAGACCACTGCCTGCTGAAAACGCTGTCTTCTCCTTATCATCAGGATGAAGCCCCACTTGCCAGTATCCACTCCTAAGGTCTAACGTAGAAAACCATCGTGAGCCTGCCAACGTGCTTAACGTGTCGTCAATTCGTGGTAATGGGTAACTGTCTTTCTTCGTGACATCATTTAATTTTCGATAATCGACACAAAATCTTAATGTTCCGTCCTTCTTGGCAACCAAAACTACTGGCGATGACCAGGGACTCGTCGACTCCTCAATGACTCCGTCTTGTAGCATCTTGTCTATCATTGCCGAGGCATCTTCTTGTTTTGCTAATGGAAGCCTCCTAGGTGGTTGTCGAATAGCGGGTGAGTCGCCAGTATTTATCCGATGCTGGACTATGTCTGTTTTTGTAAGGGCCTCTGTATTCTTGGCAAATACTGAACTTTCCTTTTCTAGAAACTTGATTGCCTCCCTTCGTTCATCCTCAGATAAATACTCCAACTGGGTACTCAGCAAGGTCAAAATTTCCTGGTCTATTTTCGTAGACGAACTTCCCTCTGTTTGTTCCTCGCACCTCGCTACCCATGTGACCGGTTCATAGGAGCCAATCGGTTTGCCTTCCTTAATTGTCACCGAGTGGGAATTTAAATTAACGACTCTAATTGGGATTTTGTCTTTAGTCCGGGTTAAAGTTCTCGCCACAATAATATTGGCTAGGGACTTAATCGATTCGTCTTCTTCAACTAGGCCAATACGGTACCCTCCAGGATTTCCTTCTAAGGCAGCATCGATCATTTGTTCTGAATGAGCAGGAATCTTGATCGTCCGTGTTGTTAACAATCTCGCTTTATGGAATTGGTCATCTGCGGTTGCCAGAATAAATTCCTCATTTCCAATTTTTAAGACTCGCTCACCTACGTCAACAATAAATCCCTGCTCTCCCATGATGTCTAGACCCAAAATGAAATCATCCATAATGTCAGCCACAATGACCTTGTAATTTAACCTCAACCGTCCAACCTGCAGTTCCAAGTTGACCTCTCCATGGACCGCAGCCCTGTCCCCCGTGGCTGTCCGAATGATTACTCCATTTTGCTTCTTGTCAATCTGCAAGCCTGATATAAACCCTGGCCGCACTATTGAAGACGTAGCACCGGTGTCAATCGTAAACACGCATTTTCTTCCATTCACATATCCTTGCAACAACAGACTACTTGGAATTCTTTGGAGCTGGGAAATCTTTATTTCTCTGGGGGCACCGCATTCCCTAGCCAGCACAGCCCCCTTGGTGCTGGCTATCCTTAGTTTTCCTGCTTCTCTTCAACATTCACAGCATTTACTCGACTCTCCGAGTTCTGCTGTCGACAGTCTCGTTTCATATGTCCCACCTTGCCGCAGTTGAAACATTTAATACCTCCGCTCGGCTTTCCTTTATTTTGTTGTTTTTCCTGCTTTCCGAGGCCATCCAATTTATCGCATAATTTGGTGAATATTTTCTGCATCTCAGTCAGCAAGGGGTTCTGGTTCATTTCTGGTTGCGATTCTTCGAGAGTCACAGCTCGCACTCTCGACCTTGGAGTATCCCTGTAAGCGGCTTCTATTTCGAGTGCACGCACCAAAGCTTCGCTACTACTTTGGTGTCTCGTCAGCCTCAGAACTCGCCTGACCTCTTCGTCCCTTATATCATCTAAAAAGGCCCCCACGGCTAATTGTTCCTGGAATTCTTTAGGTGCATTTGGATACGCCAGGTGTGCCAGTCTCTCTATCGCAGCTTCAAATTCTTGTAAACTTTCCCCAGCTTTTTGCATCCGGGATTTCAGCTGAGCCTGGTATAATTGGGCAAGGTGTTGATCGCCATACCTCAAGTCTAATGCAGCTTCCAAGACTTTGAAGTCCCTTTGTTTCTCCACCGGGATAGTCTGAAGTAATTCTGAGGCCTGGCCCCTTAACGCCAGAACTAATGCCATGGCCTTTTCCTCGTTATCCCAGTTGTTCGCACATGCTGCTGCCTCAAACTGCCTCTTGTACGTTGTCCATGAGCTTTGGCCGTCAAAGGAGGGAGGTTTTAACCGGTGACCTGATGATACCACCTGCTGGCTTCCTCTATCTCTCAACTGTCGTTTAAGTCGCTCCACTTCTCCTTCGAACTCACTCATCTTTCCTTTGATCTGACTGACTTCGGTCTCAACTACATCTACTTTGTCTTCTACCTTATCTACTTTTTCTTCTACCTTGTTTATCTCTTCTTTAACTTCACATTTTAGTACTTCATTGGCAGAAATGATAGTGTCTTGTTGTATTTTCATTTGTTCATTCAGAATTTTCCTTAATTCTTCTTGGCGTCTTTCTTGTTCCTCTTTCTCCTCTTGACGTCGTCTTTCTTGCTCTTCTTTCTCCTCTTGCTGTCGTATCTTCAGGTCCTCCATCATTTTCTTCAATTCATCTTTTTCTTCTTGACGTCTTCTTTCTTGCTCTTCCTTTTCTTCCTGGCGTCTTCTCTCTTCATCCTGACGTCGTTTTTCTCGCTCTTCCTTTTCTTCTTGGCGTCTTATTTCCTGGTCTTCCATAATTTTCTTTAATTCATCTCGCTCTTCTTGACGTTTTCTCTCCTGTTCTTCTTTGTCTTCCTGCCGTTGCTGCGCCATCATTTTTTGGAATTGTTCGAATAAGTCCTGTATTTGTTTATCGGATGCCATACTTCTTGTTGTTACAGGCATACGATGAAATTAAAATAAAATAAATTTAACTGTCACGTCAATATCAGAACTTTCCAGACAAATCTCGAAATAGCACGAAAAAGTCTTATCCAGAGTCTCTTGTCACTATCCAGTTCAGAGAATTTAATAATCTCCACTAATGTCCAAATAGAAAAGTTCTAGAAATTTTCACGCACTAAATGAGTCTTTTTCAGTGTCTCTATCACTTCTCAGTTCAAAGGATTTAATTATCACACTAATGTCCTAATAAAATGTTCTACAATGTCTCAAAAATGCACTTAAACACTATTTTCCTGTTCGAAAATAACAACACAAATGTCCAGTAAATTAGTCCTGTGTTAGCACTAAACCTCGAGAATACGTCTCGAACACTCCAGCACAACTTCAGAGTCCCTCTTGTCATAAAATTCCGCTTTCTGACACCAATTTGTGACGTGTTTCCACCCTTAGGAAACTACCCCTTGCAAATTCCGTGGGTTCCAAAAATTATAACAAGAGATGTCCACTAACACACTTTATTAAATATTTACTGGATACTTCACAATACTATTATTTACACTTTACTGACTAAAAATCACAATGTTTATTACTTTGTTTATCTTTGAACTCTTAACCTCACTTTCTATATTTTCTGAACTTTCTGAACTACTCGCCGAGAATGCGATCGGTCTTTTATACCTAAAAATGACAGATCTGGATTGTTCTGTGATGACGCCACCATTCTCTCGATAATTCCAGATGTCACTTTGGAATCTTCTGGTAGGTTCTTTTTCGAGTAGGTGCAAATACACTACATTCATTCAGACATTCGATCTGTTGAAGTCTGCCTACTTTTTAGTAACATAACCTTAAATTTTAAGGGGTGCAACATATTACAATACGAACTTTTTTCCATATTTTTTTTATGTAGAATCACCATTAGAAATTAATGACCGCATACCTGAAACACCCTGTATATATTTTTTATGGTAAACTGTTGTACTTGAAAATCATAGTTTGTCAATGAAAATAATTCCTGTTTTTATTATTAGAGTATGAGATTTACTATACACAAAATTGATGATAAAAACTGTATATGGTTGTATTCCTCTGAGCAATGGGAAGTACCTGAAACCATTTGAAAGATTATGCCATTTATGATTTTTTAAATATTTATAATAAACCGAAAACAGACGCATATTTCTCTCTTGTTCTGCAAAATTCTATCTGAGGCAGAAAATAAGTACAGTAATAACATTTTTGTCCACTCTCTAGGAAAACTCAATTAAACTGTAAAATTAAGTAAATAGAACGTCCAAAAGCTACTTTACTAGCAAAAATACTCGTTTTCAAATGCACGGAAGTATTTTAAAGCCTTATACCCTATTGGAGATGGTTTATAAAGATTATTAGGTCATTGCGATCACAAGCGAGACTTCTTACTTATTAGGCTATTACTCCAAGGGAATTAGACAAGAATATATAAAATCTGCGCAAAAACTCCCAGTGGGCTTAATTTTTGTATGGACCTTATTTCGTCATTTTAAACAATACACCAAAATTCCCCATCGATATGACACCTGCTTAAAATTTTACAGATAACACAGCTACACAAAAAGAAAAACATTTTTTGGCCTGGGTACTATACTAGTATATTTCCATGTAGTCCCGAGGTCAGAATTGGCTGATTGGCTGATATGTTCAAGATAACCTCAAAAAATAGCTAAAAATGAATAAAAATAGGCACTATTGCATACTTCAAGGCATGTCTTTCAAAAAAAAAACAAAGGAAAATATTGGATAATATGATTTTTTTGCCAACTGAATTCACATTGGACTATAGGATTCATTATGTATATTTTAACTCATACATAACCTCAAAAAATGCGTGGAATCACTCAAATATGAAATTTTTGTATACCGTATCCTAAATTTGCGAAACAAGGGCACCAAAAAAGTTTCGTATTTTATTTGTTGAAAAAGTGACTTTCAATGCATGCCCGGAATGTGTTTCAGGGTATTGATTGATCCCTAATCTCAAAAAATGCTCGAAATCCCTGAAAAATGAAATTTTTATACATCGAATCCAGGATTTGCGAAACAAAGAAATCAAAATAATTTTCATGCATATTTAGGGAGCCAATTTCCATTCAATCGCAGATTATATATGGTAGGTATTAAGTTTATGATAAACTACAAAAATTCTAAAATTTTTTTTTAATTTGACCACTCCGAAAATTTCCCCGTACTCACGATGAATTCTTCGAGCAACTGATTCTAAAATTACGTCTACAATTGGTTTGATTTCCCAGATAATCCAAGAGAATAATTAAAAATTCTAATGAATCTGACTGATGGAATCTCCAACATTTATTTAGCTATATAGGAAAATTTTTACTTTTTCTTCTTATAGTATTGTCGCGTCTAAAAGGGACGGTCTTGACGTGCCAACATCAGATAAGGGAAAAAAGGACTACTAAAATAATAATTGACTAAACAAACTAAATCGGCACGTTTTGATTACCCCTCGAGAGGCGGCAACAATTTATATACCTGGTTTAGCTCAGTTAAGATGGGGTGGGCACGTGGTTATCCAGTTGTGGCGGTAACTTGAAAACAAACTACGACATATTTTAACAAAATGTATATTTAATGATCAACAACACATAAACACCTAGTTTTATAAAATTAATCAATGGTACCAATTTCATTAAAGAGCCAGAAGGGCTGCCGAACGACACGATGTGGTGATTCCTCACCTATATGTTATGGGGTGTAAAAGGCCTTTCGCTCGTTGTACAAAAACCCCAGTGAAAATCACCCTACTAATACACTTAATTATTTACATAAATATTTAAAAATTCCCAGAATACCAGGGCCATTCAAAATTCCTACCAAAATTCAACGAGCATTAACAGGAGCAATGCGGCTATCTAAAAATTCGTACTAATGTAATTCACTCTAATAAACCACGAAACCAGTGCCAGAGGGGCAATATAACTAGGTGGTAAGTCTTATATCAATGTTACTTACTTTAATGAGACAAACGCCATAAGGGCAATACTAATGGATAAATAATCTACGTACAAATTATTGACATACACAAGTGTAAATATAAAAGCTCAAATAACTATGTCACTGTGGGTTATTCTCATCACATAAGCCCTAGAATAATAATGTAAAACTTAAGTCTGACAAACAATAATAAAAGCGCACACACAGAGGGGTAGGTCGGTGGTGTCACACTACCACAAACAACCCACACCTATAGACGTTCTACTGCCGTACATTCAAATGGGATCAAAACTGAAGCGCCTCTGGTGGTTGGAAGCGCAAGCGGAGCTATATTGGCGGCCGGCGGGAAGTTTTAAATAATCTTAAATCTCATTTAAATGCTTTTAAAAGCAGTACTATGCCACATTTGATAATTAAATATCAAAATATGACTAGCACAGTTTCAAAGACACTGAAATTATGCTGCAGAAACAAAATATTTTGGGTAATAAAATTAATGATTCAAGAGGTTTGAATAACATATATTAATTAAAACTGAATAGTGGAAGCCCTTCTTTGAAATAATTAATTAATCATGATGATCTAATAAATCACTTTTTACATTATTTTTTATCACTAATTTATTGTAACTAAACGTTACTGCAGTTTCAACACTAAGCGTGTCATTTTCAAATATTTCACATTTCACAAGAGATCCTCGTTTCAAAATGGAACGCTTAATGTTGAAACTGCAGTAAAGTTTACTTACAATACGTTAGCGATAAAAAAACAAAGTAAAAAGTGTTTTATTAGATCACCATTGTAAAGCACCTTCCGCATAAATAATACCGGCTTTCAAAATGTCGATGACAAACAGTGGATTGTTGATTACTCTTAACCACTTTTTAAAATCTATTGAGGTCTTTAGATGGATGAGGGAACCGATGCTTATGAATCATACTGTCCTCACAATTAATAACACAACATTTTATATCCCATTTCCAAACAATAAACAACTTTGACCATAACTTTGACGTTTGTGACACCACGTCGCTGCCAACTATTTTTTTTGCTACCAACACTATTGATAAAATTACTCTAGAGCGCGACATCTCTGGGTTGGAAGCGCAACTACACTTACATCACGTGACCGTACAAAGTGATTCCATTTGCTTCCATATAAGTTGAAAGTCTATAGGTATGGGTGGTTTGTGCACACTACGCTCCAACTTCCGACGAGAGGACAAAGATGAACAAATACAAAGCTACTTACAGTCAGGTGCTTTCTTGGGTTGAGCTTGCAGTAACACTTCGTGGGTTCCGATACTCTAGCTAGACCACTGAAGTGGATCGAGCGATTAACGGTCGTCGACACGGGGGCCAAAAATGCTCCAGCTCTGTCACCAGGCGTTGTTCCCAGACTGCTGTGAAGGTGTGTCGAAAGAAGGCTCCTGAAGTCCTAGGGGGAAACCCACCAAGGACTCGGAGGGTCACCTACCCTGTCCACTCACAACTCAGCTAAGGGTAAGTTACCAAGGGCTCCAAAAAGAAAGTCCTCAAGACATCAATAATAAATCCCAAACATCCAGGGCGTCCAAAGCAACCAACTTCTAGGGTGCAGGCACCAAAAATAAGTTTTCGGTGTCACAAAAAAATGAAGTTCCAAAGGTGCTCCGAGAAAAAAAAGGTAGGAAAAAGAACCCTGAAATATAATGACAATGGAACTCAATCCTCGTTAAAGAGGTAAAGACATCAAGGCGCAACTTACGGTTTAACCGGTTCCTTTAGCAAACCAAGATGGAAGACCGTGCCAGCTTGAATCCCAGGAAATCTGGCTTCATCGGGGCTTCGACAAAATATCACAACACAATTTCCAATAAAACAACTAACCAGAAGCCCCTACGACTGAGGGTTACGTTTAATCCGTGTTTCCACGATATTAATAATCACAAAATTATAAAACGCAAGCCCTCGCCGACTTGTTTTCTTCCAGCTTCAGCAACGACAAAACAAAAACCAAATGACAGAACTAACCACTACCGCTGCGATCGTCTTTCCTATTTTCCAAGTTCCGCGGGCGTTGACAATAGGCAACTCTATATACACTCAATACCACACAGTGGCGTATCCAAGCCACCGAAATGGGTTGCTAAGGGCCGAGAAATGTTCCCCTCGTATCTCTTGTTACTGACGATGCAATAGGACGTAACAGTATCGCTATCTTTTACATTCAAAAAATCAGCGGAAACGCAGTCTTTTGCGTTTTACTTCTGTTAAAGGTACTTCTCTTTTCAACCCCCATCAGAAATCAGCCATCATATTTATATCCCACCTTCCTTGATATCGACTCTCCATTTTCTTGATATTCTGATGGAATCGTCCCCCCCTGTTCTTCCCAAGATTTTATGGAATGTAGTCTACATATGAATCTAAGAAATGCAGCTTTAAATTCATTAGGCAGCCGAACTATTCAAAATTTTTAATAATTCCCGCTACAATTCTTTTGTAATTTGGACTATTATTATATCCTAGAAAATTCTCTACTACTTTTTTTAAACTCAGCCACGCAGCTTTTTTAGTCTTGTTCATTTTTGTGGCAAAAATTTCGTCTCTTAACATCTGATTTCTGGTCCAATAAAAATTCCTTCATTCGATTTCGCATCTGAAATATTTGGAAACATTTGCTGAATATACTTGAAGTAATCACCATCTTTATTCAAGGCTTTAACGTATTGCTTTACAAAACCCAACTTTATATGAAGAGATGGGAGAACTTTTGAAGGATTAAACAAACTTTTGGTCGATCCTTCAAAAGACCTTCTTTCACCTTTCACGTAAATTTGGGCATTGTAAAGTACTTACGTTAAGGCTTTGCATAAAGATGGTGATTGTTTCCAGCATACATAACTAATACTTCCAAATATTTCAGATCCGAAATTGAAGGATGCATTTTTTTTATGGACCAAAAATCAGAACGATGTTTAGAAACGAAAATGGATAAGATTGAAAAAGCTGCCTGGATCAGTTTCAAAAATGTAGTGGGGAATTTTCTATTAAATAATAAAAGTGAAAATTACAAAGAAATAGTAGCGGAAATGGTTGAGAATTATGCAGAGTTGAATTTAAGGTTGAATTTCCTAAATTCACATATAGGTATATTACTTTCCGAAAAATCTTGGCTATTATGGTGAAGAATAGGGAGAGTGATTCTATCGGGATATCAAGGAAATGAAACGTAGTTGAGACTGTGTACAGGAAGCAGGGAAATAATAGAGATAACAAATTTTGAGCTGTCATGTGGGTGATGGGTGTTTGAAGGGTAATACATACCTCGGGACGTGCGATTAACGATTTTGTGAGTAGTGATTGGTTTCGTACATAATCCAAATCTAGGTACAGTTTTTGGTGTAATGCAATAGAACAAGTCAAAAAGAGAAGAGAATGGAAGGGAAGAGAAGCATCACAGTTAGGGACTGCTGATTTTTGACTTTCGTTGGTGTCTGGTTTAATAAGATTGTTTTTTATGATATTGCATGTTTTTGCGCTGTGGGTGTTATAATATAGTGTTGATAATCTAATTTCATAATATTTTCCTAGGTAAACTATCAAGTGATGGTTTTCAGGTCAATATTGTGCTCGTTGTTAAGTGAAAAATTCTACATTAAATTCTACACTAAAAACAGGGAGACCAGGTTACACGTGGAAAACAACAACCGAGAGGATCATGAACAAACTACCAAACATATTGGGAAAGAAAAGCAAAGGAGAAAAATAAAATGAATTCCACAAAGAAATCGCAGTGATATGTACTCTACCAGAACCAGAAACCCAGGAATCAGAAGACTTAGAAGAAGAAGAAGAAGAAGATTTGTAGAAGCAGAAATACAAAAAGAGGAGCACAAACATTCCACAGCATGACACTATGCGGCCACGCATTTCGCATATACCTGCAGACATATACTCTACCAGAAGCAGAAACGAAAGAATCAGAAGACTCAGAAGAAGAAGACAATCTGTAGAAGCAGAAACATAAAAAAGAGGAGCATAAACATCACGAACACAATGCGGCAACGCATTTCAAAAACAACTACACTGCCCACCCCACACTTCTGTACCATGCGTCATGTGGCTCTCGCTGCTGACAACAAGCACGACCCAAATCCAATCCAGCATTGGAAACCGAGGAATCAGAAGACTCAGAAAAAAAGGCGAACCAAAAACACAAAAAAGGGAGCTTAAACGCTCCCTCACGATGCAACGCGGTAACGCATCTCACAAATACCTACACCTTCCATCCCCCATTCCTTTACCGTGCGCCATGTGGCACTCGCTGCTGGCAACCAGCATGACCCTAGTCCAACCCAGCGTGGACGTAGCAGGCCCAGCTATATAATCCTTGGGAGTGGCAGAAGTGCCTACCGCACGCTGGTAAATCAATCAATCAATCAATCAATCAATCAAACAGCAAACTAAAAATAGGGAGACCATGTTACACGTGGAAAACACCAATCGAGAGGATCATGAACAAACTGGGAAAGGACCAAACATACTGGGAAAGAAAAGCGAGGGAAAAAATGAATTTCCACAAAGAAATCGGAGCGATATATACTCTACCAGAATCAGAAACGGAGGAATCAGAAGTCTCAGAAAAAGAAGAAGAAGGCTTGTAGAAGCAGAAGTACAAAAATAGGAGCACAAACAGCAGCGACACAACGCGGCAGCATATCTCACAAGAAGAACCAGAATAGGCAGAAGTCCAGAACCAAAAATACAAAAAAAAAAGGGAGCTTAAACGCTCCCTCACGACACAATGCGGTAACGCATCTCACAAATACCTACATCTCCCATCCCACATTCCTTTACCATGCGCCATGTGGCTCTCGCTGCTGGCAACAAGCATGACCTTAGTCCAACCCAGCGTGGACGTAACAGGCCCAGCTGTATAACCTGGGAGTGGCAGCAATGCCTACCGCACGCTGGTAAATCAATCAATCAATCAAATCAAATAAAATACAAAATTGTTTTGATTCGCTTGCTTCGCAAATTTAGGGTATGGTATACGAAAATTTCATATTTGAGTGATTTCAAGCATTTTTTTGAGGTTATGTATTAGTTAAAATATACATAATCAATTCTGTATTCCAATGTGAATTCAGTTGATAAAAAAACTTATTATTAAATATTTTTCTTTGACTTTTCTTGGAAGACATACCTTGAAATATGCAATTGTGCCTACTTTTAATCATTTGTATCTATTTTTTGTGGTTACCTTGAATATATAAGTCAATTGCTGTTCCAAAAGGAGCAGATTTGCTACATTTCACTTTAAATAAGCTACAACATCTACTAGGTGTGCAAGTGCAAGAGGGAGATATTAATAACATATACCAACTAAAAAGTGATACAACTCCCCCTATAAAAATTGAATTCGTAACATTCCTAAAAAAGGACTTAATCTTTAAAAACTGTAGCAAGTTAAAAGGCACGAAAATATTTATCGCCCACGATTTATGCCCTGAGGATAGAAAGGACCAGAAAGTACTATCTGACCATCTCAAAATTGCAAGATCTAAAAACTACTCAGCCAAGATAAAAGGCAAAAAACTAGAAATAAACGGCGAGGTTTACACGACAGAACAACTCCAGCAACTAGAAATAGAGAATTCAACACAGAAAACATATGAAGAAAACCTATCATTAGTAACGAGCCGAAGAAGTCGTAGTAGCTCTCCAACATCTCTAAAAAAAGAAAACAGCCCACCTAAACTAGTAATAGATAACCAGGACAATAATAAGAAGGCAGAAAAAGGAGAAACGTCACTTGAACATAAAGCAAAAGTAGAAGGGAAGAATAGAAATCAAAGGACTAGTTCGGCAGGCAGTGCAAAAAGTGACAAAAGTGAAAGACAATTAAGGCCAACAAGGAAGTAAGAATAACTGAATACCTGTGAATAATAAGGTACAAAAAAAAGGATTCAATATAAGTTTTTAGTTTATCAATTTTTTTTTACTTCTAATTCTTAATTTTTACTTTTTCTTTTCCCATATTTTTTTTTCTCTTTTATTATTATTATTATCAATTGATTTGTTCCTCTTGTTTATTATTAAGTTGTATTAGATTTACGATTAGAAAATAATGGACAATTATATACGAGATTTTCATATTGAGGAAATAACAACGACTGAAGCAAGTACCATACCAGAATTAAAAGCATGCCTTACAGAAACAACAAATTGTCTCACAATATTTCATACAAATATAAGAAGTATATCAAAAAATTTCAACGAGCTTGAAGTAATACTCAATGAATTTAATGAATTATATGATATAATTGTTTTAACAGAAACATGGTCTGTAGGTAATGACGATTTATTTAATATACAAAATTATAAAAAAATTTATAATAAAGGAAACGTAAACAAAAACGATGGTGTTATAGTATATGTAAAAAACAAACATAAATTTGAGGCAAAAATAGTTAATATTTCAAATATAAATTGTATAAGAATAACAATAGCAACTGATAATAACAAGAAAACGTCAATCACAGCTATATATAAACCACACACAATTAATACACTCTCATTCATTCAAGAACTAGAAACTTTTGTTACTAACAAAGACAAGAATAATACGGAAATTATAGTAGGAGATATGAATATAAATATATTAGAGAATACGGAGGCTAGCCATGAATATTTAAATGTTCTTTACGAAAATGGTTATAAATCACTAATCAACAAGCATACTAGGATAGAAAATAACTCCCAATCCTGTATTGATCATATATTTTTTAAAAGTAATTACATCACGGTAGATGAGTTACTGCCAATAATTTTACACTCTAAAATAACAGATCATTTTCCAACAATATTAAAAATTAACGATAATAACTTCAAATCAAGACAAACACAGTTGACAAAAACATTCCTAGATTATAAAAAAATATGTAGAATAATAAACCAGAACACATTTGAAAATATTTACATGCAAAATACAGTGGAGGGAGCCACCCAAATATTCATAAATACAATCAAAGAGGCTATAGAAATGTCAACACGAACAATTACAATAAAACAAACGGTAAAAAAAAAACCTTGGATCACAGAGGGTTTAATAAAGTCGATACATGTCAGAGATAAATTGTATAATGTGTACAGAAAAAACCCAAAGAATACAAAGATTATAGAAACAAACTAAATAAATTAATTACAAAATCGAAACAAAATTATTACAAAGATGTCATTATCCAAAATAAAAACAATAGCAAGAAAATTTGGCAACTAATGAGAGAATATACAAACAGTCCACAAACAAACAATAACGACATAATTGAAATAAAAAATAAATATAACATAAATGTTACGGATGGAAAAGAAATTGCGCAAATATTTAATAATCACTATGCTACTGTTGGTGAAAAAATGGCACAGAAAAAAAAAAAAGATTGGCAATCCGATCAAAATGAACAAACACAACCTAATAACCCCTACACAATATTTTTAAACCCGGTTAATGAAAATGAACTGATTGAGATAATAATGTCACTTAAGAATGACTCAGCGCCCGGTGCTGATGGTATAACAACTAAAATTTTGAAAGAGTTATCTCAAATCATAAGTAAACCCCTAACATACCTGATAAACCTTATTTTTGAGACAGGGGATTGTCCATCCCAATTTAAAGAAGCTCTGATAACACCAATTTATAAATCAGGTGACAGTCAAATAGTTGATAATTACAGGCCCATTAGTTTGTTATCCAATGTTGCTAAAATATTTGAAAAAGCATTAAAAACTAGGCTAGTTAGTTTCATGGAACGTTACAACTTAGTGTCTAAGAAGCAATATGGTTTCCGTAAGAACATGTCAACCAATGATGCAATAGCCAATTTAACGAAAAAAATTTATAATTGTTTAGACTCAGCCAAACCATGTGCAGGAGTTTTCATTGACTTGGCAAAAGCTTTCGACACGGTATGCCATGAATTACTTCTACGCAAAATACAAAATATGGGAATACGGGGACAGACTAGACATACTAGTGTAGTAACCAAGGCAAAAAAAATATTTTTTTTGTGTGCGGCTGTGTAATCAAAGGTAGAAGAAAACTGTTTTTCGCAAATATCTCATCACCTATTAGTTCTGCTACAAAAATATAAAATTACTTAAAAATGAGTCCGACCTTCATTTAATAGCGGGTTGTTAATATCTGTATTGAAGAATAAATCGATGACTTAAATGAGGAAAAGAATTGGTTCAAGCATAGAACCTTGAGGTACACCGAATTTAGCGTTTATTATATGTGTCATGGCGTTATTAATATTAATAAATTAAACCTGTCAGTGATTTATGATAAAATTATATTTTTATTATTTCTTGTATCCTTATTGCAATGAGGTGTAAAAGCGATACCGTGCAAATGTTTCTTTCGTTTTGTATAAACATCCTCAAGGCGTAAACTTAAACCTCCTGCCTGACCTTAGAATGCGTTGTAATGATTTCCGTAACGAGTTAAATTGGCTGTTTAACCCTGGGGATATCGACGTAACATGAAAGAAACATCAGTAAGGCGATTTTTGTTTCCACCTTCATATCCTCTTTCACCCTGCAGTTAATTATGAGATAGAATTGCAAGAATGCCATCACTATTATAGAACAAGGTAGTGTCTTCCGTAATTTAATTTCTCTTGATAAATTTTAGCAATAGATTTGTTTTAATTAAAATTTAATTAATGCGGAAAATTATGATTAGTTTAATAAACAAGGCGACGAAGTTTCTGTAGGAAATTGTTTTAGTGAAAAGAGGTAATTACATCTGATGTTTTTATAAATTCAGCGCGTCTTGTATCCATTTGTGTTTGTAACAGTTTAACAATATTCTATGAAATGTTTCAAATGGTACCAAATTAAACGATTATGGAGGGAGATCAGGAAAATTGCTACAATGAATTACGATAATGCAGAATTTGTTTAAAAAAACCAAACCTGCTTTTACAAATTTTGGAAAATTCAAGTGGTAAGTATCTGCTCCATATACGTAGATATTCCTGGAAAACTTTCGAAAACACTTGAACCGATAAGGTAAAACTTTCAACTGAAATATATAAAATTAAATTTTTGCGACTTCGCAAAAAAATGTTTTCTCAGTTTCACAAGGATTTAAGGAGAATTAAAATTACGAACAGATTGTATCGATTATATCGTAAAAAACTAGTTTGTATAATGAAGGTTATTGAATCATTGACAAACCTCTTGTGATTTTCCTGTAAAAGATGTATAATTCACAGCGAAAAATTCATGACTAAACAAAAGTAAAATTTTTATCAATTCTTCGAGTGATAAATGTTTATTTATAATGGAGTCAAATTAGGATTCCAATATGAATTGTCTGGTCAGAGCAGTTTTTCTGTTTTAACGTGTTCGGGAGGTCAACTTAAGTTCACAGATCAGTTTTGTAGTTTCTACGGGGTCGACGTATTGTTTATTTAAACAATTCAATTTTTCAGACCGTATTTTCCGACGGTTTTCCTTGAATATCTCGAAGTCCTATGGAAAACAATAAAAAGAAGGAAAATGTTCGTTTTGAGCTGTACACTAAAAGAACATAAACTATAATTCATTCCAATTGTTATTATTATTTAAAAAAAAATGAACATTGCAAAATTATGCGTTTTTAAACAAATTACTGTTTTTTTGAAAATAATCGATAATATTCAATGAAATTTTGAAAAAATATAACTCTTATATCAAGAGCCAAGAAATGTGTACGATGGCTCAAATTGTAGCATTCTATAAGCACTTTAAGATCACGGAGAAAAACTTTTTTTTTTTTCAAAATTTGAATCCGTTTTATTGCAGTTGTTTATAGTTTTCGAAATTTTGGTTTTAAACAAGTTCAAGTAACTTTCTGGATTTTTTAAGAAATCAAAACCGGTAAACGAGTAATGAATGCAGATTAAAAAAGCCAACTGTTGAAGCTGAGATACGTTAGTTTATACGTTTAGGTCACTTATAAATAAACAAATCGATATTTCTTCTTATTTGGGCTGGTTATTCTCCAATGCTTGTTATTTTGTTTCTGCTGTTTGAAGGTAATCCAAAGCTATAATTGTTGAAATAACATCGAACGAAGCGGCTTGGAGAAGATAATGCACATTTTCAATGTTTTTATAGCTTTTTTAATTTTTCAGGTTTGTAAAAACATAATATAACATTTCGACCTATTTGGTGGTTTTCGGATCTTTAACAAACTCGCTAAAGACTCCACTTTCTGGCCTCTATACAGTATCTTTTAACAATTGTAGCTTTGGATTATTTTAGTAGTAGAGACAAAATAATAGACATTGAAGAATTACCAGTCCAAATTTCAATAAAAAATACTGATTTGTTTATTTATATTTATAAACGTAAAAACTAACGTCTCTCAGCTCCAAATGCAAGTAGAGCATTACATTTTTTTTTAAGTTGGCTATTTCAATTTACTTTCATTACCGTTTTTGATTTCATAAAAAAAATAGAGAGTTATTTGAATTCTTTTATAACTACAATTTCAAACATTATAAACAACTGCAATAAAAAGTTGTTTAAATTAAAAAAAAGTACTTATAAAAAGTTACAATTTGAGTCATCGTACACATTTCTTGGTTTTGATGGCAGGATTTCACAAGGGTGCAAAGTTTTAGCAACAATTATATATTTGTGTCGTCTTTAATAATCGTTTTGATTGTACTTTGTAAGAGCTATATTTCATTGAATATTATCCATTATTTTTGAAAGAACAGTGATTTGCTTAGAAACGCATAATTTTGCCATATTCAATTTTTTTTAAATAATACACTCAAAGAAAATGATAGGTAAATTCAACCAAAAAGAGCATATGAAATCGCGCCTATCTAGTTTCATAGTTAAATCAATCAGAAAAGAATAGTCATACAACTTTATTTGTTTTAGTAAACAAATAGTAGTTTAATAATCATATCTTCTTGTAACAAATTAAATAGTACAATGACATTTTTTTATGTTCACTAACCATTTTCGATTTGGTCTACAATTAAATAGTACAACGACTTTGTTTTTTGTTCACCAACTAATTTTTACGTTGATCTACACTTTATTGTATGATGAAGTTTTTTTTTGGTTAGCCAAAATCTCAGTATTGAGACATCAGATCACCCAAACCAAAGATTAGAGATCATTTATAAGATCCATCCAAATATATCGATGATCCCTGAGAGAATTTGAACATTTCAATCATGTTATTAATTTTCTATAAATTCATAAGAGTATAAGATAATGCATGATTGATTATTGTCAGTGATTTGTATGTGGCGTCATCTGGGAATAATTTCTGTAATAGACTACGTGGTAAGCAAGCAAATTTTATGGTAATTCTTTTAGAACTTCTAGAAGACGACAATAATATTGGTTTGTCTACCAAGTACAATAATACACCGAACTAATACTGGGTTAGAATTACAATTCGATAATAGTTAAAAATGAAATATACTATTATCTAGTTTAATTTGACAGAATTCAACAAAATAATAGTCAGACGAACAAAATAATAGTCTTATTCATCTATTTTTTAAGTTAATGTTTGTTTTGTTGTACGACAACTTTTTATTAATTAAAATAACAATCACCTCTTGTTTAAAAATATTAAATTGTTTAAATAAACAATACACCAACCTCGCAGACACTGCAAAACTGAACTGTGAACTTAAGTTAATCCCCTGAACACGTTAAAACAAAAAAACTGCCCTGACCAGACAATTTACATTGCGAATTTTTTAGTCCTAATTTGACTCCACTATTGTAGAAAATTCATTTAAAGAGTTGATGGCACATATAGTTACATATATAATTTCACAATTTTTTCATAACTTTCATAACTTTTTTAAAATGTATTTTTTTTAAGATTTTGAACTTTGGCTAAAATCACACATTTTCCTCCATCACAGGTGCATATTTCAGATTTTTTATTTAAAAAACTTCTATGAATACCACTGAAACGATACCTCCACCACCTTCAGCAAATTCTGCTTCCATGGCTGCGTTTACCGAGATTAATTATATAATTTGGATAGACAGATTAGATTACTGTACTACTGTACATCATTTGTCATACTTAGACCATATATTCACTAAATTAAAGCTAAATCTCGAAAGGAAATTGCATGTTTTGTGTTTATGTAAGAGGTTGGAAGTTCAGAAATTAAGGGACGTGCAGTAAAGTTTAGTTAAGCAAACATACCTCCATGTATGTAATTTACATAATGCAATAACATTAGAGAAGTTTGTCGTAATTTAATTGGGGATTTATGGCCCGTGGTAAATTACTTGTTTCAGAATATGTTAGGATGCGTTGAAATAGAATTTTACCTAATTATGATTGAACTAGTATTTAAGCCTGCCTTTGACAGTCATTTTGGTAAGAATCTGGAGCAAGTGCTCAATGGACATGCTGTTAAGACTTACCTGTGCACGTATACATATATAAACAAGCTAAAAACGTACTCTTCGCCAATTTACTAAGCTTTTTATATATAATTGTTACACATTCTATAGGATACTCTTCGCAGTTTTCTTGTAAATAATGTTAGTTTTTGGACGTCCTAAATTTTGTGATACCATCTTTGTTGGGAAAAAAATTATATTAAAAAAAAAATGAAAAAAAAAATCCAACCTGTGTGGGATTCGAACACGGGACCTTGGGATTGCAACGCGAAACTTTAGCCGCTGCACCACCACATATTGCTACGAAAATTGATTGTCTGTGATATATATATTGTGATGTGTTGCAACCCTTTCAATTAATTCAGATGTATTTGCACCTACTCGAGAAAGAACCTACCAGTAGTAGTTCTAGAGTGATGACATCTGGAATTATCTAGAGAATGGTGGCGTCATCACAGAAAAATCGAGATCTGTCATTTTTAGGTATAAAAGACCGCATTCTCGGCGGGTAGTTCAGAAAGTACAGAAAGTTTTGAAGTCTTGGATTTGACAAGTGAGAATTGAGGTTAAGACTCCAATGTGAAAAACAAAGTGATAAACATTGTTATTTTTAGTCAGTAAAGTTCATCCAAGTTAATAATCAGTATTGTCAAGTATCCAGTAAACTATTTAATAAAGTGTGTTAGTGGACAATCTCTTGTTATAATTTTTGCAACCCACGAAATTTGCGAGGGTGGTTTCCTAGGGGTGGAAACACGTTATAATATTTTTCAACAATCCTACATATTTCAACTCGTACTTCTATGAAATATATTAGTAAAATTCATAAATAAAAAAAAAATGTATTATGGAAATAATATTTCGCAAGATTTCCATTTTAGTACAAGCGACAAAAATTAAGAGAATATTTTTTTTTAATTAAATAATTAATAATTTTTTATTTACTGATCGATTTTCTTCAAAAACAAGCTAACAATAACTTACTTTCTAAATTTCAATACAATCGGACTTTTCTTTCTTAAGTTATCGTGCTTACAAGAAATGTGACGGACGGACATACGGACGGACAGACGGACGGACAGACGGACGGACAGACGGACGGACAGACGGACGGACAGACGGACGGACAGACGGACGGACATTTTGAAAGTTGTTTAGAATTCGTTCACTAACACAATGATATGAAATTTTTTTTCTTTACGAGCGATATTTACGATTTTATAAATGTGCCGATCAAATACAATATACGTTTTTGCGAAGAACAATGTTGAAAACTATATTTGTAATCATATACAATACAAGAACCTTTTTACTCTACTCAAGTTAAAAAATATATAAAAATTCATCATTTTTTTAAATTTCGAGCTGCTAAAATTTTGAAACAGTTGATCGTGGGAGAAAATTGTGTAAACAAAAAATTTAGGAAATTTTGTTACTTGTGTTAATTAGTCCAATCAATCCATGCCCAAAAGGGGATTGTAGAAGGCTTGGGGGGGGGGGAGAATTTTCCTCTTCAGGAATGTGTTGGTAGTCAGGAGGTAAACATACTAAAAGTCCCCGCCCCTAGTCCTGCCGCTTCAGGGGGAGAGGGGGATGGAAAGGTTCCTTTTTTAGATTCTTGGCTTATAACTCGGAAACGATGCGTCGTACGAAAAAAGGTATTTTATGTAAAATTAAACTTAATTAAATTTCCTACAGGGGCGAGCGTAGAGGCGACTTCAATGTGAATATCAGTCGATATTCCGTTGAAGCAACGTCGAGCGCGGTTAGTACTTGGATGGGCTCCCATCTTGGGAAATACAGCGTTCTCGTCCCACCTTCTAGAGGCTTGTATATCAGTGTATACTCGGAAGTTACGTAATTTCAGACGAGGATTACGTAGTGGATATACCATCCTTCGGAGGGGATGTAAAGCAGGCGGTCCCTTGTCTATTAAATGTTAGGCAAGTAAAAGATCCCTACTCTTCTTAAGGGAAGAGGTTCGGCAAAATTTCCAGGTTGGGGGTAGCTCGTCTCCTGGCGTCGGTGATAGGCCCTGGTAGCGGAAATAGGCCGACGTTAAACAGTTAAAAAAAAAAAAAATTCCTACAAGAACGCTTATATTCATTTTCTTCCTATGTGTTATAGTTTACGATATATTCGCCAGCGAAAATCGATAATTAATAAATAAATCAATTAGGTACCTATCAAAACGGTTTAACATGGTCTGCTAATAAATCACAGTCACAAAACAATCTTTATTATACAACACTCGATGTATTTACTAACGTAATATTTTGTCGAAATCTATACATTTCCTTAAATATACAGTGTGACTCACTTAAAATGAAGACACCCATATAACTTTTTTATTTTCTTTCCGATTTGAATCAAATTTTACTCAAGTATAGAATAAATTAGGATCTACTTATGGACCAGAAAAACATTCGTCTGCTACAAAGGCAAAGCCACCTGCGGTACCAAAATATACGGAACAAAATAACAACATTTTGAAGCTTGAAAATTCTAAAAAATGCATCGGACCGGCGCCAGAAACGTAGGTACACACCAAAATTTAGTTTGGTTATTGAAGCTCATCTGGCAAAGGGGATCCTCAGTTTCCGTAACTTGTGGTTGATACGTGAAATTCGTCAAGACCCACTAATATGATTTTTAATTTATTTTCCGCATATCTTGATACCGCAGGTGGCTTTGCCTTTGTAGCAGGCGAATATTTTTCTAGTCATAAGTAGATCCTAATTTGTTCTATACTTGAGTAAAATTTGATTCAAATCGGAAACAAAATAAAAAAGTTATAAGGGTGTCTTCATTTTAAGTGAGTCACACTGTACATTTAAGGAAATGTATAGATTTCGACAAAATATTACGTCAGTATATACATCTAATGTTGTAAAATAAAGATTATTTTGTGACTGTGATTTTTTAGCAGACCACGGTAAACCGTTTTGATAGAGAAATGTCAGATACCTAATAGTGGAGTCGAGATTTTTTTTAATCTTAGAACAAACCTAGATATATACCATTTCGTTAAGTAGGTCGATGTTCATTAGAAATCACGAAATACGACATTTTTTAGTGGTCACGGACATTGTTATTTTTAAAAAGGTGCGAAATTTTTTTTTTTTTAAATCATGTTTTTTTGAACATCTAATGCCATAACTCAAAAACGAATGGAGCTATCCACATGAACTTTTTTTTGTTATAAAACACACACTTAAGCGCTTCTATCTGTGAATAGTATTGAAAACTAAAACATTTTTAAGTTTGTTAAAAACTTAGATAACCTTGAAAGTTCAGATCATACGCAGTCAAATTTTCACTAAGCTACAAACTTTTCTGTTTCTGGAAATTTTGTATAACATGCTGCGAAGAAAATAAAGCCAAAAGACCAAAAAAGTTTTTGATAGCATAATTTTTATTGTGTCTTTTATAGTTTAGGTACAGTGATTTTTTTTAGAGCGCGCGAATTGAAGAAATTGGGTATTAATACGCCCGCGTCCACTAAAACTAACTAGTCTCAGGGCGGTGTACTATCAACGTTATTCGTTTTCGTCGAAGGTCAAATTATAAAACCGCTGCCCAGGGAATCACTACTTCCACATCCAGATCTTCTATCCAAGTCTCTCAGAACGAAAAAAATTTGAATGTGGAAATCATTTTTTATGGAACTTTAATAATATAATATTTGAAATCGTCTACCCCAAAAACCTATAAAACGATATGCCACAGGAAGGGGGGTGGTAGTAGTGGTGGATAAAGTAAAAAAAAAATAGAGGCCTTTGGTTCTTGTACACACACTAAATGACAATTTTATTTTTTTCGCCCCATTGAATAATGGGGTGGGAGTTGGTAATGGGGGTGGTTAATGCAAGCTTAGCTTCTCTTATATATACTAAATACCAGTTTTTATGGACTCTTACTTGCTTGATTTGCCTATTTACCTCCATTTACCCCCAACCCTTCAACGGAATAATCTAGTTCCAGATCTCGTTAAAATACATGGTACGTGTACCAAATTTCAAGTCAATATCTTAAACGGTTCCAGAGTAATCGTGCGCACAAAAAAGTTACAGACAGACCGACAGACAGAATTTTTTTTTGTTCAAACTTAAAATCTCGACGTTTCATGACATTCTAAGCCTATTTGGACAATAAAAATTTTCAAAAATATTTTTGTCCATACTATATTTCCACTGAATGTAGAAGTAAAATGTGTAACGATATTCTTTCTCTTATTACCACTTGTATTATATTGTAGAACGTATGGTCATTGTGCGAATTGTGCGTGGATTATCTACTTAAAAAATATTTAAGATAAATAAACAATCTAAGTTTCATTGTAAAATGGAGTGAATTTTATGTGGCGTAGTAATAGAGGAAAACGATAAACTTGTGTACAAGCCATGGAAACAGAGTTTAGAGACTATAATTAGGAAATTAAAAAAGACTTAATTTAGGATGTTTTTTTCTTTTTTGTTACCTAATTTAGGCGAAAATAACACGTTTACTCAATTCACAGGTCTACAAAAAAAAATTCTGCTCCAAGGACTAAACCTATCATGCCTTAAGTATTTTTGTGTGCTGAATCCGAATTTTCAATTAAAAATAATTTTCTACCGCGTAGATTTCGAGTAAATTCCGGTTTTTATTGTCAAAAAACCGTATTTTGACGATAAAAACCGAGATTTACTCGAAATCTATGCGGTAAAAAATTTTTTTAATTGAAAATTCGGATTCAGCATACAAAAATACATAAGGAATGATAGATTTAGTCATTGGAACAGAATTTCTTTTTTTGTAGACCTGTGTACAAAGTGCACCTGTGCCACAGATCTACAAGAAAAAAAGTTCTGTTCCAAGAACTAAACTTATCATTCCTTATGTATTTTTGTGTGCTGAATCCGAATTTTCAATTTAAAATTTTTTTTACCGCGTAGATTTCGAGTAAATCCCGGTTTTTATCGTCAAAATACGATTTTTTGACAATGTTTGTCGTTTGCTAGAAATCTAAGTGGAAAATTCGGATTCAGCACATAAAAATACTTAAGGCATGATAGGTTTAGTCCTTGGAGCAGATTTTTTTTTTGTCGACCTGTGTTATTGTGTGGACCTAGGATAAAAATACAATGCATGGGAGTTTCGGATAGGGACTCTGACACAGGAAATGTCGGATACAAATATTAAGATTGCCACGTGCTTTAAGAAACTGTCTTTTTTATTTAGCTCCAATAATAACGCAAAAAAAGGAAAACTCGATAGTTTACTTTTTATCAAAACACTCCAAAATTATTACTTTTCCTAAACTTCTGTTTATGGGATTTTATTAGCCCCCTAGTTGCGCAACGTTTTTTCCATTTTACTATAATATTATTTTGCACCGTTTCCGAGATACCAATGCAATGCATACTCCATTTAAGATTTTTAATTCCTTTTTGCCTTCAACCTTAGTCCTTAATGTGTCACTGGAAAAAATAAGTTATCCTTTCAGATCCTAAAACGTGATAAAACAGTCCTAAAACGTGATAAAACAGTATTAAACATAAAAAAATAATAATGAAAAGTTCCGTTACACACAATACATAATCATTATTATTCTTAAGTACGGCGCGCGTACGCTTCGACAATTCCTCCATACTAAAAAATTCGTAACTAGCAAACTATTGCTAATAATGAAAATATTTTTTTTCTAAAAACTTTTTTAGTCTATTGACTTCATTTTCTTCGCAGCATGTTACACAAAATTTTCAAAAACAAAAAAGTTCCTCGCTTAGTGAAAATTTGATGGCGTATTCTCTAAACTTTCAGGGTCATCTACGTTTTTGGCATGTTCACATTTTTTTTTATTAGCAATCCTATGAATAGAGAAAAGCGCTTAAGTGTGTGTTCTATAACAAAAAAAAGTTCACATCGATAGCTCAATTCATTTTTGAGATATGGCGATGGATGTACAAAAAAACATGATTTAAAAAAAAATTAAATTTTACACTTTTTTTAAATAAGAATATCTCTGACCACTAAAAAATGTCGTATTTTGTGTTTTTAAGTGTAAAATGATGTTGTTGGTAATACCCACTGTGTCTGATCTTGTTCTAAGCTCATAAAAAAAACGACACAATTTTACCTCTTTTTCGCTTCTCTATAATTGATTTATTTAGGCGGGTCTAGGCGTGCCTTAAAATTGAGGATATTTGAAGAGGTTGTGGAATACTTATCAGACGTCAGCCAGCCCTCTATATTAATGTTCAGCAAGGTTGAAAGCATGAGAATTTGTTTACGTTTCATTGACTTTGGTGTCTATTTCCTAATTTTGTTGTATATCATTAAGACAGATAAGTGATTAATGCTTTCAATGGGGCAGAAAAAGTTATAAGTACGCCTATGATCTTTAGAAATTGTTTTAATAGTTGAAATTTCCTCAATATTTGTTATTAGTTAAAAGTTTTGCTAATTTTACTTAAACTAATTAAATTATTTATTCAGTAAATTTTCTCTTTGACGGAGTAAAAAAGCAGTCATGGGAAAAAAATGTGGTTATAAAAAGTACGCTCTCGTATTCAGGGTAAATACAGTACAAAAGCAAACTAATTTATTAACCAGCCAATTTGTAATGTTTACATTTAAATGTTGTATATGTTTATTCGGCGAAAATATCGAATGCTTTTATGTGCTTTTATTCCTCTGGTCATCAAATCTATTAATTACGCAGAAAAGCATAACAAAATGGTATATTCAGGTACCAAACAAACTAATGAGTGAATATTCAAATGTCACGTGATTTGTGTAAAACCATTTACGCCGTTCTGTAAAACGTATATATTTTTTTGAACAAACATGCACCTTAAACAGGCATGGCGTTATAGTCTAAGAGCTGGCTACATGAAAAAAGTTTGCATCAGCTACACGACTGATTCATATTGGAAAAAGATCCTTTAGTCTAGACAGCGTAATCCAGTGGCTAAAGGCAGTGGCGGGGGGTCAAATATCTAAAATTTCGGTATAAAAGTTTTACAAGCTCCAATTATATTAAGAAAACAGCTTTTACTTATCCTTAAGAAACGCGGAAAATTATTGGCAGGCAGTTTGCTAGTGGCAAAAGTGCCATCAGAGGGCGTCAAAATGTCGTAAAATTTTGAAAAAAAAAAATTCATCAGATACAAGCATGCGGATTCATTGTATGTTACATTTAAATATTCAAAAAGCCATATGCAAAACGGCAGACAAAAAAACGATGACTAAAACCGCGGCAGACGGTTATAAAAGCGCACTTTCAGCAAAAAGTGATAACACATACACTATTATCTATCTTTTACTGGCAGCTGCGGCCCATCAAACCATTATTTTTCATCGGCTATTAACCATTCGCAATCCTCTGGCTTTAAAGATGTTGGTACTTTTTTGTGCGCATTTCTCCACATTGTAGCAATATACATTGTTCTTAACAAGTGTTGTATCAATCCTGAATGGCAAGGAGGTAAAGATGAAGCATCAAAATTATGTACTTTTTTCTTCTGGAACGGTTTATCCAAACTATTAACTTTGTACGTTTTTAAAAATAATGCGAATCGAGCGCTATTAACCGAAACTATACAAATTACAGATGAATTTTTCAAGTACGGGAAAAACAGAATTTGTGTCGCAATTTTCATTGCCTATCTCATCGAATGCTTTTTGGAAATCTTCGATATTTTTCAATATTTGCAAAGGCCGTGTCTTTCCTTTGCGAAATAATGCCGGGTTAAAATCCCATCCAGTTAACGCATGAAATCCTGCTAATGATTCACAAAATAAATCACCAAGCTCTTCATACAACGCTTACACGTCAATAATCCGTTGCTTGTTTCAAATCCCCGTTTGCATCTAAAATTTTATTACCATCTTGTACGTTGTTCATATTAGCTAAGATTTATGATTAATATATCTGTGTCCGAACATTTTATTGTAATATTAGCTGTTGGTTCAATGCTGCATGCGTGGTACACAATTTTTGTATCAGACACTTAAGTGTATATTTATCACTAACTGAAAATGAAACGTTCTCCTGTACAACTTTATATTCATAGCATTGATTAAGGTTAAGAAAATTTTTTTATTGTTCAAAAATGGAATCATATCGTTTTGTCGCCAGTGAATGATTAAAAAATTAACCAGAGCTTCTTTAAAATAACTATTTCTTAATTCTTTTACAAAATCTGCTGGTCGTGTTTGCTTTGGACCCGAAATCACGTACATACGATTAGCAAACGAACCACCTCGATTAGATCTTTCATAGTCTTTTATAGAGGGTGACCAATACCGATCAAAAATTAGGTGTATTCACTGGCTCTGTTATTGGTCGCCATCTGAAGGATTTTTTTTTAAACATTTCCAAACGTTTTTGGCAAATCTTTTATACAATGTATAAGAAAGAACCGCGCTCACGTTTATTATGGGCGCTTCTTACTCGTTACTGCCATCTGCTACTCTATAAATATACAAAAATTAAAATACCTTGGCATGTTTATTAAACTTTAAAGTAATGAAAGGGATGAAAATGTGTTTCCAGCATGTATTCTATAATTTTTAATAATTTTTCTAGACTTAAATGTAAAGCGCGGCGAGCGTTCGCTGAGTGCGTTTTTTATAACCGTCTGCCGCGGTTTTAGCCATTGTTTTTTTTGTCCGCCATTTTGCATATGGCTTTTTAAATATTTAAATGTAACATACAATGAATCCGCATGCATGTATCTGATGATTTTTTTTTTCAAAATTTTACGACACTTTGACGCCCTCTACTGGCACTTTCACCACTAACAAACTGTCTGCCAATAATTTTTCGCGTTTCCTAAGGATAAATAAAAGCAGTTTTCGTAATTATAATCCATGTAGCTTGTAAAATTTTTTATTCCGAAATTTTAAATATTTAACCCCCGCCACTGCTTTAAGCCACGGGATTACTCTGTCAGACCAGATTATTTTTACTTGGCTAGACTAAAGGATCCTTTTCCAAAAGGAATCAATCGTGTAGCTGATGCAAACTTTTTCTTGTAGCTCTCCGTCTATAACTTGAACCTGAAAGTCACGTGATCATCGTTAAATCTGGCATCTGCATTATCGACCCAGAAACCAGATAAGAAATTGTGAAACACAGATCTGTAAAAATCTCTACCAGTAAAAAATCAGATCTGTGAAAAGCTATACCAGGGTTCCCACCAACATTTGGAATTTTGAATTCCCATGAACAAAATTTTAATTTTCCTGGACCAAAATATTGTAATGTGTTACAACCCTTAGAATGAATGTAGTGTATTTGCACCTACTCGAAAAAGAACCTACCAGAAGATTCCAAAGTGACATCTGGAATTCTCTAGAGAATGGTGGCATCATCACAGAACAATCGAGATCTGTCATTTTTAGGTATAAAAGACCGACCGCATTCTCGGCGAGTAGTTCAGAAAGTTCAAAAAGTATAGAAAGTGAGGTTAAGACTTCAAGGATAAACAAAGTGATAAACATTGTGATTTTAGTCAGTAAAGTGTATTTAAATTAATAATAGTATTGTGAAGTATCCAGTAAATATTTAATAAAGTGTGTTAGTGGACATCTCTTGTTATAATTTTTGGAACCCACGGAATTTGCGAGGGTGGTTTCCTAAGGGTGGAAACACGCGACAATTGGTGTCAGAAAGCGGAATTTTATGACAAGAGGGACTCTGAAGTTGTGCTGGAGTGTTCGAGAAGTATTCTCGAGGTTTAGTGCTAACACAGTGGACTAATTTACTGGACATTGTTCGAGGGTTATTTTCGGACAGGAACATAGTGTTAAGTGCATTTTTGAGACATTGTAGAACATTTTATTAGGACATTAGTGTGATAATTAAATCCTTTGAACTGAGAAGTGATAGAGACACTGAAAAAGACTCATTTAGTGCGTGAAAATTTCTAGAACTTTTCTATTTGGACATTAGTGGAGATTATTAAATTCTCTGAACTGGATAGTGACAAAAGACTGGATAAGACTTTTTCGTGCTATTTCGAGATTTGTCTGGAAAGTTCCATTACCGATATTGACGTGACAATTAAATTTATTTTATTTTAATTTCGTCGTATGCCCGTAACAACAAGAAGTATGGCATCCGATAAACAAATACAGGACTTATTCGAACAATTCCAAAAAATGATGGCGCAGCAACGGCAGGAAGACAAAGAAGAACAGGAGAGAAAACGTCAAGAAGAGCGAGATGAATTAAAGAAAATTATGGAAGACCAGGAAATAAGACGCCAAGAAGAAAAGGAAGAGCGAGAAAAACGACGTCAGGATGAAGAAAGAAGACGGCAAGAAGAAAAGGAAGAGCAAGAGAGAAGACGCCAAGAAGAAAAGGAAGAGCAAGAAAAACGACGTCAGGATGAAGAGAGAAGACGCCAGGAAGAAAAGGAAGAGCAAGAAAGAAGACGTCAAGAAGAAAAAGATGAATTGAAGAAAATGATGGAGGACCTGAAGATACGACAGCAAGAGGAGAAAGAAGAGCAAGAAAGACGACGTCAAGAGGAGAAAGAGGAAAAAGAAAGACGACGTCAAGAGGAGAAAGAGGAACAAGAAAGACGCCACGAAGAATTAAGGAAAATTCTGAATGAACAAATGAAAATACAGCAGGACGCTATCATTTCTGCCAACGAAGAATTAAAGAGTGAAGTCAAAGAAGAGATAAACAAGGTAGAAGAAAAAGTAGGTGAAGTCGAGACAGAAGTCGGTCAAGTTAAAGAAAAAGTAAACAAGTTCGAAGAAGAAGTCAAAGGAGAAATAGACCGGCTTAAACGACAGTTGAGAGATAGAGGAAGCCAGCAGGTGGTATCATCAGGTCAGCGACTAAAACCTCCTTCTTTTGATGGCCAAAGTTCCTGGACGACGTACAAGAGGCAGTTTGAGGCAGCAGCGTGTGCGAACAATTGGGATAATGAGGAAAAGGCCATGGCATTAGTTCTAGCATTAAGGGGCCAAGCTTCAGAGTTACTCCAAACCATCCCAGTTGAGAAACAAAGGGACTTTAAAGTCTTGGAAGCTGCATTAGACTTGAGGTATGGCGATCAACACCTTGCCCAATTATACCAGGCTCAGCTGAAATCCCGGATGCAAAAAGCTGGGGAAAGTTTACAAGAATTTGAAGCTGCGATAGAGAGGCTGGCACACCTGGCGTATCCGAGTGCACCTAGAGAATTTCAGGAACAATTAGCCGTAGGGGCCTTTTTAGATGGCATAAGGGACGAAGAGGTCAGGCGAGTTCTTAGGCTGACAAGACACCAAAGTAGTAGCGAAGCTTTGGTGCGTGCACTCGAAGTAGAAGCCGCCTACAGAGATACTCCAAGGTCGAGAATGCGAGCTGTGACTCTCGAAGAATCGCAACCAGAAATGAACCTGAACCCTATGTTGACGGAGATGCAGAAAATGTTTAACAAATTATTGAACAAAGTGGATGATCTCAGGGAGCAGAGAAAACAACAAAATAAAGGAAAGACGAGCGGAGGTATTAAATGTTACAACTGCGGCAAGGTAGGACACATGAAGCGAGACTGTCGACAGCAGAATTCGGAGAGTCGAGTAAATGCTGTGAATCTTGAAGAGAAGCAGGAAAACAGTACCAGGGGGGTTGTTCTGGCTAGGGAATGCAGTGCCCCCAGAGAAATAAAGATTTCCCAGCTTCGAGGAATTTCGAATAGTCTATTGTTACAAGGCCACGTGAATGGAAGGAAATGTTTGTTTACCATCGACACAGGTACTACGTCATCAATAGTACGGCCAGGATTTATATCAGGCATAAAGATTACCAAGAGGCAAAATGAAGTGATCGTCCAGACAGCTACGGGGGACAGGGCTACGGTTCATGGAGAAGTAGACCTGGGTTTGCAGATTGGACAGTTAAGGTTCCACCACAGGGTCATCGTGGCTGACATCACGGATGACTTCATTTTGGGACTGGACATTATGGAACAGTATGGGTTTATCGTTGACGTAGGAAAGCGAGTCTTAAGAATTGGGAACGAACAATTTATTCTGTCAAAAGTGAACAACCAATACGAGAAAACCAGGCTGTTGACAACGCAGGTAGTCAAAACTCCTGCATTATCCAGAAAACCAGACAAGGAAAATTGCAAGCGCTACCCTCAGGTGAGAAAAGTGCCGAACATGGTTGAAGTCAACACTGTCAAGGTCGATCTTCCAGACAGTTGGCCAAAGGAAACTCTGAGGCAAGAGCAATTGCGCGATGTAGAAATCGGACCCATGTTGAGAGCAAAAGAAGGCAGAACGCGTCCAGCATGGAAGGATGTTTCCAACAAAGAAGTGGGGCTGAAGGCTTTATGGTCACAATGGGATTCACTTACGGTCGTAGATGGGCTTTTGAGGAGAGCATGGGAAAGCCCAGATGGGAAGCAGGTTGCCATGCGTCTAGTGATTCCCAGGTGTCGTGTACCAGAAGTACTCCAGGAAGCGCATAATGAAACGTCCAGCAGACACTTCGGCATAAACAAGACATTGAGTAGAGCACGAGAACAGTTCTATTGGGTTAATAGTCGCCAGGATGTGGAGGCCTGGTGTCACAAGTGTAAAAATTGTGCTGCCCATGGAGAACCATTTTCGATGAGCAACTACAGAAATGGAAGTCGAGAACAGCCAAAGAATGATCGAGAGCAGATGAATAGAACTAGTAACCGCTTGAAGGCTCGTTATGATCAGAATGCCAGTACAGGGGGATTCAAGATGGGGGATCTGGTTTGGCTGTACAACCCACAGCGGAAGGAATGGAGATCCCCGAAACTTCAACCTCCTTGGGATGGACCGTATACTGTTATTACCCGAATTAATGATGTCGTCTATCGTATTCAACGAAACAAAAAGTCCAAGATGAAGATCGTACACTTGGATAGACTGGCGAAGTATGTGAAAGAGGCTGAATTGCCTGACCGGGACGTTCAGGCTTAAGGAGGGGGCAGTGTAATGTGTTACAACCCTTAGAATGAATGTAGTGTATTTGCACCTACTCGAAAAAGAACCTACCAGAAGATTCCAAAGTGACATCTGGAATTCTCTAGAGAATGGTGGCATCATCACAGAACAATCGAGATCTGTCATTTTTAGGTATAAAAGACCGACCGCATTCTCGGCGAGTACTTCAGAAAGTTCAAAAAGTATAGAAAGTGAGGTTAAGACTTCAAGGATAAACAAAGTGATAAACATTGTGATTTTAGTCAGTAAAGTGTATTTAAATTAATAATAGTATTGTGAAGTATCCAGTAAATATTTAATAAAGTGTGTTAGTGGACATCTCTTGTTATAATTTTTGGAACCCACGGAATTTGCGAGGGTGGTTTCCTAAGGGTGGAAACACGCGACAATATGAATATTTACCATATACTAATAGAACCTGTATACAAGTCAATATTAATGTACTTTGCTTACGATTGTAACGGTTCAGTTTTTAGCCCTTGGCAATAGTTTATTTAATTTACCGAGTTTAGTACATTTTGCATTTTTTTGTCATAAAATTATTTAAGCCGACCCTGTATTTAGAGTTTAATGTTTTGAATAATTCGAGCGTCATATAAGTTGCATTTCTTACATTATAGAAGACTATCGAACAGAATGGAAGCTTTCTTGCGTCGGCGCATTTGTGCTTTCTCTAGATTTTTAACCAAGACAGTTGCATCATTTGAGTATGGGATGAGCTCAGAGTCAGACGGGGGTAATGCCCTGGGGAATTTATCAGCACGTCCCAATAAATTGCTCTCCTAGTTTCACAAAAATTCCCTGATCGCTGCTTGTATATTAATCTGTTTTAATTATAAGGATATAAGTGAGTGCATCGAAGTTCCCGATTAAAAACTGTAAGCAAAGAGCATTTATTTTACTTCGTTTTTGACCCAGTAAAATGGTTGTATTTACGAGTCATGTGAGGCACGGTTTTCCATCATTTGATTTATCTAAGGCTTGCCTGGACTTTATATACTATGCTTTACATAGGAAATGAGACAACTTGAATTCCAAACTTCATAAATAAGGACCACCCCGAATAGACATTGAATGATCGTTCATGTGTAACAGTCACGGTCGAGCACGTTATGCATGAATGATCCTTCAATGCGTATAAAAGCCGAACATTTTGGATTGTTAGTCATTCCAATACTTGTATTCGAAGAAAGATGTTCTCGCTGCTACCATTAGCTCTTGGTTGTCAACTAAGAATTCTTCCTGTGGAGATGTGGTCGACTATATTCAGGTAAGTTTTTCTTATTTTTTTATATTTTAATTTTTGTACTTGTTTTTGAATATATTATATTAACATGTATTTCTTTATTTTAGATACCTGGACTCTAAGTCACTGCTGGCAGGAGCCAGAAGTCACAAGTTATGGCTGGATATTTGTCGTGGAGATCCTGTTTTAAGGCAGAGGCTGGATTTCGCTGCGAAGGAGGAGAAGAAGTATTTCCATAACATGTTTCTCGACCCAAAAATATTAATAAGCGTTTCAAGGCAGTCTACTTCAAGAGAATACCGGAATAACAACAGAAAAACTGTAACCAAAAGTGACCGCCTGTTAGCCTTGCTCTTTGAGAAAAGACCTGCAACTGAACAACATAATTTTGGGAAACAAACCAATAAAATGTGTTCTAAGAAACGGTTTTCTCCATACCGCCTTTAAATGTAAAAAATGTAGTTGCACATTCGATTCTTTTAGGTTTTGTATTTGAGGCTGATCTGTTCTTTCTCTTGTATGTTTCTATATCTATTATATTTCGAGCCATGCGACTTTTTTTTTGGAAAAAATAGAAAACGCCAAATACACAAATGTTACATCATTTAATTTCATTGGCGATTAATTTTTGAAAATGTCAAATTGTTGCCGAGCAATGGCAGAATCTTGGTGTGAAAACTTAGGTAGACCAGTGTCATTGACATATACCTGAATTTTACGTGTTTGCGGACTTTACTATATCAGTGGTGTATATAGAGAACAATAACGGCACAAGAACCGATCCCTGAGACATTCCCTAAAATTCTATCTGAACAGTTATTATTAAATACAACCTTTTGGGTTCGGTTAGGTATTATTTAATGAAGGACACTGCCATTACAGAAAGACCATAGCATTGGATTTTTACACACAATAAACGATATTGATAATGTCAAATGCTTTCGAAAAATCAAGTATGACTACAACAGATATTTTTTATTATGCATCTCTGAAATAAAGTCATCAGTCACTCTCATCAATGCAGTTGCTGTACTGTGGTCCTTTCTAAATCCTGACTGGCATTGATCAATGATACTGAAATCACTTACATATTTATATAACTGTTGGTACATGACTTTCTCCAAAATTCTTGCATTATAGAAAGAATGGTGATGATCGCAAGTCAGACACAGACTGCACATTATTAATTTTAGGCAAAGGCATAATACGAGCTTCTTTCCATGAATCAGAGAAATAACCTATTTTCAGGTAATAATTGATTATATGAGTTGGAAATATATCTATAGTTGGACTACCATAGTAAGAGAAATGCCATCTGAACCTGTTGCGTTGCTTTTTAATTCATTTAAACAACTATTCACAGTTTCAACGTCAGTAAATTAAAAAGTCAAAGTATGGTCACTAAAATTGTTTTCATAATAATGAATTTTATTAATGTCTTCATCCCTTAAAAATGATGGGACACAGAAATAATTCATCTGTGAGGGTGCAGACAAACCGACAGGTATTTCATCAATTTTAGTTTTTGTAATGAAATTTTTCAAAACCGCTCACGTATTCTTAACATTGCCCTAGTCACAAATATTATTAATGTGCTATTTATTTTCTTTACGAACGGTAGTAAGTGCACGATTTTTAAGATTTTTGTACAATTAAAAATCTATAGGATTTTTTTGTTCTTTTAGATTCTTCTTAAGTTTTATTTCGTTTCTTAATCAATTTAAGCAAATCGTCAGATAACCAAGGTGATATAGGCTTATTTCGGCTTATATTCCAGTTTGACTTTCATAACCCGATGAGTAGAAAGATTTTGTTCGTGAGTGCTTTTCTGGTTTGGACATGCAAAGTCATAACCAAGTTGTACCTTTTTTTTTTGGTATGTATCTTTTCTTGTTATTTAGTCTAAGATTTATTCAGTATAGTACATTTATTTAAATATATGCATACAGTTTTGATATGCAAAAAAGCATATCGCGTTTGTAAATTTGATTTAGTGTTGGCCAGCTAACGTTTTGTTTTATGGTATATTTATATATTGCCGTTTTACTGTGCATATATTATTTGTCTCATTTGTTTATATCTAACGAAAGCATTACTGTTGCTCAGCTCTGTAGATATTTTATGCTCTCCAAAACAACTAGTTCGATGTAATATATTTTGACATAGTTTATTTATCTATTTTATTTATTAAGCCCCGCCCTTTTCAAAGTTAGTAAAGCTAGTAAATTAAAAGTAACGATTAAAAATTAAGTCTTACCGAGAATTTGGGTTAAAGCAATATTAATCAAAGTATGTACTATACTATAGTTTACTGTAGCTTAAAATCTTAAGTTACAGGATAAGTTACAGGATGACCAAAACAAATACAAAATTCGAATTTTTAATTACTTCCACATCCAATGGAAGTATAGTAACGACAAAATTTTTTTAAAAATTTTGTATTGTTCAAATAGGCTTAGAATTAATTATTTTTATTTATTTGCTTTTATCATGATTAGAGAATATTATTTAGGTATTATGCAAATCACAACTTCACACTTTTTTATTTATTATGAAAATACCTACTTTCTGTATATTGTTGCCCTAATCTGGGCACGCTAATATACTAGTTAGGTAAATACTTTAAAACACTCATTATTGGAGAACCAATCAAAACAACTACTCTTCTAGCTAATACTGACGAAGTATTGAATTACATGATAGGATTCTTAGCATTTTAAAGAAAAAAATATATTGAAAATACTTAAATCATTCATTTACATTTAGTCATTCACACCTTTTTTTTTTTTGTTTTTTTTTTTTTATTTTTTATTTAATATGAAATTATCTACTTTCTGTATATTGGTACCTTAATCGGGTCACGCTAATATACTACTTAGGAAAACACTTTAAAACACTCATTATTGGAAAACCAATCAAAACAACTACTCTTCTAGCTAATACTGACGAAGTATTGAATTACATGATAGGATTCCTGGCATTTTAAGGCAAAAAAATATATTGAAGATACTTAAATTATTTATTGAAATTCAGTCATTCACAAGAATTATTGAACCTTACATTCCATTTCAACTCTAGAAAAGTTGTACAAGTTTTTTCGAACTCTTTAGTTCTCATCAGTAGAGTATAGAAGCATTCATTCATTATTTACAAGCCTATTCTTGATTTATTTTTTACCATTAATTATTTTTATTTATTTGCTTTTATCATGATTAGAGAATATTATTTAGGTATTATGCAAATCACAACTTACACACTTTTTTATTTATTATGAAAATACCTACTTTCTGTATATTATTGCCCTAATCTGGGCACGCTAATATACTAGTTAGGTAAATACTTTAAAACACTCATTATTGGAGAACCAATCAAAACAACTACTCTTCTAGCTAATACTGACGAAGTATTGAATTACATGATAGGATTCTTAGCATTTTAAAGAAAAAAATATATTGAAAATACTTAAATCATTCATTTACATTTAGTCATTCGCACCTTTTTTTATTTTTATTTTTTTTTTTTATTTTTTATTTAATATGAAATTATCTACTTTCTGTATATTGGTACCTTAATCGGGTCACGCTAATATACTACTTAGGAAAACACTTTAAAACACTCATTATTGGAAAACCAATCAAAACAACTACTCTTCTAGCTAATACTGACGAAGTATTGAATTACATGATAGGATTCCTGGCATTTTAAGGCAAAAAAATATATTGAAGATACTTAAATTATTTATTGAAATTCAGTCATTCACAAGAATTATTGAACCTTACATTCCATTTCAACTCTAGAAAAGTTGTACAAGTTTTTTCGAACTCGTTAGTTCTCATCAGTAGAGTACAGAAGCATTCATTCATTATTTACAAGCCTATTCTTGATTTATTTTTTACCATTAATTATTTTTATTTATTTGCTTTTATCATGATTAGAGAATATTATTTAGGTATTATGCAAATCACAACTTACACACTTTTTTATTTATTATGAAAATACCTACTTTCTGTATATTGTTGCCCTAATCTGGGCACGCTAATATACTAGTTAGGTAAATACTTTAAAACACTCATTATTGGAGAACCAGTCAAAACAACTACTCTTCTAGCTAATACTGACGAAGTATTGAATTACATGATAGGATTCTTAGCATTTTAAAGAAAAAAATATATTGAAAATACTTAAATCATTCATTTACATTTAGTCATTCACACCTTTTTTTATTTTTTTTTTTTTTTATTTATTTTATTTTTTATTTAATATGAAATTATCTACTTTCTGTATATTGGTACCTTAATCGGGTCACGCTAATATACTACTTAGGAAAACACTTTAAAACACTCATTATTGGAAAACCAATCAAAACAACTACTCTTCTAGCTAATACTGACGAAGTATTGAATTACATGATAGGATTCCTGGCATTTTAAGGCAAAAAAATATATTGAAGATACTTAAATTATTTATTGAAATTCAGTCATTCACAAGAATTATATATACTCTACTGATGAGAACTAACGAGTTCGAAAAAACTTGTACAACTTTTCTAGGTTCAATAATTCTTGTGAATGACTGAATTTCAATAAATAATTTAAGTATCTTCAATATATTTTTTTGCCTTAAAATGCCAGGAATCCTATCATGTAATTCAATACTTCGTCAGTATTAGCTAGAAGAGTAGTTGTTTTGATTGGTTTTCCAATAATGAGTGTTTTAAAGTGTTTTCCTAAGTAGTATATTAGCGTGACCCGATTAAGGTACCAATATACAGAAAGTAGATAATTTCATATTAAATAAAAAATAAAAAAAAAAAAATAAAAAAAATAAAAAAAGGTGTGAATGACTAAATGTAAATGAATGATTTAAGTATTTTCAATATATTTTTTCTTTAAAATGCTAAGAATCCTATCATGTAATTCAATACTTCGTCAGTATTAGCTAGAAGAGTAGTTGTTTTGATTGGTTCTCCAATAATGAGTGTTTTAAAGTATTTACCTAACTAGTATATTAGCGTGCCCAGATTAGGGCAACAATATACAGAAAGTAGGTATTTTCATAATAAATAAAAAAGTGTGTAAGTTGTGATTTGCATAATACCTAAATAATATTCTCTAATCATGATAAAAGCAAATAAATAAAAATAATTAATGGTAAAAAATAAATCAAGAATAGGCTTGTAAATAATGAATGAATGCTTCTATACTCTACTGATGAGAACTAACGAGTTCGAAAAAACTTGTACAACTTTTCTAGAGTTGAAATGGAATGTAAGGTTCAATAATTCTTGTGAATGACTGAATTTCAATAAATAATTTAAGTATCTTCAATATATTTTTTTGCCTTAAAATGCCAGGAATCCTATCATGTAATTCAATACTTCGTCAGTATTAGCTAGAAGAGTAGTTGTTTTGATTGGTTTTCCAATAATGAGTGTTTTAAAGTGTTTTCCTAAGTAGTATATTAGCGTGACCCGATTAAGGTACCAATATACAGAAAGTAGATAATTTCATATTAAATAAAAAAAAAAAAAATAAAAAAAAAAAAAAAAAAAAAAAAAAAGGTGTGAATGACTAAATGTAAATGAATGATTTAAGTATTTTCAATATATTTTTTTCTTTAAAATGCTAAGAATCCTATCATGTAATTCAATACTTCGTCAGTATTAGCTAGAAGAGTAGTTGTTTTGATTGGTTCTCCAATAATGAGTGTTTTAAAGTATTTACCTAACTAGTATATTAGCGTGCCCAGATTAGGGCAACAATATACAGAAAGTAGGTATTTTCATAATAAATAAAAAAGTGTGTAAGTTGTGATTTGCATAATACCTAAATAATATTCTCTAGGCTTAGAATGTCATGAAACGTCGAGATTTGTAGTGTTCAAGAGTTTTTATGGAAACTACATCATAGGAAAAGAGATTATGGTATTTCACTTTTTTATTCAAACTTGGTATGTAATATTAAGTAAAAACTATCACGTCCGTCTCCTGTGACGTTGTAATGCTCGTTCAATGGAAACTTTCGGGCGATTCTGGCAGAGACAGCTTGATTGTGAGTAGTAGCTAAGTTTCCACTTCACAATTGTCTGGTCCGAGACTCGATATCAGACAGAGTTCGTTTTTTTGTCTTTTAATTTATCGTTAATTTAATCGACAACAAATCGTTGCAGCGCATTTACCGAAATTATAATACATCATAAAAGCGGACTGCAATCTAAGCATCATAAAAAAGTTAGGAAAATTATAATGAACAGTTTATTTCAATATAAGATGTGCTAGTGTTATGATTACGACATAGAAGAATAAGATTGAAATGAAAATATTAATGATATAGCATGCAAATAACAGCAACTGCAACGTAGTCACTTAAATATATAGATTGGGCCGTTGAAATATATAGATTGAGCAGCGTTACTGAGGATGGCCTAATGCCGAAACGGAGCTTCAAAAAATAAAGTTATAATCTAATTAGTTAAATCTAAACTATCAATATATTTTTTACAATATTTTATTACATCGACTTTCATCCACCCAGTTATGAAATTTGGGCCAAATATATAAAATTCTTGTATAAAAACATTTTTATTTGGAACCATTTGTCGGAGTTCCCAAGAGGTAAAGCGGCAAGAGCTTTTCCAGAGAAATTCATTATAAAAAACATGTTACTGTAAAAAAACGTCCCGTGGTATCCTCTTTTGAAAATGGAATTTTAAATTTAGATCCGTATACTTCTATTATTTGTTTTCAAAGAGTTCCGGTCGTTGGTAAATATGAATTAATTATCACTTTGTTACAGTTTCTGATGAATTACTTCAGGTATATACGCAGGGTGCCGCAAATTCAAACAATTGTTCGATCTAGGTGATATAAACATTCTGGAATGTTTAATTTTTCAATAAGAAATATTAAGGTACTTATAGTGGAATAAATAACAAGTTTTTCCAGCATTATGCAAACATTTCATTTGTGTGAATTTTGGTGAACAGTGTGACATTTTTTAGGTCACATTTTCCAAAAATGTATTTGTTACTGAAATTGCATTTTTTTCAGTATATCTTAAATAATATTTTAGTCCAGTCAACGAGAGAGTTGTAGAGGACATGGAGGAGGGGAGAATTTTACTCTTCAGAAATTTGTTGGGGGTAGTTAGGAGGTAAACATACTAAAAGTCCCCGCCCCTAGCCCCGCCGCTTCAGGGGGGGGGAGGGGGGGTGGAAATGTTCCTTTTTTCAATGCTTCGCTTATAACTCGGAAACGATGCGTCGTACGAAAAAAGCTAATCTATGCAAAATTAACCATAATTAAATTCCTCCAAGAATGTCTATATTCATTTTCTTCCTATGTGTTATAGTTTACGAGATATTCGCCAGCCAAAATAGATAATTAAAAAAAAAGTATTAGGTACCTTGAATATTTCTATCAAAGCGGTTTGCCGTGGTCTGCTAATAAGTCACAGTCACAAAACAATCTTTATTTTACAACACTCGACGTATTTACTAACGTAATATTTTGTCGAAATCTATACATTTCCTTAAATGTACAGTGTGACTCACTTTATAACTTTCTTATTTTGTTTCCCATTTGAATCAAATTTTACTCAAGTATAGAACAAATTAGGATCTACTTATGACCAGAAAAACATTCGTCTGCTACAAAAGCAAAGCTAGCTCGGTACCAAAATATGTGGAAAAAAATAAAAAATCATATTAGTGAGAGAGAAATCCCCCATCAATAACTAAATCAAATTTTGGTGTATCTACGTTTGTGGGGCCGATCCGATGCATTTTTTAGAATTTTTAACGTTCAAAATGTTTTATAATACATAGGAAGAAAATGAATATAGACATTCATGTAGGAAATTTAATTATGTTGCATAAAATACCTTTCCCGTACAACGCATCGTTTCCGAGTTATAAGCGAAGAATCGAGAAAAGGAATCTCCCCCCCCCCAAAGCGGCGGGGACTTATAGTATGTTTACCTTTGTTAACGTCCTCTAGAATCCCTTTTTGGGCATTCATATGATTGTAATAATCGTTATTTTTATTTTGATACATTTACAATTATTATATACCTTTTATCCTCTAAACATTTTTTACATAAAATAGACTTTGTGCTCCTTTCTTGTCAGGATCTGGTAACGGCGTCATACACTGTGTTTCACTTGAAAGGTTACATCCCAATAACTTTTTTTTTCCGATTTCAATCAAATTTTACTTAAATGTAGAACCTACTTATGACCAAAGAAACATTCGCCTCCTATAAATGCAAAGCCACCTGCGCCTGCGGTACCAAAATAAGCGGAGAAAATAAAAAAATCTTATTAGGCATGTTTTTATCGGAAAATTTTGTTAATGAAATTTGTTCAAAATTGTTCAAAAACCTTCTGCCCAAAATTTAATCAAAATTAAAAAATTGAAAAATTAAAATTTTAAAAATGATTATTTGAAAAAAACTGTGAATTGCTTGACATTGGATTTAATTTCAAACAAAATTGTCATAGTACAGTTTTCTAAAGAAATAAAAAACATTAAAATCAGGGTTGTGAATTTGTTCACTTTTTTTGATTTTGTCCAGGACGTGGACAATTTGGACAAAATTTGATAAAACCGGACAATATTGGACAAAATCAACTTTTATTTATAAAAATTAAGTTCCTAATAAAAAGTTCTGCCAATTTCATTTATTCGGATGTGTAGATTCATCTGCCAGAATTGCAAGAATTTTTTCCAACTTTAGCTATATTCAAAATAAAGTCAGGAATAGGTTAGGCTTGGAAAAAGTCTCAAAACTGGTCATGACATATAAAATGCTTAACATGAGCGTAAAAGATCAGGAGCCTTTACCTGAGAATGAGTATTAAGAGTACTCTAATCTTTTAAAATGTGATATTTTTCATGTTTTATGTTTTAATATGAAATTATTTTTTCTTATTCTTTTTATTAGTATTTATTATTTAGAATATCCATTTTTTTGTTATTTTTTTGAGGTGTTATTTTTGTTTTTTTTATAACATAAGTATACATTTTTTTACTGTTTACATGTATTTTAAAAATGCTTTGTGGGATGGATTTCAAATTTTATATTTTTCCTAGTGTGTTAATACATCTAACTGCAAAGTAACTAGGTTTTTGTATTTTGTTTCTATTCTGATTAATTTACGATATTAATATACCTACATTAATTTTACAATGGCTGATTTTGTATTTTACTATTTTGACATTTTTTTTTTAACTATTTAAAGTCGGCCTATTTCCGCTACCAGGGCCTATCACCGACGCCAGGAGACGAGCTACCCCCTGGAAATTTTGCCGAACCTCTTCCGTTAAGAAGAGTAGGGATCTTTTACTTGCCTAACATTTAATAGACAAGGGACCGCCTGCTTTACATCCCCTCCGAAGGATGGTATATCCACTACGTAATCCTCGTCCGAAATTACGTTGCTTCCGCGTATACACTGATATACAAGCCGCTAGAAGGTGGAACGAGAACGCTGTATTTCCCAAGATGGGTCACCCATCCAAGTACTAACCGCGCTCGACGTTGCTTCAACGGAATATCGACTGATATTCACATTGAAGTCGCCTCTAAGCTCGCCCCCATTTTGTCATTAGGTATGCCTAAACAAATGTTTTTTAAAATTTCGTTTCGTTTAATTGATTTTGTCTAATTTTGTTCAGTTTTGTCCATAACTTTTGATTTTGTACGGATGGAAATAATCGTCCAATTATGTCCCCTTGGACAAATTCAAACAACCCTGATTAAAATGATATTTTCGGTCTTGGACATTATTTTAATCAAAATGTATATATATTTTTTTATTTTGATTAAATTTTGGACTGAAGGTTTTTTAACAATTCAGAACAAGTTTCATTAACAAAATTTACTTAATATGATTTTTGATTTTCTCCGCATATACAGTGTGTTTCACTTCTCGTGAAGACACCCCTGTATCTTCTTTATTTGTGGCCGAATTAATTTCAAATTTTTATCAGCCATACAAGTCCATAAGACGACCTCAACACATAAATGGCGTCTAAATCTAAAACGCCGGCCTACTGCGATAAAAAGAAAATGTCAATTTTCGAGAAATCATAGTAGGCTTAGAGATAGACAAAAATTTTGTTAATGAAAGTTGTTCAGGATCACTTCATATGCCCCTCTGTAAAATTTTGTGAAAATCGGAATATTTTCAAAAAAAAATTTTTTGTTTCACTTCTCGTGAAGACACCCCTGTATCTTTTTTATTTGTGGCCGAATTAATTTCAAATTTTTATCAGCCATACAACTCCATAAAGTGACTTTATTCAATATATAAATGCCGTCTAAATCTAAAACGCCTGCCTACTGCGATAAAAAGAAAATGTTAATTTTCGAGAAATCATAGTAGGCTTAGAGATAGACAAAAATTTTGTTAATGAAAGTTGTTCAGGATCACTTCATATGCCCCATGTCGTCTAAATCTAAAACGCCGGCCTTAGAATAATTAAAATTAAAATCTAATTACTTTAATGAGTTTTAACATCTGTCAAGAATATGTAGGTGGGTAGGATGCTGTCATATAACGAATTTTTTTTTAATTAAATTGGTGGCCCTGTTTTTACAGAGAAGACTACTAATAATGAATGATAATATTGTCGGAAAAAAAAATACAGATAAAGCAAAAGCCGCAGTGTTAGAAAAGTTCAAAAATAAAAGAAGTTAATGGTTTTTTTTTTACTTATTTATTATATTGGGCCCCTTTCCACTAACCCACCACCCTCAAGTGTAATACACTTCTCAATCTGTTTTCTGTTATTTATTACAACTCTTCGCAGTTCTTGAGCTGTAACTTCTAAACACGCTTGCCTTATCCTCTCACAAAGCTGCGCTCTACATTTTGAGGACTGGTCATATAAACTTTGTTTTTAATGTGACCCCAAAAATAAAAATCCATTGGAGTGAGATCCGGTGATCTGGGTGGCCAATGCATTAGAGGGCTATTTCGTGCTATCCATCTTTGGGGAAAATGTTCATTCATCCATGCTCTCACTACTACGGAATTGTGGATAGATGCTCCGTCGAGTTGAAAATACAATTGTTCCAAAGGAAAACCAACTATTGCATTCCAAAGATCATTATTTAAAAATTCTATCAAATTTAACGCATTTGTATTTTGAAAAAAGAAAAACGGTCCTATTATTGTTTCGTTAAAAATTCCGCACCACACATTTACCTTCTGGGAATATTGCCTTTCACAATTTATTATCCAATCAGGATTTTCTACTGCCCAGAACTTAGAGTTTTGTGATGACACTACCCCGTTGGTGGAGAAAGTTGCCTCATCAGTGAAAATTACTTTCTTCAAGAAGTCTCTATTGTTTAAATAATTACCTTGGATCCATAAACAATATTCTTCTCTCTTCATCACCTTCCTCCAAGGTATGTAAAAATTTTTGTTTAAACGGTTGTAGCTTATGGTGTTTCAAACATCTCCAAATTTTTTATGCCGACAAATTAAGGTCACGAGCCATATTTCGAAGACTGGTAGCGGGATTGGCGTTAAACGCCGCTAATATAACATTATCATCTCCGTGATTTCGATTAAGATGTACTCTCGGTTTAAGCACATTGCCAGTTGTATTGAAGAAGTGACATATTCTTGCTACGGTATCAACCAATACACCAGTATTGGTTGTCTTAGAGGATGTCTTAAATTAAATTCTTCTGCTGCTGCTCTTGAAGACCGTACATTTTCACCGACTATCTTTATTATTTCAATTTTTTCATCAGTAGTTAAAAGTATTCTAACCATTATGAGCAAAGATATGAAATAAGGAAACTTTAGTATGAATTAAATTATTAAAACAAGAAAAAATAACAAACTCCACAGAAAATAACAACAATCACTTCTGTCATGAAAGCAATGACGAAATAAATAAAACAATACATATTTACAGTTAATTTCACGGCACTCTTAACATTTAAAACAATAAAACCGTCCATGTTCCTAAATTTCTGAGCCGATAAGTAGGAAGGATATGATGGAGAGTTACTCCTCCCGAACAGAGATAACAAAAAGAAAAAAGAAAAGATATTACATTCAACTTGATATGTAAAAATAAAAAGCCCTTTTAGTGTTTTATTGAATGCTGATTTTTGTTCACAACTTTCATTTGTTGGAAAAAGTTCTCTTTATGTGTTCTCTTTTTTTGAAAATATTCCGATTTTCACCAAATTTTACAGAGGGGCGTATGAAGTGATCCTGAACAACTTTCATTAACAAATTTTTTGTCTATCTCTAAGCCTACTATGATCTCTCGAAAATTAACATTTTCTTTTTATCGCAGTAGGCAGGCGTTTTAGATTTAGACGGCATTTATGTGTTGAATAAAGTCACTTTATGGAGTTGTATGGCTGATAAAAATTTGAAATTAATTCGGCCATAAATAAAAAAGATACAGGGGTGTCTTCACGAGAAGTCAAACAAAAAATTTTTTTTTGAAAATATTCCGATTTTCACATAATTTTTGTCTATCTCTAAGCCTACTATGATTTCTCGAAAATTGACATTTTCTTTTTATCGCAGTAGGCAGGCGTTTTAGATTTAGACGGCATTTATGTGTTGAATAAAGTCGTCTTATGGACTTGTATGGCTGATAAAAATTTGAAATTAATTCGGCCACAAATAAAAAAGATACGAGAAGTGAAATACACTGTATATGTGTGGCTTTGCATTTCTAGGAGGCGAATGTTTTTCTGGTCATAAGTAGATCCTAATTTGCTTCATACTTAAGTAAAATTTGATTCATATCGGAGCAAAAATGAAAAAGTTATTGGGGTGTCGCCATTTCAAGTGAAACACACTGTATATAATATTTGAACGAAATATAAGTAGGTGTAGAAAATGAATCGATTTTTATTCAAAATTACCCATAATGAAGTATCGTTTATATAAAATATACGTTTACATGTGGTAAATAATATATGAAACTGTTATTTTGGGTCACTGAAATATGCTCTAAACGTGTATATTTTATATTTATTTGGGTATTGTGTTTCATTGGGTTTAAATTTTTATGTCGTGTATTATCATACACATATCTGACTCAAAGCGAAACAAAACAATAACTGGAAAATCGAATATATGGTAATTTTTGTTTCTTCCAGTGCCGCATAGATGATGCGACGTATATAATATGCGGAAAAAAATATTTATCGTTGAAAAAATCCGGCATTATTTTATTTGTTTCCAGCAGAAAATAATGTACCTGTTCGACTGTAACGGCTTTGTAGCCGGAAGTTATTTTATATATTATTTTCGTATGCATTTAGATGATAGATATTTCAAATATAAAATAAGAGATGCAAGCCACTAAGGAAAAAATATACAAAATACATGAAATATTTTATATTCCGTATAGATTGTCAGCAAAATTAATGCTGGACTTTCGTAAGAGTAGGCGTGGTATATTTTTAATTAATTTATAATATATATTTTAAGTTTGCAGTTAAGTTTATACGGATAAGCATACGTTTCTTGCTAATCAAGTAAACCACGATCACTATACAAGCTTTTAAGGGAAGGGCTACTAGAACCAAGCTCTTGTCGAACAGATTTTTAGTGAAAAAACTTTTTATAATGGTTGTAAACATTTTAACTTTTTATGTGATGACAATTTTCTAAGAAAATCTATGATTTCACAGCAAAATTGAAAAATTATTGCTGAAAATAAATTGTTATGGAGTGAATGTCTTTTTCACAGAATTCTGATTGTATTTTCTCTCCCTCTCTTTGTTTTATATGCTATTTGACTGTCTCTACAATGTACGGATTTATATATGTTTTTAATACTGTGTTGACTGCATATATATTTTTGAAATTTTTCTTGTGTACCATCTTTATGATGGTCCTCCAAGGCTCAATTAAAAAATATTATTTTGCAAATCGTGTACCCATTTAATAAACAAATTAGACATGTTACAAACCTTAATTGACAATAAGTTGAGGTCAATGAAATATTACAAGGAGAATCTAAAATGAATTATTTCAGGTTATATGAAACTTTTTTTTCAAACTTATTTTATTCTTAGGAATAATGTGATAATTGACAGTTTTTGAGAAAAAACAAATAACTTAGGCAAGGCTTTAGTGGCTTTATTCAAAAAATCTGTAAAAGTATTTACGGAAAACTTGCCTCTCTATTTAGCACCTTTTATTTACTCTTTATCTTTTCTGTGGGATGACTACCCGGTATATTTTTTAAATAAAAGTGTACCCATCAGGTTTTCTTCCTAGCAATTGTCACCACATTCCAAATACCATTTTCCTCCATTGTTTCTTAATTAGATATTCTTTAGAGTAGCCACTCTGTGTACTTCTCACTGAAAGTACATCAGGTTTGATCCTCAATAAAGCGTCAACTACATTCCAAATATTATTTTCCACCATAATTTCAAAATATTTTTTTAAGATGACCACCCTGTATCTTTTTAACTAAAATATATCATTTCTCTTCCTGACTATAGTGACAATACAATCAAGATATTTTTTCTACATCGTTTCTTAAGTATTTTTTAAAAATGACTCTCCAAAAGTAAGTCACATTTCCTTCTCATTAATAGTGTCAACTACATTCCAAATATTATTTTCCACCATTCTTTCAATTTTTCTTTAGGATGATCACCCTGTGCGTTCTTTCTAACTATTTTTTTTTCTGACAAGAGTGAAAACTACGCTCCAAATATTATTTTCCTCTGTCTTAGTTATTTTTTTCTACGTTGGTCACCCTATACCGGGTGACAGGCTAGTGGCTCACCCCAATACTTCTCTTATTTTTTAACCAATCCATTTGAAATTTGGGGTGAATAAACTACCTGTAAAAATGAATTTATGAAAATAAGAAAGGTATGAGACCATTTCTGGTTTACCCTATATATTATTACATATTTGGATTCAAGATGACATTCTGAGTATATCATGAGACTTTTGCGAATTTTTGAGTCGATATTAATTTTTTAAGCATTTTAAAACATTCGTCTAGAGTGCTTTGGAATACCAAAATTTGTTCTGCTGCAGGTAAAGTCCAAGGGAAAGATGTATTAAAACTATGCAGAATGGTTAAACTCTAGCTTATTATCTGTGAAGAGATTCCAATGGATGTGTGTCGAGTACAGCTAGAGTGAGCGAGGCGAGGCGAACATGTTACTAGAAAAAATTTTGAATAAAAACGAACGAAAATTTATTAAATGTATTGTTAGTTAGTAACGTCAGATCCTGTAGTTTCTGGCAGAACTGCATTAGGTGCACGTAATACAGAATCAATTCATCTGGAAGCTCCTGAACTAATCAAATTAGCAAAAATAAATATTATTGGGATATAGTGATAGCGAGTAATTACTCGCTTTATGAATTTAAAAGTTGTTTGAAGTATTGGTTGTACTATATAATTTGGATGTTAAATGTGGTAGTTACCATTCTCAGATTCAATTTAAAAAAAAAATGTACTTTTTGATTTTGTAAATTCTATTATTTGGCGTAAAAATATTGATAACAAAATTACAGTACACATAGGTGATATTTTAGTAAATAAAATTCCCTTAAACCAAAAATTTATTTTTGTCTAGCTACTATCCTATTCTGGCCCGCTGTGCGCCGGTCTACAATAGAGGTGGCAGGCATCATTTCGAAGTGCCACAGGGATCTGTACTAGGACCGGTGTTGTTCATTATTTATATTAAGGACTTAATTTACGCAAATGTAAATGGTGGTACTATATCGTATGCCTATGACGCCACAATAATCACTACAGATAATAACTTAGGGCCAATTGTACGAACTAAGTTGAGCCAAGTTCAACTTGAACCAAGATCAAAAGTCATGATTACGATTATTGTAACAATCGTAACCTTGGCTTTTGATCTTGGTTCAAGCTGAACTTGGCTCAATTTAGTTCATACAACTGGCCCTTAAAGTATTTACTGCATGATATGGCCAATAAAGCAGTAGATTTTCAAAACTGGTTCACGGCAAATAAACTACTCCTAAATAATGAAAAAATAACAAACATGGTATTTTCATACCGTAATTTAGGCAGCGTAAAAACCCGGACTGTACGAAATTTCTTGGAGTGTGCTTGGATCCAGTCCTGACCTGGGAGCATCAAAAGATTTTATGGTTAAAATTAATGAGACTTTATACTTAATAAGATATCTTGTACATGTCGTACCAATGCAAGTAGTAAAAACAGCCTACTTCAGTCTTTTTCATTCGGTAATCAGTTATGCAATCATCACTTGGGCACATACTGGTCGAGTATTTTCTATACAGCGTCATGCCATTCGATCTATGTGTTTTATGGGTTCTAGAGAGGATATTAAGGAGAAATTTAAGGATTTAAAAATTTTAACTTTGCCCTCTGTGTATATTTATGAATGTCTTTTGTTTGTTAAAATGAACTTAAATCAATATAGTCTTGTAAGTGATATACATTCCCATAATACCAGAAATATGGTCACATCAAAATAAGTTGTATAAGACTAAACCACAGTAGAGTAGAGGTGCCAAAAATTCCACATCCAGTGGTATAGTAACGACAAAAAAATTTAAAAAAATGTTTATTGTTCAAATAGGCTTAGAATGTCATGAAACGTCGAGATTTTAAGTTTGAGCGAAACAAAATTTCTGTCTGTCTGTCGGTCTGTCTGTAACTTTTTTGTGCGCACGTTTACTCTGGAACTGTTTGAGATATTGACTTGAAATTTGGTACACATATGTACTTTAACAAGATCTAGAACTAGATTGTATTTTCATCTTGTTCCGTCGAAGGGTTAGGGGGTAAATGGGAGTAAATTTGGGGTAATTAGGTAAATCAAGAAGGTAAGAGTCCATAAAATTGGTATTTAGTATATATAAGAGAAGCTAAGGTCTCAAAAAAAATTTGGCATTACCCACCCACACCCCATTATTAAAGGGGATGAAAAAAAAATGTGGTTTAGTGTGTGTACAAGAACCAGAAACCTCAAAATATTTTTTTAATTCATCCACCCCCACTATCACCCCCTATCACCACCCCCACCCCACTACCGATGTAAGGTATTATTTTATGGGTTTTTGGGATAGAGGATTTTAAATATTAAATTATTAAAGTTCAACAAACAATTATTTCCATATACAAAATTTTTTCGTTGTGAGTGACTTGGGTAGAAAATCTGGATGTGATAGTAGTGATTCCTTGGGCAGCGTTTTTTTTTAATAAACTACCAAAGACAATTATTAACATAGATTTTAAGCAATTCATCAAACAAAAGATAAAAGGAATTCTTACAAAAAATGCATTTTATAATTCTGATGAGTTCTTAAATGCCGACATAAATTATTAATTTTAATTTGTTATGACAGTGGGTTTTTCTATGTGTAACCACGTACGTATATTTTTTGTTTGTGAGAATTATGCACCTGGTTTCTCTTAATATTTTATATTTTATATATATCTCAATGTACATGTACCAATTTTTACTTCATTATCATTTTAAACATTGTATATTATACTGACGTGTCTGATTATGTAATTACACTGAAAAGGCAAATAAAGAATATGAATTTGAATTTATTAATATGTTAGAAAAAGAAAGGATTAACCAAGTTTAAACGAATTTAGTAACTAAAAGTCTCTCTAGCTCCGTACTATAAGCTTGAGTGATTGATATCACTTTTTTTGTTCGATGATTAGGCTTTCGCTCAACACCGAAATTGAATACTTTTAAATGTTTTTTGGGGGATTAAAATTAACTTATAATGTGAATATTACCTTTACCGCAAAATGAACCGATGCCCAATGATTTTATTTGTCTACTAATCACATATCCGCTCGTATCAGGAAGCTTTCCTAATGCGAAACTTATTTAATGAGTTAATGACATACAGAGCTGGGCAAATATGTACTTACAAATACCTTATAAGTATTTAAATACCGAGTATTTAAATACTTCTTGCAACAAGTATTTGTATTTGTACTTGCAAATACTTTATCTGAAATATTTACTACTTAGTATTTGTGAAAATGATCCTAAAGTATTTATAAATACTTAAACTATTTAAATAACTGAGAAGTATTTAAATACTTCTAAAAAAGTATTTAAATCCTCTTCTGACAGTATTTAAATACTTTCAGAAGTATTTGAATCTTAAAAGTATTTAAATAAATACAACAAATATAATCAAATTCGCCAGGGAGACAGGCAGATACTCATCAAGAATCAAGATATGTACTATACTGTGTAGTTAATAAATACAATGCATCATTCAATCTTCAGTCATTCACGTCTTAATAATTCCCAGAAAGTTAGTTGATAGCAGACATAGACAGTAAGTGTTAACTGTTAATGTTAACACACATGTTTTGTGATTGTGACAGAGAACAGTTGAATTAGTCTATGTGCTTTATTTGGGTATTTGCAGAAGACGCAAAGGTCTACCTCTACGGATAAGTAAAAGTCCAATACCCAACTAGAACTGATTAAGTATAGAGGTATTAAAATAGTGTTGTAGAAGTTCATGAAAGTCATGAAACCTAAAATTTTGACACTTCAAATAGTCAAATAGTATTTAATATAATAATGATAATGATAATAATAAGTCTTTATTGATTTCTACAAAAATAGAAAATACAATTTGGTAAAGTAGCCCAGACATTTTATAGTGAAACCCACAAAAACTTGAAAACTAAATAATTTTTTTGAGTTCGCGAAAGTGTATAGAATAATATCCTGAAAAGTTTACATTCCGCTCGGACTCAGAACATACAAAAAAAGGGAAAGAAATTTTTTTTTCATTCATTTTTTCAAAATTTTTAAATTAAGTCAGGGTAGAAAAAACAAAAATAGAATAGACCACACATTTCTGAACAAAAAATATTCTAATAACATTTATCGCTAAAGCCACGGTATTCCTGGAAAAAAAAATAATGAAGTAACTTTGCCACTCTGCGCGGCCAAGCGCTACGGAGCCTCAAAAAATTCTTAGCAGTTCTAGCGAGTAAAATAAAGTTTTCTTTCTGATTACACGTTTTTAACATTTCTCTTAGTGACGCCATTTTGAAAGTGCAGCCAATTTTTTTTTTTTAGTTCATGTCTTAAATTATTCCTTTAATCTTTATGAAAAACATTGTCCTAAAGGATCGTGGGGGGGGGGGGTGCACGGACACTTAGGGTGGGCTCCCGTAGTATATGCTTCAAAATATTTCAGTGTTATCAAAGTATTTAAATATTCAGAAAGTATTTAAATACTTTAATCTTTTGAAAATACTTAATATTCAAATACTTTCAATTTTCTGAAAGTATTTAGTATTTAATATTTAAATACTTTTTCAAAGTATTTGCCCAGCTCTGAATTGACATAGTCAGTAGTATCTAACATAAACCGGCAAGAAAAAAATCATACAAACAAACTGTTTATTTTCGGATTAGATCATATTACGCCCATGTTAGCCTGATTACTTTTTGCTGCAGCTCCCGTTAAAGATGTCACGAAGGCATTTATTTTAAATGAACGATATATAGGGAAGCGTTTCCCATCTGCACAAGAATGTAACTGAAATTTGACATCCGATACATTCGATACTATGACTTACAATTTAGTTTATCTAAGGAAATCGGATTTCCACCTCATTTATAGCCGAATCAAAATGCATGAAGTGATAGGAGGATCTTGAATTTAAGACCGTGTAGGTTAACTAAGTCAACGTGACGTCGTAACCGGGGAAGACATTTATTTATTATACATAATTTATCATTCGCCATAGGAAGGGAGTCAGATAGAAGTGTTCGAGGAAGTGGATCAAATGTAAAAATGATTTATTGCATTGTATAATCGATTAAAATTCAACGAAAAAAAAAATACACATAAAACTACAAAATAATATTAGGAACTCTGATAAGCGGTATTTTAAGGTAATTTATCATCACTTTAGACCGAATTTATACATACATTGGAAACTAAAACTACTACAGATTATACACTGTACAGAGCATAACCTTAAACTTTCCAAGTAACATTTTCCGACGTCCGACTGTTTTTGTACTAATTGCAACGTCGACATTAGTGCAAAATGCGGCCGTACGATGACTTAACCACAAATAGCGGTAAATCAACGGTTGTTGCAACTTGACAAAACTGTTCTAGCTTGTTGGTCATCAATTAGTCGTAGTGTAATGGTATAATTTATTATTATTATTTTAGTTACACGCGCGTGTACCCATATTCATAGTTCATAGAACCCATCCTTTAGTTTTAAGTTAAACATTTTTATCTAGGTTAATTATGTAGCAATATTGCAAAATGTACAATTTTGTTGGGGCTACGAACTCCATAAACTTTTGTGAATTAATTAAACGAAGTACCCTGTGTTTAATTTCTTAAGTTAGTTCCCACATCACATGGCGATCCTGCCAGTTTTGAAATAATAATTGAAAATAATATAATGGTAGAATAGAAAATGGTTAAGTAGTAATGGATTTTGGGCAGAAATTCATAATCAAATTGATAAAAGGTTAAAAGAGGGAATTATTGAAGAAACAAGGTCAAAATGGTCAACACCTTTGCTGATTGTTCCAAAAAAAGTCGATCAAAGTAGAATCAAAAAATGGAGAATTGTCGTAGATTATAGACAATTGAATAAACAAATACAGGATGATAAATTTCCACTGCCCTGCTTTATAGATATTTTAGATTCATTGTCTGGTGCTATGTACTTTTCTCACCTTGATTTGTCACAGGGTTGTTATCAAATTGATCTTGATCAGTCTAGTAGAAAATATACAGCATTTACAACAGATCGTGGTCAGTACCAACTGACAAGGCTTCCAATGGGATTGAAAATTAGTCCTAGTGCTTTTTCTCGTGCAATGACACTTGCAATGTCTGGATTAAATTATGAATGTTGTTTTGTTTATTTAGACGATTTAATTGTGTTTGGAAATAACTTATTAAACCATAATAGAAATTTAGTCAAAATTTTTCACAGGCTTCGGGAAGTAAATTTAAAGCTGAATCCAAATAAATGTGAATTTCTTAAAAAAGAAATTTTGTATTTAGGCCATACAATTTCATCCAAAGGTGTTTCACCTGATCCTTAAAAAATTGAGGTAATTCAAAAATATCCAGTTCCTAAAGATTCGAATGAAGTGAAAAGATTTGTTGCTTTTGCGAATTATCATAGAAAATATATTCAAAACTTTGCACATATTGCCATACCTCTTAATAATTTAACAAGGAAAAACATTCAGTTTGTTTGGACTCAGGAATGCCAACAATCTTTTGAAAAATTAAAACAAGCCTTAATTACATCAACAGTGTTACAATATCCAGATTTTATACCAGATAATTGTTTTCAATTAAAAACAGATGCATCCAGAAATGGATTTGGCGCATCCTTGTCAAATGGAGATGATAGACCTGTTGCATTTGCTAGTAGATCTCTAAGTAAAGCTGTGAGTGAGTTAGAATTAGCTGGCTTATGTTTTGCAGTGAAGCACTTTAGGTCCTATCTATTTGGAAGAAAGTTTAAAATATTCACTGATCACAGACCATTAATCTATTTGTTTGGAATGACTCTAGTAGATTGACCAAATAGAAGAGTACGACTTTACGATAGAGTGCATTAAGGGTAAATCAAATGTAGTTGCAGATGCTCTCTCAAGAGTCGTAATATCCTCTGAGAATTAAAAAACTTGAATAACAGCATATGTATGTGTTACAACAAGGGCGCAAAGCAAAAAGTCTGAAAATAATGTTCAAGGTAGTTTTGATGAATCCAGTTCCGATAAACGGATTGATCACCCCGACGTGGCGCACAGTGGGAGAAATATGCCTTTTTTTGGACAAAAATCTGCCGACAGTACAGATTTCAATGAAATTAAATAAAAAAAATGGCAAATACTCTTAAGACATTGTACTTTAGAGTAGTGCTGCGGCAAAGTGGCTTTGGATTAACCTAACCTAAAAATCGCAGATATTACTTCCACATCCAGTGGAAGTATAGAAACGACAAAAATTTTTAAAAAAAGTTTATTGTTCAAATAGGCTTAGAATGTCATGAAACGTCGAGATTTTAGGTTTGAGCAAAAAAAATGTCTGTCGGTCTGTCTAACTTTTTTGTGCGCACGATTACTCTGGAACCGTTTAAGATATCGACTTGAAATTTGGTACACATATGAATTTTAACGAGATCTGGAACTAGGTTATATTTTCATCTTATTCCGTTGAATGGTTGTGGGGTAAATTGGGCTAAATGGGGGTAAATAGGTAAATCAAGCAGGTAAGAGTCCATAAAATTGGTATTTAGCATATACAAGGGAAGCTAATGTCTCAAAAAAAATTTTTGCATTAGCCACCCTCAATACTACCCTCAGCCCGTTACAAAAAGGGTGAAAAAATTATTTCATTGTAGATGACCATTCGAAAGCTTATTTTAAAGAGGAAGATTAAATGATTATTTATTAGAAATAAATTGAAAATTTTTTTAAATCCTATACATAACCTCAAAATTTGCCAAAAAAGTCATTTTTTAAATAACCTAAAATATTTCAAAATCCTGACATGATGGGCCAAATCTGAGGCCAGATTCGGATTCAGCGAGAAAAATTACTTCGGAAATTGGATAATGTTAAAACTGAATAGAGTAAAAAAAAAATTGAGGCCTTTGGTTCTTGTACACATACTAAATCACATATTTTTTCACCCCCTTTTATAATGGGGTGGGGGTAGTAATAGAGGTGGCTAATGCCAAAAATTTTTTTGAGACATTTGCTTCTCTTATATATATTAAATACTCTGGAACCGATTAAGATATCGACTTGAAATTTGGTACACATAAATATTTTAACGAGATCTGGAACTAGATTATATTTTCATATTATTCTGTTGAAGGGTTGGGGGATAAATTGTGGTAAATGTAAACGTAAATAGGTAAATCAAGCAGGTAAGAATCCATATAATTGGTATTTAGTATATATATAAGAGAAGCTAATGTCTCAAAAACATTTTTGGCATTAGCCAACTCCATTACTACCCCCCACCCCATTATAAAAGGGGGTGAAAAAAATGTGATTTAGCATGTGTACAAGAACCAAAGGCCTCATTTTTTGTTTACTTCATTCAGTTTTAACCCTAACATTATCCAATTTCCAAAGTAATTTTTCGCGTTGAATCCGAATCTGGCCTCAGAAATGGCCCATCGTGTCAGGATTTTGAAATATTTTAGGTTAAAAAATGACTTTTTTGGCAAATTTTGAGGTTATGTATAGGATTCAAACAAATTTTCAATTTATTTCTGATAAATACATCATTTAATCTTCCTCTTTAAAATAAGCTTTCGAATGGTCATCTACGATGAAATAATTTTTTTCACCCCCTTTTATAATGGGGTGGGTGTAGTATTGGGGGTGGCTAATGCTAATTTTTTTTTTGAGACATTAGCTTCTCTTATATATATACTAAATACCAATTTTATGGACTCTTACCTGCTTGATTTACCTATTTATCCCCATTTACCCTAATTTACCCCACAACCATTCAACGGAATAAGATGAAAATATAACTTAGTTCCAGATCTCGCTAAAATACATGTGTACCAAATTTCAAGTCGATATCTCAAACGGTTCCAGAGTAATCGTGCGCACGAAAAAGTTACAGACAGACCGACAGACATTTTTTTGTTGTTTTTGTTTTTTGAATAATTTATGTAAAACAGAATCCACGATCGGCATTAGACTTAGGTACTATGTTGAGAGACCTGAAAAATATTATGAGAAATATAAAATTCCGGAATTAGTAATATTAAAAAATAAAAAGTGCGCACAAATACTTGAAAATATTTTAAAGTTCCCAAACAAAATAAAAAATAGTGGTATAAAATTATCTATTTTGAAAGATGTTCAAAATGTGTCGTAAATTATTTGGCTAGACAAATAATAACGAATGATTATCATATACTACCAACTGATGGACATGCAGGAGTAAACCGTATGTATAATAATATAAAAAAGCATTACTTTTGGGGAGGTTTGCGTACTGATGTTGAAAATGTTGTAAAGTGTTGTGATGATTGTCAACGCTATAAACATTCCAACCCAAACAAAGAACCTATGAAAATTACTACTCCTGCTTCTGCAGGTTTCCAAAAAGTATTTATAGATTGAGTAGGACCTTTGGAGATATATTGTGAAAACAATCGATACATCTTAACTTTACAATGTGAACTAACTAAATTTGTAGAGGCTTGGCCTTTGCCAAATAAGGAAGCTTATACAGTGGCTAAAGCTTTTGTAGACAACTTTATTCTGCGTTATGGTATACCGAATGAAATTGTACCAGATTAGGGCACTGAATTTTTGTCGTCAATCTTTAAGGAAATATGTAAACTTTTAAAAATTACGAAGCTGCAGTCCACAGCATATCATCATGAGATCCTAGGCTCTCTTGAAAATTCACACAAAAATTTAGGAGCTTACTTGCGGATTCAAGCTGTAAAGCACACAAATGCTTGGAGCTCGTGGGTGCCGTTTTGGTGTTTTGCTTATAACACCACAGTGAAACCAAGTACACACCCTATGAATTAATTTTTGGCCAAGCATCTAGGTTGCCATCTAATCTAAATAAAAAACCAGATCCGCTATATAATTTTGATAATTATCCCTTAGAATTGAAATATCGATTGCAACAAGCATCTAACGATGCAAAAAGCAATTTAATTTCTTCAAAACTTAAACGAAAATCAACCTACGATCAATACCAGAAACTTGTAAATTATAATATAGGAGATAAGGTTATGTTAAGAAATAATCCTACAAATAAATTGGAACCCTTATACAAAGGACCATATAAAGTCATTGAGGATAAATCTCCAAATATAATTATAAAAATGGGTGATAATTTAGTTGAGGTACATAAAAATAGGGTTAAGTTATACCATGAATAAATTGAAAAAAAAATGCATGTCTTGAGCTCAACATGATTTTGTTTTTCTCTCCGTGGGAGATGTAATGGTATAATTTATTATTATTATTATTATTTTAGTTACATGCGCGTGTACCCATATTCATAGTTCATAGAGCCCGTCCTTTAGTTTTAAGTTAAGCATTTTTATCTAGGTTAATTATGTAGCAATATTGCAAAATGTACAATTTTGTTGGGGCTACGAACTCCATAAACTTTTTTGAATTAATTAAATGAAGTACCTTCAAGTAGACAGGTTGTGTTTAATTTCTTAAGTTAGTTCCCACATCACAGTAGGTTAAATCTCGATAATTAACCAAATGTGGTGGGACCCCTAACCACATTCAATTTTAGTCAGAGGCGTCCGATTTCTAGGATGGAAAAAGTGGGTCGATTTAAGTATTAGCAATATTCTTAATCAGCACCTTTAGAAACCCCTTTGAACAAGATTACATCGTAGTAGGTTCAAAGATGTTTAAAATGGATTCTCAAATGAAAAAAAATCTTCATTTTTTGTTCTGAATAATGTATTATACTAGTTTGAATTGATTTTACAACAAAATAATTATTTATTTAATAAGACAAAAATTCTAATTCGTACCTACCTACCATTTTTCTAACAAATAATCTTCAATAAAGACCTAAGTAATCCATGAAAACAAAAGTTATTGCAAGTATCAATTTAATTATATAAAATTCTTTGCATTTCTATGTAATCAGCATCATTCCAAATACACTGCTCAATCATTTTTCTTACATAACGTATAACTTTTCTAATCTCAGCCGGAGTGATTTCAACACTGTTTAGTTCTGATCTCTAACTCTCCTTAGCTACGTGGTCTGCTCTTACACTACATTTTTTAAACACACATAGAAATCAAGTGGCGTCAGGTCCGGAGACCTAAGGGGAAACTTCTGCACTTGACTTCTTAGACCATCTACCTGGAAAATTGTCTTGCTGCCAACCCCTTGCAATGTTATGAATCGGGGCATTTCAAGTTAATAATGCAAGTCTCTTCTGACATCTTACGGCAGATAATTTTGAAATTGTACGCTTCCCCATTCAATCTCGGAATGTAAAAAAGGTCCAATAATCTGATCATTCCATAAACCACACCAAACGTTAACTTTTGACACATATTGTCTTTTAGTACTGATAAACCAGTGGGGAGCCCAAAAATGGCAATTCTGAGAGAATACTATCCCATTGGTGGTAAATGTTGCCTCATCAGAATATGTCGTTTTTCAGAAAAGGAGAGGTATCGATAAGCTAAGAAAATTGTCCCCAATACGACAAAAAATTTAACTATATATATTTTTTTATATTTCTCATTATTTTAGTAAAATACAGGACACTAACTTAACGCTACAATAAATTAAAAGTAAAAATGACTACGTTTTCTTCACGAGAAAAATCGAGAAACTGAGCTCAAAATGGATTTTTTTTGGAAAATTGTACCCTTTTTTTTACTATATCGAATTTTTTTAGACATGAGCGCATTTTTTTAGAAGTTTAATTTTTGTATTTTTATATTTGTTGACGTCTAAACAACATGTAAAAAAAAATCACCATGCTAAAAAAATACGCTCATGTCTAAAAAAACTCGATATAAAGGGTACAATTTTCCAAAAAAAGCCATTTTTATCTGTTTGTCAATTTTTTTCGTGAAGAAAACGTAGTCATTTTTACTTTTAATTTATTGTAGCGTTAGTTAGGGTCCTGTATTTTACTAAAACAATGAGAAATATAAAAAAATATATAGTTAAATTTTATATCATATTGGTCAATTTTCTTAGCTTATCCCTCCTTTATATTGTTCAAAAATTCAACCTGGGCCCAAAACAGAAATTCAATCATCTGTCTGTATCACCATCTTCTAGGGAATGATAATTTTAGCTTGAATGCTAGTTTTATGTTTTTTCAAGCAACGCCAAACCATGTTATTACTAATATTTAGATTTACTTGACTTTTGCTATACCTTGAATTTTCTCTAAAATATTGTAAAATACATTCGATGCTTTCAATTTGTCAGCCCAGATGATCGCAGCGTTTTAAACTTGGAAGGACCATAACTTTTTTATTTATAGAGATAATTTTAAAAAAAAAATTACAGATATTTTTTAGACTATTTATTACGAGAAAATGAGAAAAATGGAAACTTCCTAATTGTTCACCCCACATTCAAGGGGCTACCTATGTGGGTGTATTTCATTGTTTACTTTATTTGTAACTTTTACAATATTTATATAGATTTATTGCATATTGTATATTGTGTTGTAGATTGTATGATTTTTTTTTAATACATTTTTGGTAAATAATAAACAAGGTTCAATTAATTGGACGTTAGTGAAATTTTTATCACAGTTTTTAGCAACCTTTTTTAAAGGCTCAAAGGTTCAATTTTTCTTTCAAACATTGTTTTAAAAAATATTTAAGTTAAATTCTTATCTCATTTGAACGCTGAGAATACGTCTCCGAAAGCAACACCTCTAATCATCCCGTATGGCTATAGGACTCAAAGAAGCACATGAATTTACAGAGGATTTAGATAGCGACGATTGAGGGGCTATCGACGGCGGCTATAAGGGAAGAGGCGGACAAACAAAAAAGAAACTGTGATAAGGAACGACGCCGTTGGACACATTATACTTTAACAAAGGGAAAGGTGCGGGAAATGCAACAGCCAAACAATCTATTTGTGCCAAAAACGCAACTTACACTTGCAATAGAGCATGTGGCATAAATCCTAAAGTGTTCGTCGACTTTTTTGCTACAGTTGCAGCAAATGTGATTAAACAACCTTCACGGAAAGAAGATGCATTACACTTTTTAACGCGCGGACGTCCCAACATCTTAACTTTTTTCTTAAACCGGTTATCAGCTTTGATTTACGGACGCCATTAACACAAATAGCTCAGATGTTTTCGAATTGTATAGAAAAATCGTCCAGCAATTATCCGCTAAAGTACTTCATAAATTTATGTTTCAGGAACGGTTTTTTCGTTTAACCTAGTCAGGTTCAGTTTTATAAAAGCGAATTTATGATGCTAACACTGATATTATTTTTACAACTGTTAAAATACTGAACTCGGGATTCATCAAGCAAGTTGACATTTTCAGGAACTTCAATATTTAAATCAGTTGCTTAAAAGTACTTTAGTAATTAAAGCTACGTTATAAATTGATTCTTCTCGATAAAATTTAACCCACGAAAATATGTACGACTTTTTCGAAGTCAGAATAAAATTGATGTGTTCTGACACTAAATCAGTAACCAGTTCAACTAAAACTTTTACTGACGTAGCAGCAGCCATCTAATCAAAGACGTCCTCCAAGATTTTTAACATTAAGCTTTTATGGACAACATTTCCTATAACCAAAAAAGCGGGATGTTGAGATTCGTGAAGCGCGTCACAGTTATATGCACTAGATTCTTATATATCACAATTCGATAATTGTGTGGTTCTCTCCACTAAGCTTGACTGATTGATATCACTTATTACTTTGTTACGGTTTCGTAAAATGTTATTAAATGTTAAGTGTTCAGTGTTACTGTAGAAGAACGTACCCCAGAGCGTCTGAGTGACTCGACAGCAATGTATTTATTAATGGCGCCGGTCGCGTTCTCCCTTGTTTGTCTGTGATCTTCCACTCCCAGGCTGGATGTATGAGATGTTTGATAGCTAAGAAATAGGCCAAGGCTTCACTCACCGTAGATTACTAACGAAGTTCTCCAGAAAAACTCGTTTTTCTCTCAATGCACTTTTTCTTATTTACCTAACGTTTCAATGGATTTTAAGCTTAGGGATCTCTGAATTGTTTTCATAAAAAAATCCCTCTCGAACTTTCGTAACGTGACTGGGGTATTGAGATGCATACTTGTGGGGTCTGAGACACACAATTTCCGCCTATTAAACGAAAGCATGTTTTTAAAGGTGCTGAACACGTTGAAGACATTAAAAAAACATTTTAACAAAAATTGTCATATATCATATATGCAGTGTGTCCTAGGATAGATGTAACAAGAGGTGTAATGAACCAAAAATTTTGGAATTTTGGAATGGTATTTGGGTATTGAGTCCTGCTTGTTGTAAAACAAAAGTGTACCAAAAATGACTTGATTTGGTGTTCTACAGGGTGTTTTATAAGCAAAGTTGTAAAAATCACCAGTTATAAAGTACCTTTATTTTTCAAAATATGAAAAAATCCCACTAAGAAAAGTTATTTAGAATGCAATTTTATACCTCTATACCAAATTTCAGGAATATAAAATTATTTTTTTGAAATAAATTAGTATTTTATTCTGAACCATTCAATTAAAATTGCATAGAAATTATTTTTTGCGAATTAATATTTAAAATTATGTAGAAGCTAAAAGTAGGCTATGAGAAAAGCAGTGGATACACATTTATCATTTATTATTGACAAACGTTGTCAATATTATCCTTAATTTCTGTTCTTCAAATTAACGAACCAAGCATAAAAAATTAAGTGAAAATGGTACTCACAGTGCGTGAAAAAATTTATATTGTACAATGCTACGGAATTGGCGGTGAAAACTCGCTAAGAGAAGGGGTAAGCCAATTTAATTTGAAATTTCCAAACACTGCTTTGTCACGTACTCAGGCTATGAGAATAATTAAAAAGTTTCTGGCTACTGATAGTGTTCTTAACATGAAAAGAAAAATAAAAGCATATGATGAAGATAATGTTGGGGCTATTATAGCTCATGCCTCTGTTATAGAAAATTCTAGTGGCATCTAAGTGGCATCTAAGAGAGAGATCAGCTCTTATTAATATTAGCAAGTCTGAACTCCAAAGAATTTACAAGGCAAAGAAAATTAGGGTATATAAAGTAAATTATAAACATACGCTTGAAGAGGGAGATGACGACCGTAGGTTGGATTTTTGTTTGACCATTGGAGAAAAAATCATGGAAGAGAGATTTTTTCATCATTTCATAATTTTCTCAGATGAATCCACATTCACAACCAATGGTGTTGTTTCATCTCAGAATTGTCGGTTTTGGGCTTCTGAAAATCCAAATTTTAAAATTCATTGTAGAAGACAATATTATAAAAAAGTGAATGTGTGGTGTGCCATTTCTTATCACGATGGAGTTATTGGACCTTATTTCATTGAGGGAAGGTTAAACCAGCACACTTATTGACAGCTTTTTGAAAGATTTTCTGAAGAACATTTAAATATTTTAAGAGATATGCCATTAGTTCATTTTCAACATGATAGTTGCCCTGGCCACTCGACAGAAACGGTTAATCGGTGGTTGAATTTAAATTTTGGAGAAAATTGGATTGCCAGGAATGGACCGATCAAGTGGCCGGCGAGATTCCCAGACCTATCAATATTGGATTTCTTTTTATGGGGTCGCCTCAAGCAGTTGGTTTACGCCGAACCGCTTCCTAACGATGTAGCAGTATTGAAGCAGATAATTACAAATGCCGTAAACTCCATACCGTTAGATCATATTCGAAATAGTTTTAAGGACTTCAGGCGAAGGATCGAAATGTGTGTGGATGTGGGTGGTAGCTAAGTCGAATAATAAAAAAATTGTAAACATTGTTTTGTATTGGTCAATAATTAATTTGTTTGTGAATCTGTTATGTTTTTGACATTTATTACTTGTGATAATTTTTAAACCTCATTATCTTCTGTTAGTAATTGTTTCTTGTTTTACAATTAGTTTGATTAACATTATACCTTCTTACATCTCGTATATTCAATTTTTTATTTACCAATAGCCTACTTTTTGAGATGATTAACATTTGCTCCTACACAACTTTGAATATGAATTCAACTCTTAATTCGCAAAAAATGGGAAGTTTCAAAAAAATATTTTTATATTACTGAAATTTGGTATAGAGGTATAAAATTGCAATCTAAATAACTTTTCTTAGTGGAACTTTTTCATATTTTGAAAAATAAAGGTACTTTATTAGTGGTGATTTTTACAACTTTGTTTATAAAACACCCTGTAGAACACCAAATCAAGTCATTTTTGGTATACTTTAGTTTTACAACAAGGACTCAATCCCCAAATACCATTCCAAAATTCCAAAATTTTTGGTCCATTACACCTCTTGTTACATCTATCCTGACACACTGTATATATATCAAATAATTATTAGTGGATATGGAAATTATTTCTGCTTGCATTGATTAATTTTGTATTTCTATATTTTCATGTCTATTTTCATATCACCAATTGCAGTCAAGAGTGATTAAAGACGAGTGGTTACAATATGGAGCCAAAAGGTATATCGTTAATAAGAAGAAAAATTTCAGTTGATTTTGAACTATGTGCAATATGCCAAAAATTTGTTGAAGTTGAGCTAGTATCAACGGAAAATGGTCGAAAACGAATCTGGGAGGCTGGTGATATTCGTCAAGATGAAATTTTCAACAGACTCACGCAAATGGGTTGAGGTAGCACCTTTAATTACCATGTAACTAATGCATGCTATAAAAACTACACTCACAAGGGTCAGCTAGAGAGAATCATCGCTAAGCTTAGAAAACTTATTAATCAAGAATCTTTGCAAATAGACGATATCGCAGTAACAGGCGAAGTAAGACAAACTCGTTCGTCAATAAATCCTGTTCCTGCACCAATATATAATCCGAATGTGTGACAAGTAAACTGTGTTATATACGGAAGCAATAAACATCAAGGAGATTATAGTGAATAAAAGAACCGAGAAGGCGAAACATTTTTTTAAAGTCTCACGCTTCTTCAAAGATGATGTGTTCACTCGCACTGCTGACCTTAGTGATTATAAGAATGTTCTGGCGAAGGACCTTTTCTATCACTCCGCTTGTATACGTACATATTTTAATCACTATGGAAGTCAAATGAAAAAGTTATCAGCATCTAGTGACGGAGAAGCAACAAAGTTATCTAAAGAAGAAGCAATTGCGCTTGTTATAAATGAGATCACTCCACAGTTGAATTGGTTTTACTTTAACTGAAATTAGTGCAAAACTTAATGAAATTTATGATGACAAACTGTTAATGCAAATGTTTTAAATACTGTATCTATGACAATAAAATATAATAAAAAATCAAGAAAACAGTCCACAATAAAATCGAAGTTACAATTTTAATTAATACAATTTATCTATTTACTATTCTTCCAAATAACCTGCAATTACAATTTAGACATAATTTTGGTCAGTTCGAGCTGGATAATCAGTCAGGTAATTTGGAAACGACGTGGACCCATTGTCCCCAGAAAGAAGAACAATTTGACTGAAGCTGAGATGTATTCACAGGAGTGATTTAGTAAGTCCAATCAGTCTCGCATTTCTATTACTATTTGATGTTCTATTCAATCTATTTCACTATTTTATTCTATTTGAGCTCATATTAAATACGTGTTGCATTTAGTCATAGCTTATTTGGTACATTTATATCAAAAATAAAATTTTGACACACGTCGAATTAAAAATTATTAAATTTGACATTTTATTGTTATCAAAATTTGTACCTCGTTTTGCTTCATTTTATAGTATTAATAACAATGTCTGACAATTTAAAATCACTCATACGTTTACGAGGATCCATTAAACAAAAATTAACTAACTGTGAAAAATACGTAGAATCTATTATGCAACTTGATGATAGCAATAAACCGAAATTTTCCGATTTAGAAATTAGATATGAAAACTATTCTTTCCTTTTAAAGGAATTTAATGACGTTCAATTAGAAATTGAAGCTATATGTGATGAAGATCAACTTAACAAACAATTTAAAGAAAGAGGTATATTTGAAGAAAAATATTATACAGTTCTACCTATTTTAAAGGAATATTTGATTTGCGCTGAAAATTCTTCAGGTGCTATCAGAGTTTCTGACAATTCTAAAAATAATTTAGTACCCAATTAAGTTAAGTTACCAACAATCAATTTACCAATTTTCACAGGTGTATATGACCATTGGTTAGAATTTAAAGATACATTCAATTCTTTGATACATACAAATTTGTCAATTAGCATGATACAAAAGTTTCATTACTTGAGAGCATCACTTAAAGATGATGCAGCTAGAGAAATACACTCTTTAGAGTTTTCAGCAGCTAATTATAAGACTGCTTGGGATCTTTTATGCCAAAGATTTGATAATACTAGATTATTAATTCATAATCATGTAAAATCTATTTTTGACCTTCAATCAATTTCTAAGGAATCTTCAATTCAATTACGACAACTCATAGACAATTTATCGAAACATTTACGTGCCCTTGCAACTTTAAATCAACCCACTGAACATTGGGATACACTAATTATTTATATAATAACGAGTAAAATTGATAAAACTACTCTTAGGGAATGGGAAGCACTTAAAGTAAAAGGTGAGTTGCCAACATTGAATGAATTATTCACATTTTTAAGATCTAAGTCCAATCTCTTAGAAACTCTACAAATAGGCAATCAAGGTCAATTTCAAAATTCAAAATCAATTTAAAAAAAAAACAATTATCATGCAAATTTCTCCACTACTAATGTTAAATGCAATTTTTGTAAAGGCCCCCATTTAATTTACAATTGTGATAATTTTTGCAAACTTGATATTCCCATTAGAATGGAAAGAGTACAAAAATTAAAACTTTGTGTTAATTGTTTAAGAACTGGTCACGACAAAAATACGTGCCAATTTGGTTCATGTAGAAAATGTAAAGGAAAACATAACACTCTTTTACACCAAGAGAGGTCAACTACAATGACAACAGATTCGGGAAGTAATACTCAAGTTAACACGTGTTCAAGTTTAAATTTGCTGAATAGCCAAGTTATGTTGTCTACTGTAATGGTAAAAGTTAAAGATGTTCAAGGTAATTTTCATCCATGTAGAGCTCTATTAGACAGCGGTGCACAATCTAATTTTTTAACGGAGCAATTTTCTGCCAAATTAAAATTGCCGCTACTATCCACTAATATTGCTATTGTTGGCATAAATCAAGTTGTATCCAATATAAAGAAAAGGTGTGATATTACAATATTTTCTGATTATAACAACTTTACTGCTTCAATTTCATGTTTCATCATCCCCACGATTTCAGGTGAATTGCCACAACAAAGATTAGATATTTCTGCATGGAATATTCCTCAAAATATTCCGTTAGCAGATCCTTATTTTCAAGAACCTAGAGAGATTGATATGTTGATAGGTGTTGGTTTATTTTGGGATCTGTTGGTTGAGGGCCAGATTAATCTAGGTAAAAGTATGCCTGTACTAAAAAACAGTAAACTAGGTTGGATAATTTCAGGAAATATTCCTATTTCTATGGCATCATCTTATTGTAATTTTTCTAAAACTCTTTACCATAATGAAGATGAGCAATTAAAGAGAAGTTTCTTCTTGCCCTCTTTTGTCTGATGACAATATACAATGTGAAAATGTGTTTAAAGAAACCACTGTTCGGGATGAAACAGGTCGATTTATTGTCAGATATCCATTGAAACATCCAATTAATTTACTTGGCGATTCTAAAGCTATAGCAATTAAACGATTTTATTCTTTGGAACGTAAATTTCTATTTGATACTAATTTCAAATATCAATACAAACAATTTATCGATGAATATGAATCATTAGGTCATTTGTCTAAGTTAGATAAATCTGACGTTTCCAGTGACACTTCTACCTCGTACGCCCATTCATATTTACTCTGACAATGGGACTACATTTCTAGGAGCTCATAATGAATTGAACGCACTAGGAGAATTTTTGTTCAACAATCAAAACAATATTGTTGATCAGACATCACGGAATAATATTTCCTGGCATTTTATTCCTCCATATAGTCCCAATTTCGGTGGATTATGGGAATCTGCTGTAAAAAGCACCAAATATCATTTGAAACGCATCCTGTTAAATGCAACACTTACTTATGAAGAGTTTTCTACTCTAATTACCCAAATTGAGGGTATTCTTAATTCAAGACCTCTATTTTCAATTTCATCCGATCCTAATGATCTCTCTCCTATTACTCCATCTCATTTCCTGATTGGACAAGCTTTAACAACATTACCAGATCCCGATTTACAAGATATTGCAACGGTCAGATTATCACGCCTCCAGTATGTACAACAACTCATGCAACAATTTTGGTCCAGATGGGCAAAAGAGTACGTTGCCCAACTCCATCATCAATATAAATGGAAAGACGGTCCTACTAAGCTGCAAGCTGGTACTTTAGTACTAATCTGTTATAATAAGTTACCGCCATATAAATGGATGCTGGGTCGAATTCAGGATTTGTGTCCAGGCAAAGATGGAATCTGGCGGGTAGCCACGATCAATACAACCAGAGGTCTAATTAAGCGATCTACCAGACATTTGTGTCCCATTCCACTTCAAGAACATCTTCAATAGAAATGTTTTGTTATATACTTAATGCTAATATTTTCATGTTATTCATGTTATGTTATTCAATATAATTAGTATTGTTATATTTTGAAGCACTGCTTCAAAGGCGGGAGCTATGTTAATGCAAATGTTTTAAATACTGTATCTATGACAATAAAATATAATAAAAAATCAAGAAAACAGTCCACAATAAAATCGAAGTTACAATTTTAATTAATACAATTTATTTATTTACTATTCTTCCAAATAACCTGCAATTACAATTTAGACACAAACTTTTTACAAACAGGAATGTTAAAAGTTGCCTTGAAGAAAACTACAGCAAGGACGTCCAATTGTCTATTCCAAAAGAGGCAAATAAGCCATGCTTTTTCATTCTTCTGTTAATATTGAAAAGGTAGTAGATATGGTGCGATCAAAAAATACTATTTGTGATTGTGCAAAACTGCTTAGGCAATCATTAGAGTCTGTTCAAATAATAATATAGTAATAATAATTAATAATTAATTTAATACAATCCCACGAAGAACTACAATTTGCTATGTTAGAGGAGGCAGATCTCCGTATTATGCCCCATATTAAACACACAACAAACAGAGGGTTAGAGTGACGGTTATTATCGAATGATATAGACGTTCTGGTTCTTCTGTTATATCATCGGACTACCTTCAAGAATCTTGAATTGAAGGAATTGTGGATTCGTCTAGGTGTTGGAGCTACGACGCGCCAAGTTCCCGTTCTTTTAATGGCTGAACGAATTGCAGTATGCCATGTACTTCCTGCTCTACACTTCCTAACTGGGTCAGACTGCACTAGCAAAGTAGGTACAAAACATGCTGGAATTGCAAGTACACTCGAGCATTTCTCACAAACTTCGGAATGCCTGCCAGTGAAGTAATGGAGCGGTCGATACAATTGGCAGAAAAATAGTTTTGAAAAAGTTTGTAAAAAAAAATTGACGAATTACGAATGTTTATTTACACACACGGGAAAAACATTTCCATATAAGACCTTCCATCAACCAATGCATCAATTAGATCATACATTTTAAGGGCCTACTACAACACACATTTATATATAACACGTTTAAATGATGACATTACGCAACTTGATTCGCTACAGTTTGGTTATGAAGATATAGGTGATTGTCTGCACCCTCACGTACAACTTCACTGTGTCCTCCCAGCAACAAACTTGTGCCTAGTTGCTTATGTCTAAAGTGTGCAAAAGATTCATGTTTATGTTTTTCAAATGAAAGATCTTGTTGCATTTACTGTCAGTGCAGAAGTGTAGCCATTTTTGATTGTCATAATTAGTTTTCCAATACTGCAACGTAAATTATTACGTCTGCTGTTTAAAATTATAGATATAAGGAGTCATACACTGTGTAGTGGCGGGCTGGGCATAGGGAGTTAGAATTGCAACATCGCGTGTTTCAGCTGGCGGAAATGAAATAACTGAGAACGGGGATGCTTCAGTGGTCTAGCGCCGACTCTTTAATCTACGCCGCGGACGGGCGAGTTTACTGTTAGTTGGGTTGTCATATCTCTCGCGCTACGTGGAAGTACATGCCCAGTCCGCAATTACACGCACTGTATATTGTTTTTTGTTATATATTAGTCATGTCATATACTTAAACTAGTGATGTCATTGACTTATTCATTTTATGTTACTTCGTATTTTATAAAACAATCTAAATCTCTTTAGTATAGAAATAAAAGATGTTGATTCGTATCTATCTTACTAAATAATGATTAGTAACCACTGTTCAGTATTTATACAATTGGGAATGTGCTTAGCACCCTAAAAAAAAACACGTAAAATGGCACCTCACATGCCTATGCAGTGTATTTTCAATAAGTATCAAATATGGTGTCGATTCTGCAAAATGGCCACTCGCACAGACCATCGCCCAATTTTTTTTTAATCACTGGACAATTACCAACAATATCCAAATGGGTGAATATCTGGTAAATGAATGACATACAGAAGTATGCTCAGCGGTTGTATCAATGGCCATAATATACTTTCACTGTCATGGCTTGGACATAACATATTTCCCTAGGTGAAAAATTTCTGGATTCCACGTCCTTGCCTTTCTTTTCTGTGAACGCGTATGAATTCAATTTTAGGCTCCACGTGTTGTGCCTTTTTTTATGCCTTTGTTTAGTTATGCTCCAACAGCCTTTTTAACAAATTTTTCCTAAGTCAACACTTTCATTTAATCTTCTACTTAGGTCAATTCTGGAATGTTCTATAACATTAATGTATTGATGATTTTTAAAGATTCGGTTTAGGACTATCGAAGACACCTGTAGGTGAAGATCATAGGTTAATTTCACTAGGCAGAGAACTAAATAGTTAGCGATACAGATGAGGTTTTGATGTAGGCACGTTTCTGCACTTTTGTCAGAATAACGCCTTTTTACTTCCACATCCAGTGGAAGTATAGCAACGACAAAAAAATTTTTATTGTTCAAATAGGCTTAGAATGTCATGAAACGTCGAGATTTTAAGTTTGAGCGAAAAAAATTTCTGTCTGTCTGTCGGTCTGTCTGCCTGTAACTTTTTTTTGTGTGCACGTTTACTCAGGAACCGTTTGAGATATTGACTTGAAATTTGCACACATATGTACTTTAACGAGATCTAGAACTAGATTATATTTTCATCTTGTTCCGTCGAAGGGTTGGGGGTAAATTGGGGTAAATTTGGGGTAAATAGGTAAATCAAGCAGGTAAGAGTCCATAAAATTGGTATTTAGTATATATAAGAGGAGCTAAGGTCTCAAAAAAAAATTGACATTAGCCACCCCCATTACCACCCCCACCCCATTATTAAAGGGGATAAAAAAAAGTGTGATTTAGTGTGTGTACAAGAACCAGAAACCTCAAAATATTTTTTTACTTCATCCACCCCCACTACCACCCCCTATCGCCACCTCCGCCCCACTACCGATGTGGGGTATCGTTTCATGGGTTTTTGGGGTAGAGGATTTCAAATATTATATTATTAAAGTTCCATAAATAATTATTTCCACATACAAAATTTTTTCGTTGTGAGTGACTTGGATAGAAAATCTGGATGTGGAAGTAGTGATTCCTTGGGCAGCGGTTTTTTTAACATTGTTCTTCATCAGATTTTTTTTCAATTCTAACTGCTATTTACCTGTACTTGAGGTAAGGCATCATCCATGATAGGAATTTACTTCTAAAGTTTATAGCATATAGTTTATTTAATAAAATTACTTTGGGGCAGTCGAAGAAAAGTGCACTCACTGATTTCTTATGATCATTGCAATTGTGCATATAGTAAGATACATCACAGACTGCAGTTTCCGTATATCATTACATGTATATTTTCATGTGTTTCGAGTAATTAACAGTTCGAGCTTTATATTAGCAGGACAACAAACAACACACAATATGCTTTGAAATAAATTTATTACACAGAGAAATAATGATGTACCATAATTTCTACGTTAAAACGGACTTGCTGAATATTACAGATTTAATAGAGGCATTACTCACTAGAGTTTATCGATACTGTTTAGTAGTCTTTAAAACACCCATAAAACATCGGACAACTGGACAAAAACACTCCAATGTAATTCAAACCTCTCACGATCAACGAGATGTCAACAACAAACGAGTCATAAAAGGTCGATTTGATAGCTTTAGTTTTGTCGTACGGAGTTGGCAAATGTGTTGGAAGACCCAATTTCTGGCTAAACTATAAGTTGGATAAAAAAACTAGACGTAAATTATCGTTGAATTACTTATATAATGGGCCTTTCCCACGTTTTTTTATTGAATATTTGAGAAGTTCTCTTTAAAAATATTTACCAGTATTTTTTCTTTTTTGCGAAATTTGCTTCTTTTCTACAGAAAAAATTATTATGTTATATGAATTTAAAATTGGCGGCAATATTTCTCCACTGATGACGCATTGGGCGGACGGACCAATCAGTATACTCTAGCACCCTTAGTAGAGGCTACATATTATGAGCAGTTATTTCTAGCTTTACCGAATTGACAGATATGACAGAACATTCACAGGATAACACTTTTTCATCATTTTCATCTATTAATAATTCTTTTATTATATTGAATAAACAAGACTCTATCTCAGTGTTCCCTTTAAGTTAAATGAAAGTTTAGGTGCTAATTAATAACTTACCGCTTAGTTTTTAAAAGTCATTCACCATTTCACTGTCAATAATAGGAAGATTACTTACTGCCTACTCAAAGCCTTTCTCCATTTTAATGTTTACACAGTACACCCACACACACTTTTAAATAATTAATAAGAAACAAAGTTATAAATTCAAAATACTAGATACGTGCGATCACAATGTACATAAGAGAACATAACCTATCTTTTATTTTATTTCCATCAGTGTTGGTAAGTGTCAGATAGAGGAATAGATAAGCTAAGTATCTTCTCATTTTTAAAGTACCACCCAAGTTTATTTATGTGTTAATGATTAACAAGTGTCTGCCGCATAAAACCATTGCAATGCTTTTTAGGTTCAAGTCCTAGCTAAATACAAAGTGTAAAAAATATAACTTTTAAGGTGTCAAGTGAATAATACATAATTTACATAATTTGTACATAATTGTACATAATTTGTATTTGTATAAAAAAGAATGGGTTTTGTGGTGTTGTATATTTTTATGCAAATTTTTAAAATGTCAAAAGTGAGTGATAGGTTTGGGGAATAATACAAACCTGGGACGTACGATTAGTGATTAATTTCGTACATAATTTGTATTTGTATTAAAGAGAGTGTGTTTTTGTGGTGTTGCATATTTTTTTGCAAACTTTTAAGGTGTCAAGCAAGCGACAGGTTCGAGGAATAATACATATCTTGGGAAGTGCAATTAGTGATTAATTACGTACATAATTTGTATTTATATTAAAAAGAGTGTGTTTTTGTGGTGCTGCATTCTGCATTATGAATTCTGTAATAAACTGGTGAAGGGCTGATTCAAACGACTTTCTTCGAAAATCTGAGAAGTTGTACATTTAAACCCTTGAAACTGTTGACCGCTGTAAATTTATAGCAAGGCAATAATGGTGTTATTCCTTAAGAAAAACGGAGTTTCTTAGATAAACAAGCGTTGACTTGGGTAATATATGGACAATCTGATCAGTGGCGTACTATTGGCTTAATACGCCGGGGGCTGAATTTCTTGCAGTTCAATGGAAATGCATAGTTTTTCTCAGGAAATGGTATCTATACACAAGAATGATGAATCAAATACAGAACATAGGACCAAAAAATGAAAGAAACGGGGAATGAGTCAGGGGCAGTAAAGCGGCGGCAGGGGGGCATACAGAAAAATTGATAACACATACACGAGAAGAGGTATACCACGGCAACAGAGATAAACTGGAGGAAGAAGAGAAAGTGAAAAATGAATGAATCAAATTGATATAAGAAGACCCTTCAATAAGCCACCATCCAAGGAATAACTGTTAGAAATCACGGTAGTGATAATAATTAAAATTAAACTCGAAATCAATGAGATATACTGCGTCAGGGCTGAGTTCTCACAGCACTTCAGCGGAGGTATGGCTAGTGAAGGTTTCTTTCAGAAAAATGGTGTTCTCTAAGAGAACACACACATACGTCGATAATCTCGTAATTGGTGCAGAAGAAGAAGAAGAGTTGGACCAGCGGAGAGTAACAAAAATAGATGAATATTCCCTAAGAACACCGAACAAATTGAAGTACCTAGGAACAGACCGGACGAACCAGCTGGAGCGGAGAAAAACAGTAAAGGAGAGAATCAAAACGGCACAACATACGGTAATATACCGTTCATTGAGAAAAATAAACTATCATGGGACCTTAGCAAATGTATGTACATAGCCGTCATACGGGCAACGATGATATATGGAGTCAAAAACGCCGCAACAACAAAAGCCAACAGAAGAAGTTTTTGAGAAGAGCAAAAAGGTCATCGTCCAACTAAACAACAAGACGAAAACAGCGACACAAAACATCAACATTATAGAAATATACGCAATGAAGTATTGGGGACATACCCAAGGAAGGGACCCAACACATTTACTGAAGAAAGCGCTAGCACCGAACAGCAACAAACTAAAAAAACCGCTGCCCAAGGAATTACTATCCAAGTCACTCACAACGAAAAAACTTTGTATGTGAAAATAATTGTTTATGGAACTTTAATAATATAATATTTGAAATCCTCCGCCCCAAAAACCCATAAAACGATACCCCACATCGGTAGTGGGGTGAGGGTGGTGATAGGGGGGTGGAAGTGGGGTGGATGAAGTAAAAAAATATTTTGAGGTTTCTGGTTCCTGTACATACACTAAATCACAATTTTATTCAACCCCTTTAATAAGGAGGTGGGGGTGGTAATGGGGGTGGCTAATGCCAAAAATTTTTTTGAGAACTTAGCTTCTCTTGTATATACTAAATATCAATTTCATGGACTCTTACCTACTTGATTTACCCATTTACCGCAAATTTACCCCAATTTACCCCCCAACCCTTCGACGGAACAAGATGAAAATATAATTTAGTTCTAGATTTCGTTAAAGTACATATGTGTACCAAATTTCAAGTCAATATCTTAAACGGTTCCAGAGTAAACGTGCGCACAAAAAAAAGTTACAGACAGACCGACAGACAGAAATTTTTTTTTCGCTCAAACTTAAAATCTCGACGTTTCATGACATTTTAAGCCTATTTGGACAATAAAATATTTTTAAAATTTCTTTGTCGTTACTATACTTCCACTGGACGTGGAAGTAATAGGGAGAGCATGCTACAGTGGAGAACGACAATTGAGAGGATCAGGATCAACAAATGAACACCACTAAAAAATCGCAAGGATATATACTCTACCACAATCGGAAATCGAGGAATCAGAAGACTCAGAAAAAAGAAGATTCGAAGGAGCAGAAACGCAAAAAGAGGAGCAAAAAAATCCATATTACAACACAACACGGCAACATATTTCACAAGAAGAGTCAGAATAGGCAGAAGTCCAGAACCAATCACACAAAAAGGGAGCTTAAACGCTCCCTCACGACACAATGCGGTAACGCATATCACAAATACCGACACCTCCCATCCCACATTCCTTTACCATGCGCCATGTGGCTCTCGCTGCTGGCAACAAGCATAACCTTAGTCCAACCCAGTGTGGACGCAGCAGGCTCAGCTGTATACCTGGGAGTGGCAGCAATGCCTACCGCACGCTGGTAAATCAATCAAATCAATCAATCAGTGGTGCCAAGTGTCAGTTATTTGTTGAGGGAAGAACATATAAAGTGTGTTTTCTGTCTGCCTGTCTGTCGGTCTGTCTGTAACTTTTTTTGTGCGCACGTATACTCTGGAACCGTTTAAGATATTGACTTGAAATTTGGTACACGTATGTATTTTAACGAGATCTGGAACTAGATTATATTTTCATCTTGTTCCGTCGAAGGGTTGGGAGGTAAATTACCACCCCCAGCCCATATTAAAGGGGATGAGAAAATATTGTGATTTAGTGTGTGTATTGTGTACAAGAACAAAAAACCTCAAAATATTTTTTTTACTTCATCCACCCCCCACTACCCCCTATCACCACCCCCACCCCACTACCGATGTGGGTTATCGCTTTATGGGTTTTTGGGGGTAGAGGAATTCAAATATTATATTATTAAAGTTCCATAAACAATTATTTCCACATACAAAATTTTTTCATTGTGAGAGACTTGGATGGAAAATCTGGATGTGGAAGTAGTGATTCCTTGGACAGCTGTTTTTTTGGTATAATTGCTATATTTGTAATTTGAATAATCTCCTGATGACGCTATATTGATTAGCGAAATGTTATATCATGCAGTATTTTCTGTTTGTAGAATTTTATCAAAGGCTAAAACACTCTTCATCTGCATATTTCCTTAAAATGTTTCATAGCTTTTATATCTATTGATTGATTTTTTTCAAACACAGTAGGGTTCTTCCTCTAATTAATACTACCTTACTGTCCATTAGGAAAAAATGAAATTTGAATTTGCAAATGATACTGTTTCTAATTTGTTGCTATGTATCTAAAACTAATTCGGCTAAATTTTTAGCCAAATCGGTTAATATCTAGCCGGCCCCCCTCGGCCTTGAAAATGAAGGAAAAGACCAATTTTTCGATTTTTAACATTTTTTAAATTGACGTTTTAATTTTCTTTTATGGCTGTATTAATGTCTAAACGTGTGTGGCAAAAATTTTTCGAATAAAATATTTTTCATTTCCAGGGAAATTAGAAATTAGTCACTAAAAAGTAGAATTTGAAGAAAATAAGGTTTTTTGTACAACATTTCTAGTTTCCCTGAACTGAAAAATATTTTATTCGGAAAACCTTTGCCACACACGTTTAGACATTAACAAAGAGTCATAAGAAATTTCAAACATCAATTTGAAAAATGTTAAAAATCGAAAAATTGGCCTTTTTCTTCATTTTCAAGGCCGTGGGGGGCCGGCTAGATATTAACCGATTTGGATAAAAATTTAGCCGAATTAGTTTTAGATACATAGCAACAAATTAGAAACTATATCATTTGTAAATTCAAATTTTCATTTTTTTCGGCCGACCCTATTGTCCATCGACCATAATGCATGTGTTTTATAGGTTTTTAATATACAGCATGTTCCTGGATGATTGAGTTTACAAGGTTTACAAAAACCCGTAGGTGGGGAGGAAGGAGTGTTTTTTCAGCTATGGTGGTAGTTTTCTCGAAAAACCCGTAAGGGGGACGTAATGTGCAAAATTTGTAAGATTATATATATTTTTTTCGATTATATTATATTATCTCGAAAAGTATCGAGTGTACCACTCTGATTGTTTCACACTAGTTTAAGAAAGTAGCGTTCTTTCCAGCCATGCTGTTAGTTTTTTCGAGAAACCCGTAGGGGTGACGAAATATCCAAAATTTTTCAGATTATATATTTTTTCTCGAAAAGTATAATGCACCACTCTGATTTTTTCACAATATATTAAGAAAGTAGTGTTCTTCTCAGCTGTGCTGGTAGTTTTTTCGAAAAATCCGTAGGGAATATGCAAAATTTTTCAGATAATTTTTTTGTCGAAAAGTATAGTGTGCCACTATGATTTTTTTCACAATATATTAAGAAAGGAGTGTTCTTTTCAGTTCTGCTTGTAGTTTTTTAGAAAAACCCGTAGGGGGGGACGTGATGTACAAAATTTTTCAGATTATCTTTTTCTCTCGAAAAGTATAAAGTGTACCACACTGACTTTTCTCATAGCGTATTAAGAAAGTAGTGTTCTTTCCAGCTATGCTGGTAGTTTTTTCAAGAAACCTGCAGGGGGGGGAGAGGAATATGCAAAATTCTTCAGATTATATTTTTTTTCTCGAAAAGTTTAGGTGTGCCACTCTGATTTTTTCACAATATATTAAGAAAGTAATGTTCTTTTCAGCCATGCTGGTAGTTTTTTCGAGAAACCCATAGGGGGGGACGGAATATGCAAAATTTGTCAGACTATATTTTGTTTTCTTGAAAAGCATATAGTGTGCCACTCTCATTTTTTTTCACAATACATTAAGAAGGGAGTGTTCTTTTCGGCTATGCTGGTAATTTTTACAAAAATCCGTAGGGGAGGACGCAATGTAGAAAATTTGTCAGATTATATTTTCTTTATCGAAAAGTATAGAGTGCACCACTCTGATGTTTTCACAATATATTAAGAAAGTAGTATTCTGTTCAGCTATGCTGGTAGTTTTTTCAGAAAACCCGTAGGGAGGAAATTTTTCAGATTATATTTTCTGTCTCGAAAAGTATAGGGTGCGACACTGTGATTTCTTTTACCTACGATCACTACTGTAAATAGTAAAAAACACACTACCTGCCATCTATGTAAGTTGAACTTTACATATTGTAAACAAATCGCACGGTAAACAAAACGCACGGGACACGCAAATATAGGTGACTTAGTTCGCTGAAGCGGGGTTTAAAAAAACAAATGCGTCTACGTAATTCTCAAACGCTGTCAAAACTGACATAATATTTGTTGAATAATATTGTTGACAAGTAAACTAAATCCAGATTTTACTAAATAAATAAATAAATATGATCGTAGGTAAAGTATAGTACATAATTCGAGTTGTAAAGCAATCACGCTACGCGGCATCGTGCGTAACTTTTCCATTCGTGCGTAATATGCTTCTTACAACACTCATTACGTAATATACTATTACGGTATATTTAGAAAGGAGTACTCTTTTCAGCTATGCTGGTAGTTTTTTCGAAAAACCAGTATAGGAGACGTAATGGAGAAGATTTGTCAGATTATATTTTTTTCTCGAAAAGTATAGAGTCTGCCACTATGACTTTTTCACAATGTATTAAGAAAGTACTGTTTTTTCAGCTATGCTGGTACCTTTTTCGAAAAACCCGTAGGGGACGCAATGTACAATATTTTTCAGATTTTATTTTTTATCTCGAAAAATACAGAGTGTGCCACTCAGATGTTTTCACAATATATTAAGAAAGTAGTGTTCTTTTCAGCCATGCTGGTAATTTTTTTTGAGAAAGCCATAGGGAGGTGGGGGGCGGAAATGCAAAATTTGTCAGATTATATTTTCTCGATAAGTATAAAGTGCTCTGATTTTTTCACAATATATTATGAAAGTAGTATTCTTTTCAGCCATGCTGGTACTCCAGTCAAATAGGGAAAATTAGAGGGGAAAACTGATGAAGTTTTGAAACTTGGCAGAGATGTTCGTTATAATTTACTATTAAACATACAAAATGTCCCCGATTCAAACTGCAGCGCTTGAGCTGCCATCTTGGAAAGATGACGCCCTGATTCAGTTTCTTGTTTATATCTCTATAACTATTGGCTACATATAATATCGAAATTATGTTTATATAAAAAATGTAGCTTATAAAATTCTCTACAAAAAATATTATATGCATTTTTTTCGTATCTGTTATTGTACGCCTTGGAAATGCGAAAGCAAAGAGTATATTGCATTTCATCGACACATTCCAAAAACTGTAAGTATCGCTGGTAGATGGATTGATTGATTGATTTGCCAGCGTGCGGTAGGCATTGCTGCCACTCCCAGGTATACAGCTGGGCCTGCTACGTCCACGCTGGGTTGGACTAAGGTCATGCTTGTTGCCAGCAGCGAGAGCCACATGGTAAAGGAATGTGGGATGGGAGGTGTAAGTATTTGTGAGATGCGTTACCGCATTGTGTTGTGAGGGAGCGTTTAAGCTCCCTTTTTTGTGTGTTTGGTTCTGGACTTCGTAAGTATCGCTGGTAGAGAAAAAAAATTGATATCACTCTGTTAGTCATAGAATTCGCAACAACTCTCAAAATGTCCGCTATGTCAGTCCATTTAAACTAAATAACTTAAAAGAGAAAAGTCCGATTTTATTGAAATTTGGACAATAAATTAGTGTTAGATACAGGACTGATTGATTGTCTTTGAAAAAAATCGATCAGTAAATAAAAAGGAAAATGTAGGAAGAGAACTTGATACACTTTCAGTTATTTTAGCCATTAAAAAATTACAGGTCCACGGTTTATAAAAATAAATCAAATCCGCTGATTTTGAATACCTGCAAAATTCTCCATATTACTCATATAATGCTGACCTATTGTAGATAATCATTTGTTTCTCAGGGTTTAACTCATTTAATTGCTGGCTTATCTAAATTAATTTATTCGCCTATTTTCTTTTAAGCATTTTTATTTTTCCTCAATGTCATTATAATATGTACTCATAAAACAGTTGGTTTTTCTAAAAATGTAATCAGGAATGCCTATGTACGTAATTGTTTATAAATTTGCCAATTAAAAAAATGTCAGAACTGCATATAGAGGTGACTGTGTCGACTTAAATAAGGTTAGCTGGATATATGTCAGTAGCAGGCTGTGGATTTACCACACCTTCACCTGCATATAACTGATAAATTGTTACGGACAACCTCACGTTATATCATTTATTATTCATACTTTTTTTAACTAGAAATACAACAGTTTGTTTGACAAAATATGTGGTGGCTTCACTGTAGGTAGATTTCTTCCTTAAAAATTGCGCCAGAACATATTATATTTTCGAGTACATTTTATTAATAAAAAAAAGTGCTGCCTAAGGGATCACTACTTTCACATCCGGATTTCCTATCCAACTCTCTTGCAATGAAAAAAAAATGATACTATTGCACTCCTCTATGTGGAAATAATTGTTCATAGAATAATATAATATTGAAATCGTCTACCTCAAAAACCCATAAAACGATATACCGCACGATAGGGTGGGTGACAGATGTAAAAAAAATGAGGACTTTGGTTCTTGCATACTAAACCACAATTTTATTTTTTACTTCCTTTAATCATGGAGTACTTTATGCTTAGGAGAAAAATCAGTGTGTGTATGATTAGTGTAATATGTTTGGACACTAACATAAATAAACCCTTTAAAAACATCAGAAGTCTTACATCTTTTCAAAAACAGAAATACTGCACATTTTGGTCCTTCGAGCAGGTTAAAGGGAAGGTGAAACTTTCTCTTTGAGTAAACATATAAAACTTCTGACATTCTTAAACAACTACCATTCAGATCGCATGGGGGGTAGATACGTTCTATGAAAAATCTTAGGAGCAGGCTTTGGCATATATTCATAATTTTCCTTGTTTCTCTATTTAGCGCCTGCATCTCATTTACCGGCTATCAAAGGACACCGAATGAGTACTGGAGAATAGGGACGGTCAAGTATATTTGCCTCAGAAATTTTATTAGTGCTTCTCATATCAATTTAAAAATGTTTTATCTCAAATGAGGTAAGTTATTTTTTTTTTAATATTCTCTGCTGAACACCTATATAGGCAGTACACCAAAACTAAATATTTGCAAATTACTTCTCAGATACCTCCACCGAGACGAAGATAGCTTTAAAAAATTTTTAAAGTAAAATAAAGGCTCGAAGCCGTGTCACAATATATCCTAGCAATAATAAAGTTCAATTTAAATCACGTTCTTAATTAATTGTTTATGATATGCCGTAGCACAGATTTTTGAAATCACTCACAGATATTTGCCCATTATGTATATCAAAAAAATGCAAACTCTGAAGTAGGGTTTTACTTACCCAGCACGGTAGCACAGTGAGGTTGACTGCGACATGGAGCGAGCACTGCCTATTATTTCCACATCGTGAAAGACTAGTAGTAACGGTAAAAAAAAATTAAATGTATGTTTGTTCAAATAGGCTTAGAATGTCAAATGTCGAGAGTTTGAGAAAAAAATGTCTGTCGGGTTGTCCATTTGTAATTTCTTTTGTGAGCATGATTACTCTGAAACGGATTATGATAGTGACTTGTAATTTGGTATACCTTTGTTCTATAACTAGATCTAGAACTATATTGTATTTCTATCTTATTACGTTGAAAGTTTGGGAGGTGAATAGGTAAAACAAGCAAAAGGGAGAGCTCATAATATTGAGATTAATAAATGCACGAGAAGTCAAGGTCACAATTTTTTTTTTCATCAGTCACTCCCCACTATCATTACGACCCTACCCCATTATTAAATGGAATAAAATTGTGATTTAATGTGTGTACTGTCATGCGCAAAACAAATGGGACAAGTCTTATAACGTATTTTTGCTAAAATCTAGTACATCTAAATTTAATTTTTGTGACATTGTCAGTTATTTGTCAAAGTTATTTCGAAGCAAGCAAATTGAGACAGATTTACGTTAGAAAAAAATAGTTGTCCTATTTTTTTTTGCTCACGACAGTACAAGAACCATAGGCCTCAATTTTTCTTTCCATCAGCCACAGACACAACCAGAACAGATACAACCAGAACAGAAGAAAAAAAATACGCGGCAATAGCTTACCTACCATATATACAAGGATGTACGGATGGGAAGAGTTTTGGAGAAAAAGAACGCCAATGTAATATATAATGCAAAACAGAAGGTGGCACAAGATTTTCCTAAATAGTAAGGTCCAGAAGAACTCGAACTACAGGAATATACAGCATTCTGTTCCTGCGGACAAGCTTACATCCGAGAGACCAAACGACGTATAAACACCAGACTCAATGAACACATTAGCCATACAAAGAAGTGAAGTTCTAGAAAATCAGTATTTGCCGAATACTCAGAAGAAACCGGCCATTTGATAAAATTTGACAAGGCAAAGAAATTAGCCAACACCACGAATTATCGGCCAAGAGGATACAGACAAGCTATTGAAATAAATAAACATGCGAATAACTAATTGTGACACCAGACAACAATTACCAATAACGTAGAAGTCAATGTTCCGCAAGAGCAAGAGGAGCTCAGTCCAGTAGAGCTCACTTCGCTTCAGAAGAAGACCACGATAAGATGGTCGAAACGTCAAGCATTCAACAAATTAAACGCGGAAGATGACCTGGAAACCAGTAGCCAGATCACCAGCTCTGCGAAAGCCTTAGCACCAAGATAATTATATTGAACTATCGACCAACACCAAATTCTTATTCAAATTAAGATAATATTTCATACTTTTTCAAGTTTTGTTTATATGTTTTGTATTAATTATTTAGTCAATGTTTTAGAGTCGTGGTTTTTTTAAATTTGTAGTTCCACTTTGATCACAGTTCAATTAACCAATTATATTTAAAAAATAATTCTTAATAAGTCGTTAAACAATTTCTGGGAATACATCTGTCTGCATAATAAACTACATGACTACTGTTGGGCGGTCTATCATAAGTACTGCTAACATGCTAAAAGATGAAATGATAAGATTGAGCTATTTTTCAAGCATGGCACATGATTTTATGGTTTCATTAATAACGTATTTCTCCCCTCATGCAAATTAACTTGAGCCAATTGAGGTCAATAAATATTTTTTCTGAAACCTCTGGAAAAGAATTAATATGTACCGCAGTTTATGAAATATTAAAATCATCTTTTGACGTTTTTCTGCGAGGAACACTTTAATTTAATCAGGAATATTGATATGAATTTTATTGGAAATTTTATGATGAAGATAAAATCGTAAAAAATTAATGCTAAAAATAATTTAATACGTTTCGTGTACACGGTGGACCAAATTATATGGGCTTTGGGGTTATCTCTAAAACTATGGCAGATAGGCAAAAACCAATATAGATGTCCTGAATTCGATTTTCGAGAAACGAACAATGGCTCAAACCGCGATCGTCTATCTTTTTTGACTATCCAGCTACAGAGCGTTTTTGGATAAGTTGGCATTTTTGGATGACCTCTATATCTCAATTACCAAGTGTTGAATCGAAAATCGAGTAACACATTTTTAAGACACTTTTTTGAGTAGAATCTGTTGCTGATAAGAAGAAAATTATGCATGCCTCAGGTTTAGAGATATAGACATAAATTGTGTTTTTTTAAATGGAACACCCTGTAAATTATTTCATTATTCGGACTCTGGACACCTGCATCTTCTTTAATTTGAACAGAGTTCCTCTCATCAGCATTTGTTGCAAGCACACTGTGTTTCTAGTAATGATGGTAATATCATCCAGAACGCGCATCCTGATCATAGAATTAGGAAACCAAGAGGAATACGACAAACTGCATATTTTATCTACCGTTCCTCTATATTATTACTTCTTTAGAGATAATCATTTTTCAAACGCAAATATCTCGCGAACTGTTGAGCTTTGTTAAGAATAGTAAGGCCTTTTTTTCAGCAGTAAATTCTTCACAAATTCCGCAACAAGGCCATTTTCACATAGCAAATCGTTTACCAGTTACAGAGCGCGTCAAATTTTGCAAAAGTATTTTTACGAATATCTCCTAACCTATTTATCGTACACTCAAATACGTAGATCCTAGATGTTGTTAAATATTAAATTCTCCATAATGAAATGAAAAGTAAAAACTTTTCATTTCTTAATGTTAATTGTTTATAAATGAAATAAAAAATTTTAACAATAAATTTCATTAAGAAAATATATTGAAGTGGAGTCTTGAAAAATCATTTAAAAAAAAATATTTGTTGAGTTGTTTAGAATTCCTCGCTGTCAAATATTAGAAGCCGTACTTTTCACAAATCGATCGATTACATTTTTTATCCCCAAAAGAGAGTGGACAAGTCCAAATTTCCAGTTCCTTATATTTTTTGTACTGAAAAGTGAATATTTAAGAAAAATAAAAAACTCCATCGTGTAGAGTGGTCAAAATTACATAAAATCGGCAGTTTTTGTTTCCATGGGACAGCTATTATATTAGTACAAAGTAATACAACAATACACTATCCTCGAAATTTCAACAATTTTTTTTAAATTGTTTAAATAAATTGAGTGTTCAAAAGAACTCATAAATATTCCCCTCCAGATGAATTGAATTACTCGAAAAACTATTTTTTTCGGTTACCTGGAAATTAACGAGTCATTTCACCAATCGCACTGTACTATAAATATTTGCCAAGTCAGAAAAACAGATATTAGATAATTTTACTTCCACATCCAGTGGAAGTGTAGTAACGACAAAAATTTTTTTAAAAATTTATATTGTTCAAATAGGTTTAGAATGTCATGAAACGTAGAGATTTTAAATTTGAGCGAAAAAAAAATTCTGTCTGTCTGTAACTTTTTTTTTGTGCGTACGTTTACTCAGGAACCGTTTGAGATATTGACTTGAAATTTGGTACACAATGTACTTTAACGAGATCTAGAACTAGATTATATTTTCATCTTGTTCCGTCTTGTTCCGTAAATTGAGGTAAATTTGGGGTAAAGGTAAATCAAGCAGGTAAGAGTCCATAAAATTGGTATTTAGTATATATAAGAGAAGCTAAGGTCTCAAAAAAATTTTGACATTAGCCACCCCCATTACCACCCATCATTAAAGGGGACGAAAAAAAATTGTGATTTAGTGTGTGTACAAGAACCAGAAACCTCAAAATATTTTTTTACTTCATCCACCCCCCACTACCACCCCATATTGCCACCCCGCCCCACTACCGATGTGGGGTATCGTTTTATGAGTTTTTGAGGTAGAGGATTACAAATATTATATTATTAAAGTTCCATAAATAATTATTTCCACATACAAAATTTTTTCATTGTGAGTGACTTGGATAGAAAATCTGGATGTGGAAGTAGTGATTCCTTGGGCAGCGGCTTTTATATTATGGCATTATTTTGCTTTGCAATAGCACATAGATAATTCTTATCATCCAAATCCAAATGTCTTATATGGTTTGATCCGATTTTACGTATTATATTAAGTACTTATTAAATTTCCCAACTAAACTACAAAATTAAAAAAATATTTTCCCACGCTTTGATGTAAATTTTTTAGTTAGATTATTTCTTGTATAAAGTAAAACCGTCACTAACAGGAATACAACAAAATAAATAGAAACATACATTTGTTTTAGATAAAAAATTTACCCACCCCACAATAATACTAAAGGCGGTAGACTGTTATGAAAAAGCCACGCAGACAGGGACATTTATACAAAACTCTTTTAAATTAAATGTTACAAGAAATATAAAATATGACATGTATGCGTGTCGGGTGCCTTTGACATTGTAAAGTGGATTATCCGTTTTTATGAAAACTCATTACTTTTTAGGATTTGCCACTCTCTTTTTATAATTATACGATTTATGTTCGTTCCAGTTGTAACAGTAAGATGAAAAAAAGGTTTCAGTAAATGCTATGAACATAGAATCAAAAGTCATAATTATCAAACGGTTACGTGAGAAAGATTGCTTTTACTTAAAAACAGACAAATGCAATAAGGTGGTAATTAACTTAATAATTAACAAGATAAAATTGAAAGAAGGTGAAATGTTCCCCTCTTTTGATATTTGCTCATTGTTTCCAAGAGTACCAAACCCACAAAACCAAATATTAGTCAAGAAACAGTTAAGGACCTTACCTTACTTAACTTTGCATGAATCAAAATTACTTCCAATTCAACAATATGTTTTTGAGCAACCTAAGAGGACTGCAATGGGAAACTCTTTGTCATTTTTCATTGTTAGCCTTTCACGAATAGTTTCACAAGGGATAAAAGAAGAATTCGAGTATTTTCTAGGATATAAACTGCTGAACAATTGTAATGGACCAAGCGTATTTTGGTGTTGAATTTAAAGCCACAATAGGCTCAGTTAGCATTCTTTTTTAAATTCAAATTTCGAAAGTACACGTTGTAATTAGTAAATGTGCAAAATATTAGAATTTTTTTCAACGGCTTTTTCCCTAAAAATAAATAATGAAAATAGAGCACGTGATAACGCAGTGTGACGTCACACCACTCCTGGCAGTCGACCGCTTACTTGTTCCCATATAGTTTCATACGGCAAGTACGACGGACTTGCTAATTTTGTTCATATCTTTTAAGTGTTCTGTATTTTGTTATTAATATGGGTTAAAAAGGGGTTATATAAATATTGTATAGTTCCAACAGTACAGTCCTACTCCCAAAAAATATATTTATTTCATTGCAAGTAATGAAAGTATTAAGCTATGCACATTGCACGGGAAGAAATTTGTTAGTAATAAAGAGACGAAGTATTGTTGTGAGGATCAAATCTAATGTAATAGGTTATTATTAAAAATTGTACAATAATATGTAGCTTGAAGAGGATATGGAAAATTATATGTATTATAAAATACCTTTTATTTGCACATAACCAACAGCGCTATCGCCTTAATTTTGAAAGAATTATCGTTATTACAAATCGAATTACAGGGTGTAATTAGCTTCATGTCATTAAAAAAACTGGTGGTCGGGAACGACTCGGACAAACAAAGAAACCTTGCATAACGTGGTCTAAAGCCCATAGTTTTGGAGACAAGAAAATTTTTAGTAATATTGTTTGAGAACTGCTGGAATATTAGGATAGGCTTTATTATTGTCGTGCATGTCGGCGCCATCAAACACGCTAATGAAGTCCCATCAAAGTGCCGCTCTTCTCTGTTTGAGACCGCGCCGCGGCGAGGACACGAGCCGGTAATCTTTACACTTTTTTATGGCTTTTAAAAAGTAAGTAAGAAACTTCTATGATTCAGAACCATACGTCCATTGACCCAGAAAAGCAGTGGTTCCCAAATGTGTCCTACACCTAGCTCAGTTTTTTTCAAAGTGCCTCTAGAGGAAAAGGTCATACAGTATTTTTTGTTTGTCTAGTCGGTCCCCACTGCCAGTTTATTTCTTTACTGACATGAAACTAATTACACCCTGTATAATAATAGAAGATACATAAGAATCGAATTGAGAACTTACTCATTTTTAAAAATTTTTTAATAAAGAAATAAAATATGACACGCCAATGGGGTTTCAGCTGAAAAATGTGAACTCATGAAGTGCATTTCGGTAAATAAAATAAGTTTCGAAAAACCATGAATCACTGCTATAAACATATCAGAAACAAATTTACATTGGGCGCGTCAGTTGCAAGTTCTACGTATATAAAAGTTACTATCCAGTTACATTCTAGAGAATAATCCCCTACATTACCGAAATCCGCAATCTTTATACCGAATGCTTCAATAATTCTAAAACCAATTTAAAACTTTCATACCCATTCAATTCTGCCAATAATTTGTCTTTATGAACAATCTCCAAACTCTGCATAAATCAAGAAAAAAACCGTTATTACCATCTGAATAAATCACCTTTATTGACACTGTTTTCAAATCAGAGAGAACTGAAAATTGCAGTTTCACAAATGTTACTTTTTTATTACCAAACCAGTTTGCAGAGGGCATTGTGCACGAAAATAAAGCTGATTTATTATCACTTGCCTCGCAAAGTACAGGGCATTCAAAATGTAATTATCAGTAAAATATAATAGACAATTACAACGGATGTCGACTCATTTCGTTCAAATATTTACTATCAAGAAATATGAAAAAATTGGTTCGAAGTTTTTATTATTATATTACATGACTAGACACATATGACATAAAACTAAAGATATCTCTTCAGAAACAAATTAAACACATTCACTCTGGGAAAATATAGGGTAAAAAAGTAATTTTCATCACAAAATCACAACACATTGCTAGTTTGGTAAATCAAAGCGATGCACTGTACAATTCGTAGCAATTATTCAACCTTTCAACAAGTACTCTTTATTTAACTAAATAGCATCAACTTTGTTTCCAAACTTCTTAAATAAATTGAAAATAAGGATTAAGTAGTAAGTAAATAACATCATAAATTATTAGCTAGGCTTTTAGAATTTCACAAGATCCTTTAGGCAAAATCACTTGTAATATTTGTAACAAAGCTCATACAGACACAAGTTAAACATAGCCTTCAATAGCTTAAAAATGTAATTACAAGATAATTATTACTGCAGCAACTAAAACTGAATAGAAATGCTTACCACGTAGATAAATCAAATTTTATATACATAGACACAAATGACATAAGGCTACTTATGAAGACAAGTTAAACACACTCGCTCTGGGAAGGTAAAAATGTACTTACGGTTGTAATTTATCGCAAAGAAGAGTTAGCTTTTTTAAAATTGTTAATTTTTTGAAACTATTTTAATAAAAAAATTCATTCAATTTTACAAAATGTACATGAACTTTAAAATAATGTACAAAATTGATTTTTAAGTTTAAAGCAAGTTCAAAAAGCTACAATTTAAGAAAAAAAAGTCTTAGGGTGATCAAAGCAGAGCAGTTTTTTTATGAAGCTCCAAAAATTCTTTCATTAAAACAGATTTATCATTTTTTTAGTAATTTCGATTTATGTGAATTTTGTTTAGTTTTTTGTAAAAAATGACAGGTGAAATTTGGATCTATGCAGTTTAAAAAAAATGTTTAAAATATGTTTCAACTGCCTTCCATGTCACCTCAATGACCCTCTTAAGTCTAGGAGATCTAGATTTGTCTGAGTAGAGGAGACGGGGCCCTACAGTTTATGGTGGAATCCGAACCACTTCTTGGGGAAAATTTCTTATGAAAATTTTTTTCGCTGTGTGGGGCTCGAACCCACTTCGCTAGGTACGCTCAGAGTGCAAGCTAGACGCGCTAACCCACTGAGCTACCGATCTCCATTACAAGTTTACAATTGATTTGATTGATTAATTTACCAGCATGCGGTAGGCATTGCTGCCACTCCCAGGTTATAAAGCTGGGCCTGCTACGCCCACGCTGGGTTGGACTAAGGTCATGCTTGTTGCCAGCAGCGAGAGCCACATGGCGCATGGTAAAGGAATGTGGGATGCGAGATGTAAGTATTTGTGAGATGCGTTACCACATTGTGTCGTAAGGGAGCGTTTAAGCTCCCTTTTTTGTGTTTTTGGTTCTGGACTTCTGCCTCTTCTGAGTCTTCTGTGAAATATGTGTTATGTTGTGATATGGAGTGTTCATGTTCCTCTTTTTTTATTGCTGCTTCTACAAATCTTCTGATTCCTCCGTCTCTGATTTTGGTAGAGCATATATCGCTGCGATTTCTTTGTGGAATTCATTTTTCCCCTCGCTTTTCTTTCCCAGTTACCCAGCGCTTTAACGCTCCTGGCCCGCTTCCCAGCTTCCCTGTCTACTAGGATGTGATCTGATCTTACATTCCTAGATTCAGTATTCGGCCTATTTTTCTTGTGTGCAGATACCATTTCCTTGAGAAAGTTAGTTATTCCTTGGATGGTGGCTTATTGAAGGGCCTTCTTGTATTAATTTGATTCCTTCATTTTAGCTTTTTTTTCTTCCTCCAGTTTATCTCCGCTGTTGCCGTGGTATGGTTCTTCTCGTGTATGTGTTATCATTTCTTCTGTATCCCCCCCCCCCCCCCCTTCAACGCCCCTGACTCGTTCCCACATTTCTGTCCGTACCAGGATATGATCTTTCGTTCCTACGTTCTGTATTCGATCCGTCATTCTTGTGTATAGATACCATTTCCTGGGAAAACCTATGCATTTCCATTGAACTGCAAGAGATTGAGCCCCCGGCATATTATACCAATAGTACGCCAATGATCAAGTTCTTCATTTATTACCCAAGTCACCGCTTGTTTATCTAAGGGGCCCTGTTTATTTTAAGGAATAACATGGCCACATTTCAACAATCCATTTGCCTTGCCATAAATTTATGGTGGCAGCAGTCAACATTTTCAAGGATATGGATGTATAATCACTTCCCAGGTTCTCTAAGAAAGTCGTTTGAATCAGCCCCTCAGTAGTTTATTACAGCATTTATAATGCAAACAATATGCAACACCACAAAAACACACTCTTTTTAATACAAATACAAATTATGTACGAAATTAATCACTATTCACAGAATCCCTAATAGCACGTTCTAAGATGTGTATTATTTCTCAAACCTATCACTCACTTGACACCTTAAAATTATATCTATAACGCAAGCGAATATGCAATACCGCAGAATATTCTCTATACAAAAATACATAATACAAATAGTACTTAGAGGAAAAAATATGTAAAACTTCGGAATAATGTCATATTTAATGATAATTTTTGTTTAAGAGTTATTATTGTAGTAAAAGGTATCGTCTTCAGTTTCTATATGGTCCGAATACTTGCTCTTATCCGCAAGGGGTGAAAACCATCCCTAAATTTGAATATTAAATATTTGAAAAAGTGTTACTTATTTATTTTTGAAACGTAGGATAGTTATATTTTTGGGATCAGTGATTTCGAATCTGAAGTCAAAATAAAAAAATACAAAATGGCGACTCAAATATGGCGGATGAAATTTTTTTCTAAAACAAGTGTTTTAAAGGGACAAAATAAATTGAGCATCTAGGTGATGGTGATATTAACGAAAGAAAAATTAATTACTTAGTAATTACAATAACAAAATAGCCACATTTTGTTAAAAAATATATATAAAACGCACGTTGAATCGGCCATAACTTTATTTTACTTTCACGTCCAGTGGTATAGTAACGACAAAAAAAATTTTAAAAATTTTTATTGTCCAAATAGGCTTAAAATGTCATGAAACGTCGAGATTTTAAGTTTGAGCGAAAAAAAAATTTCTGTCTGTCTGTCGGTCTGTCTAACTTTTTTTTGTGCGCACGTTTACTCTGGAACCGTTTAAGATATTGACTTGAAATTTGGTACACATATGTACTTTAACGAGATCTAGAACCAGATTATATTTTCATCTTGTTCCGTCGAAGGGTTGGGGGGTAAATTGGGGTAAAATGGGTAAATCAAGCAGGTAAGAGTCCATGAAATTGGTATTTAGTATATACAAGAGAAGCTGAGGTCTCAAAAAAATTTTTGGCATTAGCCACTCCCATTACCACCCCCCACCTCCTTATTAAAGGGGATGAAAAAAAATGTGATTTAGTGCATGCACAGGAACCAGAAACCTCAAAATATTTTTTACTTCATCCGCCCCCCACTACCACCCCCCTATCCCCACCCCCAGCCCACTACTGATGTGGGGTATCGTTTTATGGGTTTTTGGGGTAGAGGATTTCAAATAATATATTATTAAAGTTCCATAAACAATTATTTTCACATACAAAGTTTTTTCGTTGTAAGTGACTTAGATAGAGAATCTGGATGTGGAAGTAGTGATTCCTTGGGCAGCGGTATTTTGTAATGTAGAAACAAACAAAAAATCGTTTTAAAGATTGATTAATTATCTTTAATTTTGTTCCTTAGAATTTTTTATGGAAGTGTCACAGTTTCTAAGATATTCAGCATTTTAAACTAAATACTTCATCATAAAAATAGTCGGATGCCATTTATAATATTAAATTTCTCCGAAACTATCTGTAGTAGTTAAGTTCCAATTTTGGTGATGGACACATGTATTGTTCAACAACAATCCTTACTCCAAACATTACACTATCAATCCTACACAAGTATATATAAAAAAAACAAATTTATTCTCAGTTTATAAGCTTCATTTTTGACGTCCACTATATTTTCTCTAAAACTAATATTTATTGAGATATTTGCAGAGAAACAAAAATGTTATGTTTTTTCTATAATTCCTTTGCAGTTTTAAATGCATATTTTTTTCTGAAGCAAGCGTTGTAAGCGGACAAAAAAAATTGAGCGCCTAGATCATACTATGAAGTTTCACGAAAAACAGTATAGGGGAATATATTTTTTTAATTGCTGACTACTTACATTAACAAAATGGCGACGTTAATATTAAAAAAAATGAAAAGTACATTGTTTTTATCATACCTTTTTGTTTTTTGTGTGCTATAGAAATAGAAAAAAAAATCATTTGAAAGCCTAATTAATAGTCTTTCATTTTGGTTCATACCACTGTTGACGCCACAGTTTCTTAGTTCAACATTTAAAAAAAATACTTCGTCTTACAGACGTCCGGACGCGACCTTTATACTTTCAGATCTCCGAAACTATTAACTCTGCAGAAATTAGAAAAGAACGAAATTCATCCTCAATTTAGTAGCTTTCTTATTTGCCCCTAGCAAGGTTGCGCTCAATGAAATACTTTTCAAGTTATTTGACGAATATTGTTTTGAAATACCCTTTTTTTAAGCTAACATCCCAATTTTCAAGTCGTTATACCTCAAAGACTATCAATTTTTATGAGACGTTGCATAGAACCTTTTCTTCTTGAAATTTTATTTTCTTTCAGCTCCAATGTTTTTAATTTTTTCTTAGTTGCCATCCCCCGAAAAGAGGTGGCATCCACCCCCTATAAATTAGCAAGCCGCCACATAATATAGAAACTTTTCTTTGAGACATTTACTATTAAATTGCCAAAAATTAACGAATTCCGTTCAATATGACATTATTCCGAAGTTGAACCTCTAGGTACTGGTACTATATACGTTACAAATTTTCAACAACACTTATCTGTAATACGCTCTTTTCCTTTCTCTTTTTGGCTTGGTTTACTACATTACACTAAAAACACTGTGGAGTTCTGGATCACGTGCGTAATTAATCACTAAATATATTCTCACAACCCCGCAAATTGCAGATACCGAGATATGTATTACTTTTCAAACACCTGCCACCTACTACACTTGGCAACTTAAAATTATATCTTTTACATTTTGTATTTAGCTTAAGTGATGGCACATAATAGAGGGGCTGATAAAAGACGTCTACCCTCAACCACGTCTGGCTTGAGACCTTTACAAGTTTACAATTGACTTACAAACATTTTGATTCTTTGTGTGGCCTGATCCGATCAAGAGAAATCGAGATATTAAGAAAAAATGACAAAAACACGTTTTTCAAAATTAAAACTTAATTTCCAAGAAACGCTCACCGAGATTGGACAAAACTTTACTGTAAATTACTGATAACATACAGATTGCATTTTCACAAAGAAATTGACCCCCTCCAAACAATCGTTTGAAAAAAGCACGGTTTTATTCGACTATAGTGAAATGAAATACAATAAAACTGCATACTGATGTTTTAAAAATTGGTGCTGTCAAAAAGCCGATCTAGCCGTTTTACCACTAATAATGAAATATAATCAGTGAAATAATCATTATAAATACACAGGTAGATTTGTATCCATGACAAAGTTGAAGATTTTTTTGAGGTTACTATATTAAATAACAACAAATAAAAACATTCTTATCAATCCTCAAATCATCACCCAAAAGAATAATTTATATTTTCAGCTTCAAAGAATCAAAATGGGGGGCGAAATGTCCATCGACCTTGGTGTTCAATATATTGATGTTAGTGTAAACTATTTCAATGACAATGGAAGACAAATTATTTCAAATAGAACTTGCATGTGTTGCGGTTAATATAGTTCTCTTACTTCCGTGAAAGTTTCATAATGTCCAAACAAAATTTATGAAATCTAAACATTAATTCAACTAATCTTGGGCGTGCTTTGTACATGCATAATGCATAAAGTATTCCGCGGTTATTCTGTGACCGCATTTTCATAATATTTTGACCGCAAACCACAACACAGTGTTTCCTCTTCCTATGTCGCTTTGCATATATTCATAACTTAAGTAAATTTCTCATAAATCTGTCGGTGGCCCATGCACATTTCAAGCCCTGCTCAAGTGGATATCCTTAAGAAACTTTGCTTATAATAGAAGCATGTTGTTAAGCATATATTCATAATTTTTATTTACATTTCCTAAATATAAATCCGTCAATAAAAAGATACCATAAACATAAATATGGGAGAGATATTTGAAGAAAATCTATTTATTTAATAAATATTTATAAAATATACAACTTATTCTTGTCTAAACTTTCAGGTTTGGGCGTCCTTATAGTATGAATACATCAAATAACTACCGTTAATAGCACATTTAAATAATGATACATTATTGCAAAATACATTGAACAATGCATGCTATTTCAAAAGAACCATACAAAATAAATTGATAACAATTAAATATATCTGGTGACTTCCGATTAAAGAACTTATAATGTGTATTGGTTTGTTTGTTGCTGAGATAGTCACAGTCTAAGGCACTTCAGTTGAGACATGTTGAGACATTTTACAGATTTGCATCAATAGATATATTTCAAAGTTTGGGCTAATTAAATTTGAAATATATAAAACATTATCTTACTGTACACTTGCATACCTACATCACGTTGTATAAAGAGCCGGTAATGCAGGAATTGCAATAATTCATCTTAATGGAAATATTTACTCTTCTACACATACTCTCGTATATTAAATGAATTGAATTGAAAAATTGAAGGATTACTAACTTTAGCAAAATATATTAAGGTAAAATATTAAATCGAGCTACTCCGAACAGCAACTGTTCAGGGAGCCAACATTCGGTTAAGAACTGAATCGAACTCTGCTTACCAGCTGATTACCCTCACGGTCAATAAACGGTACGGTTACCTCAATCAGCAGCTTTAGGACGAGAGAGACGCGGGGGGCGGGAAATCGAATGAAAGAGACAGACATATCTGATTTCCGTGCAAAAGACAGAGACAAAGATTCCGGTAGGGTCTACAGCCTATGTCACTTGTAGACACTACAGGCATCTTTGTCTCTGTCTTTTGCACGGAAATCAGATATGTCTGTCTCTTTCATTCGATTTCCCGCACCCCGCGTCTCTCTCGTCATAAAGCTGTTGATTGAGGTAACCGTACCGTTTATTGACCGTGGATTACCCTTGAGACAACTTCATGTCAAATTCCTATAACCTATTATTTTGTTTCACTTTATTATTATTATAAACAACTAATGAATGTGAATTTTAATAAGCAAATAACATAAGGCACAGAAGGTAAGTGATACATTTGAACTAGTCGTTATCATAGATTGGACTACTTGAGTTATGGTCATGTTTATGAATGCGATTTGTTTATAGTTCCTATTTATTTCCAGATTCCACACTATGTCAGAGAATTAGCAATTTACATGGAAAAGAAATGTACCACACAATACTGTGATTGATGAAAGTAAAGTAATTATTTAAATATATTACTCGAAATGTTTTTATTGAAATTTTATGTTTATTTCTAGACACAAGTTGGCTGGACTACAATCGATAAATGACAATTTTATTAAGCAAATTAATAATTCAAAAGGATTACCAAAGTACGCAAATGTGAATAGGAAATACTATTAATGTGAAAATACAATACCAATACATGACACATTTTTTTTTTTTGATTGGTATAACTTGAATAATGAATTACATAAAGTTAACGTATCGATTTAGTTATTTAATTCTATAGTTAAACATCTAATAGTGTTGTGTTTATACATACTTTTTCCTAGCAAAATAACCAATTATATCACAACGTCTAACGTGACAAAAGCAACCGTAACAGCTAGAGGAAGAACCCTATTGTTTTTGAAGAAAATCAATCAGTAAATAAGAAAGTTATTAACCATTTAATTTAAAAAAATTGTTTTCTTAATTTTTGTCGCTTGTACTTAAATAGAAATCTTGCGAAATATTATCTCTATAATATATTTTTTGTTTTACTTATACATTTTTACTAATATATATTTCATAATAATATATCTTCCTAATGCGTTGAAATATGATTCTCGAAAGAAGACATTCAATTTTTCCAGTAATCTGTGATGGTGCAGTAGCTAAAGTTTTGGCTTGCATTCCAAAATATCGTGTGTTCAAATCCCAGACAGGTTGGATGTTTTTTTTTCATATATTTTTTTTCACAACAAAGGTGGTATCACAAAATTTAGGATGTGCAAAAACTAACATTATTTAGAAGAAAACCGCGAGGAGTATTCTATAGATTGTGTAACAATTATATAAAAAGCTCAGTAAATTGGCCGAAGAGTACATTTTTAGCTTGTTTTATATTATATTATACTATTTGATATACTCCAGAGCGTCAGCCTTGCGAAAGAAGGAGAGCACATGTATAGAGGATATACGACAATTAGGAAGTTTCCTATTTTAGAAATATCATGTACATTCAACCTCATTTAGTAGTCTTTCAGATAACTAGTCAAACAAAAAAAAAATTATCTCGATATCTGAAAAACTCACAAACTTATTCAATTTCTTATTTAAATACTTCGCCTCGGCTGAAGTTCACCGTGACATCACAATACACAACGCGCTGACTTGCCATGCCGGCGGCGTGCCGTATGTTCCCTTTATTTAATGTGTGTGCTCGATTTTCTGAAATGTCACTTTTGATTCGTTCGCGCCGAGCTGAATTTTCGAATTTCGCCATGCAATTTACGATCAGGTTTATCTGGAAAACCTCTTTACGTCGCGACATCATACGGCCGTCCCAATGGTGTTTTGCGAAAAATATGAACGTGCCAAAATTGCATGTTTTAGCAATTTTTTCGGCTCTCAAATGCAAGCTGGCTATAAACTGCCGGTGCCTGCCAGATAGTATAAAGGTGCCCGCGCCCGCTCGCTGTTGGCGGAATCATGTATTGTGACGTAATCGAGCCTCAGCCCAGATGATCGCAGCATTTTAAACTTGGAAGGACCATAACTTTTTTATTTATAGAGATAATTTAAAAAAAAAAATTACATATATTTTTTAGATTTTTACGACTATTTATTACGAGAAAATGAGAAAAATGGAAACTTCCTAATTGTTAATTTGATGATTTCATGAATTATAATAACACATGCACAAAACGGTCTTATCCTAAGGTTCTCATCTAACTTTTCAGAAGTATTTTGACGCGCTGAAGTTAATTTTGGATAAAAAAAATTCTATCGTGTCAGTTCTTGTCTACCAGCCCTTTTATTCCCTAAATAGGCAACAAAAAGATCTTGTCCTAAGATTCTGATCTAATTTTCCTGAAGTATTTTATCTCCTAGGGGTGGCAGGGGGAAATTGGCACGATAGAATTTTTTTTTGTTCAAAATTGGCTTCGGCGTATCAAAATACTTCAGAAAGATTAGATTAGAACCTTAGGACGAGACCTTTCTTGCCCTTTCTTATTCCATCAGAAAAATTTCAGACAAGAAGTTTCTTGATGTCAATTAGTTTATTTGATTGTCAGTAAGAAATATTTAATTTACCCACTTGGACGAGGCCCTTAACCCTTTAGGGGGAAAAGGGGTAGGCACAAAAATATATAGCCATTTTTATCTGGAAATCGCGAAAATTTTTTGTTCCTTCGTTCGAGTGGGATAAATTAAGTACTTCTTACTACAACCAAATAAACTAATTGACATCAAGAGATTTCTTGTCTGATTTATTTCTGTATTTCTGAAATTTTTGTGACTTGAGAACCAGTCTAATTCCCTTTTCAGCTTGTTTCAAATTTGCAGATTGATCAATTTTCATTTCAACTAGCCTGTACTATTAACTGTATATAATATAGAGCTGAAAAGATTGTGAAGCAAAATCCACAGCTTGTGAGATAGTTACTTAAACTCGTTTACGGATACAGATATACAGAACTTGAGAACACGAGATTCATTATTAGTTTTAAAAGAAGCGTTGAAATAAGCGTACAGCCGTTTAACTTTTTGAAGCAAAAATAAACTTATGAAGAGTTATTGACCCGGATTTTAAGATTTTAACCCACCTAATCATTCATGCCGCATGGGTGCTTCCCTGGAAACCGACTTGCATACAGAAGTGGAGCTAGCAAATGCATTAGCCATACACCACATAAATCCTGGATTAAAGAGATATGTTTAATTTAGTGTCAACGCGGGTTTTGTCTAATATGTGTGGAAGACTAGTTTGCTTCTAATTCCGTCAAAATTTATCGAGAGCGTCAATTAGGAAGTTAAGTACGTAAATTAAAACAACACACAACAGTCCGTGATATTTCCTACTCTCTCAAGAGCAATTAAATACGAAAACAGTGCAGTTGCAGTGGCGGTTCGTCGTATTTATCTAGGTGCTCCGTCTAACGAGGCGATTAATGTTTTAAGAACACAAGCTGTATCGATTTAAAATGTACTGTGTATTTCGCTTAAGGTGAAGATATCTCAACAAATTAGTTATTTCTTATTGTAGGCCGAACATTCTATTTGATTTATTGCGAGCAAGCGTTAAAAAAAGGATCGTCAAGTTGATGAGATTAGATTCTGTTTAGCGCTTCAAAGAAAGAATTTTTAAAAAACCTTCTCCAAGAGGATGATTTGGGGTTGAAATTTGATGGGGACGCTCATTTTATAATAGATATTACGATGTTCTGTGATTCGTGAATCATCTTAGTTGGCCTCTTTTTGCTGTATGGCACGTCTGACAGCATCATCTCATCTGTCGCGGTTGCCTGCTAGGCATACGACCTCACCAAGGGTCTTCTCTATTAGCTCCTTATGAATAGAATAGAATAGAATAGAATAGAATAGAATAAGTTTTATTTGTGCCAAAATGTACAGAAATTGTACAAAAATAAACAGTTAAGTCACAGAAACCTAGTAAAAGGTTTGTTCGTGACTCCTGTAATATTTACAATTTGTTGATATGGCAGTAATAATAATACATATAAAAAGTTTCTAAAAAAACAATAAAATAGTACTTACAACTAAAGTAAATCTAAATGAAATAACACAAGGTACATTCTTACAATAAAATAATATAAAGTGTTAAGTTACCAATTTTACAAGTTTCTTAAATACAATTAAATAGTACTTTTTACTAAAGTAAAATTGAAAATATAATTCTTACACTAAAATAATATAAGGTTTTAAGTAATTTACTAATTATACAAGTTAGGGTATTCTATAATTACAAAAATGTAGGACGCTAGATAAATATGTGATCAAGATTTATATTTGAATTTTTAATCCACATTTTAATTTTTTTACTGTATAAAATGATGCTGCCATTAAATAGTCTAAGTTCATTCGGTAGTATATTGTAAATTTTAGATAGGTAATACCGGAAATATTTTTGAGTTGTCGTTTTGTGTGAGATAGGAAGTATACATTTATGATTTTTTATGGCTCTGGTGTTATATTCATGTTCAAAACGGGTTACGGAATTTTTATGCTTATAATAATATTTCAGTATATCAAATACATACAGTTCTCTTAAAGTGAAAACATTAAAATTCGAGAACAAGATTCTAGTTGGGTAACGCATTGGTTTCCTAAGGATGGTTTTAATAATTATTTTCTGACAGACAAATACTTTTTCTAGATTATTTTTATAAGTTCCACCCCAGGACAGAATGCCATACGTTAACAACGGCTGTACAAGAGCATAGTAACAATTCCTAATCAATTTATTACTAAGAATGCCGCTTAAACTTTTAAATATGAACATGCATTTTTTTAATCTTTTTGTTATACAGTTAATGTGTTCATGCCATTTAAGAGACTGATCAATGATTACGCCAAGGTATTTGATGTTATTAGTTTGTTCAATATACGAGGGACAATTACATGCATTTCGATTGCATATATCCTGGTGTAGAATTAATTGATTTAAATTGACTTTGTCACGAAGTGAAAAACATATAAATTTTGATTTTGATGTATTCAGTTTTAGCAAACTGCTATTCAACCATATTGTTATAACTTGTAATATGTGTTCAGATTTTGAGCGAACGTCCTCCCAAGAATCACCGCTAACGTGAATAACTGTATCGTCGGCATAAGCAAAAATGCTCACACTATCCGTATCAGTATTTATAAACAAATCATTAACGTAAATTATGAAAAGTACAGGGCCAAGAACTGTACCTTGTGGTACACCACACGTTACTGTTGATTCGCTACTCCTTTCATTATTTGTTACAACATATTGTTGTCTGTTGCTGAGATAAGTTTTTATTAAATTATAGGAACAGCCTCGGACCCCGTACATTTCTAATTTTTCCAGAAGCTTTGCATGGCTGATAGTATCAAATGCCTTTGCTAGATCTAGAAAGATAGCAGCTGTCGGTATGCTTTTATTTACATCATTATATATTTTTGTTGTCAAGGCCGTAATTGCATCCTGGGTGCATTTATTTTGTCTGAATCCGAATTGATTATTTGAAAGGATATTGTATTTTTCGAAATAATTATACAATCGTGCGGTTACTGCTTTCTCAAAAATTTTTGCTATATTTGATATGAGAGAGATTGGACGATAGTTTGCCATCTGATTACGATCGCCACCTTTATGTAATGGTTTAACAATAGCGCACTTTAATATTTGAGGAAATATTCCCGACGTCATTGACATATTTATTAACTGAGTTAGTGGTTTCACTATATATAATAATATTATTTTTATGGTGGGTGATCGTATGCCATCTATTCCTGGAGAGACATTATTACCTAGACTGTTAATGTAATTGGTAGTTTCTTGTTCAAGAATCGGCTCTAAAAACAGTGAATGAACAACTCGTTTAATCTTGCTTTTAGTATTATTATTAGTTTTTGGTATACTTTTTGTGATGTTTGAGCCAACATTTAGAAAATGATTGTTGAAACTTTCGGCAATTTCTTTATTTTGTGTTATAGTATGATTGTCTTTTATAATTTCTTCAATTTTGTTATTATTATTATTATTTTTATTATGTATTACTTCATTTGTGATTTCCCAGATTTTTTTAGGATTATTTAAATTATTTTTGATTAGATTTGAAAAGTATTCTTTCTTGGTTTTTTTTAATAGACAATTTAAGTGATTTTTGTATAATTTATAGTGCTCTTTTAATTGCAAATTATTGGGTTCTTTCATTGTTTTTAGGTACATATTGTTTTTGTTATTGATTGATGTTATTAACCCTTGCGTTACCCACTGTCTTCTTTTAATATGTTTTCTGGCCAATGTTCTAGTTTCAGTTGCTGCGTTTAGAATATCTTTTATTTTGTTTATAAAATTTTCTGTGTTAATATTTATGTCATTTGTGTTTAATACATCTACCCAGTTTACTTTAGCTATATTTTCTAGTACTTCTTTATGATTAACGTTTCGTATTATATTCAGCCCTATGATGGAACGTTAACATTATTCATAACACCCATGTTACCGTTATCTGTCTCTCTCACTCTCATATATTTTCTGGTAAGCGCTCAACATAACAGGTGTATGTTAAATAACGTAAACGTTCCATCATAGGCCTGATTATGTGAGTTAGCTTTGTTGGATTCAAAATTTTTTATTTGTAATATACAGGGTAAGTGATCTGTTATTTGGAAGTTTGATACTATGACATTGAAAAATGGATCAGTTAAGTTTGATTTAATAAACATATGATCAAGACATGTTTTTGTTTGTTCTTGAATTCTAGTTGGAGTATTAATATATGATTTAAATCCGTTTAAGGCTAACGTATTTAAATAGGTTTCAGTACTATGTGAAATTGGGGCAGTTTCTATTATATTGATATTCATATCACCAACCAAGATTTCAGTATCCAGTTTGCAATATTCCGATAAGTAAGTGTCCAGATGGGTATTAAAGTCATTTACATCGCAGCTATGAGATCTGTAAATACCGGTTATTCCAATATTTTTATTTGTCTTGTCTTTAAATATTAGACGCATAAAGCTGAAATTTTCAATTTTAACAATTTTTACAGAGTGTGACAGGTTACTTTTGACGTATATTATGACACCATCATTTTTATTTAATTTACTTTCATTATAATACATATTAAAATCATTTAAATGGTATAATTGTTCATTTTCTATTATAAATGTCTCCGTGAGTACAATAATCTCAAATCTATTTTCCAGATTATATAAATATGTTTCAAGTTCCTCAATATTCTTGTTTATACTTCTTATGTTTGTGTGAATGAGATTTAAATAGTTATTATCACAAATTAGGTAATTTCTTAGGTCTTGTGCAGTGCTACAGATTTTCGTTTCATAGTGTTTATCAAGTACGTTAATTAATGTGTCTGTCATAAGGAGAAAAAATGTTTATATAGCATACCACTTTAGGACTAAACTGCAGGGATGTACTTAGGACGATCGCAACTTACACAAATCAGCTTCAGTTTGGACACTTATCACTGAACTGTTGTCACTTTTCCTAACTAGCACCTGCTCTCTTCTGAACCACACATATTTAAAGTTATTTTCGCGTGCAATATTCTTCGTAAGGAATAAAAGATTTCTATAATACTGAGTAAGATTTTCATTAATATATATCTTAGTTTCCTGCGGGGTGCCTTTATTTATGACTGCATTTTTCTTACTTATAAATTCGTTCCTTTTTTTCTTTGTGGCAAATTCAACTACGATTGAGCCGGGTTTTTGTTTTTGTTTGGAATGAATTCGTCGTACACTTTCAACATCACTCTCCGTTAGATCTACATTAATTTCTGTTGCAACTTGCTTGACAATTTCGTCCACGTTTTCATTATCTCTTTCTGGAACATTGAATATTTCCACGTTACTTTTCTTGTCATATTGTTCCAGTTTATTTATTCTTAATTTTAAATCAAAAATAACTTTATCTTTCTCTTCGTTTTCTTTAGTCATTTTCGTAATTGTGGTAGTTAATTTTGCTATTAGGTCATTGTTCTTCTCCAGAGTCTCCTTCATTTCATCGTATTGGTTGCTTATAAACTCTGTAGATTTTTTCATCTCGTTGATATCTTCCAACTTCGAGTTTATTTGATTAAGTGTTTTTTTAATTTCTAATAGTTCCTTCTTTGTAGTGTCTGAACTCATCTCCTCTTCTTTATTATTTCTTGTTCTCCTGTGTGATATCAGCTAAACGCGTCCTTTTCGCGTTTTGCCATCTGGCTTTCCCCGAACTATCAACCGTTCTATATTACTCTTTCTCCAGTTGAGTGTAATCCACAAATCTCGTGTCCACTTATAGATATTAGTATTGGTGAAATAATTAAATCTATACAAATTGACAATTAAACATTCCTTTGTCAGTTGTTTGAGTCAAGACACTCTTTTAAATACACAATCCCTTGCAACAGTGGATTTTCATTGACAATTTCAGAATTTTTATTTCTTCTAAAATAGGTATTTTTTCACGAAACTTAGTACAAACCCATTTGAAATAAAGATATTACTAATAAGATTTCATTATTTGCTACTCACAAAAACAAAAGCAGTAGATCGACGGCCTTCTATGTTTTATAAAATTTGGTGTGTCAAAAGAATTTTTCTTCTTCCTTTCTTTTTCAGAGTTAAAAAAAAAGTTCGATCCAAATCGTACCTAAAATAAACTTTTTAGGGGGGTTTCAAGCAAAATGGGACAGTGTATACCGGGTAGTCACGAGCCAATTTTTCGTTTTCGGTACACATAAATTAGACAAATATGAGTTATATCACTTCTGGTTGAAACGGGAGTGATGTCAATTATTTTTCTTAATAGAATGACTATATTTTTTTATGGTTTCTCATTAAGCATAAAATTCTAATTCCGTTTTTCCGATTCAAAAAATTCCAAAAAATAAGGGAGATAACCTCGGAGATAACAAACAATTTTTCATATTTTCAAAATGGCCGCGTCAGATGAATGCGATGTAAGAAAATTACTAAGTAGGCTATTACAAAAAATTATTCTTCGTTGACAGTAATCATTCTCGTACAAAAATTGATATTTATAAGAACGATAGCCGTGTATCTTTGAAATTTTCCTTGCTGTTTCTTTGGAAATTGGTAATTCATGTTCAATTTGTTTTATCGAAATAGTTGGGTCAATATGTACTAAAGCTAATAACATTAATTTCCGTTTCTTCATCCACAATAAATCTTTCTTCAATTTCTATAGCACGTTCGGTTCTAAATTGATGCTCCAACCGGGCGAAATAGTTTCTCGAAGGTTGTCTTCTTTCTGTTCATACAGAGTTTCTGCTTTACTTGCATTACATTGAGTTTCTCCATAAGTAATCAACATGTCAACTTTTTCATCTCTTGAATATTTTTCAGCCATTTTCTATTAATTTACTTGTTTATAATAAATTCAATACATGTAATAAAGGTGATATGCTCCATCTAGCGACTGATGTCCATTGCAATCGAAGTAGGAAGTAGCCCTGACATGGGATTTCATTCATTTTTGGCAGTATTATAGTGAATGCTTCACAGAAAAGTTTCTATATTGTACGAGGGCTTGCTAATTTATAGGGGGTGGATGCCACCCCCTTCTTAGGGGGTGGCACTTAAAAAATATATATATTTATTGGAACTGAAAAGGAATCAAATTTTAAGAAGAAAAGGTTCTATGCAATTTTTCATATAAATTGATAGTTTTTAAGTTATAACGACTTCAAAATTGCGATTTTGGCTTAAAAAGAAAAGGTATTTCCAAACGGCTTTCGTCAAGTATCTCGAAAAGTATTACTTAATCGAGAAAATGTTACAGACTAATTACAGAAAGTACAAACTGGGAATTAATTATATTTTTTGTTTATTGATGTAATAATTTAAGTTTATATTTTGCATCCAAGTGTTTTGAGCAAAAAATTTGAGCATCTAGGTAATGCTACATTATAACGAAAAACTGCATTTGAGATTATTTTTTTTAAATTACTAGCTAATTAGAATAACAAAATGGCGACCTTTTTATATAAAAAAATTAGGGATGGGACGGATATCCGGTCCGGCTACTGCATCCGGCCAATCCGGCTTCCAAACCGGATATCCGGCTCCGGCCGGATATGAAAAAATATCCGGTCAACATCCGGCCAAATAAAAACTGTACAAAATGCAAGAAACTTAAATGATATTTATTAATTGTCAGTTATATATCAAAATGTTTATAAAATTAACAATGAACTAGAAACTACAATCAAAATAAATAACAAATATAAAAAAATAAGTCTTAAATTCTTCGCGAATACAATAGTGGTGGTGGTAGTGGTATGTATAGCTATTTTTCTCCATTGTATTGCTAATGACAAAAACAGCAACTACTAACGATCGCGAGAAATTACTTTTTAATTTGATGTGTAATTACACAAAATGCATATGTAATTTTAAAACACAGATGCCGGTTGCTGGTTCTTCTGAGAATGAAGTTCCTTAGAAAATCGTAATATTAATAAATACAAAAACATCATAACTGGGGATAGAACCAAGTACACACATATATAGGGTGTCTCAGAATTGAGTTCCCGGACGAGAACCTGTGATATTGGGCCCATATAACCTAACTTACCTTAGTTCAAAAATGCATTCCTCCGGAAGTACATCCTCTTAAAGTGAGGCAGAAATTTTTTTTTCCAATAACGTTAATAGAACATAACATTTTCAAATTTTGATGGGAGCTGTATCTCTATAAGTACTCTATGTAAACTTGATAACAACCAAATATCTTTTGTTTCTCAATTTTTTTTCATAATAATTAATACTTGACTGGCTGTAATTTTTAATCATCCTGTAAAATTACGGAATACTTGAACATTTTTACACAGCATTGAGAAGGCTGCAAAAAAGGTACTCTTAAAAATTTTTGTAATATCAATCAAAATACAAAGAATTATCGTTTTTTCCTCTATTTGTATTTAACATCAGTTCTAGAACAAAATTTTCTAATAGCAGAAAAGTACAGTTTATTTTAAAAACTTCATTCATAACAAATACTCCACATGACGTCCACCTGTTTCAGTACACAATCAATACCTTTAGATTTTTTTGTAATATCAACAAAAAATCAAGAATTATCGTTTTTTCTCTGTAAGTCATAAGTGCTCATGAAACATGAAACAGAAACCTGACAAAACTTAATTAGTAACGTCAAAAAATAGCAAGTATAAGACTAATTTAACTGAAGAGAATTGATTAGTATACCTACTGAAACGTCACGTGGAGCATTTTTTATTAATGAATGTAATTTTTTTTAAGTAAACTGTACTTTTCCATTATTACAAAATTTTATTCTAGAATTGTAAATAAATGTTAAATACAAATAGAGGAAAAAACGATAATTTCTTGTGTTTTGATTGTTATTACAAACAATTTTAAGAGTACCTTTTTCCTTTTAATGCTGTGTAAAAATGCTCAAGTATTCCGTAATTTTACAGGGTGATTAAAAAATTACAGTCAGGCAAATATTAATTATTATGAAAAAAAATTGAGAAACAAAAGATATTTGGTTGTTTTCAAGTTTACATAGAGTACTTAACTACTTATAGAGATACGACTCCCACCAAAATTTGAAAATTGTATCTTCCATATAACGGAAGTTATTGGAAAAAATGTTTTTTTTCTGTCTCACTGTAAGAGGATGTACTTCCTCAGGGATGCATTTTTGGACTAAGGTAAGTTAGGTTATATGGGCCCAATATGAACTCAGGAATCACAGGTTTCCATCCGGGAACTCAATTCTGGGACACCCTGTATAAATATTTATTAATAATTACACAATCTACAAAAAAAAAAAATTGCTCCAAGGACTATCATGCCTTAAGTATTTTTGTGTGCTGAATCCGAATGATCAATTAAAAAAAATTTTCTACCGCGTATATTTCGAGTAAACGTCAAAAATTGTCAAAAAACCGTATTTTGACGATAAAAACCGGGATTTACGCGTTAAATAAGTTTTTAAATTGAAAATTCGGATTCTGCACACAAAAATACTTAAAGCGTGATAGGTTTAGTCCTTGGAACAGAATTTTTTTTGTAGACCTGTGCACTGGTCTACAAAAAAAATGTTCTGGACTAAACTTATCATGCCTTAAATATTTTTGTGTGCTGAATCCAAATTTTCAATTAAAAAAATTTTCTTCCGTCTAGATTTCGAGTAAATCCCGGTTTTTATTGTCAAAATACGGTTTTTTGACCATAGAAACCAGGATTTGCTCGAAATCTACGCGGTAGAAAATGTTTTTAATTGAAAATACGGATTCAGCGGGTGCGACTGGAATTTAATTGTAAATATCGTGGCCTGCTCGTAGATAAAGGGACTACTTGAAAAGGCAGGATATCCGGCCGGACCGGATTTTGATCTGGCCGGATATACTGTATCCGGTTATCCGGCCAAAAGCACATCCGTCCCATCCCTAAAAAAAATATAAATACTCACATTTTTCCGTCATAACTTCTTCATCTCTTATGCTAAGAAACAAGTAAAAAATAATTTGAAAGCGCAATTAATTGTCTTTAATTTAATTTCTTAGGATGCGTGACGTAGGTGTTACGGTTTCTGAGATATTTAATATCTAAACTGTATTTTTCGTCTCATAAACGTTCGGTCGCCATTTGTAAACTTTCCATCTCATTTTTCCGAAACTATTAAATCTATGTAAATAAATAGAAAACCGAAATTTATTATCAGTTTATGAGCTTTACTTTTAGTCTCTACCCACTTTTCAATAAAGCTAATATTTGGAGAGATATTTGGAAAAAGAAAAAAAAATACGTTTTATCGCAAATACCTTTTAAACTGTAATTTTTTCTAAAGCAAGTGCTGTAAACAAACGAAAAAATTGGAGCATCTACGTCATGCTATATATTAATGAGACACAGTGTTTGAAATTCTTTTTTTTTATTTACTGGCTAATTACAATAATAAAATAGCGACTTTGTTATTAAAAAAATGTGAAGACGCACATTGCTTCGGTCATAACTTCTTTGTTTTTTATGCTACAGAAACAGCTGAAAGCTTAATTAATAACCTATTATTCTACCTATTAGCATTCTTGACAGTTTCTGAGATATTTAACTCTCACTCTAAATAATTATCCTATGAACACTTGGATGCCAAATATAAACTTAAATATCTCCGAAATTATTAATCCTACATCAATAAACAAAAAATATAATTAATTCCCAGTTTGTACTTTCTGTAATTGGTCTGTAACATTTTTTCGATCGCAATTTTGAAGTCGTTATAACTTAAAAACTATCAATTTATGTGAAAAATTGCATAGAACTTTTTCTTCTTAAAATCCGATTCTTTTTTCAGCTCCAATGATTATATATATTTTTTAAGTGCCACCCCCTGAGGAGGGGTGGCATCCACCCATTATAAATTAGCAAGCCTCCGCACAATATAGAAACTTTTTTGTGAAGCATATACTATTATACTGCCAAAAATGAACGAAATCCGTTCAATATGACATTATTCCGTTTTGCATATTTTTTACCTCTAGGTACTGTACTAATAGTACAGTCTCCGAGCTGACTCCGGTAAAGTATCACTTACAGGAGAGCAATATATATATTGGTATAGCAGTAGTACAATAATACTATTCTACTACTATCGCAAAAAAATCGAAACCTCGACGAAAAATGTTTGTTACTATTTATCTTACTTTTTTTACCAAATATTACCTACTATTCCTATTATTGCAGTTTATAATATCGTCAAACATATTCTAAAAAGAAAAAAACTTTTGACTTCAGCAAAAAAAACGACTTTCGCGGGCGGACTGAATGGGGTGGGGAAGCGTATAGGGTATAGTATACGTAGTAATTATTAGATAATTAGATCCAATTAAACTAGTGAATGAGTGACATTCTATTTCATAATTTTTAGTCACCTTTTTTTTAGGTGAAAAAATGTATCTAAATTTCTGGCGCGTCTACAATTTATCTTCTCGCGATATTTTAACATTAACAGCAACATATAAATTCTTTTCACCAACTAATAAACAGAAGAGATACTCCTTTCTGTTGCCCTCATATACATTTCTATAATTCAAGATCAGATCACAAATAGATTGATTTATCAGTTATACCGTCACACATTGCATTACACAACCTGTCTATTAGTGGTGACCAATATGTACAGCATTCAGTGCCTATATATGTAAAGCGATCCCTCATATAAAAGCATTTCTAGACCACCTCAAAGACTAATTAGGTTTACAGAGCAAACTAAGGGCTGCATCAACCCTTTGTAATCGAATCAGCCATTGTTTGTGCCGATCCATCACATTCTGTTGTTTTTAGTACTCACTCTCCAGAGTAGGTGCATGCAATTAGACGGAAGATCTAAAAATATATGAGCATACCTGTGAACTACCGTGAGATACATCACTGTATTATTGATGATCAGTCATTTATCTTGCTCACAAAGCAGTGTCAGCAATGTGAAGTCACTTGTAAACAGCATTAGAATCCAGACGGCGATGGAGATAATTTAAACAGAGATCTGCACTCCTGCTACCACAAAACGATTGGGCTGGAGGAAATTAAGTAACGCTGAAAGTTTGGATACTATTTAAATATCCAAGTTTTTATATATCAAATATTTATATACAACATTTGCTTTCATGGCACCCGAACTAACCTGCAATGTATCATATAGTACCGAAAATGGTCTGGTAAAGGAACTATTAAGTCAAAAACACTACTGGTATTGGACAAAGGAACCATATACTATTGAAATTCATGTACTTTCCAGCTATTACCGCTAAACTGTGAGTATTAAGGTGAACATTTTTTATATTTTTTCAATTATTACTCTGGCGTAGCTTAAACGATTTCTGTCAAATATAATGCACACTGTGGGCTATGGTCCGGCGGTCATCTCACACTAAATTTATCAAGCTACATCTAGTGTAAGGTGAACAAAGATTTGAAACATTTTTTGTTACGAGCATATTCGAAGATATGGTGGAGGCGCCGGTGATATAAATTGAAAACAGCTCTCGATTTAACACTAATACGCACGATTACTCTGGAGCGGTTTATGATATTGACTCGAAAGAACAATGTTAAAAAAAGGTTTTTTTTGGCCAATCCGTGGTAAAGTGCGGAAGCCATCTTTTTTTTTACTAATTTTGGGGTGCTGAAAACGAATCCGTCACCCGTTTTGGTGAAAATTCTCGGGAACACATTAAAAAATAATCCTTATTTGGGTGCCATAACGTGAAGATTCTCATTTTCCCAACCAAAAGTCATTTAAATAATTAAAGAATTGTTTTAATATAAATAACAAGTAATATTTTTTGGATAGTGATATGCACACATGAGAAATATTCAGGGGTGAGATATTTTCATTCGAATAGACTAAATGACCTTATGACAAAAAAACATCAAACTGGATGATTAGGGATTTTCTCTTGCAATTAAAACCAATAAAAGCTCTAAAAAGATAAAATCCACCATCTTAATTGTTGGGGATGGGTCTAAGAGTATTCAGAAGTAATCACATTATCCCTGATATAAGCCATTGACAGAAAATTTAAAAAAATAAAAAATCGAACCGTCCTCAAAAAATATCTCTAAAAACTAATAAATAAAATTTCACTCAGTTTTACAAATACCTGTCTATCTATAATAATAATAATAATAATAATAATAACAGCATACAGCACATAACAGGCGCCTGTCAGATGTTAGCAGCTACTGAATACATCAATAGGCACAACCAAGTAGCTAAAATAGTGCACCAAGGGCTGGCAAAGCGACACGGCTTGTTGAAAGAAGAGATGCCTCACTATCAGTATGTCCCAAGTCCAGTCTTGGAAAACAACACCCACAGGCTATACTGGGATCGATCTGTGCTGACGGATCGGACAATCGTCCACAACAGACCGGACATAATCCTAATTAATAAAATTGCAAAGGAGGCTAGCATAATCGATATAGGAATCCCCAATGATCATAACATCCAAAACTATGTCGCCGAGAAAGATGGTAAATATCAAAGACTTGGGCAAGAGATCCAACAAATGTGGCACCAAGAGAGGGTGAGTGTGATTCCACTGATCATATCAACAACCGGAGTGGTCCCTAAAAATCTCGTAATCAACTTAACGAAGCTAGGCTTAGCAAATAAAATCGCAGCTATACAGAAAACCGTGATACTCTGCACTACATCAACCGTACGTTCCTTTCTGAATTGTCACTTGTAAATGCACCAGTTCCAAGTGTCTTGCCACGGCCGACACTTGTATACTTACCCACCAGTAAATAGGATGGAGAATTTAACACATAATAATAATAATAATAATAATAATAATAATAATAATAATGGAAAAGTAAGGCTTTGCACGGAAGATATGCTGCCGCACTATATAACCAAGACATTGATCTGGAACTGTCAACAAGCTACCTCAGGCAGGGCTCTCTTATGCCAGAGACAGAAGGATTCATTAACGCCATCCAGGACCAGGTCGTGTCTACAAGAAATCATCGTAAGTACATATTAAAGCAAGACGTAACGGATGACAAATGCAGACTTTGTGGATCCACTTCGGAGACAATACAGCATCTTGTGTCTGCGTGTACTTACCTAGCGCCAAAAGACTATCTTGACCGACACAACAAAGTAGCGGGAATAATACATCAGGAAATCTGTAAAAATAAAAATTTTACCAACGAAGTCGTGCCATACTATAACTACACGCCAGAAGCCTTCCTAGAGAACGAAGCAATAAAAATATACTGGGACACGGGAATTGTAACGGATAAGGAAATCAGACACAACAAACCTGATATACTAATCCTAAACAAAAAGGAAAAATATGCTCACATTATTGACGTTACAATTCCTCTTGATGAAAACGTGAGAAAAGCGAGAAATGAAAAAATCAGTAAGTACCAAGACCTAGCAAACGAAATAAAAGCTATTTACTTACTTGAAAAGGTCTCCATAATACCCATTGTAATATCGGCTAATGGCTTGATTGATAAAGATCTGCCCAGAGCGCTAAACAGGCTGGACATATCTGACCATCAGCGGGTGATAGGACTCGCGCAAAAAGCTACAATCCTAGCTACCTGTAGCACAGTTCGAAGGGTGTTGGCCCATGAGCATACCGTTGGTCGTTTAGACCCCGGTTAACCATGAACCAAAAATTCCAATATTTAGTTGTGAAAGGAAAAAAAAAATAATAATAATACATTTATTGATTCCAGTTTGTCAACAAATGGATAGGACAAGTCAAAATAGTACATAATATGTAAATAATAATTGCTTATAAATTAGACGGAAGTACACATTTATAAAATAAAGCACAATAATAATTACGATAAACAAAATAATAGGCTAAAACTATAACAGAACATTTGGCGCCTAAAAAATTTATACAAAGTTCAAAGTCTGAAAGGAATAAAAGAGAAAAGTCTTTGTTACAATTAATTTTAAAACATTAATGATATCATGATATGCACATATAAAAATATGACTATGGTTGTAAGAGGTCTGTCTGTTCGTTCAGGTCAAAATATTCCCGTAATGTATAAAAACAATTGCTTATAAGAAACTTTTTTAAATTTCTTTTATACTTGTGAATACTATCGTAGGATTTTATTCTTTGTGGTAGTTTATTGTAGACGGTTGCGCAAGTATAGTAAGGACTTTTTCTAAAAAGTGCTAAGTTGTAGTGGTTAATATGAATTTCATTTGCGGATCTGATATTGTAAGAGTGAATATTACTTCCCAAATTTACTTTTATTTACATGTACGAAGGTAGCGGCCTCGAGAATTAATATGGACGTCAGTGTTAGAATATTGTTTTCTGTGAAAATTGACCTACATGATTCTAAAGGACCGAGGGAGAAGGTTAAACGAATAATTCTTTTCTGTTGGATAAACACTCTATGTGATGCAGAACTAGAACCCCAAAATAACTAAGTATTTGAGGTGGTTATAAGCAAGGCTATAGTACACGTTTATTAACTGGACTTGAGATAAAATATATTTTAAGTTCCCAATTGCAAAAAGTAGCAAGAAACCGTACTTTACTACCAAATGTCAATTTGAAGTCGGCGCAAAAAAAAATTACTAATTTCAAAAATACGTTTTGCATCGACTTCAAATTGATATTTGGTAATAAGGTTCAGTTCCTTGCTACTTTTCACTAATATAATAGGTAGACAGGTATTTGAAAAACTAAGAGAAATTATATTTCTTACTTTAGAAATATTTTTTTGACGGCGTTTCAATTTTTTTTATTCATAAATAGATTGATCTCGAGATTAGTCAACATAATTCATATGGCTTTCTTAGGATTGCCAAAAGAGCGAAAAATCATAGTAAATGTTTTGGGGTTTCGTTTTTGATTATTCAATTTGTAATCTGAGCGTCAAAGTTGTTTAGGTAATTCGCATTTTTTTTAATTTCAGAAAATTAGCATTAGTAGGTACAGTAAAATTAAAAGTTGACCCGGAACAAATTTATAACAAGCTGATATCTTCAGGATTGTATCTATGGCTATCCAGGAGTCTGACTGAAAATCCCAAAAAATCAGCCGTGCAGACATGAAGAAAAAATGCGCCGCCATGTTGAAATTAGGCACTTCTTTCCTTTAATCGGTAATAGCCTGCACGGATGACACTTTAGGAAAAAAAAGTAAAGAGGCAAAATTTTGAGATAGAGCTAAGTTTTAATGTGAAATAAAGTTTTTTGCAATCGGTTAAATGTTAGCAAGGTTACGGTTGTCAAAATGACAGATTTGTATAAAAAAAGATTACTTCTTGTATTCTAATACCATAAAATGCAACAAAAGGCAACAACAATTATTACTGGTAATACTAATTAATTAAAGTAATACATTCGTAAAATAAAATCCATTCTAAAAACAAAAGAACGTAACAACGAACACAATAACAGAACTCATAAATAGTGAAAAAATAAACTATAAACTCTTAAAAAAGCATGATTTGATTCAGAAAAACTTTTGAAAATTAATAGGCCGTTACTTAGTTCAGTATTATTTTCTAAAACTGAAAATACTGTTTGCCATTTTTATAGAATGCAGAGGTGATATCGCATCCGAATATGGCATGAGCAAATAGAGTATTTTTTATTACATGTTCACTTAGTTCTGAACGCAGCTTGCAGATATTCGTTATTTTATCAGATTTACCTTAATCACCGGGTCTCATCATGTATACATTTTTTGTTTTGCAATGCTCAATAAGTAACGTTATTAAATCTGTATCTTGACCAACTATAACAGGGTTACACATATCAGCTGAGCAATCAGTAGCAGCTTTTACAATTAAATAATCAGCATCTGCATCCGCACATTTGACTGTGATATTATTTTGATTGAAATTTGATGTTAGAAGTTTAATTAACTGATCTTAATTTGACGCTGATACTAAAAATTCGTTTTGAGATATCTCTACTACTTTTTTGTGGGTCAATATTAATTTCTTTCTGAAATGCATTTTTAGCTTTTCTTTGATATTTTTTAAATTTAACGAAAGTGCTTTCATTAGAATAGCCATCGAAAATAATAATACAATTTAAACCATTATGATAACGAGCAAATGAAACACACTGATGAACAATATCTTCACATTGAGCCGGGCGTTGCCACACAACTTTTCTAAGGAGAAACCCCCGTCTATAACAAATTGTTTAGCACTTTCAGGCAAAGTTGGTGTAAGTTTTTCATCAAAATAAGAAAAAAAACTTGATGATGTAGTGCAATGGAACAAGTGGAGGGGGGACTTTTTGCTGGTGTCTGTTTTAATAGGAGTGTGTTTATTGTTGAGGGTCTGACTCAAGCAGCTTTCTTAGAGGAAGTCTGAGGGGGGTTTATACATCCAAGCAATTGAAAGTGTCGACCGGTGTCGCCATGAACTCGTGGTGGGCAGTAGATTGTTGAAGTGCGGCCGTGATGTTCCTGTGTGGACCCACAAAGCTATATATCTTTTTTTATATATATATATATATATATATATATATATACTGACATAGCAGCAATTGGGTGATGTGGCTAATATTTAATTTAACATAGGCCACCACAGAGTACCTGAAATAGCTCTCTATTACAGCACGAAGACTCCCAGAAAAAATACCACGAAGAAATCGAAAAACAACTGACAGGAGAAGAATTGGTCTGGATATCAATAGGTAATCAAAAGAAAAAATTGCGACAAGAAAAACGTCAAAAAGGGACAGGTCACCTATGAGCAAGAATTGATTGAAAACAAACCTAAAGAAAAGCCTAATAATGGAGCGAGACCCGTCAACAAAAGAGAGTTGGACCAGCGGAGAGGAACACAAAATAGAAGAACAACAAACTGAAGTACCTAGGAACAGACCTGACGAATCAACTAGAACGGAGAGAAAGAATAAAGGAGATAATCAAAAGGGTATACAGAGTCACAAAGGCAATTATACCGTTCACTAAGAAAAATAAACTATCATGGGACCTTACCAAATGTGTGTACATAGGCGTCAAAACGATGACATATGGAGTCAAAAGACGCGCCAACAACAAAAGCCAACAGAAGAAGTTTTTTGGGAAGAGCAGAAAGGAACATCGCCCAAGTCCTCTCGAAAACAATAAAACGAAAACAGCGACATAATGCATCTACATTATTAGGAGGAAAGACAATAAAAATTAAGTGTTCATTAGTTTTGAGATTTCACTTCTTTGGTGAATTGTATTAAGTAGATAAGAAGTTAAACCACCAAAATATGTCTGAATTAAAGTATCAGATGTTGGTGAAATACTAGCTACTCTAAGGAAGTTAATAAGAAAGTTCAGTTTAAAGTCACTGCTTAATATGCCTATAATGGTATAGTTCTGTAGTTTGTTATGATTAAAAAGCTGGATAATTTAGTTAGTAATCCATAACAGTGCCCTTGTCCCTTTTGCTGCAGTTTCGGAAGTACAGAAACATTTATATTTCTACCTTGTGTTTACCGGCAACTGGTAACAGCTCCTGGCGAAGTTCTTATAACTATCCTTTTACATCGTGACCATATACGGTGCGACTTCTTGTGTTTTGTGCGGGTATTTCATTGTTTGTTTTGAGAAACTACATCATTTTTGCGAGTGTACGTATTGTCTCTTAAAGACTGTTAATTTCTTGTTAAATACCTGTAAATAATTTTCGGAGTAGAGTACATTATTTTTTTTGTATATATCTTGTAGCTTAAAATACTACTATGTATTTCATTTCCCCTACGTTATTACCTTTATTTACGTTTACAGATTTGTTTATGATGTAAAATATCAAAATTTATGTATTAGTAAAACGTTATTATACTCTTCGCAAAAACGAAGAGTATATTGTATTTGATCGGCACATTTCTAAAACCGGAAATATCGCTCGTAGAGAAAAAATTTTCATATAATTGTGTTAGTGAACGAATTCTAAACAACATTCAAAATGTCCGTCCGTCCGTCACGTTTCTTGTAAGCACGATAACTCAAAAAAGAAAAATCCGATTGTACTGAAATTTGGAAAGTAAGTTAGTGTTAGCTAGGGGAAGGACCCTATTGTTTTTGAACAAAATCGATCAGTAAATAAAAATGTTATTAATGATTTCAATTTATGTTTTTGTAAAAATTTACATTTTTTACATTTTTTTACGTGTTAGGTAGTTCTTACGCTTTTGACTCGGAATCCAAGGGTCCCAGGTTCGAAACCCACATGTGGTATGGTATAGTTTTTTTTTAATTTCTACTTTATTTTACACTGAGTCTTTCACCAACTAAGTTCGTACTATAAATTTTAAAATGTCCAAAACTAACATTATTTACAAAAAACTGCGAAGAGTATCCTAGAGAATGTGTAACAGTTATATAAAAAGTTTAGTAAACCGACGAAGAGTACGTTTTTAGCTTGTTTAATATTTTCATTTAGTAATAACTACGTTGGCCAACTATTTATTTAGTTATCCATCTTTTTGAAGTATTTACAGTAGTTTTTATGTATTGTGGCCTTCTGCCAATAAATACGGATTTATCTTTGTAAGTTACCGTATATATGTACCTTTTTTAGTATATGATAAATCCGTCTGTCTCTCTGTACATCTTTCATTCTGTTTGATCTTTGTAACCGTAATCCAATCACATATTTTATTTACCCACCCTCGATTTGTTAATTGTTCTACCATACCTTTTATATTTATAATAAATTTTGTTATTGTTAATTAATTATTTTTTAATTCAAAAGTCCCTTATTTTATTTACGAATTGTACCTTATTATATCCCGGACTGGGAATTATTCTCTTTCTTTGAAGTAATACGCTAGGGTTTTGACTTAAATTAATAGATTCACTTTTGCTCATTTTTACCTTTAAAATATAGTTTTTTATAAAATAGCCGGGATACACTTTTTGTCTGTTTTTCTCTTTGACTGCAATAAAGATAATTCCCTTTCAGAAAATAACCACGTTATATCATCGACACAGATTCATGACGATGCATGACATGGACTGTACGTTAGGCTTTTTCTCTCAACGACAAATCATTAAAAGTGACATGAAAAAGTAACACGTAAAACTACAGTTTAATATTCAAAAAAGACCATGGAAAAGAGAGTTAACGCCGATCACTTAACGTCGACGTCGATTTTTCAACGCTTCCAAGTTTATTACTGAAACATCAACCTTAACATTTGTTTAACTATTTTATCGTACAACACTGACTGAACAGTCGACCATAAACTTTATATTAGGGTAGGAGATCGGGTACTAGTCCTTTACCGTATAATCAACATATTGATTAAATCATAAAAGTAAAAAAGGGATTAACATATTCGCCGATAAAAGTCCTGGGATCAGATACTCGATTAGAAAGGACAAAGAACAAAAGACTATTTCCCCAAAAAATAAAACTTTCTAAGTGGATGTAATTATCTAAATCTACTGCAATTTCGTTAATCGTTAGCGACTAATGTCACCTTGTAGAAAAGAATGTGATAAAAGTAACGATGGCTATAAGAAGAACGAGAAAATGTAAAAATTTCACAGACTAACATATAAGTTCTTATTTATAGTGGAGTAAGACTACAATGTGTAAAGAAATGTCTTGACACAGCAATTTTATTGCTTTTCCATTTTGCAAATATTGCAAGAAGTGTAACAAAAAGATTTAGAATAAATTCAACCCTTGGAAGATTTTTAATTTTCCTCATTTCTCTTCCACATCCATATAGTGGACTGGTAGTATAGAAATGGTAAAGTATAATTTCATTTTTTTTTGTTCAAATAAGCTTAGAATGTCATGAAACCGGTACAGTTGAATGGATTATTTTCGGCGACAACATTCCACTAGAAATTTTACTCTTGATTTCTATTATAACCTCAGAATACGAAAAATATATTTGCGCCCAAAAATTCCTGGTGCGTCAAAAGTTATATGCACTTTTTGACTCGCTTTCACGGATTTTCTACTTATCTGCTTAATATATCTTGTACTAGTAATCGAATGGGAATTTAAAAAATACTGGCTTATTTGAAAAAAAAATCCTAAAAAATCCTGTCCGATTTGTATTGGTTAATCCACCATCTAGGAAAAAAACAGTAACACCAAAAATGGCCGATTAAATGAAAATTAAATATCTTTTCGATAAGTTGGCAAAAATAAAACTCATCTTTGGTCAAATATAATGCACCAAACCCGGACGTCAAATAGAATGGTCAAAGATGGCGGACGAAATGAAATTTTTAATTCTTTGTCAAGTATCAAGGAGGCATTGTGCATCACTTTTTATTTTCACTTTAAAGATCTCATTTTTTGTTTTTTCGCTTATATCTCGGAAACTATGCGTCGTATGGAAAATGGTAATCTATGCAAAATTAAACATAATTAAATTTCCTACAAGAATGTCTATATTCATTTTCTTCCTGTGTGTTATAGTTTACGAGATATTCGCCAGCCAAAATAGATAATTAAAAAAAAAGTTTTAGGTACCTTGAATATTTCTATCAAAGCGGTTTGCCGTGGTCTGCTAATAAATCACAGTCACAAAACAGTCTTTATTTTACAACACTCGACGTATTTACTAACGTAATATTTTGTCGAAATCCATTCATTTCCTTAAATATACAGTGCGACTCACTTAAAATGAAGACGCCCTTATAATTTTTTTATTTTGCTTACGGTTTGAATCAAATTTTACTCAAGTATAGAATAAATTAGGATCTACTTATGACCAGAAAAACATTCGCCTGCTACAAAGGCAAAGCCACCTGTGGTACCAAAATATGCTGAAAAATATTAAAAATCATATTAATGGGTCTTGACGAATTTCACGTATCCACCACAAATTGAGGAAACTGAGGACCCACTTTGCCAGATGAGCTTATGTATGAAAAGTCCCCCATCCACAACCAAATCAAATTTTGGTGTATTTACGGTTGTGGCGCCGATCCGATGCATTTTTTAGAATTTTTAACATTCAAAATGTTTTTATTTTTTCAGCATATTTTGGTACCACAGAAGGCTATGCCTTTGTAGCAGGCGAATGTTTTTCTGGTTATAAGTAGATCCTAATTTGTTCTATACTTGAGTAAAATTTGATTCAAATCGGAAACAAAATAAAAAAGTTATAAGGGCGTCTTCATTTTAAGTGAGTCACACTGTATATTTAAGGAAATGCATAGATTTCGACAAAATATTACGTTAGTGAATACGTCGAGTGTTGTAAAATAAAGATTGTTTTGTGACTGTGATTTATTAGCAGACCACGGTAAACCGCTTTGATAGAAATATTCAAGGTACCTAACACTTTTTTTTTAATTATCTATTTTGGCTGGCGAATATCTCGTAAACTATAACACATAGGAAGAAAATTAATATAAACATTCTTGTAGGAAATTTAATTATGTTTAATTTTGCATAGATTACCTTTTTCCATACGACGCATAGTTTTCGAGATATGAGCGAACAAACAAAAAATGGGACCTTTAAAGTGCCCCCCCCGCTCACCACCTAAGAGTGGGAACTTTTGATATGTTCATCTCCAGACTAGTCCAAACAAACTTCCGAAGTCAATTTTCTGTCCCTAAAATTTCCCTCTACACCCTTTTTTGGGCATTCGTTGCCTGGCCTAACAATCGAAAAATAAAAAAAAAGAAAATTGACGCACAATGCCTCCTTGATACTTGACGAAGAATTAAAGAATTTTATTTCATCCGCCATCTTTCAGCGTTCTATTTGACTTACAGCATGCGGATTTAGTGCATTATGTTTAGGTGAGTTTTATTTTAGCCAACTATGGTGATATTACTCCTTCTTATCGAAAAGATATTCATTTTTTATTTTTTCGACTTTTTTTTTTTAATTTACAATAGATGTATTATATATGCTTATAATTCCATGTCCTTTAAATAAATCTAATTAAATACATCAAGTAAAATATCAAACAAAGCGACGGCACTGTGCATTCAAAAACACCAACGAGCCTACGCCATCTTAGTTCAGACGTCCGTGACGTCACACTGGGACTCTATTAGCGAGCAGACTTTACCTTGTTTATCTTTAGAGATAAATATTACAAAACGTTTAAACATAGCGGCTGGTCGAGAAATCTGTCCGTTCATTTTTGCTTAGACACCCACCCAGAAGTATTTTCAATACTAAAAAATTACTTTTGCAATACAATTCCTTTTTACGTGATTTGAACCCTTAAACTTTACTCCTCTATAATGTTACCTTGCAGAAAGGAGGAGAATAAAACTAACGTTGGCAATAAGAACAAAAGGTTTACATACTGACAGTGCAATATATAAGTTTTTATTTAATAATAATAGTGCAAGAAAACTGTATGAACTTGGTAGGCACTGGCTGCTTGCATATCTCTATAGTTTCAAGTAGAATCAATATTTGTGTACAAGAATGCAGATATGATATTTATTCTGGACAAAGTTTGTAATGCATTTATACTAGTTTTGACTTACGTGAGGTAGAGAACGAGGTTATAAATTCTCCGGAATTGCATCGTGGCTAGCTAGAACAGTTTGAGTTCTTCCAACAAGGGAAATAGAGGTAAACTATAAATTACGAAATAATTAATTGTTCTTGTATGTTAGACCATCAATTCATTTGTCTTGAACTTGCTTTAAAAAGTGCATCCGCTAGATAAAACTAACAAAATTTATTGTTTTCTTTAATTTAGTCAATGATTTCGACGTTGATCGAGAAATTAGGTGCCCATAGACGGAGGGATCGGTTACGATGCCGACCAAGTCCGTCGTTGCAGCACGTGTTAGTGGCAATCTACGAACCTGGTCATCGAAATATCTGAAGGCTGAGTACACAAACGTAAAGATTTTTCGTTCGTTCGTATTTGTGTTTGTCCTGAAATATTTATGTTAGAGTTATAGAGTGGTGTGTGTGCATAAATTTCAATGACACTGGTATCATACCAACTAGCCAGTCATTGAGTTATAGAGTGGACATGAGGAATAATTATCGAAATGTATAAAGAAAATTCCCGAACCAAACACGTGTCCATATTTGCCTTTCTCTAAAATCAATATTTTTACCCAATTACTTCTTTGTATTTTTCTTTGGTCTTTTTAACAATTTGGAAAAGACAGGAGCCTATGGCGACATTATTATTTTTTTTGGAGTTTATTCACATTACTTATACGAAAGTATGTCACGGAGTATTTTAAACAGGTTTAAACTATCAGGTCGCACGTCCAGGTCTGTCTAAATTCACAAAATTTAGCCAAATACTAAGAGTTCATGCCCCCAAACGACCTGATAGTTGATAACATTAAAAACTGGGTATTTGCTTTTGTGGAAACCAAACACCCGATACCGGTATTTCAGACGTGGTTGGCGTAACCGATTCCTCAAAAAATCGCGTCGTCTATGGGTGTACCTATGTAGATAATCATTAATGTAGTAAATTTTATTCTAAAAAAATTTCAACGATTTTGGTCAAATACCTACAATTTAACGGGAATTTCTCAAAATTTGATTAAAATCAATTGAAGACCTAAGTGGATAAAGGTGTTATGTGACATTTTTGAAAATTTTGAGATTTCTACACAAGCAACTATTTTAACTTATAATCTATCATTTCAATAAGTTTTTGGGATAATAAACCTTTCCTAAATGCGTTTTAATGTTTGAAAAAGGTGTTATGTACATATGGTTTTTATATAATTTAATAGATAAAGGTGTCATGATCACTCACCACCTTTATCCATTACTGTGCGATATTAAATTGTTACTCTCGATAAAGTTTGAGGCAACAGTAGAAAAATATTTGACACCAATTTATCATCTGTTATAGTATCTTTACCAATTTTCAAACTGATCGATTTTTTTGACGATTTTGCTTTTCCAAGCCCACAGTTAATAATTTTCCAAGTTTTTTCTGTGTGCTTTTTTCAGTTGTTTATATATAGGTAAGTTATCTTGATCAATGCCATTTTTTATTTTATTATACATATATCTAAGGTTCTGTCCTTCTAATATTAATTTTTTTGTTATCCATTGTTTATTTTTTGTATCATTATTTGCTATTTGCTATATTTTTAGTATATGTAAGGGGGCAGAACACATTTAGGCAGCTAATTACGTCTTTGATAAATAAACTGAAAGCATTCTTACATTTAAACTGTAGATGTAGTCCCAATTTACATTGTTTAACCGCCAATTTAATTCTTGTATATTTTCAGTCCTCATAATTCTTTTTCCCCATACCTAATTATTGTTTTGGCATCGTCAAATAATTTTAATGCAAGACTTAACTACAGATGCGAAGAAACAAACTCGGTATGCGAGATATTAAAAAAAAAAACTAAACTAGCCCCCCCCCCCCCCCATAAGTCGTCAAACCGGCAGTGTGTCAAATTAATTTTCATTAACACTAATAATGGCCCTTTGTGTATTGTAATTAAAATAAATAAGGAAAATTTACAAGCATATGTCGCGTGAATGAACGTCCATGCTTGTCATATATTTTACGATACCTACACTTTCATAAATCCAAAAATTTACTTTTATTACCTATTTCACACAGACTTTACTTCATAAGGGTAAGTTTATCAGCTCGCCGCTGGCGCCGCCTCAAAAGCGACACGCTCCTGCGATTTTATAATGTGCATTCATAAGAGGGCTTCACATGTTCCCAAAGGCCACTTGATTGGCAAACTTTAGTTGTGTAACATAATCAAAATGTTGTTAAGGGTTTTCACGTGCAGATTTAGGCACTTTTTCACTGACACAACATATAAGCCGACACGCTTCAGGCAATTTTATTACATAAAAGAAGTGAAAAAATACAGCCAATATTGTATACAAAGAAGCACTAGCTCAATTAAATTACCTCTGTACTGCTGCTGTTTTTATTAATTTATTTGATTTTTAATTCAATTAAATTATTTCTTTTGCTTCTGCACTTTCTTTTACTTTTCATTCTGTTAAAAGAAACTAGCAGAGGTGCCCGTCCTTCGTACGGGATATTATTTGTTTTATATAAACAAGTAAAGAGTTCTCTGGCATTGCAAAGATAGAGTTTGTCAGTAGATTAAAGCAAGGCTTCTTAATACGCAGTATTTTTATAGTATTACCTTCTGAAGTTAAAATTTTTGCTACATAAAATTAACCATGGGGGAAGCATGGTTCTCTTAAGACTGCCACACTTAAAATTTACCCTTGAGCTTTATTTATTGTAATACCAAATAGTTTTTTATGTAACGGGTACATAATATGGGACTTTATTGAACGAGTCTTTTGTTTATGGTCGAATGAAGCTGAAATTAGCAGATTTTAAGCTGGCAGGTTTTAAGGATTTTGCGCGGGAACAATGGTTCTCACGCAAAAATAAAAACGTGGAATTCGAGGTTGTTAAAAACGCTCTATTTTGATAGATATGAGCACGACAAATATTGTAGCATCACTTTTAAAGTTTCCATCGTCATGCTTTACCCAGCGGGGTTAACTTTAGCGTCCCGCGCGCGCTGTTTTCGCGCCGAGTACGACTTAAAAATTCTCTAAAAAAAATCCAGGCTGAAGGAAACTCCGGCACTTGGCATTTCGGTATATTTGGGCACGACAATTATTTTAATGTTAATTTCAGAGTTTCCTCCGCGAAAACAGCGCGCGCGGGATGCTAAAGTTAACGCTGCTGGGTAACAATATACGTTAAACTGGTCTTCACTGTAAAGAGTTCTCTGACACGCTTCGACCAATCACACTACGAGTAAAGCCAGACAATATTGCATTTTACCAAACTCTCGCTTTTACGTTCTAAGACTGTCGAGATCAGATGAAATGGTACAGCCATCTAGTAACACTAGCTTAACTTAACTGTGTAAACAGTGAATTTTTCAAGAATTATTATATTAAAGCGTTTATTAATATATATTTATCTACTCTCGTTATATATTGACAGTAATATGACACTCATTTCAATGTCATAATGACGTTGTTTATAGCACTAATGCGATATATATTTATCGCGCGCATTTTATAAAAAACAAGTTTGTATTCTGCAATAAAACTTAATACACACATTTTTGACTTAGCAATCAGTACTAGTTACACTATAAGTAATTAAATTAATTAGACTTTCACTGAATATTTCACTTATATTGTGACAAAAGTACTAAAATAGGTGATTATTTTATTCTCCAACCCAGCACTGACAAACGTCATTAGTTATGATGTCTGTCACTGTTAGGTTGGACATAACACCCCGCGGAATAGTTGGTTGGTCGATGAAGCGACCGACACCACCGGTTGCTAAGGAGATATCAACAAACAACTATTGTTATTAATTTATTTATTACTAAAAACATATTAGTCCAAGATCCCAGAGCTGCCAGACCTGTCATTTTAGCAAAGCTAATATTTTGACAACAAATAGTGTAATATCTAGTTAAGAACGTATGTGTATTTGCTAGTTTGAAAGCGGGGCCCTTTTGCAGAAAACAGGCACAAAAGGTACATAAGAATTTTACTCAGTACGTTAAAGTATGATAGCTGGTTTATTTTCCATGTGACACACTAACGACGTGGTGTCAACCTCCGAATATTAAGGTCCGAGGTTTGATCCTGAGCGTTTTTTTTTTCAACAAATATTAACTTATGATGGCGATTACCAAGAAAGAGACAACCGATAGGGAAATATTTATTATTTTTGGTCATAACTTTTTTCTTAGTACGTATATTTGAAAAAAACTGAGAATGCTCAGGGATCGAACCTCGGACCTTAAGATTCGGAGGTTGACGCTTACACCATGTAGAATAAGAAAAGACGTAGACATAAAAAAATGTGCTAATTTATTTGCCATGCTTAAAAGAAAATCGGAGATCTATAAGCCGAAAAATTCTAAAACTTTAACAATATAGAAACATATAACAACATTTCTACAAACAGCCGACAACGAAATATATTTGGATTTAAAGGTGATTTTTTTTTCAATATTCTTTTTACTTTTTCAACAAAATATTTATTTTTTAAGGTCTTACTGATTTTTGGAGTGGCGGGTGCCTGTAGAAGAGCAGAATTGACAAACTTATTAAAATAAGACGTTATAAATGAAGAAAGTTGCTTCAAAGTCCGAGTTGAAGATAGAAAAACAAACATTGATAGAGAATTTGTTATAACCCCAGGAGACATAGGTGTTGATATGATGGATACTGTTAAAAAGTATGCTGAAATGAGATCTCCAAATTGCACACATAATCGTTTTTTCGTTACATACAGAAATAAGAAATGTGTTAATGTACCGATTGGTATAAGTACAATTGGGGCAGTACCCTATGAAATTGCCAATTTTTTTAAACTACCCAAGTCACTGTTTCCGACGTTCCTCAACGTCAATACTTGCAAATCCTGGAGCCGACTTTTTAATGGTAAAAAGTAATGCAATTGCCTCTGCAATTGCATTACTTTTCCATCCATTGGTACATTGATACCTCCGAAGAAAATAAAAAGAAAACTGCAATTAAAATATAGGTGAGAGTACTTCATCAGCATCACAAAAGAAATTGGATGCTTGTACCACTGTTAATACAAAGGCAACGTCTTCCCAATCTGGAGTTAATCTCATAAATTATGTGATTAATATTTAAAATAAGTAGTGTTGATTATTTAGTGTTGATTTATTTATTACTTGTAGATATTGTATGTTGACAATAAATAATATAGATTAATTAGTAGTTTTTTTATGTATAAAAAAATGAATAAGTCGAGAGTAGATAAAATCTTGTATACTATACAGTGCCATACAGGCACTCGTCTTTTTACAGAACTCACTTTCGGTTCATTCTGTAAATTTCAGACGCGTGCTATAAAATACCTCATATGGCACTTATAAATAACTATTATGTATTTAATCCTTATTTTTAATTTAAGAAGTTTAATAATTAAGTTAAGGTTTGCTTGTTTAAGTAGAGAGAACATTAAGTGCAACGAATTATAATGTATAGTGCTAGTGCAGAGTTTTGATTTTCCGAATAAAGTGTTACCTGCTTTGTGATGGATTTCCATAAGTAAGTACATTTGTGTATTTAACATGAAATAATTGATTTGTCTGCTTCGTAGGCGTTTGTATTTAATTTTAGTTGTGAAAATTATTTTGTAATTACGTTAGGTATTATAAGCCATTGAAAGCTGTGTATAACTTGTCCTGAACCTATAGAAGTTCCACACAGCCTTGGCTTTGGAATTGGGAGTTGTCAACTTACGTGGTGTTTTTAGGTTATTTTAATATTATTATATTACTACGTATATAATACAATACTACAATTTACGTTAACAATTAGTAATAGTCCAGAGAAGATATTTATGGACAAAATTATCATAATAACTATGGCCTTCATGCATACTTTAATGCTCTGATAACTTAATAAAGTTAGTTTCCAACTTCTACAACACTATTAATGTCAACATTGTATGAATACGTTCTGATTTATACGAGAAAAATCTTGACCGATTTTTCCGAAGCATTATTTTCCTTTGTCCTATTGATCTGTACGCCTACAGAAACTTTCAAAGAAAAAAGATGAATTGGCACAAGGCATAGAGTGACTATAAATTCTTTGAAATGCAGCCCGACTCGTCTCATGATTATTAATAAAGTTCCCGAACCAATAGGAGATAAGTAAACTTTAAATTACAAAATAATTAATAGTTTTCGGTACAGATGTTAGAGCGGCTGCTCCAAACATAATTTATCTTAGGGGAATGTTTTAGTACAGTAAAATAGGTAGGTAGTAAATTTGCCATATAAAGGAAGAAATGGGGATTGATGAAGATTTGGGAAAAATATTGATTTTTATTTTCTCCTTTGGAAACTGATGAGTCTCCAGCTGAAACTGGGACAACTTTTTTTGGAAAATAACGATTTTAGTGAAAAAATCGTGTTTACCTTTTTTAAAACTGATAAATTAACTCCTATATAAAAAAGTCAATTTGACAGTCACATTTTGCCACTTTGACAGCGATAAAAAAGGTGCATCGTTTTTTATCACGATAAAAATGCCTGTTCCTCAAAAGCAGAGTATATCTAGTAGTCGCACGTCATTTTAAAATCTGTACTGTCGGCTATAATTTTTAAGTCTTGTGGAAACTATACTGTACGATATGAGTCGTTTTGAGAAAATTATAATTATTCTTAATTGTTGTTGTTCGTTCACATATGCTGTCGTTAATTTATCTTGCCAAAAATCACTCGAGCTTTTCTTTTATGGATAAATTTCTTTTTAACTCAAAATTTTTCCAATCAGTAATTTTGCTCGAAAAACTGACATTTGACAAAATCGCTCGACCTCCGGTCTCGCGATTTTTTCATGTCAGTTTTTCTCATAAAATCACTGATTGGCAAAATTATTTCGTTACAAAGAGAAATTTATCCGATAAAAAAAAAGCTCTTGTGATTTTACTGTTGATAAAATTCTCTACAATTTTATTTTTAACCGATTTCAAATATATTTAAAAAAGGAAAAGGGTGTAATTTGACCCGCATTTATGTTTTTTCTGGATTGGCAAATTATTTCTATGAAATCTTTTATAGTTTCCTCAAAAAAAAGATCTTAATTTTTGAGTGAAAATTAATTTTTCTTAATATTTATAGCAAAAAAATTGTGATTTTAGCTTGAAAAAGTATCTCAAAGTGGTTTTCATGAAACAATTCGAAAAATATCACATTTAGTGAAAAATGCTTAAGTTCAAAAGGAAAGCTTATATATTAAGAACGAATTTATTTCTATTTTTGCAGGATTAATAGTTTCGAAGATATGGAAATTTAAAGTTGGCGTTGGCAATGAAGTATTTAGTTTACATATTAAATTACTCAGAAACTGTATCACTTACGTAAAAAGTGCTAAGAATGAAAAAATTTAAGGTTATGAATTAAGCTTTCAATAAATTTTCCAATTATAAATAAATATATAAATAATTAAATTTCTTTATTTAGCACACAGGCTATTTGTATACAAAAGAGAGATACATACATATAATACATAGAAGACAACTTTAGATACAAACGTATGCAAAGGGAAAGAATACAACATTTAATACAAGCTTACACACTTACCCGAGACATAAATCCGTTACTAATCCAACACTACGAACATCTTTCATTTCGTCCGGCAAAGCATTGAAAAGTCTCAGACCGTCACCAAAGAAAATTTTCTGCAAATTACTGGATCTTACAAATTCAATATTATAATTATCTTTTGACCTTATATCATACTGGCGTTTTTCAGATCTTATCACCAGAAAATTTTGCAAGTACTTTGGAAAATTCTTATCTGATTTTATAGATTAAAGTGACATTTGCCTTATCAATGTTTTGCCTCACGGACAACCATCTCAGTGTTTTCAACATGGTTAAAATAGAGGTATATTTGTCACAATTTAATATTTTTCTCTTTATTTTATTTTGGAGTACCTGTAATCTATTTATATTTTCATTTGAACAGGAAATTAGTAAAGAAATATAATAATTAAAATGAGGTGACAGATGTGTTGAATATTAACAGTTTACTCCATTTTGACAGGCTCCTAGAAATACTATAGAAAAAAACAATGTTTTCCCTATTTTCTTACAAAGATAATCAACATTATGAGAAAAGGTAAGTTGCTGATCCGAAATAACTTCCAGATACTTTATCTCAGACACTACTTCAATTTTATTATTTTTTTATATATACATTAATATCATCTCCGGAGTATTTTTGGCAATTATGGCAATGTTTAGATCCAATTATCATACATTTTGTTTTGGCTGAGTTTAACTTTAATTTATTAACACATAATCAGTTATACAAAATATCAAGTTCAACATTTAAATTATGCACTATATCTTTCAGGTCGTACCCTGACACTAGACTAACAAACTTTACTAATATCATTTATGTATAACACAGTTCCCTGAGGGACCCCATTTATACTATCCACCGAGTTTGATATTTTGTTATTAACTTTACTTTTATGACACTTTTCTAAATAACTTGCCACCCATCTTAGGGCAGTTGATTTTATACCATATTTCTGTAATACCCACAATAACCTAGACCTATCTATCCTTTCAAAGGCACGCTGCAAGTCAACGAACACACTCCTCCCCCTCACCAATGTTTCTCCTCCCCCTCACCAATGTTTCTCCTCCATTGTCCACGCACAAATTGTAAAGCTGACTCGCACGAATTGCTTTTATAGCGTCAGAAACAAAAAAATTATGGCCAAAATATTGTGCGCCTTCACATTTAAAAAACAAAAATGCCGCCATTTTGTTATTGTAGTCAGCCAGTAAGTAAAAAAATTATTCTCAAATACTATTTTACGTAAATATATGGCATTATCTAGAAGCCCAAGTTATTTATTTGGCCCTTTAAAGCACTTGTTTTAGAAGAAATTCAACACGCCACATTGGAGTGGCCATTTTGAATTGATTCGTAACCAGTAATCCCAAAAACTTAAGTACATTACCTAAAGAGTAGCACTTTTCCTTAACTAGCGTAGTAAACTGTACAATTTGTTTTTACTGTAATTTTTTTCTAGCATACATTGTTTACTGTTGGTTTTTTATTACAAAAAACAATGATCGTGCAGTTCTTAGTATAAAAAACACGTAGAAAAGGTTTTTAGGAGCTCATCCACTCTACTAACATCAAAAGAACCAAATTGTGGGGAGCTTTGTACGCTTGGAAGAAATTGCTAAAACTTTTATTTTTCAAGGCATTTAAAATAACGTTAATTTTTGCCCCTTCCTCTGTAAAAAGTTGCCCAAGTTTCAGCTAGATACTCTTCGCTTTTTAAAAGACGAAGCAAAAATAAACATTAACTATTTTTTTTCTATTAAACTATTAACCCAGACGACAGAGAACATTTTATAATGAAACCTACAAAAACTTGCAAAATGAATAATTTTGTCTTCAATGAGTTGGTGAAAGTATATAGAATAATATCCTAAAAAGTTTACATGCCGCTCGGATGCAGAACATAAAAAAAAGTGAAAAAAAATCTGTTTCATCCATTTTTTCAAAATTTTTAAATTAAGTCAGGGTAGGAAAAGTTAAAAATACAAGTGGATAGACCACGTGTTTCTGAACAAAAAATGTCCTACTAAAAGTTATCGCTAAAGCCACGGTATTCCTGGAAAAAAATAGTGAAGTAACTTTGTCACTCTGTGCGGCCACGGGCACGGTCAAATGCATACTATGGAACCTCTAAAAATTCTTAGCAGTTCTATAACGTTTTTCTTAGTGAATATTAGGATAAGCAGTGAGTATGGAGGGAAAATATATAATTATGAACGCATACACAGACACCACACATTGCCGCTGAATCGCTCGCATGAATTTTTACCTGCTTTTATTGTATTGTATTTATTACACATTTCAGCTAGATCCAATGGATTTCTTATACATTTGTTAATGTATTGGAAAAGTTCCAGAATTTATATTTAAAACAATCAAAGATATTTTCATAGTTATAAGGATAAGATCGTGAAAATCGCAATTGAGAGGTTTAGAATAACAGAGATATAAGGGTATAGGTGCATGTTCTTTCATATTTGCGTTAACTACAGATTTGAATACCTAAAGTCTACCTTTGTTTGATGCAAAATAGATCCAAGTGATTTTTTGACTTTATATACGATCTCTTTAACAAGTAATGATTTATTATTGTGTACTAGAGATGCACCGGGTACCCGGCCCTTTTTAAGGGACACCCGGCTTCGTTGGATAACAAAACAGTACCCGGCCGAGTACCAGGTACTAAACACTCATTGTTTATTACTTAATATTATTTGCAATGTCAGAAATTAATTAAAATTAAGTTATCATTAATCACCGGCGATGTCTGTCAAACCTGTCAACTGCCGATTTGACTAATAAAGTTAGGTTATGTTACTTTTCGCATGATACGATTCCTCAGTGAATACCCGGTACCCGCTGTGTAAATTTCAGGTTAAACCCGGCACCCAGCGTTTATAAAAACAACTACCTGGTGCATCCCTATTGTGTACTACAGAAACAAAAAAGGTCGGGATAAAAGGGTGTACTTATAAGAGCATTTTCAAATTTTTCTTTTATTTTTATTATTTTTTTTTTTTTGAAATATATTAACTACAATACAAAACAAATTAAAACAAATTAAACAATAAAAAAAAACCGGTCCTAAATTTCTTCTGGAATTTTTAAAATTCATTCAACTTCAAATGCGAATATCTCAGAAACGTAAAAATTGCACTTATACTTTAGGCCCCTCAATTTTTTAAAATGATCTGATTGATCATATTTTCGAAAAAATGCATACAAGTAAACGAATTTGTGTTTGAACATTCGAAAAGAATAATTTTTTCCGAAATAGTGATATTTTATTTTTTCCAATGGGTCAAGTTCTCGGCAAGTTACAGCGTTCAATATATGTATTTATCAAGAAAATCATCAAGGAAGAAAATTAAAATGATTTGAGGTGTACTTTTTTTTGAATCCGCGTTACTACAACTTATTAAACCATAATAATCATGAAGTGTACATACTTCTTAACATTGGGTTGTTGACGAATTTTCAAAAATGGTGAAATATGGTAGTGGAGGACTTAATTTAGTTATATATTTAATTTGGAAGAAAAATTCTTAGCGCAACATATTTTAAAAAATTGTTAAACTTCGACTATTTGAATGTGCCGCGAAAACGGTAGTGACATCATAACGGCAGTTAGATGTGAACTTATAAGCAGAACAGATGAAGACGAATAAGTTGACATTGCTGACAAGAAAGAAAATAACCTCATATGTCAATAGTAAATTTGACGTTTAGCTAGCAGTGATTGATGTTTGCAGTTATTGTTAATATTTTTTTACAAAACGACTAAGGCAGTACCTATATCTGTAAAAGCTAATTCTGACATTCTACTTGCGGTAGATATATTTATGGTCAGCGAATTTTTAAAAAGAGACGATCGTTTTGACATTGCAATGGTTTGAAGTGCAAAAGCTGCAAGGTACTTACGTTACAGCTGCTATAGACAGTACAAACTATTGTAATTTCTGCAAGAACTTCCTTTATCTTATCTTATTAATATTACATAATATGTCTAATATGTATTTTCTTATTTAATTTAGATGAATTTGTTAACTATACTTTGTATTTTATTAAATATTTCCTTTTCATTGTTTTATTTCCTATTAACTATATACATGCGTATCTAACTGAAAACAACAAAATAAGTTTATCTACTAAAGGAATTATTTATTATCCATTGATACTGACTTCTAAGAAGAGTCAGAATGAGACTTACGATGATATCAAAAAAGGTAAGTACTTTATGCTAGTATCTATCCAAGCAATAAACAATGATATGTATTTATAACACACATAATTCAAAGGGCATTTATAACTACAATCCAACGCATTCGTAGCCATTTCCGACTGATTGTGTTCACCGACTTTAGACGACTTTCACAGTTTGTTTCATATAGTTTTTCAACGGCGAGTTTTTAAATTTCCTTTCTTAATTTATTGATCATCCTAGTATTGTGGGGCGTCTAGGGAGCTTTATAAATAATCAATAGCTAACAAAAACAAATGCATTTTATTCCAACATAAACTAGATAAAATACATAAAAACAGATTAAAGCCATTTCCCTCCTTTTAGGAAGTCAAAGCATAAATAACATTCTAATCTAGAGCCATTAAGAATACAGTAATACACCCTGTTTTATCCACCAGTTTGGCGGGTAATTTAAATTTGTAACAACTAGAACGCCACAGAAGTCTTGTAATGCGGCCGTTTTTCCTACAACATAAACCCATATTAAAAATCAAATTTCTACATTAAGATACAACTTACCACAAATAAAACGCTTAGAATACATTGTAATTTGTTACTTTACTTGACATTGAAATGGTCTCCACAATAAGAAGACTTGGTCTTTCTCTGGTGGCTTTGAATCATTCATTATTACGTTTAGCGTTTATTATTGGAACACAACAGTTTTTCTGGTGAATTGGTGGTATTATTTACATAGTACGGCAGAAAACACTATTTGTACTTATATTTATCCATAACTAGATGCTATACCGAATTGTAACCTATGAACGTCAGTTGAATTTGACGTTAAATATGTCAGATTAAACTGTCGTGATTGTCTTTTTTCTCTGTCGCTATCAGCGAGTTTCTAAATTAGTACCTGTTTCTCGTCGTTTTATAACTAACTTCTCTACAGACTGCCGTTATTATGTCATCTCCGTTTTAAATGCATGTATTTTTGTAATTAATATTATAATATTATAAGACTTTCTTTTCAACTTCTACATGTTTCTAATGATTTTTTATGAATAATTGTTATTGTTTAACATAGATTCTCCTCAAATTTTAACTTAGTGCAACAACCCAATTCTCAATGAAGAAGAGTTTTTTTGAAGGGATTTTATTTTTTTTTATATTTTTTTTACGACGATTGAATTCGGGCGTGATAATAAGTATATTTTTCCCATTCATCCTTTGTTCGTGTTGTTTAAAACAAAGAAGCATCAGAAAGTCACAATTTCCATCTGTTAAATGAACCAACACTCATATAGATTGAAAAAATTTTGGATGAGAAAAATTAGTTTTTCACTTTTTTTTTATGTTCTGCATCCGAGCGAAATGTAAACTTTTCATGTAAATGTATATTATTCTATACACTTTCACGAGCTCATTAAAAAAAGAATTATTCATTTTGCAAGCTTTTGTAGGTAAATACCTTCATTGACCGGGCTATTTAGAAGTAGCGCTCTTAAGTCTAAAAGTGGCAAATTGAATATAATTCTGTCAGTAAAATCACTCACCGTATAGCTCCATGGCTGCGTTCTGCTTGTTGCGATTTGCTGTGCTGGTGGCGTTCGTATTCGTGTACACGTGACTGTTTCTTGCCAGAACTTTCCAAAGCTTCATTTTCACTTGCTCGGGGTGGTTAAATTTAAACACTGCTTAAATTCATTACTTTAATACTTTATGCCTAGAATTTTACACTTTGTTTTTGTCTATTCTTGTTCCGCTGTGCACCATTTTCTCCTCGTTAAACATTCTCGTTTAGAGAACACTTATGTTCTGTCTTTGTGTGCAATACTCGCGGATTACGCGTTATTTATTAAGCGGCTTTGGTGTAACTTTCCGCATTTGAACCAGAACGGGTGATTTTATCGAAACATATTCTTTATTAATTATATTTAGACCGCGTGGAACACCCACCTGAAAAAGAAACAATATTTTAATAAATACATCCGTGTAAATCATGTGGGGCAAAAATATGGACCGCACCCAATTGTGAGGACGACACAACTTAACTACTATACAAGAATAAGAATATTAATACTTTGTTATCCAGAGTGCACGAAATTTAATTCAAATCAATCAATGATATATGAAAATAAGACAGAAACAACGATTTTTAGTTCATATTATAGTGGACGAAAATAATATCGTATATCCACGCCTGTGTTAAACTAGATATTCTTGTTGACAATAAATTAATATTGGGAAAACATGTCAATTTACTATTGTAATAAAGTACCAAAAAATATAATTCGTTTGGAAAGTAGTATTGTGAATAGTATAGCAGACGTATTGTAGTCAATTTTTCATATTTAGGAGGAAAATTTACGCCAATGCTCCCATGGAACAAGATCAATATACAGGGTGCAATTAGTTTCATGTAAAAAAAAACTGGTGGTGGGGAACGAATAGATAAACAAAAAAAAACATATAACATGCGGTCCAAAAACCATAGTTTTGGAGACAAAAAATAGACAAATATTTCGAAAATTTAATAATAATGTTTGAGAACCGCTGGAATATTGGGATAGGCTTTATATCGTCGCGTCTGGTCGAGCATGATAATATGACATTTGTGCAGATAGGTATTAAGTACGTCGGCGTCTTTGGCGATGTAGTAAAGATCAAAGACGCCCGATATTTTTTGAGTGCTTAGTAGATCTGAAGACCTTGTGATATTCTAAAGCATTTTAGTTTTACTTTACTTACTTGATTAAGCACGTACGCACGGCCTACCCGCTCGTTGTTTTTGTAAGTTGCTTTTGAATTTTGGGCCACTCTATTTTAGTTAAGATTTATTTTATTGAGTTACCGTCAAGTCGTTAAGTACTTGGTTACGTACAGACACAATTTACTTGTTCGTTCTTTTTGTGTTTCTTTTGGATTTTTTTCTTTATTGACAACGTTAGTTGATAGTTTGTGTGTTTAGTGTTGAACGGAGTGCGTATGTCCTTAGTTCGACATGCCGAAATGTGTATTGATGCAGATGCAGGCAATTTCGAACAATTTATATATATCAACGATAATTTATTGGTAAATTCTAAATTTCTCGAATAGGCCTGTCCACGTCATATTGCTGTCACTTTCAAATCAAAGACGCTGCTGGGTTATGTATAAGCTTTATTATTATGAACAACTTTGGAGGTTTTATGGCAAATTCAAAAGAATTGTTCTGTTATTGGGTATTACCTGTTGCCACGAGCCTTTTGGTCAATAGCCCAAAATTGACAAAATAACACACACAAAAATATGTTAATAAACTTTAGCAAAGTGATAGTGTTTGAGCTGCAGAGGCTCGCAACATGTGTGCCGAGAGCTAGCTCAGTGAGAGAGGTTTAAGGTTGACACTACCAAAAAAAAATATAACATAATTATCAGAACTACAAATATATGCATAAAGGGAGCCACTAACAAAACAAAAACTGCAACCTAGCTAGAAGGCTCCCAAAATTGTCAAGGGTACCCAAACACTATCTTTTAATTCCAAAATGAGGCATTAATTAAGAGGGTAAGTTTTATCATGGGGTGAATTAAAAAGGAAAAATCAAATTATGGGCAATAAGTTTATTCAATTTGGTGACATGTAGTCAGGTGATAAAAAAATTAAGTAGACAGCCGTAAGATTACCTATCGAAGTAATATTATCAAAATGTTAAATACTTATTAATTTTCTTTACCGTACGTGATATCACGGAAGGTTCACAAATTTTGACCTTATATAATAATCAGTAAATGTACATTTAGCCTACCTAACAAATCACTCTGTGTGTGTATAACAACCCAGTTAAATAATGGTAAAAGACTGGCCCCGTTAATAACTACAGAATATTTTGCCAGTTAAAAAAAAAACCCTATATCTATAACCAGTTAAATAATGATAAATGTCTGGCCTTATTAATCGTAACAAAATATTTTGTCAGATAAAAGGAAACTATATAGGTATAACGCACCAGTTAAATAATGATAAAAGACTGGCCTCGTTAAGCTAATCACTACAGAATGTTTTGACGACTAAAAGGAAAAACTCGTAAATTGCCTCAAATATGAAACTAATCTTAATAATTGATGTTATCAATAACACCCCCCATAATAATAATCTTATTTACAATATAAAGTATGGACGATACATAAAACTTTAAATTTCTTTAGCAAGGAAAAGGGTACTTAAATTTGTGAATTTAACAAGAGATATATAATTTAATGATTTCCACAATAAATGTATTAAAATGATTTTTCTTGAGTTTTGAATAGCCAAACGAAAATAAAACAAAATATATTATAATATCTAAACATTGATCATTGAATCGATCAAGTCTATAATCACTCATATACTACATAAACACCTGTAGGGCAAAACTGCCTTCCGGAGAGATCCTTGTCCCTCGTAGAGAAACTTCCGCGTCGTTCCGGTTTACCAAAGAAATCCAATTCACAATCCAAGATGATGCATAAAGTCGTCGTCGTTAAAATCAATCCGATGACCACAAGTGGTGTACAAGACAAACACTGAAACCCAGAGTTTCTCCTGCACGTAAATGGTTGGAGCCAAACAAAACTAGAGTAAGTCCATACCCATGGTAATGGAACTTCCAACTAACAACGTTGGGATAAACGACGTAAAATCGAATAAAACGAAGTATAAATGAAATGGAAATTAAGTAAAGTTGAACACATAAACGTGAAAAGGTAAAATTTGAAATTTAAATTGAAAGAGAAAACTGCAATTAAAATTGCGAGCCCTGAAAAAAAATACAGGTATGCAAGTACATATATAAAAAAAATCAAAATCCAACTTACTGAAAGATGGAGAGCGGCTCGAATCGGTGATCCATTTGGATATGATTACAACAAAATGGCTTTCTACAATACCAGGAAAATAGGTTAGTGGAACACGTGCTCCATAGGTTAACAAAAAAAAATGCTACTTACAATTTCTTAAAAATCCGTCAAAACGAACATTGTGCGGCGTCCAAAATAACCAAAAATGCATACACAAATTAGTGAACTTTCAAGATCCCATAATTAAATTAAATAGAAAGCCTATAAAAGGCAATTAAATAGAAAAATCCATGAGATAAATTTTACCAACGTATCTGGTTAACCATTTGAGTAAGAACTGATTTTCTAGAATGCGTTCGAATGCGCCTGCGCGGGCGTTAAAATTTGACCTTAGGAACTGCTCTTTACACCAACGTGTAATACTTTATGCCTACTCTTGGTAGTGACAATAGCTTTAATCCAGAATTAAATAGGCAAGCTTACTTTTGACATGTAACACTGTTGGGCAATAAAGGCATAATTATTATTATTCTTATTGGCTGTTTTGTTCTGATCTGTTTATTATTGTTTACACTGATTTCTATAGAAGAGACCAAAAACTCGATTTTTAGTTTGGAAAAAATTATGCGCGCAATTCCTAAAGAAAATCAGTAAAATACACATAACTATTTTCTGTTATCGTATCTCGGACGTTTTTTTTTTTTTAACTATTTAATGTCGATCTATTTCCGCTACCAGGGCCTATCACCGACGCCAGGAGACGAGCTACCCCCAACCTGGAAATTTTGCTGAACCTCTTCCCTCAAGAAGAGTAGGGATCTTTTACTTGCCTAACATTTAATAGACAAGGGACCGCCTGCTTTACATCCCCTCCGAAGGATGGTATATCCACTACGTAATCCTCGTCTGAAATTACGTAACTTCCGAATATACACTCTAGAAGGTGGGACGAGAACGCTGTATTTCCCAAGATGGGTACCCCATCCAAGTACTAACCGCGCTCGACGTTGCTTCAACGGAATATCGACTGATATTCACATTGAAGTCGCCTCTACGCTCGCCCCTTTCTCGGATGTCTAACTGCTCGTTTTCTAATTTCATGAAATAATTACTCATTTTTTAATCTTTTAACACAGAACACCCATTTATGTAACAAATGTTAATAAATCACATTTAAATTTTATAAATTATAAACAACAATAAAAGCTTCAATAATTTTGTTCCAAATTAAAAAACATGTATGTAAACAAATCCTCTATTTAAACTCCTGAGGCCATCCTGTGCTTGCGTTCTACATAAAGAGTTAATGGATTATTTACATTTATAATTGTATAAAAAGTTCGATTAAAAGCAGGCCCATCAAAGTGCAGCGCTTCTTTGTTTGAGACCGAGGCGCAGCGAGGACATAAGTCTCGACACTTTTTTTATGACTTTTTAAAAGTAAGTAAGAAACTTGGATGATTCTGAAATGTCTCCTATCTTAACATTCAAATTTTCACCTAGGTCAATTTTTTCAAAGTGCCCTTAGGAGAAAATAGTCATATAGGTTATTTGTTTGTCTAGTCGGTCTCCATTACCAGTTTTTTTAATGACATGAATCATATCCTGAATATTCTAGTTCCAGATCTCCTTATAATACATAGCTGTACCATAGTTCAAGTATCACAAGTCGTTCCAGAGCGATCGTGCGCACAAAAAAGTAATAGACAGACAAATCGGCCAACAGACAGACAGATATATTTTGCTAAAATTGAAATTTCGACGTTTGAACAATTTTTTTTTACCGTCACTATACTTCCACGATGTAAAAGTGACTGTAAAAATTATTTGTAAAAAAAAATTTTTGTGAAATGGATGATATTTATAATATATTTATATAATATATTTATATAATATTTATTGTATGTGTTTTTGTTTTTTCTTTCGCACTTTGTTTTGCTTTACTATTGCTGACTGTAATCGTTTATTTTTATATATTTTTTTGTATACAACTTTGGCTGTATACAGGGTGTTTCAGCTAAAAGTCCCTGGGTCATTATCTCGTAAAATAATAAAGATACTCAAAATTTGTAAATCGCGGATAAAAATTAGTTGCATTTGAAAAATTCCGAAAATTATAAAAATTTTCAAAATATGTAATAATATAAGAAGTATGGAATATAATTAGGTAAAAGTTCTAAATAATTGGTGTTCTAAACTGATAAACAGAAAAGTTACAGAAGTTTTCAAAATTTACAGAGACAAAAAAGTGGAGAAAAAAATTCATGCAGCTCCAAAATGGCTGGTATTTACAAAATTTTTTACATAGTCAAAATTATTCACAATTTATTCATTAATCGTATGAATCGTGTTTCAAGGTTCCAGCCATCGAAAAATAATTTCTCATCGCAGCGCCATCTCTGTGCACTGCGAAGGAACAATTCTAACTGCAGTTATTTAAGACCTTTTTTGGTGTCAATTATACGCGATTTGCAAATTTTAAGTATCTTCATTATTTCACGAGATAATGACCCGGGGACTTTTAGCTGAAACACCCTGTATACATTTTTTGCAATTTGTTCTTGAGTACTATTTTTGTTTTCTCACTCTGACTTGTGTAAAACAACGTTTGTTATATGCACAAATAAATATTATTATTATTATAAATGTAAAGTATTGATAGACGTTATTAATATCAGACTGGTAAATCAGGATGTCGATATTTTTTTGATTTGTTAATTTTCACATTTTCTCTATCCGTATGTTTTTCCATTTTCATTCATTCAAATCGTTTCCAATATTAATCAAGTTCGTAATCGCAGTGGAAACGTCGGGGCGTAATTATTACTACTTGTGTAGTAAATAATTTCCAGTAAATTTATCACTGGCGTAACCTAGATTAACTGTCGAGTAGTTTTTAAAATAAATCACAGAAGTTTTATCGATATGGCTTTATAAACAACATGATATTTTATACTTTGTGATAAATTCGAAGATAAGACACCTATAACTTTCTAAGATTAATATAATATATAAAGTTGATATAAGAAAGTCTTAGAAGGAATATTGCAGTTGGATCGAAAGTAGTAAAAAAACAACTATGGCAATTTGTTAAGTATATAAGAAACAATAATGGCATACTAAATACTATGATATATAAAAAAACCGCTGCCTAAGGAATCACTACTTCCACATCCAGATTTTCTATCCAAGTCTCTCACAATGAAATCACATTTTGACTATACTATACTACTATACTATATTTGCACTCCACTATGTGGAAATAATTGTTTATGGAACTTTAATAATATAATATTTGAAAACGTCTACCCCAAAAACCCATAAAACGATATGCCACATCGGTAGTGGGGGTGGGAATGGTAGTGGAGGTGGATGAAGTAAAAAAAAATTGAGGCCTTTAGTTCTTGTACACACACTAAATCATAATTTTCACCCCCATTAATAATGGGGTGGGGCGACTATTTACCCCTACTTACCCCAATTTACCCCCAACCTTGAACGGAATAAGATCAAAATATAATTTAGCTAGGTCTCGTTAAAATACATACGTGTACCCAAGTCAATATCTTGAACGGTTCCAGAGTAATCGTGTGCATAAAAAAAAGTTACAGACCGAGATACAGACATTTTCTTTCGCTTAATCTTAAAATCTCGACGTTTCATGACATTATAATCCTGTTTGAACAATAAAGATTTTCAAAAAATGTTTTTGCATTACTATTATACTTCCACTGGATGTAATAGACTATGACCTGATTCAAAAAATATTGCAGAAAATTTTAAAAAAATACCAGTCAAGATACCCTAACCAATATCTTACATTTACAGTAATTCGCCGAAATTGAGGAACTTAATAGTCTTAAAAAAATATAAACTCAAAGATACTGTCGGCTCTGCTTCATTCTTTGTGATTGTGTTTGTCTTCTTTTAGCACCACTTACCATAATATTTAATCTTTGTATTGAAACATTTACATATTCCTTTTTCTTGAAACTCTCTAAAATAATACACGTATACAAGAAAGGTGGAAAAAAAATAAACTGACAATTATAGACATTCATTATTAATGCCTTGAAATACTACTTCATGATTTTTTTCACACCAAAACAGCTAGTTTCATGATGCGAAAATCCACAACTACTAACTCACCCAATCGCAGTTTCTTGATTAGATAAATTTTGCCTGTCAAAAATTTTGTTTTTTCAAATCTTACCTTGAAGACAGAAATCAGTTTGTACAATGTTCACGTCAACAATCTACCGATATATCTGTCACTTCTGGGGCCCCTCGATGATCTATACTGAGACCACTATTATTATTATTTTATATATACACCAATTCTGGGATGATACTATCCCATTGGTGGTAAATGTTGCCCCAGCAGTAAATATGACGTTTTTCAGAAAATTCATATTGTTTAAAAATTCACACTGGGCCCAAAAACAGAAATCCAATCTTCTATCTGTATCACCATCTTCTAGGATATGTAAAAATTTTGACTTGAATGCTCTTTTTCTATGTTTTTTCAAACAACGCTAAACAATGTTCTTACTAATATTTAGATTTAATGCTGCTTGCCTCATACTATACGTTGGATTTCAATTTGCCGATTTGGTAAGTTATAATTCGTTGGTCTTAACTTACACACATTTCCTGTATTGTGTTATTGATGCTTGCAACCAATTTATGATGAATGGGAGGCTGACGGCCAGGATGCCGTAAATTAAATTCAACAACAGCTAACGATCTGGCATCAGAATATCTCCCAATCATGTCTAAATCTGAGTTGATATGACGAATGGCTGAACTAAGCGGATCATAAGTAAAAGAGTAGTATACTTGCGTATCATCAGCGTATAGATGCGATTGACAGAATTCTAAATGCTTGTATAGATTTGTAATATAAAGGGAAAATAGTAATAATATACTACCCTGAGGAACATCCTTATTTATACCAATGAATTCGGAAAATTTGTTATTTAAAACAGTGAGTGCTATGTCGCTGACACCAAAATATTTAAGTTTAGTTCTCAGGGTAGTATGATTCTACTACGAAAATAGTTTTTAAAATTATGCTATTAACATTTCTATAACAAACCATAAGTCGACATAAATAGTCGAAGCTAGTTAATCAACAATAAATGGCATTATAAATCATGACTTATAGTACAGTCACTGAAGGTTTTCACCTCCGATTTCGTTGAAGCTGCATCGATTTTCATGAAAATTTGTGAGTAGTTAGAGGATACCTCAAGAAACAAAAGTGACATAGTGCCAACTTGCGCTTTTACCCTGGGGGTGGATGCCACCCCTTCTCGGTGGTGGAAATTATTTTATGAAAAATAACCCCAGGAATCGATATAGGGACCAATTCTAAGCAAAATTTGTTATATAAAGTTATTAAAATAAATCAATACTTTTTGAGTTATTAAAGATCAAAGATTTTGATTTTTCGTGAAAAAAATGCATGTTTTAAAGCGGTTTTTCATAAATAACTCAAAAACTATAAGTTTTTACAAAAAAGTTGTCATTACCAAAATTGAAGCTAATAAAAAAATGAATAAATTCCTTCCTTAAAAAACCTTTTAATATTAATTCAAAGTGAGCTATAGGTAATTGAATGTATATTTTTTTTCGGCGAGTACTCAAATCTAAGTATTCAAGCTTAAATAATGGGAAAACGATGCATTTTATAAAATATACTTACTGAACACTTTTTAAAATACTCAGAAATACCTATCAAATGAGCTGTAGAAGAAGTTGATAGCATCAAAATTAAGCAAGTTATGATGAATTTCGAATTTTTTAGGAAAAAGTGAAAAATAAAACCTACGCCATTTCCACAAAAATTAAAATTTATAGTAATCCCTATAAGACTTTCTTTATTTTAGCATAAGTAATGACTTTAAAAATTTTGACCGGTTTAGAATGCATATTTTTGAAAAAAAAATATGATTTAAAAAAATCAGAATTTTTCAAATTTTCGTAAATTTCATTTTCTTTTGATAATAACTCCAAAAATACTCGATATATGTAAAAAATAATAGAGAACGAAATTTTAGTTTTTTTTTTAACAAAGATTTTACTTTTTTTTTATTTTTGTAGGATAAAAAATAACCGAGATAGAAACGTTTAAAGCCTAAATTTTACTGCGAGAACCATGTAACCGGGGCCCTTTTATCTTTTAAAAAATAAGGGTTTTAAAAGATTAAATTTAATACGATCTTATAGCATTTGAAATTACCTTTCAAATGGTTTTTGGATGAACCTGATATCATAAAAATTAACGGAGTTATTGTAAAAAAAACCAATAAAAGGGTGCGGCGCTTCTTGCGGATGTCGAAGAGTAGGGTTATTTTGCAATGCAACCTGCGGATCATGCAGTGGGGACAATTGCCAAAATAACCCTCCAATTAATGAAGAAGGAGAAGTTGGTGAAGAGAGCTCTGATGAAGAGTGAAAAATTAAATTTATTGTACTATTAATATTTGATTAATTTATGAAACATTATTTAAATAAAAAATGAATAAACTTCATATATTTTAATATTTATTTTAATACATTTTCCTCTTAACTAATAAATTAAATTTTTATAAGTCACATAAGCACTGAACAAATTGTTTCCAACGTTAAATTATGCTTTTTCATCAATTTGTGCACGAAGGGTAGTTTGGGGAATGTGGAAAGAATAATATTAATAAAGTTTGAAATATATTAATAAAGTTTATCATAAGTAATAAAAAAGATTCTAAATAATTAAAGCTATTAAAGCTGATAAAAAAAAATTTCCATTATTTTTATGACAAGTGGTAGTTTTTAAGGGTGGAAAATTTCGCAATAAATAAATAACTACTTTAATACTCAGTAAATGAGATTTCAATTCAGTAATGTATTATATTCAAATGATTAAAGTTTCTTGAAACCAATTTTTTCAATGATTCTGGATTAAGGGGGTGGTTTTTAAGGGTTGAAATTTCACAGTCAACCAAAAATTATATCATAAACATTAAACAAACCGTTTGTGTAATGTTAATATGCGATTTCATATTTCAGAAATACAAAAAATGATTTTTTCATGATTTTCGATTTAAGGGGTGGTTGCTAAAAGGGTTGAAAAGTTAATTAAAATCATAAATCATGCATATAAGTGTTGAAAAATATTTATTCCATCTAATTAAACGAGATTACTTACGCCAGAATGCTTAAATCTGCATTTTTTCCCATTTTTAACAAAAGAGGTGGATTTCGCCCCTAAAATGCAAAAAGCGCAAGTCGAGCATATGTCACTTTTGAAGTTGGTAAAATATACTCAATCCCAAATTTTCATGCAAATCGATGGAGGTTCACCGAAATCGGAGGTAATAGATGATTTTTACCATCATTACTATTACGCATTCATATTTATCGAATAATAAATGATTAATTTCTACTCCATAGAAACGCATTAACGGTATTTTAGTCACTTTGTTATAATATTCAATTTATTGGTTCAATTTCCATTATCACCGTTTGATCAAATATTAATTCTTGTTCAATTTTCAATTAACACAACTAGTAGATTACTTCTCTGTTACCATTATTTTAATAAAAAAGGCAAACAAATATTAATTATTTCTTAATGTAGTTGCTACAATGAGCCTTTTTAAAATCAATGTTGGTTTTCCGAATGAAATTATTTTATGCAAAATACATTTTCTCTTTCTGCTAAAAAAATAACGTAAAGAAATAAACATTACCAAGGTGAAAATAAGTTAGAAGACAGAGCGGAAAATTATCACGTTCTTTACACCAGTACCTGATGTAACAGAATACAAGATCTGCATACTCACGAGTCATAAAAGTTAATATTTACGAATATAAATATAGGGTGTACTAGTATGAATACGAATTTTCAATATTAAAATCAGAATTGTGAGAGCCATATAAAAGCTAAAAACCGACAAGGCAGCAATTTTAGCATTACTAAATGGCAATCTAAATACAGGTAGAGACCGTTTAGGCTTGCGACCACGGGGTCCCGGGTTCGAATCCTGACTAGGATATGGATGCTCAGTGGCGTTTTTTACGTCTTGCCGAAACGGTAGCAGTGTGCTAGACCGCGTTTGTGTGAAAGACTAGTCGTACTGCTCTCTTGAGTTCGACTCTCAGCGGCGGCAGATGGCAATGTCGCAGGGAGTCGGCAATGGAATAGCTATAGCTAAATTCCATCGGTATGTTAATATAAATAAGGCGCAAAAAATATATATACAGGGTGTTCTTCAATGACCTACTAATATGTTAACATGTGATTCCTTAGGCCATTTTATGAAGAAAAGTTCATATGAACATATGTCCGCAACGACTTAAATTTTTTGCTTAGTTAAGTAGGATGGCATCATTCCATTTTTAATTTTAAATATAAACATTAATGCATTATAAACAATTCGTTGTTCAATAATCATGAAATTCAGCACACTTAACATTGCATTGATTGGTGTATATTTACTACAGTTCAAAATAGCTCTCATGCCTCTATTCTGAACCTTTTGTAGTGTTTGAATTTGTTGTTTATTAAGGAAAATAAATGAAGTACCGCAGTAATCAATATGTGGGGCAATCATAGACTTAAAAACCGCTGCCTAAGGAATCACTACTTCCACATCCAGATTCTCTATCCGAGTCACTCACAACGAAAAAACTTTATATGTGAAAATAATTGTTTATGGAACTTTAATAATATAATATTTGAAATCCTCTACCCCAAAAACCCATAAAACGATACCCCACATCGGTAGTGGGGTGGGGGTGGTGATAGGGGGGTGGTAGTGGGGGGTGGATGAAGTAAAAAAATATTTTGAGGTTTCTGATTCCTGTACATGCACTAAATCACATTTTTTTTTCATCCCCTTTAATAAGGAGGTGGGGGTGGTAATAGAGGTGGCTAATGCCAAAAATTTTTTTGAGACCTCAGCTTCTCTTGTATATACTAAATACCAATTTCATGGACTCCAACCTGCTTAATTTACCCATTTACCCCAAATTTACCCCAATTTACCCCCCAACCCTTCGACGGAACAAGATGAAAATATAATCTAGTTCTAGATCTCGTTAAAGTACATATGTGTACCAAATTTCAAGTCAATATCTTAAACGGTTTCAGAGTAAACGTGCGCACAAAAAAAGTTACAGACAGACAGACCGACAGACAGACAGACCGACAGACAGACCGACAGACCGACAGACAGACAGAAATTTTTTTTTCGCTCAAACTTAAAATCTCGACGTTTCATGACATTTTAAGCCTATTTGGACAATAAAAATTTTTTAAAATTTTTTTGTCGTTACTATACTTCCACTGGACGTGAAAGTAAAATAGTTAATTTAGCGAACATTGACACTTTATTAAATAATCGAAATAAGAAGCCAGCCTTTTTTGCCATTTTATTTTTTATATAGTCACAATGTGCATTGAAATTTAACTCAAGTCAATAATTACACCTCCTAGATATTTAAATTTGCTAACTTCCTCTACCAAGCAGTCATTTATTTTTACACTAAGCTTTATTTTGTTTTGTTTTATTATTTTTAGATGCTACAATCATAAATTTAGTTTTATCCAAGTTTAGCTTTAGACCATTGCCACATGTCTATTTATATATATTTTTTAAATCTTCATTTAATTTAATGAGGAGAATGGACCAGGATAGATTACATTTGGAAATGGAGCCCTGCAAATAGAAGGAAAAGAGGAAGACCAAGAAGAGTTGGGAAAAAGGAATAAAAGAAGCTATGCAACAAAGAGGACTAGAAGAAGACGGATTTGGAGATAGAACCTCTTGGAGATTGGGATGCGGTGGATGGCAAAGCCGCTACAGTGTCCCACGACGAACTGCGGCGATCGATATCTCGAAAAGTAGACTTTGTAAAATTTTGAAAATTTGGTAGTAAACTAATGTCGATGAGAGCAACTCGGCTAAAATATTCTCAAGATGATGGCACTTCCTGTTATACCGGAAGTAGATGCAACTTGCTTATTTTAAATGGGACACCCTATATATTATTACATTTTTGAATTCTACGCAAAATTCTAGTGCGATTTTGTGTATCATGTACTTTACCTAAGTCTCTCCGTTTTTTGACATATTTCAATTTTTACGTCAAAAATGACATTTGTAAGCCCTAAAAGAATTATCAATTTTTCCTATAAGGAAGCCTTTATTATCTAATTTGGGTTGGATTCTTTGTTGAGAAAGACCTACTTTAAAAGTATTTTTATAATATTTTGATAAGTATTAATACAGAGTGTTCAAGAAATAAGAATAAAAATTAAATTGAGAAAACTGTCAAAAATCAATTTTTTCAAATGGAAACCCCCAATTTTTATAATCTTATCTTATTTACCATTAAAAATAAGGGTAAGTTTGTGTATGGATGTCTATTACGAAAATTTTTAGTTTTCGAAATATTGCCAATTCAATGTTTTTATATGGGGATTTTGCTATGGATTTTAAGTTCAAATACTCTTAGTTGGCTATGACGGCGTTGGGTGCTAAACAAATGTATATAGCTGTCACTTATCATTTGACAAGGGTTAATTATCATGCCGGGGCGCTTAAATTATACGCACGAGGATTATTTGAATTTGTTTATAATCTATGGAGAATGTAGCAAAGTTTTATCAAGAACATGTGAAATATTTGGTAATAGATATCCAGAGAAACGAAAACCGTCTCCTAATAGTATTAAACGAATAATGCAGAATTTAAAAAAAAATTCCATAGCAAAATCCCCATATAAAAATATTGAATTGACAATATTTCGAAAAATAAAACATTTCGGAATAGACATCCATACACAAACTTACCCTAGTTTTGAATGGTAAATAAGATAAGATTATAAAAATTGATTTTTGGCAGTTTTCTCAATTTCATTTTTATTCTTATTTTTTGAACACTCTGTATTAATACTTATCAAAATATTATAAAAACACTATTAAAGTAGGTCTTTCTCAATACAGAATCCAACCCAAATTAGATAATAAAGGCTTCTTTATAGGAAAAACTGATAATTCTTTTAGGGCCTGCAAACGTCATTTTTGACATAAAAATTGAAATATGTCAAAAACGGAAAATCAATATCTTCTACTTTACCTTTCACATATAACATTGTATCATCTGCAAACAATTTAAGGTTACTTTCCTTACAACAATTACAAATATCGTTAATGTATAATAAAAAGAGTATAGGAGCAAGTACCGATCCTTGAGGTATTTATTTTAACAATTTGTTTCAAAATGTGGTACATGCACGATGGAGTTTCTGTTCATTTGAGTGTAATTGTTCGCGACCCAATCACAATAGTTTGGATTTCTTTTTGTGGGTCATCTTAAAACCATGGTGTTTAAAACTCCCATTGAAACAGTGAAACAATATGGAATACGCCGAAATTATTTGAACGAGTGTGCAATTCGATGCGAAGACGTGCGAAAGTATGCTTATTAAGGGAAGGTGGCCATTTCTAACAATTTCTATAAAAAAAAAGTATCATTCTCAATGTTAATAATAATTAGTTTCAATTTGGATTCAATTACTTTAATCAAGAACTATGCGTCTGACGAGAAAAACGCAAGAGACCGTTTTCATGTAGAATTGACCAGGCTAATCAGAAAAAATATTCACATGGAAAAATGTCAGTGGCGTACCACTTTTTGGGTAAAAAATATCATAGGCCAGGGACGCCACTGGTGGAGCGATAAAACAACTAAAATATGTGGTTCTATATCCTATTAATACATACCAAACTTGAAAATAATATCTAAAGTACTTTCTAAGATATTAAAAAGTAACGATTTTAAAATATATATATTCAACACCCTGTAGCAAAAAATTTAAGCATATGTTCATATGAACTTTTTTTCATAAAATGACCTGAAGAATCACACCCTGAAGTATAAGCACGTCATTAACACCCTGTATATATACATAAATTCGAGTACCGGAAGTACATATTTACCAAGCGGGAAAACTATCCCAAAGGGACAAATAAGAACCGTAATCTGAATGTAGTTTTCTCAATATCACGACACGAGAATGAAAAATAAAGCAAGTAAAAATCAATCGACATTTTTATCATAATTACTACTTTTAGAATTCTCCTATATCAAATCGGAACAATTATTTCTCAATTTCAACGTTCTTTAATACCAACTCTTGGCGTCCGTATACCTATTCCAGGATAACACTTTATGACTTCTTTGTTTGCAAAACAATAATTGAAAGATTCGTTTCATTTCTGCTGTTACACTATATAAAATGTAGCAGGGTATCTAATCCCTCTCCCGCAAGTTCTCCAATTATCGTCTGTTGTACTCCCGCCGAAACCCTTATCGCGGCACAATAAAATATAAAGGGTATTGTACTTTCTGTAGTAGAAATATTTCATAAAATAATATTGCAGGGTTAATTGTAAAAAATAACACACATACAAGCCCCTTCATTACCAGTTTTCAAGGGCAAAAGATATGTTCCGTGAGTAAGGTGATATTACCCAAGAAAATTTGAATTACCTACTGTTTAAGAAACAGTATAGTTCATGTCATATTTATTGTGCAAATAGGAAACGCTGCAAAAACTGCCTCTTAATATATCAAAGTCGGAGCTATTACATGCTGACAAGGGTTAGTTACCATTATGCAGCGCCACACCAAATTTTTGTGTATTAAAATGAACGTAATAATATGTTCTATGCAACTTTCCATATAAACTGATGGCCTTTAAGTTATAACGATTTAAAAACCGCTGCCCAAGGAATCACTACTTCCACATCCAATTCTCTATCCAAGTCACTCACAACGAAAAAACTTTGTATGTGGAAATAATTGTTTATGGAACTTTAATAATATAGTATTTGAAATCCTCTACCCCAAAAACCCATAAAACGATACCCCACATCGGTAGTGGGGTGGGGGTTGTGATAGGGGGGTGGTAGTGGGAGTGGATGAAGTAAAAAAATGTTTTCAGGTTTCTGGTTTTTGTACATGCACTAAATCATTTTTTTTTTCATCCCCTTTTTATAAGGGGGTGGGGGTTGGTAATGGGGGGTGGCTAATGCCAAAATTTTTTTTTGAGACGCTTTTCTTGTATATACTAAATACCAATTTTATAAACTCTTACCTGCTTGATTTACCCATTTACCCCAAATTTACCTCAATTTACCCCCCAACCCTTCGACGGAACAAGATAAAAATATAATCTAGTTCTAGATCTCGTTAAAGTACATATGTGTACCAAATTTCAAGTCAATATCTCAAACGGTTCCAGAGTAAACGTGCGCACAAAAAAAGTTACAGACAGACAGAAAATTTTTTTTCGCTCAAACTTAAAATCTCGACGTTTCATGACATTTTAAGCCTATTTGAACAATAAAAATTTTTAAAAATTTTTTTGTCGTTACTATAGTTCCATTGGATGTGGAAGTAAAATTGCGATTTTAGCTTCTAAAAAGAGGCATTTCAAAACCATTTTAGTCAAATAACTTTAAAAAATGCTAGACAAATAAGAAAGCTACTAAACGGAGAATGAATTTCGTTATTTTCCTTAATTACTTCCACGTCCAGTGGAAGTATAATAATGACAAAAAAAAATTAAAAAATTTTTATTGTTCAAATAGGCTTAAAATGTCATGAAACGTCAAGATTTTAAGTTTGAGTGAAAGAAAATTGTCTGTCTGTCAGTCTGTCTGTCTGTCTGTAACTTTTTTTTTGTGCGCACGTTTACTCTGGAACCGTTTAAGATATTGACTTGAAATTTGGTACACGTATGTATTTTAACGAGATCTGGAACTAGGTTATATTTTCATCTTGTTAGGTCGAAGAGTTGGGGGGTAAATTGGGGTAAATGGGGGTAAATAGGTAAATGAAGCAGGTAAGAGTCCTTAAAATTGGTATTTAGTATATACAAGAGAAGCTAAGGCTCAAAAAAATTTTTGGCATTAGTCACTCCCATTACCACCCCCATCCCATTATTAAAGGGGATGAGAAAATATCATGATTTATTATGTGTACTGTGTACAAGAACCAAAAACCTCAAAATATTTTTTACTTCATCCACCCCCACTACCCCCTATCACCACCTCCACCCCACTACCGATGTGGGGTATCGTTTTATGGGTTTTTGGGGTAGAGGATTTCAAATATTATATTATTAAAGTTCCATAAACAATTATTTTCACATACAAAATTTTTTCGTTGTAAGAGACTTGGATAGAAAATCTGGATGTGGAAGTAGTGATTCTTTGGGCAGCGGTTTTTTATATAATTAATGATTTCGGAGATTTGGTAGTATAAAGATGGTGTCCAAACATTTATAAGACGATGTATTACTTTAAATGTTAAATATCTCAAAAACTATGGCATTTACATAAAAAATGCGAGCAAAAATGCTAACAACCAAAATAAAAGAATATTAATCAAGCTTTCAAATGATTTTTGACTTTCTATACCATAAATAACATAGAAGTTATGACAGAAGACTGGTACTTCTTTGCGTTTTCTTAATAAAATCTATTTTGTTACTGTAAGTAGTGAGTAATTAAAAAATATTATTATCAAATACTGTTTTTCGTCAACATATTGGATGATCTAGACGCTCAAATTTTTTCGTCAGTTTACAGTACTTGCTTAAAAAATACATTTTAAAATATAAAGGGATTTTCGAAAAAAACGTAAAGTTTTAGTTTTTTTTAAAATATTCAATAAGTTTAAGGTATCCGAAAGTTTATAGCATGAAGTACTTAGTTTAAATGTCGAATATATTAGAAACTATAGCACTGGTGTCAGAAATTCTAAGGATCGGAATTAAAGAATCAGTCTTTAAAATGTTTCTTTGTTGATTTCTATATCATAAAAAAAACAAAAAAGTTCTCAAAAATATTGCTATTCGTTAATGATGCTCAATTTTTTTGTACGTTTAAAACACTTGCTTTGGAAAACAAATCTATCCACCATATTAGAGCCCACTAAAGCTTATATAATGCTATTAAATAAATAAAATAATTTAATTTCAAAAATATTTTTCATAATAATAATTTGTTATCTTATAACCATAGTTATATATCAATATTCACATATATGTAAGTGAATACACTACATATACTTCTCCCTGAAAAAGAGAGATCACCCTGCCAAAGTATCAATATCAAAGATGACATTTAAAAAAGAAAAGTCAGACTTGACTGACAGTTGATCAATTATAGTTATTCTATATATAAAAATGAGGCAATATATCCTCAATCATTCAAGGAATATATATATTTAATATATTAAAATTATACTACATTCCAAGGTAACATTTGCATACATCAAAAAGATTAAAATCATTATTATTTCGTTTTTTTTTTATGGTAAATTCAAATAATTAATCCATAACAATAATTCTTTTTATTCAATTATAGATAATAATTAACCCATAATAACAATTCATAATAATAATTATATTCATACAATACTTCAACACAATGGAAATCATCAATTTGATAAATTAATATTTTTCATATAGCCTCTTTCGCTAATCGAAAATTAATTGTCAAAATAGCAAATAATTGATACATTGATAAGACGATCTAATAATGCAGGGAGTAAATATAAATAGAGCACTCACCCACACATTTACATAATGGGATATGTAATTAAAAGTCTTCTGGAAAGAAATAAACTTGGGATTGCCTTGGAAAATAATTCGGAACTTGTAAGTGACTTCATGCCGTATCAGCTGCCCTTATACCAGTAATTCCTTATACCATTAAACATAAATCCCTATTGCAACACTATCAGGTTGCATATCTACAAATTAATGATCATCAGAAGATGATGTCCAAATATCAAGTCAGTAGACTTCTGTCAAACACTTTCCAAAAACATCATTTGCAATTTTAATACTAGAAATGCTGAAATGTATTTAAGTTTGGATATGAATTATTCGCGATTCTTTTGTTTTTTACGAAAGTTTTTCTACACGGAGCGACAGAAGGATTTATTTACTAAATTTTGAAAATAATTTAAACTGATTCTAAGTTGCTAAAATAGGTACTTTGACAGCCTCACCCCTTGGGTGTAGAGGTCAGGACCACATAGATATTGAAGATGATAACTTTTACTTCCACATCCAGTGGAATTATAGTAATTTTTGAAAATTTTTATTGTTCAAATAGGCTTAGAATGCCATGAAACTTCGAGATTTTAAGTTTGAGTAAAAAAAAATTCTGTCTGTCTGTCGGTCTGTCTGTCTGTAACTTATTTTGTGCGCACGATTACTCTGGAACTGTTCAAGATATTGACTTGAAATTTGGTACACATATGTACTTTAACGGGATCTGGAACTAGATTATATTTTCATCTTACTCCGTAAATTGCGGGGTAAATGGGGGGGTAAATAGGTAAATCAAGCAGATAAGAGTCCAAAAAAATTGGTATTTAGTATATACAAGAGAAGCTAAGGTCTCAAAAAATTATTTGGCATTAGCCACCCCCATTACCACCCCTACCCCATTATTTAAGGGGAAGAAAAAAATGTGATTTAGTGTGTGTACAAGAAACAAAAACCTCAAAATATTTTTTTACTTCATCCACCCCACCCCCACTACCACCCCCCCATCATCACGCCCACCCCACTACCGATGTGGGATATCTTTTTATGGGTTTTTGAGACGATTTCAAATATTATATTATTGAAGTTCCATAAACAATTATTTCCACATACAAAATTTTTGCGTTGTGAGAGACTTGGATAGAAAATCTGAATGTGGAAGTAGTGATTCCTTGGGCAGCGGTTTTTTTACTACAATAATTGGCCTAAAAAAAGCATTATTATATATGAAATTATTCCTAAATTTCACATATTTTTTACCTCTAGTTACTGTACTAAAATAGGTGCCACAATGTTTAGTTTAAGGAGCAGTTTATTTTTCAAAGCATTTGCAAATTTATGTGACAGTATGATTTCCTACTGGGGTGGAAAATGATAATAAATAATACTGCCAGTAATTAAAGACAAACCCTGTAGTGAATGTGTAGAAATTTGATAATCCTAAAGAATTAACGAACTATTATCGCCCATTGATAAAGCTTCGTTGGAAATGAGCTGCTGAAAGATGCGGCGAGAGAGAATATTGATGATGTCTTACAGGCTTTACTCTAAGGCAGTCTAAGGTAACGTAGCAAGAATTAATCAGGAGGAGTACTGCAAGGGATGATTATAATTTTATCAACTAAATGTTGTTTCCACACGAAAGTTTGATGATGCTCCGCAGTTTATTTTAAGGAAACAAATTGATGTGAAAAAATACCAAAGCGGGCGTTTCAATTTATTTGGAGGAAATCACTGATAACAAAGAAAGTTGCGGCAAGAAAACAAAAACAAAATTTATCCTGAGGAAATTGTAAACAAGACTCGAGGAGATTATTTCATGACAGAAATTTTAATGAATTTTAATAAAGCAAACAATGTGGTAATGCACTGTTTATGTTTAAACTTATTATTTCAATTTTGAAATAATCTTTGTTGTAAATATTATTTTGCGTTAGGCCATAAGACACCGTACAAAAAAGCGTACTGAGTTTGGATCTAAAAATATATATTGTTTGTTCCCGGATTGAGATATTGTCAGAAACACTTTGATTTTAAGAAAGCTAGTGATAAAAAGCAAAAAGTAATTTTGCAGAAGTAACAATTATTGGAAACAGATAGTGCATTGCATTATTTACGACTAAATCCTCAGCTAATGTAACCCAAGATGTTTTAAATACTTATTTATTTATTCATTTAACAATACACTACCCAACAGATCATTCCAATTGATAGCTTGGTATATGGCTCTAGCGCCAAAGTATTGCTAAGCATTTCTACAGGGTGTAATCAGTTTCATGTCATTAAAAAAACTGGTGGTGGGGAACGACTAAACTAACAAAAAAACCTTATATAACATGGTCTAAAGCTCATAGTTTTAGAAAAACAAAAAACACAAATTTCGAAAATTTTCAGTAAAATTGTTTGAGAACTGCTGGATAGGCTTTATCCTCGCGTATGTCGGCGCCTCTAACCATCAAATACGCTAATACGGCTCTTTCGCAAAGTGTCGCGTACCTTTGTTAGAGCCGCGCGTTCGCGAGGGCACAAGTTGATAACCACACTTTTTTATGACTTTTTAAAACTAGATAAAGTAAGGTCTTTAGCGGTGCGGCATTTTAGTTTCTCTGAGCACTTCGTTAAGCACACACGTCATTTTATTGACTAACCGTTCAAGTCGTGAAGTTCCTGATTACGTACAGACACTACTTGTTCTTCCCTTTTGTGTTTGTTTTGGATTTTGGAATAAGGAATTTATTTTTTTTATTGACAACGTTAGTTAATAGTTGGTATTTTAATGTGCATAGAAACCATAAAAAATGATCCTAATTCACCAAATATGTTGAACGGAGTGCGTATGTCCTTAGTTCGACGTGCCGAAAAGTGTATTGTGCAGACGGAGGCAATTTCGAACAATTTATGTAAATCAAAAATAATTTATTGGTAAGTTCTAGATTTATCGAATATTTAAGTTTTCGATACCTGTTTGGCAATTCGTTAAATAAATCAGATGTTTTCCTAACTTAAAATACACATAATTATTTTCTGTTATCGTATCTCAGACGTCTAACTCTTTATTTCCCAATGTCATGAAATAGTTACTCGCTTTTTAAGCTTAACCCAGAACACTCATTTAGGTTACAAATGTTAATAAATCACATTTAAATCTGATAAATTATAAACAACAATAAAAGCTCCAATATTTTGTTCTAAATTAAAAAAATACACATGTAAAGAAATGCTGTGTTTAAACCTCTTCTACGGATATGAATTGCTTGCAGTTCTGCAAAAAGAGATAACGAATTATTTACATTTTTATAATTGGTTCGGGTGAGGCGCTCATCAAAGGTGCCGCCATTATTTGATTGAACCGCCGGCCGGCGACGAGTCGGTCGGTAATTTTTACACTTTTTTATGACAATTTAAAAGTTGTAGGATTATACCAAGTACACCACAAAGGCAGTGGTTCTCAAATGTTTCCTACCATAATATTCAAATTGTTGACCTAGGTCAGTTTTTTCAAAGTACCCCTAGGGGAAAAAGTCATAAAGGTTTTTTGTTTGTCTAGTCGGTCCCCATTACCAGTTTATTTTAATGGCATGAAACTGATTACACCCTGTATATCAACTCATTACATTTAATTTCAATAGTTTATTAATTACTTTTATTAGGTCTTGTTATAAAAAACATATAACACTTTCGTCAGATAAACAAAAACAAAATAATCGTACATGCGCAATAAAACATAAGTAATAAATGAAAACGTTTAGCTGGCCAACCATCTAATGATTATAATAATCATAAACAAAATTATGAATTAAATTGCTTTACGTTCGACATTAGGTAAATAATAGAAAACTTATTCATGAATATTTAAACTATAAAACAGAGGAGAGATACATAAATAAAATTTACAATTTAAATATTTATTTCATACGGGCACAGTGGCACGAATTGTAATTTTTTCGTTCAAAATTATCTAGAGCACTTCGCAACCGATTGGGATAATTTTTTTTTTAAATACTCGTTATTTAATTTCAAAAAAACGTAAGAGAGCCGATTTTTCAATTATGCTAACCAAAATTATTGAGCTTAACCAAAATGTCCATTTTTTATTTAAAGCTTATAAAAAAAAATTTTTTTTTTCTAATCCAATTTACATTGTTACTCGGGGGGTTTTTGAGGTCGCTGATTACGAATCTGATATCCAAATTGTCATAAACCAACCTACAAGAATGGCGGAATCACATAACCCCAAGTAGGTCATATTAATATTTATTTTTTTTTATCTGCTAATAATATAATAAACACCTAACACCAAGAACTTTAAAACAAGAATATTAAACCTAACATAACCTAAGCCTAATAGAACCTTAAACCAAGAACTCTAAACCTAAGGCAAGAGTTTTACACTATGAACTTTAAACCTAACTTAGTGCAAAAGTGTTTCGTGATTTTTTAAATTTTAAATTTCTCTGTTTAATCTGTGTTATTTAAATAATATTAATACTCCAATTCAGTTGATATTTTTTTTAATTGTTGATTATCCTAAATACATTTAAACAATAAAGTCCTTTATATTTTTATATTATATTAAACATATAGTATATTAAATATGATTTAAAAATTAAATATATTATTTATATAAATAGAGGACTGAATCGCATATATATGATTGATAATGCCATAGTGGATATATTTGAAAATTTCAGAAAATTTGATCCTTTTTAATTTTTTTAATAATTCTTAGGAATAGCCTATCTAGTTTAATGCATTCAATTTATTTATAAGTTAGTTTTATCATCTTATTGCCGCTATATTGGATCCGCCATCTTGAATTTATTCCTGGAACTGAAAATTTAGTCTATTTTAACTTAAAAGTACTTATCAGAAATATTCAAAACTTCTCGGCATAAACTTTAACAAAAATGTTTAATTTTTAATATTTTTTTTAGCATTTTATAGCCGCCATTTTGCAGGTTGGTTTATGACAATTTGGATATCAGATTCGTAATCAGCGACCTCAAAAACCCCTCGAGTAACAAGATTTATGTAAATTGGATAAGAACAAAATTTTTTTTTGGAAGTTTTATTAAGATTTAAGTAAAAAATGGACATTTTGGCGAAGCTCAATAATTTTGGTTAGCATAATTAAAAAATCGACTCTCTTACATTTTTTTGAAATTCAATAACGAGTAAAAAAAAATATCCCAATCGGTTGCAAAGTGCTCTAAATAATTTTGAACGAAAAAATTACGATTCGTGCCACTGTGTGTCGTATGAAATAGATATTTACGTGACAATTATTCATATTTTCATTCAATTTCTCTTCTAACAATAATTCCAATTCATAAAATATTTATGTGTGTTCCATGTCAAGCTTGTATTCTTATATACACATGTAACTCGGCAAGTCAATAATGTTGCTCTGCCAATTCCCAGATCCACCCTAGTCAAAGACTCAATTATTTACAATGGCTATAAGATGTTCAATCACTTACCAAATAATATTAAAGAAATAAGCTCAAATACAAACTTCAGAAAGGCGGTTAAAAGCCTGTTAATTGTTAAACCTTATTATAACTTAGACGAGTACTATAATGACACATTGTAATTAGACATTAACTACCTTATTTTATCGTCTTTTTTGACTTTTTATATTAGCTATTTTTATTATTGTATTAAAATTTATATGTAATCTGTGTTTTGTATTTATGTAATGTAGGTGCACTGTGTAAACTATATATGCTATGTACCCATGCTTATTTACTTTGTTAATGAGAAACTCTTTCTTCTGAACAATAAAGTATATTTTGATTTGATTTGATTTGATATATGATGTAATGCGCGTCGAATTCTATTTTTTTTTCGAAGTGTTGCACCAACTTTTTTCTAACGCAACTTACACAAAAACACACAGAGAACACAAAAATATTAATTATTATATTTTTTATTTATTTTTTAATGATGTGCGTAATTATTCTAGAAATTCAAAAAAATATATAAAATATACTCTTTAAGGTTACCTGAAACCTCCCGTTGGTTTTACCTCTCTATCTGAATTAGTTTTCGAGATATGTCTCTTTGAACGATAGTCATGCACGCGCTCATTTTTTTCCACATCTCAAGGTCAAAGCGGAGTACGGCGGCAAAATCGACTAAATCTCGTCCATACATCAAGTCGATATAACGCTGTATAACTTTTGACCGTAAATTGCGTAAAAACAATATAGTGATCTTTGGGCTAGAGCACTCCGACAATCTACTAAATGAAACACTTTCAAAGCTTAAAGAATTACTTGAAATCGATATAAAGGAAGAAGATGAAATTTGAATGAAATTGGCAGAAAGGAGTCAGACAAAGAGCAACCAATTATACTGGAATTTGTTTCGTATCTTAAGAAAGCGTCATTATTAAAAAATTTATATAAGCTGAAAAATACACCGATTTCGATTGCAATCGACCGCTGTCCTGAAGATCTTGCAAATCATAAGATCCTAGTCAACCAATTAAAAATAGCCAAGTCCAAAAATATTCCTGCCTATTTAAAGGGTCGCTCCTTAATAATAAATGGTGAACCTTATCATGCATCTGACTTTCAACAGCGAACAATAAATACTAAAACAGAGAATCATTCCCAAAATAGCAAGGCCCAATCAAGCAAATCAGGATCAATGTCCTCGACAGCTAATGAAAAGAAGACAACTGCGTTCACAAAACAAAAAATAAAATTTGTAGTATTTATTTGTTTGCATTTTTGATTTGATTGTAATATATTTTATATTTGTATTTCTTATTGTTGTACCTATATTTAGTCCCTATTATTATTGTGGTATAATCAATGTCTGCGTAAAATTAGTACCTATTAATAATTAATGTTTTTATTATTAATATATTTTCTTTTGAAATGTCTCGGTTAAAGATTTATCACATTAATATAAGATCCTTAATACCTAGTTTAAACGAAGTCAAAGAAATTCTAAATAAATATAGTTTTGATGTAATGGGTATAACTGAAACTTGGCTGTCGGGTAATGAGAATGTTAATATACCTAACTACAATTTTTATAGTGTAAATAGACCTACACGCGGTGGAGGTATTGGAGTATTTGTAAACAAAAAATTTAAAGTTGAAATTGTATCTAATACCTATGATGACTCATCTATTGAATCCTTATTATTTATTTTAAAATTACCTCACATATCATTTGGCTGTGGAGTATTTTATAGGCCACCAGCACAACAGATTGCTCGTGGACTAGAATTATTTGAGAATTGCATATCCACTTTGTCACCAGTATCTGATGAGCTAGTACTGCTAGGTGATTTCAATATTAATTTAAATAACCTAAATGCTGCAACTGAAACATTTACAGAGCTTCTACATACTTATAAACTCGAACAAATTGTAAATAACGCCACCAGAACTTGCAATAATTCTAGTTCTTTAATAGATTTAATAATAGTTAGCAACCCGGAGCTTTTTGATTCCGTTTTACAAGAACCTATGCACGAAATATCGGATCACGATCTAATATATGTAAGCGTAAATGTAAAAGTACAGAAACTTCCACCTAAATTAGTTTCATTTAGAAACTTTAAATATTTTCAATTAGAAGAATTTCAGCAGACACTGGAGTCTGTGGATTGGCAATTATTATATAATGTGGATGAGGTCGAATCAAAAGTTAGTATTTTAACACAAAATATTATGAATTCTTTTGATAAACACGCACCCATCGCAACAGTTAAAATAAGCAAACCTAAAGCTCCGTGGATAACCGATGTTATCAAAATCATGATTCGGGAACGTAATAAATTACTAACCAAATATAAGAAAACCAAACTACCAAATGATTGGGAAGCTTATAAAACCATGAGGAATTATGTTGTTAATGCTATCAGGCAAGAAAAGCTGGCTTACCTAAACAGTATTTGTAAAACAGGCGATTCAAAACAAATATGGAATACTCTTGACCGACTTAATATTCATTCTAAAGCTAGAAATTTAGACCTACCACAAAAATTGAGCGAATAACTTTTTTGCCTCTGGTATGAACTTTAATCTACCAATTTCATTAGAGACTATTAACAAATATAATGACAGTATGCTCGGTGATAGTTTTTTTACATTTTATGAGATAAACGAAAATGATATATTCATTGCTTTAAAAAGTTTAAAGTCGAACTGTTCTGGATATGAAGGATTAACTCATCAAATGTTAAATATCTGTTGTCCTTTCATTGTTCCACACCTTTGTCATATATTTAATTTTTGCATTGCTAGTGGAAACTTTCCAGGGGCATGGAAGAAAGCTGTAGTACTTCCCTTGCCCAAGGTTAATCAGCCGGAGTCATTCTCAGATCTACGACCAATTAGCCTACTCCCTATTTTATCCAAATTGTTTGAAAAAATATTACATCACCAAATTTTTTGTTTTATGAATAATAATAATTTACTAGGAAAATACCAGTCCGGCTTTCGCAGGGGATATAGTTCTGTCACCGCACTACTAAAAGTGCAGGATGACATTATTACTGCTGTGGATGAGGGAATGACAACAGCCTTAGTTCTTCTTGATTATAGTAAGGCATTTGTTGCGATATATCATAGGTTATTGTGTGCAAAGCTTCATTATTATGGGTTCTCAAATTTTGCAGTCTCATTTATTAGAAGCTATCTAACAGATAGGTTTCAAGCTGTGCGGTTGGGGTCATCCACATCTGGTGATGTTATGCTGTCAAAAGGTGTTCCTCAAGGTTCAGTACTTGGGCCGTTACTGTTTATTATTTTTACTTCAGATATGGGAGACAATTTGAAACACTGTAAACATCACCAGTATGCGGATGACACCCAATTCAATTCAATTCAAAACAGATTTATTAAATGTTTAACTACAAATATGCACCCGAGTCGGATCCCGGTTCAGAGCCGACCGCACAGCCACGTCGCGCAGGGTCGTGGTGAATGTACGGTCGGGTGAAGCGGGTTCGACTCAGGTTGGAACAACAGGTGGAATGTGGAGTTAGGACTCCTGTCCAGGGGAAGGGACTTAAACCTAACAATTTTATTACTACAACTAGAACAGTTTTAAAAACACTTAAAGACTAAGGAAATGAGTTTTTGTTAGCACGCGCGCACTGTCGCACACGCGCACTGTTTTAGGAGATCTGATTGCTGATACGGGAAAAGCTCAACGAAAAAACCCGTTCGAGCCAATGGCAACATTCTTCCGATGGTCCGCCTGCCTTCGGAAAGGTAGGGTGAAGGGAAAGTTATGGTTGAAAAAGTTTTGATTTACAAGAAGTTATTGGTCAAGAGGGGATTTTGAAAAGAGACAAAAAAGGGCAAAAGAACAAAAATTAACAAAAATTAGACTAATAGAGAGAATAGAGAAGGGGTTTGAGAGTAAAAGGTGGTGAAGGTAAAAAGGTGGTGAAATGGAAATTTGGGTATAGGAAAGATTTGGCTAGGGAGGTTGCCGAAAGATAGGCAACGCCTGGTATGGTAATGGGTGTTTTATGTTGAAAAGTATGGCATTATGCTGTCTGATTCGTGTAATGTCTTGGGTTAGCGGACTATCGCCCAATTTGAATTGATAGAATTTTTCCGATGTATTTTGGACGAAGTCCGCTAGTGGGGTTATGTCGTGGCAACGTGCATAGAGGTCTCTGAGGGAGGTGTATCTATCAGAGGCTGAAATGAGGCGCATAAATTTGTGTTCTAGTGCTTTTAGTTTTCGCATTGTCGTGGCCGGGATGCTGCACCACACCGGCGCCGCGTATGTGATAGCCGGCCTGATCACCATCGTATACAGCAATTTCTTATTGGTCCTGTTTAGTCCGCTACCCCATGACACCCAGTTGTACATAAGCTTTACTAAGGATAATGCATATGAGAAACAATGCAACTTGAATGATGACTTGGAAAATATATACACATATTCAATATGTAACGAACTTAAAATTAACCCTACTAAATCTGCAGTAATATTCTTTGGGCCACATAAACTGTGGGCGAACTAAAATTTTAAATTGCGCATGTCAAACTCTGAGCTGAATCCTGGTAAAGAAGTTAAAAACCTAGGCATCGTTTTTGATAATGAGCTTAGGTTTAGGGGGGCACATATTGCTAAAATTATACAGAGGTGTTAATATGTCTTTGAGGCATTTATTTCGTAATAGAAGTATTATCAACTTTAAATTTAAGATAGCCCTATGTGAATCCCTTGTTCTGTCACATCTGAATTACGGAGATATAGTGTATGGTTTCAGTTTGGATCAAATAAACCAATATCGACTCCAAAAAATTCAAAACACCTGCATTAGGTTTATTTACAATTTACGTTCTTTTGACCATGTATCGCATAAACTGAAAGAATTAAAATGGTTGAATATAAAAAACAGACAAATACATCATTTCGGTATATTTTTATTTAAAACATTAAAGACCAATGTCCCATGTTATCTTAAAGAAAAAACATACACTTCATAATACCAATTTAAGAATCAATTACAATTTAAATATACCAAAACATAAAACATCACTTTATAGACGGTCTTTCTCATATTCTGCAGCCAATGTTTTTAATAATTTTCCAATCACCCTAAAAATAGTCAGTTATCTGCAAAAACTTTTAAAGTTAAACTATTTGATTATTTATTACAAAAACAGTAAACGAGGCAATTATTTCATTTTCTCTTTGTACGTACTTCTTTTGTTTTTGTACATATACATTAGTATTCATATATATATACATTTTTTTTTAATTTTAATTAGATTAGTTTTATTTTATAGAAACTCAATTAATCTAGATGTAATTTTTGCAATGTTTTCAATTAGCTCTAGATAGTAAGATTTTTTGTTGTTATTTATATCATGTATTTGTTAAGCTCGGTTGAGTCTGAATAGCTATTAGCTAAACTCCGCCGAGGATAAAATAAAGGCATATTATTATTATTATTATATTAAAACATAAGTTTCGATATAGGTTGCCATTTGGGGGCCGACTCGTCATGCTTATCCTGCTAAACCCTTTCGTTTTTTTAAAAACTTATTCTTAATGTTTTGGGCCACCCTGTATTACTGTCGAGACAAAAATTGATACACTAGGTGCTTAGGTGGTCCTGAATAGGAATCTGCTCCAATGTTCTAAAAAAAAAAATCCCCAACAGTACTTCTCAATATTTCGCACTTAAACAATGGTCGTAGTTGGCCGTGGTTTTGAGTTCCGGAATTAACAGAACATGTTTCTAATGCATTCTTGCGAGATCTACATAGTAAAAAAAACATAATAATCGGTTCATAAATAAAAATTTTGGGGTGGCTAATCCTTAAGTGTATATTGATTTATAAAAAAAAGATTGGTTGAAGTAAATCTTCTCTTGAAAAAATTGTGCTGATACTTTACGTGAAAATTCATATAACGAAATTTCGAAAGTTGGAGAAATTGTTGATAATCTGTTTAGATGTAATTGTCAATATTATTTTTTTCACCTTTATTATACTCTTCGCAAATACGCATTTGATCGGCACATTTCTAAAACCGTAAATATCGCTCGCAGACAATTTGTGTTACTGAACGAATTCTGAACAACTTTCAAAATGCCCGTCTATCCGTCTGTCTGTCTGTCCGTCACGTTTCTTGTAAGCACGATAACTCAAGGAAGAAAAATCCGATTGTACTGAAATTTCGACACTAAATTAATGTTAACTAGAACAAAATCGATAGGTAAATAAAAATGTTATTAATGATTTAAATTTGAAAACAATTTTTTTTTATTTTTATGTTTTTGTAATTGAATAGAAATCTGGTGAAATGATATTTCATTTTAATATCTAAATATTTATATATTTTACAAATATCCATTTTCTAATGTAATATACAACCGTGAAAATATGATTCTAGCTCGTGTCTTATAATGTAAAATTTAAATTTTTTTACGTATAAGGTGGTTTTGTAGTTCTTACGTTTTTGACTCGGAACCCAAGGGTCCCGGGTTCGAAACCCAAATGGGGTATGGTATAGTTTTTTTTAATTTTTACCTTATTTTACACTGAGTATTTTACCAACTAAGTTCGTACTATAACATTAAAAATGTCTAAAACCAACATTACAAAAAATTGCGAAGAGTATCCTATAGAATGTGTAACAATTATATAAAAAGTTCAGTGAACAGGCGAAGAGTACGTTTTTAGCTTGTTATATATTGCAACTATTCAAGAATATTTCAATACATCGAGAAATAAATTAGATTTAATAGCTAAATTACATCAAAATTTGAGAGATATTGTGAATTTCAATACACTAGCACAATCATGCAACATAAAGGACGGAATTTTGTTAGGGCCCATCGTATATTTAAGCTTGATATTTTTAAGAGAATCTAAAACTTTTTACCCTGTAAACTGTAAAAAAAAATAGTATCCGCATCAAGATCAATGGGATCAACTGAGTTGATATATGAATATAAAAATATTCAGCAATACCATTTGCCAACTTTTTGTTGCGAATACATTGTTTATCCTTGTAGTACATAGCTGTTGGTACATTATTACTAGTTTTCTTGCTATCTATAAACTGCCAAAACTTATTGGGATTCATTACAATATTATTTTCAATGTCACGACAATATTTTTTATCTTTTAATATTTAAGTCCTGTTTGGGGTCGGATATAACAGAAGCGATAAAAATTTAAAGAATGCAACATACAAAATATAGGCACCGAATAGATCTTATTATTAAATAGTCTTCGGTTCTCTGGAATGAGTTCTAAAGCACACAGTCTTAGTAAAATAGCTCGAATGCCATCAAGACCCGTGAATTTAATGATATTGACTTCTTGGTGAATGCGCGGTACAGGACATTGTCAGAGAACTATGTCGGGCGGCGAAGTGCCAGCGGGTGGTATTGACAAAGATTCTTAATGTAGAACAGGGTGTAACTAATGCTTGAATTAAACTGCACAGTGCACACGTGATACAATTCAGGATGCATCTCATTTGTATAAATCGGTCTGAGAAATGATAAGGATCGACTAAAATAACATCCAGAGAGATTCAGTTACAATTCATGAATATTTTCACACGCTGTTACGTAAATTGATTCCTTGAGTAATGTCCACCATGAAAATAGTCTGCTTCATGAAAACCACAGTTAAACTTTTTTACGTATTTAAGCATTAAAACATGGATTTTGAAATTCAATGCTATTTTGCTAATAATATTAAGAAATATACAGACTGTCTCTGAGACGTGGACCGCTAGACAGACAGGCATGCGGTGTATTATACAACTGCAATGCAATATGTAATTTTTGATGCGAAGGAAATTTTACTGTGAATTATGCCATGTATTTTTGATGAATTTTAAGTGCCCCTCATGTTTACTGAAGGGGTCTAATAATTTTTGGAAATTGTAAAAATCGATTTCACATTTTAAAATTTCCTTGCAATGAAATTTAACGCCAATTTGTTTTAGTCATTATAACTTTATAATTAGTACGTATTAACTGCCATTAAAAATTAATAAAAATGTGACTTTTAAACTTTTTGTCTTGTCATATACAGTGTGACCCATTTGTTTATTGGGCGATTTTAATCGGATTTTTTAAAAAATGTAGATCTTGATGAACTGTATCTGTGGAGCAAAGAACGCCATATTTCTACAAAATCCAAGGCCTACTATGTCAGTTTTTAGGAGTAAATTTCTAAGATTTCATATTAGCGATTTTTTTTTAAATCTATGCACGGCACTGGATTCACCACTTTTACCACCCCTCAAAATGGGCCTGAACTAAATTTTATCAAAAAATTTATAGGGACGATTTTGTAGCCAAATGAAAAGTGCACATTTTTAAAAGACATTTTGTATGAGACTGCTATTTTCATTTATTCCAAGTCAAGTTATCCATGAAAAAAAAAAAAATATTGAAACAGTTAATTGTCAAAAGTAACAGATTAAGTTGTAGGAAAGTTATAACAATTTGTCTAGTGTACTAATGTAATCATGGAAAACTTAAATTTAAGAGACAAAATAGAAATTGTACGTCTTGTTGACGATAATGTGCGTTCGACAAGAGAAGCTGCGAGAGAATTCAATAATAGACACCCAGATAGACAAGTACTGTACACCGCGTTAATAAAGATTTCAATGAGACAGGATCTGTTTCAAAAAATTTGCTTAGAGCCAGGTATAATGGACGTCGTGGAATTTTGGGAAATAATGACGAAATATTAGAATAATTTTACAACAACCCGCGGACTAGTATTAGAACGGCTAGCTTAGATCTTAATATTCCCAGGGAAAGTATAAGGAGATGCCTGGTAAAAAACAAAATAAATGCATTTAAGCCAAAAATTTTGCATACATTGGAACTGGGAGATGAGGAAAGACGATTAGAGCTTCGCTATTGGCTACAAAGGGAATATCTAAATAATCATGAGTTTTTGAATGAAATTTTATTTAGCGATGAAGCCACATTTACGACAAATGGGGTGGTTTCAAGTCAAAATTGCCGTTACTGGTCAGCTGAGAATCCGGAATTCGTCATAAATGCAAGGAGACAGTATTCGCAAAAAATTAACGTCTGGTGCGGAATACTAAAAGACAGAATAATTGGCCCTTTTTTTTTGAGGGTAATTTGAATGCGAATGGGTTTTTAAATTTTCTTGGAAACGAGTTCTGGAAAGTATTAGATAATTTACCATTACAGAATCTCCTTAATGTAAAGTTTCAGATAGATGGTAGTCCTATTCATAACTCTTTTATAGTAAGACAATGGTTAAATGACCATTTCTAAAATCGTTGGATTGGGCGAAACAGTCCTTTGATTGAGTGGCCGCCGAGATCCCCAGACTTAACACCACTCGATTTTTTCTTTGGGGCTTACTAAAACAAAAAGTATACAAATCAAGGCCATAGACTGCACAAGAACTACGGGCTAGGGTTATACAAGCCTGTGCAGCCATTACTCCAGAACAAATACGAAAGGTAACTACGAACTTACGTAAAAGAATTGACAAGTGTATTGAAATAAATGGTGGATTAGTAGAAGTGACGAAAATCTAATTCTGGATAATTTTCGGAATTCTCTATTTTTTTCTAGTTTCATTGTCGTTTAAAGTTTTTATTGCGTTTTTTAATTTGTCAAAACTAAGCATAAGAATATTTATACCATGTTACTATTAGTTTAATTTCATTTCAATGTTTTTTCATGAATAAACTGAAAGAATAAATTTATGAAAATGGTAAGTATTGTACATTTTTAATTTGGCTACAAAATCGCTCCTACTTAAAATTTTTTGATAAAATTTAGTACAGGCCCATTTTGAGAGGTGGTGAATCCAGTGCGGTGCATATATTTAAAAAAAAAAATCGCTAATATGAAATCTTAAAAATTTACTCCTAAAAACTGACATAGTAGGCCTTGGATTTTGTAGAAATATGGCGTTCTTTGCTCCACAGATACAGTTCATCAAGATTTACATTTAAAAAAAAACTCGGTTAAAATCGCCCAATAAATAAAGATTTTACAGGGCGACTCACAAAAAATGGGTCACACTGTATACGAACTCGAACGCTGACCTCATGAAATGGCTTCCTTCTATAAAATACTTTTGTGTCGATAACAAGCATTTTATGATACTTAAGCTATAGGTGATTTCTACAAAATATCTATAAAATAATGTGTCTTAAAGGTGGGCGTTTTGTGACAAGGCCGTATCTTAAATCAAAAATATAACAATTTTTTTTTCAAAAATCTCTTATTTTGCATTTCATCTTATAAGCGAAGAAAAATAACTATAAAAATATTCGGAATCACAAACATTTTGATAAAAACTGTAATTTATAGTAACTATTAGTTAAATACAGTTTTCATTTTAACACCTTTGCTCTTTTTATAAAAAACCGCTGCCCAAGGAATCACTACTTCCACATCAAGATTTTCTATCCAAGTCACTCACAACGAAAAAACGTTGTATGTGGAAATAATTGCTTATGGAACTTTAATAATATAATATTTGAAATCCTCTACCCCAAAAACCTATAAAACGATACCCCACATCGGTATTGGGGTGGGGGTGGTGAGAGGAGGTGGTAGTGGGGTGGATGAAGTAAAAAAAATATTTTGAGGTTTCTGGTTCTTGTACACACACTAAATCACATTTTTTTTTCATCCTCTTGAATAATGGGATGGGGGTGGCTAATGCCAAAATTTTTTTTGAGACCTTAACTTCTTTGTATATACTAAATACCAATTTTATGGACTCTTACCTGCTTGATTTATCTATTTACACCAAAGTTACCCCAATTTACCCTCCAACCCTTCGATGGAACAAGATGAAAATATAATCTTGTTCCAGATCTCGTTAAAGTATATATTTGTACCATATTTCAAGTCAATATCTTAAACGGTTCCAGAGTAAACCTGCGCATAAAAAAAGTTACAGACAGACTGACAGACAGATCGACAGACAGAAATTTTTTTTGCTCAAACTTAAAACCTCGACGTTTCAATACAATCTAAGCCTATTTGAACAATAAAAATTTTAAACAAATTTTTTGTTACTATACTTTCACTGGATGTGGAAGTAATTTTCATTAGTAATCTCCCTAGTGCTTGAAAATTTTCTGCTAATTAAATGAAGCACTTGGGGGATTCGGTAATGAAAATTTCACTTCTAAGTTAAATGAAAACATAAATAATATAAGAATGACAGCTAGGTTATGTTATGTTATTTAGTAGGCTGTGTATTACATAGAAAAGTTGGGTTAATCCTTTGAATAAAGAGGTAAGGAATGAGGACAGTTCAAATAAGTAGCAGCGGAAATGCATGTAGAATATGGCGAATAACCTTTTGATCGGCAACGTTTTTTGTAGTATTGGAATTACTTTTTTTTCACGCAGAACTTTTTATAGAGGATAGAATTTTCTGATAACTCACTAACAAAAACAGTTTCCCATGTGGTGCGCACTTTCTGCCAGGCAGGCAAATATATTTACTGTTAGACATTACAGAGGTAAAAATAAAATTTAAAATTTGAAAAATCATACATGTAAAACAAAATCTTCGAATACTGTTCTGCCCATTTAGTTAGAGCCCACTTCATCTCAGAAAACAGCTGTTTGTTATTTTTCATGCATAAGCACGTTGAGGGCCAATATGCTGCTAGGTAACTTTTACGCGATTCTTATATGATAAATTACATACTTTCATGATAATACTTTATTAATCCTTTGGATCATTATACATGATATAGGATATGTCAATTTCACAAAAATATGTATTTAATACGTCAATAACGTAAGTACCAATAATACATTGAGGAAAAAAATGAATAAATAGATAAAAGTATAAATATACCTACACGCATTGTAAATAGTCTACACAAGTCAAGTACACAAAATATAAAGAATAACACCAATAAACACAAATTTATCTTTTTTATAATAAATATGTTAGCATTGTGTTGTAAATGTAGCCACTGAAACAGTATTGGCCCAATTTGCAAAACTAGTTTGTTAAGGTTTTTTCCATTGTCCTAAATCTGATATTTTTAATTTCTACTTTAGCACGTAGCACGTACGATCTACACCAATCTGCTTATAGACTAGTAGATGGTGACAGAAAATCAGAACTGATAGCCTACCATCTGCAAGTAATTTAGTCAGTATTATGTATATATTAAAGCTCAATTTGGGGTACTTTCAAGGTTTGCACGCATACACGGGATGTAGGAAACGATTTCCGGTTTGCATAAAAAAACAATGTTTTCAACTAATAAATTACCGTCTGCAAAGTTCATAATTCGAAATTTAAGGAATAAAAATATGTCGGAAGGGTATTTGCAGACAGTCTTGTCATGCACCAAACTTTATACACTTATACACTTTATACTTTTATCGAAAATGTATCAAATTTTAGTAAAAAAAAATGATTATTTACCGTCTGCAAACAGTACAAAATGATGATTCTGAACATTTAAGGAATCTAAATAATAAATTAGCCTCTGGATGTTATGCTATTCGCACAATTTCTATCGAATTGGGATATTCTACTGCAAAAACAGCATACTTTTCCTTAATAGAGTCACACCTAAGATATGGTATCCCATTTTGGGGATTGTGCAGCCAACAACTATTAAATGGGGTGCTCATTTTGCAAAAACGAGCAGTAAGATATATGTGCAAAGCGCGTTTTAGAGACTCTTGCAAACCTATATTTGTTGCTCACCAGATATTAACTGTAGTATCTATTTTTATCCACGAAACGGTGTGCTTATTTCATAAAAAACGAAATACTTTTGAACGTACAGAAAATCGCCGCATTACTCGCCAAGCAAATGACATTACTCTACCCATACCATCTACCAACTTCACAAAAAATTCTCTAATTTACAATAGTAAGAAAATTTACAATCGTATCCCAGTAGCATTGAAAAATATCTCCTCTGACAAACTATTTAGGAAGGCTGTAAAAAAATTCTTAATTGATAAACCCTATTATAACTTACAGGAGTACTATGACGATACATTTTAATGTGTTTAGTTCACTAGTTTATAAAATATACAACTTGTATGTTCGTGATTTTTGTATCTTTGTATTTTTTCTGTTTTTGTTTTATATTGTTTGTAAACCGACTAAACAAATATTGTTTGTGTTATACTTAAACTTTGTCAATGAGAATTATTTCTTTGGACAATAAAGTATCTCTCTCTCTCTCTCTCTCTCTCCCCCCCCTCTCTCTCTCTCTCTCTCTCTCCCCCTCTCTCTCTCTCTCCCCCCCTCTCTCTCTCTCCCCCTCTCTCTCTCTCTCTCTCTCTCTCATGAAAATGGGTAGGGGAAAGCCGCAGACGTTTACGATATACACATCACCATATCGTGCGCATGTCAACATGTTATTTTTTTTTACAATTTTGAACAATCGTTTACCGTCTAATTATAGTTTTAATAGAAAATTTAGGTTGCAAAACTGTTGTACTAATTATTTGCAGACGAATCCAGTGTGCACGGTCGTCCATTGAATTCTATAAACTTGTAAAAAAATGGGGGTAACTTTTACCAATTATTTACTGTCTGCAACTTGGTACGAAGAAAGATTATTGGTTCAAATATGCAATTATTTAATTTGCAGACATTGCCCACATGCACGAGAGTCACAATAAACTGTCCAAATTTGGCGAAATGCGTTTGATATCTCTCCGTTTGCGATATGTACCAAAAACAACTATCTACCGTCTGCAACTTGGTACAAAGAAAGATTACTGGTATAAATACGCAATTATTCAATTTGCAGACGATGCGCACATGCACGAGAGTCAAAATAAAGAGTCAAAATTTGGCGAAATGCCTTTGATATCTCTTCGTGTGCGATATGCACCAAAATCAACTCTTTACCGCCTGCAACACGAAATTGTGTAAGCTAACTTATTAAGTATACTATTTTCGCATGTATAGACCAGTGACCTGTATTTAAACTGGACTGCTAATACTAACCGGTTGCGCATGGAAATAATAAGAGACAAAGGAACTCATGAAATAGCTATTGCGCATGCTCAAACCCATCTAGAACTATCAAATTTAATCTAGAATATTAGTTTCTAGCATAGGCGTAGTGATAACTGATAATGCTGGGTTCAATCAAGTGGTGTAAGTTGATTACTAGTTTTCTTTCTTGTATCTGCATTTAGTTCACATAAATCTAAAAATAATTCTTTTGATTTATTTTCACTTAAACATTTCTGATTTTATTTTTCGTAAAATAAATGATTATAAATAACTCCTAACTTCGAAATCCAACAGTGACGCCCATGCTTGTCTGTAAACAGTTTGTCGGTAATACACATGTGCGTAAGGTAACTTGCGCAGTTTCAATTTGTTGCAGAAATTGAACTATTGCTATGTTTATATAGAGATCAGTGGGATAGACAACATGCACATGCACACGACCCAGAATTGGTACTGGTATTCGATAAAGTTCAACAATTGAGAAAATAATATTTTACTACAATCGTAATAAAAATCTTGCTAGCCGACAGTTGCATGTTGCACCTGCAGGGGGCTCTACGTTGTGCATGCCAGAGCCCCCTTTGTTAATTGTCTATAGTTTAAGATGAACTATAGGTTCTCGTACATGTGCGCATCGTCTGCAAATTGAATAATTGCGTATTTAAACCAGTAATCTTTCTTTGTACCAAGTTGCAGACGATAGATAGTTGTTTTTGGTACATATCGCAAACGGAGAGATATCAAACGCATTTCGCCAAATTTGGACGCTTTATTGTGACTCTTGTGCATGTGGGCATTGTCTGCAAATTAAATAATTGCATATTTGAACCAATAATCTTTCTTCGTACCAAGTTGCAGACATTAAATAATTGGTAAAAGTTTTTTTTACACAAATACGTTCGGCGGCAAGTACTTTGTGCACGTTTAATATATCTGCAAATAATCCTATATCGAAGCTCTATTTTTAAATCATGATTCCTTTTTAGTTGCAGACGGTAAACGATTGTTCAAAATTTAAAAAAAAAATAACATGTTGACATGCGCACGATATGGTGATGTGCATATCGTAAACGTCTGCGGCTTTCCTCTACCAGAATCATCATTTTGTACTGTTTGCAGACGGTAAATAATCATTTTTTTTTTACTAAAATTTGATACATTTTCGAGTATCCTGTATAAAGTTTGGTGTATGACAAGACAGTCTACAAATGCGCTTTCGACATATTTTTATTCCTTTAATTTCGAATTATGAATTTGGCAGACGGTAATTTATTAGTTGAAAACATTGTTTTTTTATACAAACCGGAAATCGTTTCCTACATCCCGTGCATGCGTGCAAACCTTGAAAGTACCCCAAATTGAGCTTTAATATATACATAATACTGACTAAATTACTTGCAGACGGTAGGCTATCAGTTCTGATTTGCTGTCATCATCTACTAATCTATTAGTGTTAGACATAACTTCTGGTGAAACATAAACACACAGCTGACACAGGAAATTAATTGTTTCAAATATATTTTATTGCACAGTTAGCAGCAGCATTTTTATGTTCACGTAAACAATTTTATTTTGTAACTACTTTATTGCCGTTGCCATATTGCAGTAGATTGCAACGCTATATAATAGTTATGTAGCAGACTCTTGAAAAACAATTAACTTTCTATTGCAAAACTGTCCCTAATAGTGCTTTTTTTATCGGCTTATTTATTTTAATGTCCTGGCGGAGTTTAGCCGATGGCTATTCTACCACTCAACCAGGACGGACACACACAGACAATATCACGACACCCATGCCCTGCGACATTGCCATCTGCCGCAGCTGAGACTCGAACTCAGGAAAGGAGAGCGACTAGACCGTGTTGTCTCTCACACAACCGCAGTCTAGCCCACTGCTATCGTCTCGGCAACAGGTGAAAAACGCCACTACACATCCATACCCTAGCCAGGATTCGAACCCGGGACCCCGTGGTCGCAAGCCTAACACCTTAAGCTCTGCGCCACCGAGCCGGCTTTAATACAACTGTTTTATAAGAGGAAACAACTATAAAATCATTTTAATATAATTATAACGATACTGAAAATACTGCCAAACGTTACTAAAAATAGGCTATAAAATTATTTAGTTTTATAAGCTGAAATGTTTTATAGCTTACTCACGGAAACGTTTCTAAAATAATTTCTTAACTGCTTTATAAGATATTTTATAATATTGCTGTGAAAGCGTTTTAATGATAAAATAAAATAGTTCAGTTGCAGACAACCAAATAGTGTTTTCTGCAACTCTAATATAATCAATTAGCATTTTAGAAGCATGAATAAAATAACGATAAAACAAAATAATCGTATAACATTTAAATTAATTAGTTTTTAAAAAATTAATTTTTCAGAAATTGACAAATTAATTTTTCTTTATATTTCCTATTTATATCGAACTAATTAGATGAAGCACACATAAATCAACCTATCATTTCAAATTAGAAATTACAAGGGAATAGAAATTAGTTCATATTATCCCGGTGAATAGATATTTATTTGTGAAATACAGGGTAAAATTAATAGAGATAATTAATTATATATGATGGAACACCATTGGTGTAATTATTATTGATATAGAACTCTTGGATATTGTTTATGAAATAAAATGTAGGACGTTTCAAATGAACTGAATTTCTTGAAATGCGTGGGTTTATTTATTTTCTTCTTTGCTGATTCTTGTCAACTCGACGCAAAAGAACTGATACTCAATGGCTACAACAGTATCAAATATAACGAGAAAGCGATATATGAGGAGCTTAAAATATATAAAAATACATACAAAAATGAAAATACATTTTTAGATGTAAACAGAAACAAGCTTTACAAGTGCCTCCGAAGGGTGAGAGGAAAGATATTAAATATATTCAAATGCCTTGTGTATAATACGCAGACATAATATACGTGTGAGGATGCTTTTAGTGAATCCGTACAAAAAATGTAGATTGCAACAATTTGGCACTAAAAGATTTATTCCAAAATAAGGAATATGAAATGCCGACCCCCACTAACATTTAGAGTCAAAATTAGCGAGCTACTCAAAATAATATTAGAGAGTCAGATCATATGTGTTTTGGCCGGCAGGATCCAAATATGCAGAATTATACAGGTTATTCCATTTAAAAATTTGATCGAAACCAGAAGTCGGCCATTTGGTTATTTACATCATATCAAATGACTATTGAAAAAGGCTAAGCTACCCGATATACATGATGCGCTTGATTTTAAATTAAAATATCTATATGACTAAATGATAATAATTTAAAGGACATCAGGTAAATAAAATGTAACCGTTTTGTGTTTTTTTTTTTTTTGTAGAGATTGCATATTTTACTTTCACATCCAGTGGAAGTATAGTAACGACAAAAACATTTTTAAAAATTTTTATTGTTCAAATAGGCTTAGAATGTCATGAAACGTCGAGATTTCAAGTTTGAGCAAAAAAAATTTTCTGTCTGTCGGTCTGTCGGATTGTCGGTCTGTAACTTTTTTTTGTGCGCACGTTTACTTTGGAACCGTTTGAGATATTGACTTGAAATTTGGTACACATATGTACTTTAACGAGATCTAGAACTAGATTATATTTTCATCTTGTTCCGTCGAAGGGTTGGGGGGTAAATTGGGGTAAATTTGGAGTAAATAGGTAAATCAAGCAGGTAAGAGTTCATAAAATTGGTATTTAGTATAGACAAGAGAAGTTAAGGCTTCAAAAAAATTTGGCATTAGCCACCCCCATTACCACCCCCACCCCATTATTAAAGGGGATGAAAAAAAATGTGATTTAGTGTGTGTACAAGAACCAGAAACCTCAAAATATTTTTTTACTTTATCCACCCCCCATTCCCACCCCCTGTCACCACCCCCACCCCACTACCGATGTGGGGTATCGTTTTATGGGTTTTTGGGGTAGAGGATTTCAAATATTATATTATTAAAGTTCCATAAACAATTATTTCGTTGCGTGACTTGGATAGAAAATCCGGATGTGGAAGTAGTGATTCATTGGGCAGCGGTTTTTTATAGAGTGGCCCAAAAAGCAGTATACCACAAGGTTAAGATTTGTAACTACATTTCTAATTTATATTTAAATTGCACATTTGTGTCCCTCTGTTGGAGAATGTAGTCTCCACATAACATATTTTTTGAAAAACTTGGATGTTATTTAGTTTTAAAAATATTTCAAATTAAAAATCGTTGAATTAAAATAGCCTCCTTTATTTAGGTATAATTCAAATTTACTTTTTATAAAATCATATATTTACAGTACCTACAGGGTGTAACTTTATATATACAACGTGATTTAACATGATATGCGGAAAATAAAATGGTGTACTAGTCTTCAATGTGGTAAAGCCCCTGCAAAATTTGTGTGTTCTGAGGTAATTTAGTATATTAAATTATTAGTAAATTTGCGAAGATACACTACTGTTATTGACTAGGTTAGTAACAGGTCGACGAACTTACTTGTGAAAGAACGTACTGAAGATGTTTACATTTCCTTAATTGGCATAAAAAGTGAAGCCGGCGAGTGCGATCAAAGTGCCGCGTTTTTTGCTTTCGGTCGAACAATCAGGACACCGGCGTGTTATTGACGGCTTTAACTAAATATCTCTTATATCTACTTGTTTTTGCAGAGTTCACTAGCATAGGGTCAATGTCAATAATAATATATCTTCTTGATAGCCAAAACTGAGAGAATGATCATTTTTTACGATTTTAAAAACACAACATACAGTTTCATTTTTATTCCTCTCATTTCGGCACTTATATACTGGTGATTTGTGTTAAAATACTTCATCACCATAATTAAATCCACGTCTGGTAGATTAGACGAATCTGCTTTTAAATAACCGGATTCGCACATAGTAAAGATCATACGTCTCCTTATTAATAATGCTAACAGTGACTTGCGATTGCGGAATGCGGAAGATTATTAAGCGAGGTAAGGCTGGAGAGAGATTGACGTCAGCGATTCGACCGCTTCAGCTTATGAAGAATTAGATTTTAAAGCAGTATATTTCTGGAACTGCTTATCGGATCGACCTCAAATTTTCAGTGTAATAATTATTTGATGATTACTTCGCACGATTGTAATAAAAAGTGCAATATGACATGACTATTGTCCAAAGTCGAAAATTGGAAAGTGAAGGCATTTTGTTCAAGACGTTAAAGGCAGCAAAATGTTATCTAGCCCTAGTAATAAGACAATAATTTTCATCGACATATTCTACATTCCGACGAGTCTAGGTTTACTAATTTGAGTTTATTCAATCGCAACAACACACGTTATTGGGCTCAAGAAAATCCAAGATGCATGAGGGAAAGTGCATATCAGGAACGATTTGGTTTTAACGTCTGGTTGGGAGTACTTGGCACAAGAATTGTTGGACGGACCATTGACTGGTGAAAGGTATGTACAATTTTTGCAAACCTACGTTGAAGATTTTTTGGACCAACTGCCTTTTAATACTGGCCCAATAATTCTTCAACAAGATGGAACTCCACCACATAGTAGTAGAATTGCTGTGAATTACTTAAATAGAAGGTTTGGAGAAAATTGGATGGGGACAAATGGGCCAATTAGATGGCGCCGGAGGTCACCGGATCTTACGCCACTTGATTTTATTAAAAGGTGCCATCTCAAGCAAATAATTTATAAAACTCCACTGTAAAATAGGGAAGACTAGGTTAGCAATAAATGAGATTACTGAATTGCAGTTAGAAAATGTGCATAGAGGTACTGTTACAAGAATTCGACGCTGCAGGGAAAATATTGGCCAACATTTTGAGATTCTTCAATAACAATTTTATTTAAAAGCAAGCAAAATCAAATATAACAATGAATCGTATAGAGTAAAGTGAAAGATGAATAAATATTTTACAAATGGGTCTTTAAAATTAGTAGTTCTATCTTGGTTTTTATGATTTCAGGGATTTAGTCTAGAGATTTTTCTTTAATATAAAAATTCTGCAGTCTCTTCGGCTACTGATTAGAACACAACAAATATTAAACACAAAATTGTGTACCAGGATTCTTTTGATATCGCAGTACATTAAGCATTAATTACCGCCACATTTCATACCATAGCCAACTTGACTTAATGTAATAAAATGGTTTTCAGCAGCTATTTTAAAAACAAATGCCATCTTGTTATACATAGTTGAAAAAAGAAATGTAAGGAGAATCAGATAGGAAAAAAATATACAGGGGTGCCGTTTAAAATAATGAAGTAGATGTCACTTCCGGTGGAACCGGAAGCGGACAAAATGTCTTGTTTGTACTGTAACAAGGACAATCACGCATTATACAAGTCTACAAAATTTCAAAATAATATCTTTTGAAATAAATATGCTACGGGGTGTTACATATCTCCTGTGTCACCCGGTATACCGTTAAGCGTGGAATGAAGTATGTAAATAATTATTAAGTCTATTCTACGTGTTTTACACAGACGTAACACGATGTAAAATTGATCCAAAAACGAGTAGATACGGTACGAAGCACATCTAATTTTCAGAGAGTAGTCATGAGAATGACGCTATCAATTGCTGTATTTTCAGTTTATCGTTTTTGTTCGTATTTTCCTGGCATTTTGTACAATAATAAAAATGAAATGTAGCTATGTGGTATATACTTTCGAGTTGAGTCTTCATTTTATGCTCCATACTTAATATATATCGCGGTGCTCTCCGTGATAATAATTCCTGCGAAATTTACATTAAATTACATTTTCGTTGACAAAATGAAATATAATGCACAAAGGAGGAAGACAAACGTGGGGTTTTAAATTATAATCTACATTTACTCTTAATACACTGGCAATTAACAAAATTAAATTATAAACGTCAACGACGTGGTAATGAAATTTTACGTAATAGAGATCTAAATTATAAAAAATTATATTAGGTGCCGCAGAAATTTTTAGGAAAAAACTTTTGGGTGAAAACCGAGATGGTAATGGTAGAGGTCTAGAGTTATGTTTTATTGAACATAAGAAAACAGATTCTTAAATTAATTTTTTTTTTTTCGTGTAGAAAAATTTTTGCTGCGTGGTATTCATGGGAGGAGAACGTTTCAAATGAAATAATATCACTTGCTCTATCATGCCCTTTAATAGATAGATAGATAGATAGATAGATAGATCTTTATTGGTCATATATACATAAATTATGTTTTGACACGTCAAAAAATATGGCAATAAAAACCAACAAAAAGTGGTTGTCTTAAATAGAAAAAAAGTACACAATAAATAAAACAAATAAATAACAAAGTAGAGTAAATAACAATAAAGCACATAGAATAACAAACAATCATTATCACACACATATCAAGTTTATAAAAACGAGAAAAATCAGTTGACAAGAATTCGTCAAAATCATAGAATGCGTTTTCAAGGAGGAAACGTTTAATTACATTTTTAAAGCGAGTTCAGTCAAGTGTTTGTACAGCAATCGGTAACACATTGAAAAACCGCTCCCCAAGGAATCACTACTTCCAGATCCAAATTTTCTATCCAAGTCACTCACAACGAAAAAATTTTGTATGTGGAAATAATTGTTTATGGAACTTTAATAATATAATATTTGAAATCCTCTACCCCAAAAACCCATGAAACGATACCCCACATCGGTAGCGGGGTGGGGGCGGTGATAGGGGGTGGATGAAGTAAAAAAATATTTTGAGGTTCTTGGTTCTTGTACACACACTAAATCACTTTTTTTTTCAAACTTTTATAATGGGGTGGGGGTGGTAATGGGGGTGGCTAAGGCCAAATTTTTTTTTTGAGACCTTAGTTTCTTTTATATATACTAAATACCAATTTTATGGACTCTTACCTGCTTGATTTACCTATTTACCCCAAATTTACCCCCCAACCCTTCGATGGAACAAGACGAAAATATAATCTAGTTCTAGATGTCGTTAAAGTACATATGTGTACCAAATTTCAAGCCAATATCTCAAACGGTTCCAGAGTAAACGTGCGCACAAAAAAAGTTACAGACAGACAGACCGACAGACTGACAGACAGAAATTTGTTTTTCGCTCAAACTTAAAATCTCGGCGTTTCATGACATTCTAAGCCTATTTGAACAATAAAAAATTTTTAAAATTTTTTTGTCGTTACTATACTTCCACTAGATGTGGAAGTAAAATTTTACTGCATAATAGCAGGTGCCATTTCTGGTTTTTGAAAGTCGGAAAAATCCATTTTAAGTATGTCTGTTTTAAAAGAAATCAATTTGAATTACCCGGAAACCTACCTATTTCCTTTTTAAAGGCCCACTCTGCATAGATGCAGATTATGAAAAGTGTAGGTACAATGAATATAATGAATAAGATTCATTCACCCAGCAAGTAACAGCCGTTTATTTGAGACGGTGATTATATTTTTTGTCTATTGTATATAATACATTGTCACAAGCTGCAAGTTATTTATAAATTTAAATCCTAACACTAAGAAATACAATAATTTCCTCGCCATCCATGTCGGGATATATGACAAATTATGACCAACAGCCAGACAAAACACATCCAGCAACTAATCTTTGTAATTTTATAGATAGAAGTTTGAATGCCAAATAATAAACAACGGAATCCTAATTTCTTAATCGTATTTATATCTCTCTATCTGCTAATATAATAATAAAGATGTCGACCGCGAGGAAATTTTTCTGGCTCCAGGCCATTTGTTGCATATAGCTGTATTTTTTGTAATATGTTCAGCTATACAATTAGTCATTAGACATCTAATTTTAATTATTTTCTCACATAAATAAAAAAATATGGAATAAAATAGAATACAATCATTCATCCAATAGATCACAATTATACTATTATAGGTCAAAACAAAAACAACACAGATTAGTTCAGTAATATAAAGATTTATATCGCACAAAATTCATAAAGTTTTGAAAATTGGTAGAAATGTTTTCTTATGTTACTAACTTAAGCGTTGTAAACGTTATTAAATTCTTCTTTTCTTGGCCATATTATGCGGCTAAGCAAGTATCCTCCATCAATCACATACCTACTCACTAATTTCGAAAATATGGTCTCGTTCTGGAATAGTATTAATAATCCGGTATAAAGTTGCCTTGTTAGCTTTTCTCATTAGGCCTTTGTCATCGAAAAGGGAAAGAGGTACTGAAGCCAGTTCAAAACAACGTTTTTAATTCCAGACTCGAATGAATTGTACAAATAATTTTTTTAAAATTGTGGAGTTTAGTAGCTACTGCTTTTGCGTTAAGCATTGAACTTTAAAGTAGATTATAGTAAAGATTTCAATTTATTGTGTTAACTGGAACCAACCCTTATGTGTGCGCCTTATTTCCCACGGTACTATTAATTTTATGAAAAAAATTGTAGATACGTTTCTGATAGAGAATTTTATAAGAAATAATTTTGTATATAGGTATTTTTATCAAAAAGTGCACCGTTCCAGAGATACTCTAGAAAACCTCAAAATGGGGGTGGAAACGACGTCCTAGCAATATTCTTTAAATTGAATTTGCCCTGCGGACAGACCATGTGGCTAGTATGCATTTCATTTTCTATGTTATTACCTTTATTTTATTTACATTTAGAGATTTGTTTATGATACAAAATATCAAAATTTGTTTATTAGTAAAATGTTATTTAATTTTTTCATTTAGTAATAACTAAGTTGGCCAACTAATCATCTAATAATTTAGTTGTCTATCTTTTTTAAGTATTTACAGTAGTTTTTGTGTATTGTGGCCTTCTACCAATAATCGTAGATTTATCTTTGTAAATTGCCGTATATATTTCCCTTTTTCAATATATGATAAATCTGTCTGTCTCTCTGTACATCTTTAATTCTGCTTGATCTTTGTAAACGTAATCCAAGCACATATTTTATTTGTCCACTCCCTGATTTGTCAATTGCTCTACCATTGCCTTTTATATTACAATAAATATTGTTATTGTTAAATAGTTAATTTTTAATTTAAATATTCTCCTTGCAGTGACGATAGTCGGTTGTGCCTTCGAAGCGAACGGTTGGGTGCCTGAAACACTCCCACTATAAACGCAAAATTGCCGTGAAAAACTCCGTCAAATTTGATAAAAATTAGGTGAATTATAGCCCAAGAATTTACGCGCAAATTGATATCTCATATCAAAAGAACAAAGTTGAAATAGAATTAATATTTGAAAACAACTAATACCGTTTTGTGACCAGTGCTGTGTATTAAGAAACGAAAAGAGCGTAATTAAACAAACAACCCAAAACAGGCAAAAGCAAGATAAGTACCTCCTTTTTCATTTTTAAGTACCTTCCCAGACAAGTATATTTATAACCATTGAAGGGTTTAGGCCCATCACCCTTGAAGAGTTGACATTGTCGACAAGTTTATGGCAATAAATTAAAGCATGGCATGATATCCCTCTGTAAACCTGTAAATTATTTTTTTAAGCATTATAAAAATATTCAAATGAATTTGATCTGTCTGTAAAGTATGGTCATATAAATTTCTTTTGTTAACCTTCAAATAATCTTTTTTCATAATTATTAAAAATACTCAGGCGAATTTAATATAAACTGAACCCGTAATAATCAAACGTATATTGTTATAATATTCTCTTAGGTAAAATATCAAGTGAGGGTTTTCAGGTCGAAATTACGCTCATTGTCAAGTGTAATAACTTAAAAATAAGTCAATAAACAATCCTTTCTAGCAAATTTACATTTGGGCGTGCCCCATCAGGGTGACAGTGCACCGTGTGGAATTGAAGCAATTTAAGAATATAAGGGGAATTTGGATGGAATTGGTGGCCATTGGCTTGGTTTCGGTGCCATTGGAATTTGGAAAGCCTCATCCATGGAAGCATACAAATTGTTTATGTTTCTGGTGCGGCTAGGGTGGGACTGAGAAAGTTTATTAAAAAGTTTAAAAAGGTTAGGATCATAATAGTGACAAGCAGGGGGTAAACGGGAGGTAGTAGCTCTCCGGAAAGCACAAGAATGATATATCTACTACGGAGCGCGGGAGCGAGGATACATTGGCTACTGGTGCGAGGGATCGACGGCGACGGGAATTGTCTGTGTGGGGCGCTGGGCCATCGTTGGAAGGAGAAAACATAGAAAACACATTCCTTTTTGTGTGCCATCACTTGGTCTGGATATAGAGTGCGAAGGATACAGTTTTGAGTTAGGTGAGGGATGAGTGTTTGAGGGGTGATGCATACCTCGGGACGTGCGATTGACGATTTTGTGAGTGGTGATTGGTTTTGTATATGATCCAGGTGCAATGTTTTTGGTGTGGTGCGGTAGAGCGGATCAAAAGGAGAGGAGAACGGAGGGGAGGAGAGGTATCACAGAGAAGTGTTGTTGATCCTGACTTTTTGTTGGTGTCTAGTTTAATAGGATTGTGTTTTGTGGTATTGCATATTTTTTGACGTTGTGGGTGTTACAATATAGTGTTGTGAATCTGATTACATAATATTTTTCTTAAGTAAATTATCAAATGAGGTTTTCAGATCAAAATTACGCTCGTTGATAAGTGAAAAATTCTACATTAGGTATAGGTATAGGAAAAACATTAAAATTGCTAAACTAGAATACTACAACAATAAAATAATAAATGCAGACAATAAAACCAAAGAAACCTGGAATATCATTAATAACAAACTGGGAAGGACAAGGGCCAGTCCTTGCCATATAAGCCTTAATATCCAGAACAAATTATCTTCAGACGGAAATCAAGTGTCAAATTGCTTTGCTTCATATTTTTCCAGTGTCATCCCTGACAATATTAATGCACATTTTGGGCATAATTTATCTCTACCGTGTACAGTATCTAAATATATCCCAAATTCAATATTTTTTTATCCTGTTGACGAAAAAGAACTATCAAACGTCATACATAACCTCAAAAATAAGAAATCATCTGGTATGGACGGCCTTACTGCACACATAATAAAAAATATATCTGACAATATATTACCATCGCTTTTGTACCTCATAAATATGTCACTGGTTAACGGAGAATTTCCTGACTTTCTTAAAATCGCGTCCATAATCCCCATTTTTAAAAAGGGCTGTAAAAATAGTGTTGAAAATTACCGGCAAATTTCTCTTTTAAGTGTATTCTCGAAAATATTGGAAACAATTATTACGACCGTATCATGTCATTTATAGAACAAAATAAAATACTGACCGAATATCAACATGGATTCAGGCCAAGAAAATCAACTGAAACGGCATCGGCATATTTCTTTAAATATATTTATAAAGAATTAGATGAGGGCAAATATGTTGTGTCGCTGTTTTTCGATTTATCGAGAGCTTTCGATTCTGTGGACAGGCATATACTGTCGAAAAAATTGGAAGCTATTGGTATACGAGGATGTCTTTTAAGTTGCATTAACTCCTACATGGAAAATCGTAAATTAGTAGTAAAGTGTAACGAATTTCAATAAAATATCCATGACGTAACCTTGGGGGTCCCCCAAGGCTCAATATTAGGCCCTCTATTATTTTTGATTTACATTAACGATCTGCCAAATTACATTCAACATGGCGTTACCACGATGTATGCAGATGATACCACTGTCTCGGTATCAGCTGTCACGCAGGAAGAATTATATCATAAAATTTATGTCACACTAGACGATGTACACGCATGGTGCCAGAGAAATAAGCTAATTTTGAATGATGAAAATACCGTTTTTATAAATTTTAATTTTAGAAGGGCATTAATCTCTAGTGGTGACATAAATTTTATTGATTCAACAAAATTCCTAGGCACCTACATAGACAGCAGGTTAACATGGGAACTGCATATAGAGCACATTTGTAAATTGCTTAATAAATCCTACTTCGCTGTTCTACAGCTAAAGGATACAATTGCCCAGGCGGGTCTGATAAGTGTGTATTATGCTTTAGCTTATCCACATTTATCATTGAATATATTAGTCTGGGGCCGTTCAAGTCATATACAACGAGTATTTGTTTCCCAGAAGAGATTACTAAGACTAATTTTTAACCTAAGTAATAGATCCAGTTGTAAGGAATTATTTAAAAAATGTAATATTTTTACAGTTCCTAGTATCTATATCTACAAATGTCTGGTATTTGCAAAAACAAATTTATACACCTTCTCCACTTCCGGAGATAATCATTTATATAATACAAGACATAAAGATCTGTTGTTGATCCCAGTGCATAAAACAGCGACATTTCAAAACTCACTGCACTATAATTGTATTATTTTATTTAACAGCGTTCCTAAAACTATGAAAGAATTGAACTTATCTTTATTTAAAAAAGAAATAAGAAAACTATTAATAGAAAATGCATTTTATAGTGTTGACGAATTTTTAAATAGATAAAATTTGATATTATTATTATTATTTTTAATCTGTTGTGTTTCATTTGTATGGACAGAGCTCTTATAAGAGGTTTGTTTGTTTTTATACATATTTATAAGTTCTTTTATTAATGTGTATTTTCGTGTATTTGTGTATTTTATTTTAAGTTTTATTGCTGTAATGAGACAGACAAATTGTTTATTTCAATTTGTATCAATTATTGTAACTAAATATTGTTATTTTGACGTGCCAAATGTACATAATCTATGTATCAAAAAAATGGCAAAATAAATTCTATTCGATTCTATTCTATTCTACATTAAAATCTACACTAAAAACAGGGAGACCAGGTTACACGTGGAAATCACAAAAAGGATAGAAATGTACGCAATGAAGTACTGGGGACACGTCCAAAGAAGGGAACCAACACACCTACTGAAGAAAGCACTAACACTGAACAGCAACAAACTTAAAATGGGGAGACCATGTTACACGTGGAAAACAACAATCGAGAGGATCATGAACAAACTGGGAAAGGACCAAACATACTGGGAAAGAAAAGCCAGGGGAAAGAATGAATTTCACAAAGAAATCGGAGCGATATATACTCCACCAGAATCAGAAATGGAGGAATCAGAAGCCTCAGAAGAAGAAGAAGAAGAAGAAGACTTGTAGAAACAGAAGTACAAAAATAGGAGCACAGATAGCAGTGACCCAACGCGGCAACATATCTCACAAGAAGACCCAGAATAGGCAGAAGCCCAGAACCAAAAATACAAAAAAAGGGGGCTTAAACGCTCCCTCACGACATAATGCGGTAACGCATCTCACAAATACCTACACCACCCATCCCACATTCGTTTACCATGCGTCATGTGGCTCTCGCTGCTGGCAACAAGCATGACCTTAGTCCAACCCAGCGTGGACGTAGCAGGCCCAGCTGTATAACTTGGGAGTGGCAGTAATGCCTACCGCACGCTGGTAAATCAATCAATCAATCAATCAATCAAAATATTCTCCTTGCAGTGACGTCATTACATGTCGACTGTAAAACTTTGTGTTGTCAAATCCGTTTTGCAAGGTATGCAAATTACACTGTTTATAAAATACAATTCTATGAAAAATGCAACATATTTCAATGAGATTAACAATAAAAACTGCTACTATAACAATGATACCACATTTCTAGGGCTCCCTCATTACGTAATTATGTACGTATTTTGATTCTTAAGATGAGATTTCATTTTAAGCGACTGGTAGTTCGTGAACTACTCGAATTATTATCAATTATTGGTCAATTATTACTGGCGCAAAGTTCTTTCTCATACTAAAACGTGTCCGCAATATCCTTTAGTAGCGTTACAGGAAGTAAGAAAACAATCAAATCTCAACTGAAGCGGAAGCTGAAATGCAAAATACGAGTTACTGTTAGATCATGTTTTAAATTCTAATGGAAAAACGGACTGCTGATGTTCTTTTTGTATCTTGTTACATCTTGTTACTGCCAAATGTGCTGTAAGGTCAGATAGCACTAAAAGAGCCATTTGGGCACTTTCGGAGGAAATTGTTTCTAGTAGTATTCAATATGTATGTTCGGATGGTATGTAGCAACTCCAGTTTTATATTTTGCAACTCTTATATGGAATATTAGGCCACTGAAGGACTGGCAATTTTTACTTTATTTAATGTAACGTGGGTAATGCTCTCTGGTGCATTCATGTGATGCAGTATTGTTTGGAAATGGATTATAATTTCATGTGATCAGAAATTAAACACATTTAAGTTTTCAAATCGAACGGCACATACTGAACAGAACTGACACTGATATGATCTCAAATTTTTACCCTGTTATTACCACATATTTGTTAACGGGAGGCAGCGACAGACTTTTCGCGTTAATATTTATAAAGCTATTTTTTTTCCCACGCTAGCTTAGACAGTGTCAATGCTGAAAGTGCAAGTCTACCAAACTTTTAGTGTTGCAAAAATGTGTAAAAAATTAAACAATATGTTACAAAAAGTTGCATAAATGTATTATACCTGCAAAATTGAAATTTTACATACTCACAGATGGCATAAAAACAGACCCGAAAATAATATTCTACCGCGCCGGAAGCGCTGCCATGTCAGGTCCACCACCCACGCCAAGTGTGGAAAAAACAAACATTTTTTATTTAGATATCTACAAAGCTGAAATTTTTCTTTGGAATAGTTTATTTAATAAGACATCCAAAAAATATAGTCAACCTCCGCTGAAAGGTGGCTAAATCTTTTGTACACGTTGTTAAAATAGCAATATATGGTCAAATCATGACAATTATATTCTTTATTAATATTAACGAACAGACAGTTATCTTATAGATGGATTAATAATAACTTTTATTTACTCCATTATGATCTATGTTTCGGTAAGGATATTTATCTTTCAATCTATATTTTTTTTATGAAAAAGAAAATATATTCAACATATTAAATTATTGTTTTTTATAACTTATTCAAAAAAATCATTCTTTAAAAGTTTATTATTATTTACCAATGTTACTTTCAATCAAATACTAAAATTATTCCGAAATCAGCTACGAGAGTGAATATAGAGATTCAGATATGAGTAGCAAAGAATTCGACAGTTAATTTGATTATAAAAATACTATATGTGTCCTAATTCAATTATAATAATTAAATTTATTTTATTAAAATATTGTGTGTTATTAATTTATATAAAAAATATTACATGAAACTTTAATAATATATCGATAATGGGTATATGTAAAAAAAGTTACTTTCGATAAAATAAGCTTCTTTTATCTCTCATATTTCTATCCACAACGTTTCTATATCATCTGAAATTTTATACATGATTTTACTTCCACATCCAGTGGAAGTATACTTAGTAACGACAAAAAAAATTTTTAAAATTTTTATTGTTCAAATAGGCTTAGAATGTCATGAAACGTCGAGATTTTAAGTTTGAGCAAAAAAAATTCTGTCTGTCTGTAACTTTTTTTTGTGCGCACGTTTACTCTGGAACCGTTTGAGATATTGACTTGAAATTTGGTACACATAAGTACTTTAACGAGATCTAGAACTAGATTATTTTTCATCTTGTTCCGTCGAAGAGTTGGGGGGTAAAGTGGGGTAAATTTGGGGTAAATAGGTAAATCAAGCAGGTAAGAGTTCATAAAATTGGTATTAAGTATATACATGAGAAGCTAAGGTCTCAAAAAAAATTTTGGCATTAGCCACCCCCATTACCACCCCTTACCCCATTATTAAAAGGGATGAAAAAAAAATGTAATTTAGTGTGTGTACAAGAACTAGAAACCTCAAAATATTTTTTTACTTTATCCACCCCCACCCCCTATCACCACCCCCACCCCACTACCGATGTGGGGTATCGTTTCATGGGTTTTTGGGGTAGAGGATTTCAAATATTACATTATTAAAGTTTAATAAACAATTATTTCCACATACAAAATTTTTTCGTTGTGAGTGACTTGGATAGAAAATCTAGATGTGGAAGTAGTGATTCCTTGGGCAGCGGTTTTTACTATCGAAAATTGAATAAAAAGAAGGAATTGAAATGATGAGAACTGTAAAAATTTTATGCACGTACAATTTCAAGCTTGTAGATATAATAAATACATTTATGCAACTTTTTGCAACATGTTTAATTTTCTACTCATTTTTGCAACACTTATAGATTGATAGAATTGCACCTCCATCGTGGATACTATCTAAACGTTCTTGGGAAAAAATCTAGCTTTATAGAAATGACTTCAAGAAAACTGTCGCTACCTCCCTGTCTATAATGTGAACATCAAATTTTGATAATGTTGATAGCTTGACAGTTGCATTTAAATTATTTTTGTAGAGTCTTAGTGTCGGCTATTGTCTTGTACTTCAACAAAATTTAATTCCGATCAAGGACTGGTGCATATAAAAAAAATATCCAGAAATGTAACGCAGTGTCCTACTCCACTAAAAAATCATTGATCTACTTTGACTATTCTATTGATAATAATACACTCTTGATACTTGACACTTTCTGTGACTTGAGAATTATCTTAAGGACAAAAAATTGTCCTTTAACAGTTACATTACTTACGTCACCACAAAGATCTACAAAGCTGTAGGATTTATTGTCAGAAACAGCCGTAACTTTCAGAATATTGATATGTATGTTAAATTTTCATACTTCTAGAGCTGATGCAAGACGGACAAATTCATCTTATTTGCCAACCGCACGAATGAATAAAAAAAATCACCTCTACACAATATGTGCAACAATTCAATCCAAATTCCTCAATTGGTATTTGGTCCTGCCATATACCGTCAATTAAAAAGTTGAATTTATAATCTGATGTATTTCTTCGCTTCTCTTTTACTGTTTTTTTTTATTTCTCTTCTAAGTTGTACATATATAGTTAATAATAATCCTGTAATATGTTATTGTTCCTACACTTTTTTGTTGTAATTGGTTCTATCGGTCTGTAGAATAGTGGTAATAAATAAATAAATAACCTAGAGCCAATCCTGGTTTTGACGTCATAGATACCTAAATTCCGAGATCTGCAATCATAAAACAAGTGAACCTCTTATCTCCTAGACCAGTTTGACGTGTATAATAAAAATGTCATTGGAAATATCATGAATCTAAAGCTTAACATATCGACGTAACATTATTGGCTTTTTGTTTAATTTGACGCAATTTGCAACGAAATCCCTTAGCTTTATGTTATTTTCCATTTAATATATAACAGATATACCCGCAGTGATTAATAAATATTATACATTCACATAAAACGTCACGGGCCAATTAACGCGGACAATTTTAGCACCAATAATAATTATGATTTTACCTGATGATTAATATATTCCATAAATTCACATAAATTTCAATAATAATGCATTTTGCGCGTTGAATAAGCAATTCTGCACAAAATTATTCAATTATTGTTCAATTATTATCGATTTAAAGTTCTTGCTAGAGCCAAGACGTGTCCGGAATACTCCACAAGAAATATAATAGGTGAAAAAGTAATCAAACTGCAAGTAGTGGAGTCCATTGCAATTAGATAAAGAAGGTTAGTTATTTTGTACTCTCTTCGCTTAATAGTTCAGTACCTAGATCGATTTTCTGAAATGTCACAAAATGCTACTTTTGATTCGTTCGTGCCGAGCCGAATTTTCGAATTTCGCCATGCAATTTACGATCTGGCAGACTTCCTCTTTACGTCGCGACATCGTACGGCCGTCCCAATGGTGTTTTTCGAAAAATATGAACGTGTCAAGATTGCATGTTTTTGCAATTTTTTCGACTCCGAAATGTAAGCTGCTTTTTATTATTTTTCGCAGATATCTCCGAAACGGTGCTAGTTAGCTCGGAATAAAAAACAAGGCCAAACGAGTATTTTCCATTACAAATCTTTTGCTACTATCAGAATTTTGATGTTTTTTTTTTTTCGTTACAGAGATAACTACTGAAATGTTGGCCATGTACGGCAAAAAATCGCAAATTTTGAGCTTCTACAGTTGGCAACTTTCTAATCTTGGCTCCTACTCCAAAAGACTACTCTAGTTAACTTAAATAGACTTAAATTTGCTAAAATTCTTTTTTTTATTTTTTGAATTCCGACAAAATGAAGGAAGGAGTATCTAGAGTATCTACAAGAAAAAAATATATGCAATAATAATAGTAAACAGTACATCGCCCTTTTTTTAATGATTAGTAACAGACTGAATTTTCGTGAATAGCTTCGTTTTGACGAGACGCCCAACTTTTCACGCTGCGAAAATTCTCGGCAGTGGTAGCTAATAGCAAAAATTATTTTTTCTATTTCACACGAATTAGACAATTTTTTTTTATCGCCTTATTTATTTTAATGTCCTGGCGGAGTTTAGCCGATGGCTATTCTACCACTCAACCAGGATGGACACACACACAGACAATATCACAACACCCATTCCCTGCGACATTGCCATCTGCCGCAGCTGAGACTCGAACTCAGGAGAGGAGAGCGACTAGACCGTGTTGTCTCTCACACAACCGCAGTCTAGCCCACTGCTACCATCTCGGCAACACGAGAAAAACGGCACTACATATCCATACCCTAGCCAGGATTCGAACCTGGGACTCCGTGGTTGCAAGCCTAACATTTACCATTACCATTAAAGTACTTTATTCAAATCTTATATGTACATATCAATTAGAATTAATATATTTCAGTATCTCAAAAGTATGTAATTTACACATTATGTTAATTGTAAAGGCGTAACAAACGCGCGTTGGCGTGATGCGCCCGGACAGTGGCTGGTGGTGGCCGGAGATTAATTCTTTGTTATTGTATATTTAAAAAAGGGCAAGTTTTCTAGAGTAAAAGTGCATTTTGATTGTGTTGCCGTAGCTTTTGGTAATAGGCGAATATATGCTAGAGGAGGTATATGCGTCTGTGTTTCTAATACAGGAAAAGAAATCTGAAAAACCTGCTTGAAATAATTACTTATCGTCCAAAAGATAAAAGTTTACATTTTTTATAGCAAAGTAGATAAATCCACTTTTTATAGCAAAATTTATATGAATAGAGATGTTGCATTAAGAGGATATGGTTTTAGTTGGTACGTGCAAATAAATACGTTTTATGTTTTCTGTTATCCTAGTACAGGATTTCTCAAAGGGGGTACGTTTTAGGTGCGAAATGGTACAGGGAAGGGATTTTGTGTGGAATTTTCCCGGATTATTGTCTCCTGAGGTTATATATTTCCAGTTTTTGATGGAGTAATTTATGGGTATGTCTGGAGTTATCATAACTTCTCAGGTCGGCAATATTCCGGGTGATATCCGAGACGTCTATTTTAAAAGTAAAAAATTTCTGGGAAGTCTCCCTGATATAATCGATGATCATTGGCATGGAAGTTATCCTATGGAGCTCCTCAATAGTAATGTATCTATGAGAGTTGGTCAATAAACGAAGCATTTCGTTTTGGGTTATCTGTATCCTGCTCAGCTGCGTGTTGGAAGCCTCATTCCAGGCCACGCAGCCATAAAGCAGGATAGGTCTGAATATGGATTTGTATAACGTTAGTTTATTTTTGATGGTTAGTTTGCTTCGTCTATTCACCAATGGATACAGACGACTCAGGGTTCCATAGGACAGGTTTATTGCCCTGGTGATATGAGGGCCGAAACACAGCCTTTTATCTAGGGAAACTCTCAGATATTTTATGGTGTTACGCTCAGCAACTTCACGCCCTTCTACCTTTAATTTAGTAATGGTTTTAATGTTAGTAAATTTCCTATTAAAGGTTATTGATTCTGTTTTTTTCAGGGTTTATTTTTATTTTCCATTTACTATAATATTCAAGAAGGTTATTTAAGTGGTACCTTATTTTTTGTGTGGCTGTCTGAGCGTAAAAGCTGCTGGCATATATAGTGACGTCATCAGCGTAGAGTAAAAGGGAAGTATTTGGGTGGGACGGAATATCGCTGGTAAAAAGGTTATAAAGGATGGGTGAGAGAGAGGACCCTTGAGGAACTCCTGCGGAGAGCCTGGTTTTATTGGAAAGCGAATTATTAACCCGTACCAGGATATATCTATCTGTTAAGAATGAACTAATAAGCATTGTTATGTACTTGGGAAAATTGTGGATGGTATCCATTTTATATATTAGTCCATTCCTCCACGTGGAATCGAACGCCTTTTCAATATCAATTAGTAGGACAACGTTGCATTGCTTTTTGTTGAAGCTATACAACGTGTCCTGGACTAATTTGCAGATCGCATGAGTCGTCGTATGTTCCGGCCTAAAGCCGAACTGTTGGGTGGGCAGGAGATGCTTCTTCCCCACGAGCCTGTTGAGGTGCCCTAAAATCACCTTTTCGGCCAATTTTGACAGGGTATTTAAGAGGGAGATTGGCCGATAACTCCCCGGCTCGTGCGGGAGCTTTCTCGGCTTTAGGATCGGGACAATGACAGCAATTTTCCACTTAGGGGGAAAATACTGCAGTTTAATGATAGAGTTAATAATGTACGTAATTTGTACAATCGCTTTTTGGGGTAGATTTTTAAGGACTATGTTAGGGATTGAGTCTATCCCTGCGGCTTTATTATTAGGGGAAGCTTTTATACATTTTTGCACTTCCGAAGGGGTAGTTAGAAGTTTTGGGAGTTTACGGGGAGGGGCAAGCCTAACACCTTCAGCACTGCGCCACCGAGCCGGTGGCCGACAATCTGTCAAATTATTTTGGCAATATGTTGTTGTGGACAAACACGGGGCTTATTATAATTAACTCCCGCAAACGTAACCAAGGCAATCTAAAAACAAACTCTTTAACAAACGTTTAACGAATGAAAAATATATTGCCAAAATAATTTGACAGGTTGTCGAATTGTCTAATTCGTGCGAAATAGAAAAAATAAGTTTTGCTGTTAGCTACCACTACCGAGAATTTTCGCAGAGAGAAAAGTTGGGCGTCTCGTCAAAACGAAGCTACTCACGAAAATTCAGCCTGTTACTAATCATTAAAAAAAAAGGGCGATGTACTGTGGACTATAAATATATATTGTAATATTTCCTATGAATAATTACATAGCAACCCCAAAAAAAAAAAATTGGCCTGGGTACTACACTAGTATATTCCCATGTATTTTCGCGCGCCGGTTGACCCATATATTCAATATAACCTCAAAAAATAGCGAGAAATGACTAAAAACAGGCACTATTACACATTTCAAGGTATGTCTTTCAAAGAAAATCAAAGGAAAATATTTGATAATTTGCTTTTTTATCTGCTGAATTCACAATGGACTACAGAATTGATTATGTATATTTTAACTCATACATAACCTCAAAAAAATGCTCGATATCACTCAAAAATTAAATTTGCGAAGCAAGGGAATCAATTCACTCAATCAATTCAGTCACTTTCTCAACAAATAAAATACAAAACTGTAAGGTAATACCGTAAGTTAGATAGTTTAGTATTTTCGCAAAATACACAATACGTAGGGCATCAGAATATAAAGATCGTTTTAACAGACGTATGCGGAAAATTTGAGATAAAATTTTACAACAGAGATAGTCCACTTTAAGCTACTGTTAAGTATAATCCCAAGCAATTTAGATTCAGATTTGTAAAATAAAATAGGTGAGTATTTATCGAAGTGTTGAAGAAATTTAGATAAAAGTATTTGATATTATAACGCAAAAAGACGAAAAAAGGAAAATAAATAAAAGTAGGAAAAGTTACGAAAAATAAAGGTAAAAAAATATAAATATGGTGAATGTAAAATAAATAGAAAATAAAATTTAGAAATGCTTTCTTTTGTAATTTTAGTATGTTGAGATCGAGACGAGTAGGTACTACTTCTTCTAAAATTTTTATTAAGTTTCAAATTAGAAAATTAGCAACTGTGTCAGGTATTCTCAATTAAGATTTTCGATTAAGATGCAAGATCTGTGAATTTTTATGCTATAGAAATAATAAAAAAATAATTTGAAAGCATAATTAAATAATCTTCTATTTTGGTAATTAGCATTTTAGATTTAAGTGCCATAATGTTTGAATTAAATACTTCATCCTGTGAACGTCCCGATGCCATATTTATACTTCCATATCTCCGAAACTATTAATTCTAAAGAAATTAGAAAAGAAACAAAATTTATTCTTAGTTTATAAGCCAGCATTGTTTCGCCAAATGTGATACTTTTCGAGTTATTCGACGACAACCTATTTTCTCAAGCTAAAATCGCAATTTTCAAGTCTTTATAATTTATATGAAACATGCGTAGGTTCTTTTTTTCTCAAAATTGGACTATGTAGTTCCAACGTTTCTTTTCTGTGTGCCATTAAGGCTTATTCTGTAAAAGAAAAGTTATAATTTAACAGGGCGTTAAATTTATGTTTTTAACCTTTTTTCATTTTCTGCAACTTCAAATTTAACCCGACCGTTAAAAAATAAAATTTAGTGTGGGCCTCTAAAATAGTCGTGCATCTCCGTATAAGTAGGCGTAATCGACCCAACTGTAGTTGTAAATGCACTCAAATCTCCGAGAGAAGGTTTAAAATCATCTCAGCAGCCGTCAATTTGTTGTAAATTTGTCAATCAGTTATTGTCATTTTGTGGTCGGTTTTTTTTTTGTTGTCTTTTGTGTTTTATGATGTAAAATGTCTCAATTACGAGTCAAAAAATCGCGGGGCCCAAGGATGACAAAAGTACAAAAAGAAAATATGATCAACTATAGAGAAAAGAAACAAGTTTTTGTCAAATAAAGATAAACTAACACCGGTATTTATTATTTATATATTTTTTTTGTGAAAAATGTCCATTTCGCAAGATGAGTTTATGTTCTCATAATAGTAATATCTTTGTCTACTAGTATCCCATACAGCACACCAAATAACGATTACGATGTGTTCGCATTGTGACGATGTATCTAGATGCAGACACAAGGTTACACAATTCTACGATGTAAATGTGCTACGTTTACACATTGTAGGCACACACGTATGCACAAAGGTTAAACGTCCGCCTTACAATGTAGCCACAGTATACCATTTACATATACACAAATAATTTGATCCACAGTGTGTTATCGGATGCACAGTGATTGACTTCCTAATGTTTCAGACGAATGACGTCTTATGCTAGACGTTAATTTGACGTATTTTTCAGGTTATATTTGGTAATCCCCCCACAGGTTTTTAGCAATGGGAACATATAAAACTACATACTAGTTAGTAAGTCTACTTGATAAAAATAAAGTAATTAATGCATAAATACGTTTTGTCCTATGAATTTATTTGTTAGCCATCCGTATATTTTATTTACATTAACTATCTAATATTGTTTACCATCACTCCAATTTCTTCTCACAAGGGTTGCCTGTAAATTATAATGTTTATTAAGTTATTAAATTCATTTTTACTTACCTTTGCCAATTGCGGTGGGTAGGGGTCGAACCTACACACGTCTCTGTTGTCCGTATTACAGTACTGACACTTCTACCAACTGAGCTATCGTGGTGACTGTTATTTCGGATGCTAAAAGCAGTATTTATGATGTGTATGAAGTCTTTATTATGTGTGAAATTGAATTTCTAGCCTTATTTAAAATATATGAAAATCTTTCAAGTTCTCTTTTTTTTTTCTATTTTTTTACGTGTTCCCAAACCTGAATTTTTCGAGTTACTAGTATTTTTATTTATTTATAATTATTAAGAAGAACTTATTTAATTTAATTAAACTGTCACCAGTGTCACCTGAGTTAAGAATTAAAGTTTTAAGTTGAAGTACTTATACAAACCTGGGAAACGTGTTGGAGAAAAAACGGTCAGGTATAACATATCATCTACAACATAAATAGAATATTTAATGGTCTAAAACAGACCTAAAATTGAAAAGAAATATATTCGTACATCGGTTTTATAAGCAATTATTACCTTGAAAAAAACAACTAATTGTTTTTTTGCAATTATTTTAACAAAAAAAAAAGACAGTGAACACGGATCGAACCGCGTACCTCTTGACTCGCCGCTTAATGTTTCACTCACTCAACCACTGACTTCTGTTTGAAATCTGCTTAAAGACTTTATAGGTAGTAGAACACGGAACGGCTAGATTTTGCTTTTTAATGCATTTTAATCTAATTTTATTATTAAAAGAACTCGATATCTTTAAAACTGCCGAATCTTTGCAAACTCTTTCGAATATTATGGATTGTTAAAAAACAAAAATGCCTGCTATATGTGTGGCTATGACCACTCTTATAGAGGAAAGAGGACACATGAGATACACATGGCCGGTATGCTCACGCTGACGCTTTGCGCGCGCACACTGTTCCATGCTCGAATAGTCGAATGTAGACACGACAAGACAACTAAAAAGTGTATATATAGTTATTTGTATCATGCGTATATATCGCACTTTTATGTAGTGTATGCAGTAGGCACAAGTATTATATAAAGCATCACACATACATATGACTTAAACCTTGTAGGCATCTTCTACGGACGTCAAATTTCAACATTCTAATGATCCTTCTTTACGTTATATAAAAATATTTAGAATCTTGAGTGCATACGGTATACAATTATTAAACATTGTATCACATAATTCTGTCAATATAAACATAAGTGTATCTCATATGTGTACGTCAGTACTAGTTTAACAATTAGATCCACCTTAACATATTTTGTTTCTCATGTGTATATCTCGTAGAGACGTAATTACAATTGGACGTGCTGTTTGGGATAGAAAAAGGACATATGTATCTATTGGTCTTAATTTTGTAATTCATTTTCTGCACGGTCAACTATTAAAAGATATAATAAACCATTAAACGCCATTTCTCATGTCAAAATTAAATTTTAAGGGATACTGTTCACCCACCGCTAAAAATAATGTTTTAACTGGTGAATTTAATGGAACAGGTTAAAGATTTAACCAAAAAAACGTGTTACAGAATACCAAACCTCAATCAGCGCGGTTAAAATTTTAACAACCCGTTAAAGTTTAACTTTATCTGTTGCAGAATACCAAACCACATTTAGGACGGTTAAAATTTTAAAGTCCCGTTAAATTTTAACTTTTTCCTTACAGAATTGACCTTATTGTGTGCCTAATAAATTAGTAAGAATTCACGCAATACAGAACCATTTATTTGATGCGTTTCTTCATTTTTTGTGACTAAAAGTCTCAACCCCAGGGTCGTGTAGAGCGGGTGTGCGAGGTGTGCACCGCACACCTTCGTCTAATTTTGGGGCACTTTTTTGGAGGAATTATTATTTATTTATTTACAGAGTTGGCTTCTTAAGTTTATGAAGTTGGCAAATTTGAAAAATAACCTCCCAAAAAGTTGGCTGGCTACGGCTCTATTTGTTACTATTGAAATAGGCGGCGGCATTTTAGATTTTCCACACCAGCGGCCAAATCTCTAGAAACGGCCCTGCTCAACCCACTGCCAACATACACACACTCAATAATATGTTCCTTAGAGCATTTTTCTGCCCGCGTATTATTTTTTAATTCAATCATGAATAAAAAAAAACTCCAATTGGTGAAATTTATGGCATCACTTTATGGGATAATTCCTGTCATACTATAAAAGTATTTCATCCGCAAAAGAAAGTGATCAGTCATTGCCAATGCAGGGTATAGAGACCAATGTAGGCCTGTATTTACTTCACTGGGCATTATGTCTTCTTTATATATTCATCTTAGCTTACTGGATATTCACAAAAACTTTAATTCTTTTGAAATAAATTCAAATTTTTTCATTATTACAGCACTAGAAAAGCTCATTTCGTAACGCCATCTAGGCATAGACTGACAAGATCTACTAAAAATTTGCCGAACCTCAAATTATATAATAATTCTTCCAAATTCATTAACTTACTCGTTAAACTATAATTTTTTATATTAAGAAAAATGCTTTTAAAATACTGTTTTTACTCCACTGCGCACTGACGAGTTCGTGGCGTTTTTGATAAAACCCAAAAAGCTTTGCCGGCATCCATTTGACGTGGTGCACAATTGCCTTTGCTTCTTCATTTCTTGCTCTTGCTTTTGAACAATTTTTTACCAATTTAAATATCTTTTATTTTATGGGTCCATGTAAAAAATGTATTGCATTGCATTTATTTCATTAGTATTAACAATATATGAAAGAGTTACGTAACACGGACGCGAGAACCGCGTGATGTCACACAGCGGCCAGGTGTTGTGGCAGACATGATAAAAATAGAGACAATTAGCAAGTTTCTACACAGGTCATTTGCATTTTACTTTAGATGTTGAATTATGAAAATGAGAGGATTGGAGCTTTTGTTATTTTGTCATAGAAGAGATTGTATAAGGAAAATCAATAAAAACCCTATTAAAAAAGTCAAGTATATAAAAATATGTTGTTGCACAATGTGGCTCATTTCTATGTTAAGAAATTTCAGCGAGGGAGTGTCAGAAAATGGGAAGTGGATATGGAATTGTGTATGTTGGATTTATATGTTTATGAGAGGTGAGGGTTTTAGAGAGGGAGGTTACGACAATCATTTCTAGGTAAATTGTAGAGTGGTCGTTCATGTAGAAACTTGTGGACGTGTGGAATGTTATCGTATCTTCTTGTATGTGTCAGGTCACGAGTTAAGTCAGAATTAACTATACATGATAATAATAATGTTGTACGGCTACTTATTTATTTATTTTGTACCTCGTCACGTGTTCTCTGTTCTCTTTTGTAAATTTTTTTGTATTTTTTTAACCATTGTTATGTTATGAATAACTTGTCATAATGTTTTTTATTTTTTCTTTTATGTTAATATTGAATTTGTCCACTTATTAGTATTATTCCTATTCTTAAATATATTTGGAGAAATAAATGATTTGATTTGAAACTTGAGCTGAGGTCCCAGACATTGTATATTTTGTCAGGTCAGTTTAACAATTAATATAGGTAACATTTCTCAGAAAGCTTTTGATACATTTCTAAAAAAGTTAAAAAAGTATTTAACTCGCCAAAAATAAAGTAATTTCATGTCTTTTCGTCTGCCACTGACAAAATGAAAAACCAAGAAGTGAAAATGCCACAAAATTATTTAATTTAAGCTACACCATTAATTCCAATGCGTCTTTCCGCATGAGCAAATGCCCATTCGCTATCCGCTTACCAATGGATCACCCCTGTATGTTTTTATGACGCCACCGCAAAGTCAGCAGAAAAAATGCTCAGTTTAATACCCCAATTAATCACTGGTTTTTAATGCTTATACTCGTTTTCGTTCACTAAAACGTTTATTTACTTATGCTTTACAGCTAGTTTGCCGTTCCGGATTTTATGTATTTTGTCTCGAAAATTGGTCATGATTTATTATTTTTGTACTTACAGCAATTTTTTACTCACTCATGGGTTAAATAACTTCAAAACAGGATTTTATTATTATTTATGTCGCAGAGGATAAACTCACACAATACACATGCAAGGGTAACTGTTACAAAGCTTTATACGTTTGTCCGATTAAGGGCCCGTTTATCAATACAGGGTTAGGTTAGTTTGCTAGGGGGCTAAACGCTAACTCTAGGCTAAAGTGTTTATCGAGTCGGGTTAAAAGTAACCCTGGGCTAAAGTCAGATCAGAGGTAACTTACAGCCAGTACCATAAAGAAAGTAAAGCGTCCTTTAAACGTAAAAGCTCCCTTTTATCTTTCAGAGTTGTACCATAAACCAATGTTAAAGGAGGACTAAGCAAAAAGCTTCCTTTTTTGGTAAAGTCTCGATTTTGGCCCTTTACGCATAGTTAAAGTCAACTTTATTGTGAAACATAACCTACAAATTTGATGACACTAACATTTCCGTTCGTATTCAAGCTTAAAATATAATAAAATGGGAGATTGTCGGGCGTTATTTGATTCAAGCAGTAGTTCCAGTTCTTCTGAAGAAGATGAAGAATATATTGTTTTGAAAAGACCGAAAATTTATAGACCGCGTCAGCAGTATTTTACGAAATACGATGATCTAGATTTTTTTGACCGATCCCGATTAACAAAGCTTACCGCTTTGGCTTTGTTAGAAAAAATAGCAGATGTGATAAGTTTTCCTACAAACAGGTAAGTACCTACAAACCTACATATCCTACACCTACATCTACACCTACACCTACCTATCTACTTACATATCTTTATATAGATGAAATGTAAATAAATTTTAGGGGTGGCTGTATTCAGCCGATGGAGCAGCTGCTGCTAACATTAAGATTTTATGCTTCTGGAAATTTATTAATCTCTGTTGGGGATTTTGTTGGTGTATCAAAAATGTCTGCTAGCAGAATTGTACGAAGGGTTTCTTCAGCCATTGCATCACTACGACCCCAATACATAAAAATGTGTGATACTAATGAGGAAATGGAGTTCACTGCTGCAGAATTTTACAGAACCGCGAGTTTTCCACGGGTAATTGGCGCAATAGATTGCACCTTGGTGAAAATAGATTCTGTAGAAGGTGCTGAAGCCGAAATATATCGCTTAAATATACAAACAATTTGTGATGCATCATTAAAAATTAGGGACATAGTGGCACGTTGGCCAGGTTCTTGTCACGACCAGACAATTTTCAACAACAGTCGTGTGAAACGAGAATTTAGAAACGGCAGATATGGTAGATTTCTTTTGGTCGGTGACAGTGGCTATGCAGTTGAACCATATCTAATGACAAAATTGGCTCATGTCCATACTGAAGCAGAAAATCTTTATAACGAATCGATAATACGTACGCGAAATTCTATTGAAAGACAAATATAAATGAACATATTCCTGAGGAGTGGTTCGACGCTCTAGATGAAGAAGAAGATGACCACAATGATGGTGACGCTGAGAACGCAAATATTGGTATTGCAGGAGACAATATTCGAAGATTAATTATTAATGAACATTTTGCAAATTTATAAAGTTTATTTAGTAAACAGAGCAGTGTATTAAATGTTTTTATTAAATAATTATTGAGCTATTTTGATTGTCTTTCATTTTTTGTATTTGTTCTTTTTTTAACACTATCTCTAAATCTAGAAGTAATATCTTTTTCTTATGTTCTTCCTCTTCTCTCATGTTCTGAGCTTTTCGCAATTTGGTCTCTTCTTCCAAATACAACGCCTTCTTTTTATAATAATCCTCTTTGGCTAGTGCAAGTGGACTGATGATTGTTGGCCTTAATTTTTTTGAAACAGGCTCCTTTAAGTTTCGCGGTGTATAACTGTTCCACACCCCCGTTTGGGATTTTTCTTTCTCACTCTGAAATACAAAATATATTGCACTTTATAGATTCCTAATTTTTTCTTATACATATAAACCAAAAAAATAGCTATATATTTATTTTACTAGTATATTTAAGTTTTACCTTCTTCTTTGGGGTCGATTCTTCATCTTCCTTTGATTTTTTTGTTGATTTTGACTTTATTTTGGAGATTGTTAATTCCTAAAAAGGCAAAACATAAACTTGTAAAATTTACATAAAACATAGCCATTTACCTCCAAAGGTGTCTGAGGCACCATCCCCATTGATTCTGTCGCCACAATAACAATTTTCTGTGTCACATTTTCGTCTATTTCGCTTAATGGATAGATTATCTTTAAAATGATTAAAAAGATATAAATAATAACACAATGTGCTCTAGTAATCCCTACTTACAGGGCTATTTCCATTATCACTGATGTCGGTCACAAAGTCGGTCCCTACTAATTCATTTTCTTTTGAACTCTAAAAATACAAGAAGTATAGGACAAACATGTAATTGATAGTACAAAAACAATAACTTACATTATTAAGGTCAATCTCGTCGATATCAAAGTTATTTTCTAACCCCACTACAGTTTTCCAATCAATGATTTTCAATATTATATCAATTACAGGATCGGTAGTTTTATAGATAGCACCACCACCCCCTGTTCCTTTTATATATGCTCTTTCTTGGGCTACAACGTTCCTAGTTTTTGTTTTTAAATTATCGTATTTTGATTTTAGCTGGTCTATATTTCTGTATTCGACAGCACTAGAATTATAAGCCACTCCAACCCTCTCCCAAAAAAAATCCATCACCTGATCTGCTAGGTACTATGTCTGTGATAAAATTTACCTTTTCCGCATTTGTCACTTTGTTTGTTTCGTTGTTTTCAATAATTTTTTTCTGGGCATAGATTGCCTCTATCAGACGTAATTCGTCTTCTTTTGTAAAGGGCGAACTTTTCTTTCTTTTCTTTTTTAAATCTTCTGTCATTATGCTGCCGAAAAACGTAAATTACAACATAATTGGATCACACTTTGGATATGGATTAACACAAACCTGACGAAAACCAAATAAACAGTGAAAACAGAGTCCTCGTGAGGGCAAAAAGTTACGTTATATTGACAAGCTGTCAAAAATTAGGTCACGTAACGCCGTAAGAACTCCATAAATCCATATTATCATAGTTTTTTCAGTCCAGCCAACATAACAAAAGCAAAGAAAGCCTCGTTTATCAAACGGGCAATGGAATTTGTTTTATGGTACACGACAGACTTTAAAGGTAATTGAAAGTCAACTTTAACCATAAAGTATCCTTTACCTAATTGATCCTTTTGGCGTTATTTATGGTACTGGCTGTTAGCTCGAGCTTCAAGGTGGGGGTTATCTCTGTTAGCCCGAGGTTAACCTACAAACCTTATGTTTGTTGTTGACAGTTGGGTAAAAAGTCAAAGTTATTTTTTTGCGTAAATTATTGAAAATGGAAGCTTTCGACGAAATAAGCGATGATGAAGCAGATATTTTGGAATTTTTAGAACACGAAATATATTCTTAGTTTTCTAATGCAGCTAAAAAGCAAATACTAAAACCTATTTCATTGTATTGTAGAAATCGTTCAGCTACTTGGTGTCTGCAAGATATTGCATCAGTTTTTTTGTTCTACGACTGTTTATAATTATTTGCTATTTTAATTAATAGCAAGCGCTCTGATGATGAAAAATTGGGGCCTACCTTCGTTAGGGTTTCACTCATTTTCTTAAAATAAATATGTAACTATCGACTAGAAAATATTCTAGTTTATATTATAATAATTGTTGTTGCTCGTTGTTATCACTGTTAGGTGACTTCAACAAAAACAAACAAAAGCTTTTAAATTAGTAACAAAAATTAAAACAACTAACAAACAAAAAATTGCTCCTTTTATCGGTTAATCACAATCATCTTAGAGTTGGCAACACTGTAGAAAGCGTTACCAACCTCAGGTTATTCAAGATAAACGGATGCGAGTTTAACACTCACTTTTCCCAGAGGTTAAAGTTAGCCCAGGGCTAGTTAACAAGCAGATTTAACCCTACATTGATAAAGGAGCACTAGCTGAGATATAACTCCCCAAGGAGATTTCATAAAGCCGTTTTTTAAGAACACTAAAATTATAAATAATCATTTTTTTACTAATGATCTTTGTCGTTACACGTTTGTTTATACATTATTTTATTATTCATTGCTTTATTGCTCTGAAGGAATGAATCAGACTTGCTAACACCCTAGTTTTCTTCATTTCTTTACGCCTCTGAGACTTGGACCATTAGGGAAGCAGACAGACGAGACGATGTATTGATGTTTTTATATTCTTTAAGAAATACTATGTCAAAAGAAAATCTTCAGAATATTCTTCCAGATCAATTTATGGAAATCATCATCAATATCGTTTGCGATATCTTAAATAATAGAAGTCCATAACAGAGTCCTGCGGAATTGCTGACGTTGGTAGATAAGATCTGACACTATTAATTATTACGCACAGTTTCATATACGACAAATATGATACGAAAGCATTATAAGTGAAAAGGAAAATTAGAATAAATTTAAACTTTATTGGTAACACGCAAAGGTTAAGTCGGCCAAATGCCTTAAAAAATGTCTATACGAATGTTAACATCATGTCAATCTATCCAATGAAGATTGTTATTATCTACTACGTGAATTTACTATGTACTGTTTATTTTCGGAAAAGCTGTACATGAGATTTCGCAAATTTTAATATTTATGACTTAACTTTACATTATAAAAACTCTCCTTTTACTGAAGAGAAGCAGAAACAGTATAATGGACGAATGGAATAAGAAATTGAACAAATTTTTCAAATAAAACGTTTTCTTATTTCAAATATTGACAATAATAAATAAAACCGTCATATACCAGACGACTGGAAAATATGACTGCAATATGCCCCATCTGCCTAATATAAACATTTCCATAAATTCATTTTTCGTTTTCACTAAAACTGCTTGAAAGTATTTTATTGCAGATCGTTATAAATAAAGAAATGCACATACCTAATAGCTATTTGCCAAGTATTCCTGTGTGCGAAAGTTGTAAGACGAAGCGTCAGTCGAGTTTTGTAAAATAAATAAGTTTAAAAATAGTCAGTCACTTATTTTCTTTAGGTTTTTCGCATTATATTTTTTCTATGGCCGTTAACTCAGCTTACGGCTTAGTGTCTTAGGTATTTTGAGTAAAAGCAAATCCGTTTAATCACGCACGAACAATTAAAAAATAATACAAAAAATCATTCCTGAGCATTTATCTCGTTAAATTAACCGGTTTTAAAATATTCGCTGTGAAACTTCGAATAGGATCGATTTTTATCTGTGCGCTCCAAACTACCCTTCTGTTCGGAGGCTGTTAGCGCGAAATAAGCTACAAGATTAATTGGACATTTTTTACGCAGAATTTAACGATACATTTTTTATTTCCTTTATTTTTTTATCTTCCGACGAACGGTATTTTGAGTAAAAGTAAATCCGTTTAATCACGCACGAACAATTAAAAAATAATAAAAAAAAAATCAATCCTGAGTATTTTTCTCGTTAAAGTAACCGGTTTTAAAATATTCGCTGTGAAACTTCGAATAGGATCGATTTTTATCTGTGCGCTCCAAACTACCCTTCTGTTCGCAGGCTGTTAGCGAGATAAAAGTGAAAAACTAGTTTTTTTGCAAAAAAGGGACGTTCCACTCCTAAATGGGGGGGGGGGACTTTTCGGTTATCTATTTCTATCTAGAGTACGCATCTTAAATATTATTACTTTATAATTTATTTCTTCTAAAATGTTTAATTTGCGTGGACTATAAGTAGTTGACGTATTTAAAATTTTAAAATATTGGTGCAATTTTAAGAATTCGAAGAAGAAACTTCAAAATTTTGCGAGGCAAATTAGTTTTTTAGAAGTTTTCATTTTACGTAGAATGAAATAAAAATTAATTTAATCATATTTCTAATTCACTAAGTACTGCTTTCGAGACTTTTATCGATTCTTTCATCTCTTGACGGACAACCAAGATTATATATCATTACCAAAACAAGCAAAATAAACTAACACTAGCCATTTAATAAATAAGGCCAATTTGTCTTGCATCTACTACAAGGCAAACTGATTAGACAAATGAATATTTTTTCTCGTTTCGTTGTGTGCAGATATGATATTTATATATATCCCCGAAACAAACAAATTTGCGACGTAGTTTTTGCCTTGACCAATCCACAATATAAGAAACTGAAGAACTTAACTTGTTTTGTTAATAATTGGCTTAGCTTCCACTTGATGAAAATGAAATTAAACATTGTATCATACTACCCCTAGGACATTTGATACATTACTCTATTTAAAATGGTTCTATTTCTTAAAACTTTCGCCATAGTACCGTATAGTTATAGATAATTATAGACTAATAACATCAGCTAGCTCTCCGCCTAAAATAATGAAACGGGTCATTAATGACCAATTTATTAGAATTTTCTCAACGTTTCAGAGAGTACTCTCTGAATAATTAAACAACCATAACTTAATTTTTAAACTTCTTAAAATAAAAATAAGGATTAAATAGACAAATATATTAATAAACATTTTAATCATTATAATAATTCACCGGCGTAGATATTGTCTAGAATATGACTTTAGCAGAGCCACCAGAGGGCACTACTAGAACCATATCTAATAATAGTACCATGGATTCATAATGTTTGTGGGCGGCACATTGGCCAATGCAGTATTGCTCTCTGTCGTCGTGTGATTGGTTGGAGCTTGCGCGAGAACTGTTTGCAGTAAATACTCCTCAGCAGCTTTGGGCTAGTCTATGTATTACAATATTATATATTATATAGTTTCAACGGGCTACTTTGTTTTGTGGCTACGGTGGTTAAATATTTATACTTGGTTTTTACTAGATGAGTAGGTTTAATAAAATTAAATTACAAATTTAAAAAAAACCCTGACAAAAATATCGACTAAATAACTAATATAAAGAAATAAATAAATTAACACTACTTTAAAAATTATGAAATAATTTTGATTCCATATACGAACTCTTATGATTTATTTAAATCCAGCTTACATTTTCTTTATGTCCTCGAGATTTGCTTTCTTATACGCATGAATATATTAGGGAGCTGCTGTTTTGAATTTAACTATTTAGTAGTTCGTCTTTACAGCAGCCCCCGACATATTTATGTGTATAAGAAAGCAAATCTCGAGCACATAAAGAAAATGTAAGCTGGATTTAAATAAATCATAAGAGTTCGTATATGGAATCAAAATTATTTCATAATTTTTAAAGTTGTGTTAATTTATTAATTTTTTTATATTAGTTATTTAGTCGATATTTTTGTGTCGGTTTTTTTTTTAATTTGTAATTTAATTTAATTTTATACTTTTTAAACTAAACATCCTCGTCAGACCCATGTTACACAAAAAGGTACAAAGCCGAAACTAGGCATGTGGCACCATCTATTGGCTCACCCTGAGCTATAATACGAGGCTAGAGGTTGCAGATATAATTCGTACACATATGTGAATGTTGGGTCTAGCTTTAAAACATTCAATTTTGTGTTAAATGGTTCCAAGTTAGACATTTGTGTACAAAGAATAAAACATCTTTTTTATACCAGAGGTTTTATTTAAATTAAAAATACAAATTAATAATAGTTCTAACTGTGAAACTCTACAAAACAGTACTGTTTAACAACATCTAAATTATTTATAACATGAACATATTTTTTTAGCCGAAAATATCTAATTCTAATTAATGTATTGGCAATAAGAGGGATTTTAAATGCTGCAGACCAATACGTTCTAATCCTGTGGAAGCATAGAGTGTTCATTAACAGCGTTTTGTCTATAAAAGATCGAATTTTAGCTTCGTTGCTCCTAGTAATTTGTTAAACCTTTTTGAAAATGCACGTTTGTATTTTCAGCTACTTTTTAAAGAAATTTGCATCATCAAACTGGCTGAAATAATCAACTAGAGAAAACCTTTCGCGGTTTTCGCTTATGTCATGCCAATTTTTGTTAGGAGGCTTTTGGTCTTTTTGAAGTTTTTGTTTTTTATTTCTTCGTACATTCGTTGGTGATTCGTCTCTTGTATGTGATGTATTAGATACTACTGCTGCATCATTTTTTTGTATAACAGCGCTTTTTTTGGGTTTGGGGTTGTTTTTGAAGGAATTGGTGTCATGGAGGACTCATTTCCATGAAATGAACTGCTGGAATCGCTTCCCTGATATTCCTAACTTGGTAAATTTGTGAAAATTAGATCACCACCATCGCTAGATTCCACGGCTGAAGAATCGCCTCCAAAGGCATAATCACCCGGATTATAATCTTCTTCATCATTAGTGGCGAAGACGTCACTGTTTTCTTGTAACTCAGCAATCTGCTCATCAGATAATAGTGTTTTTCGATTTACTGTGGAAAAAAAATTTAAGTACTTTAAACTGTTACAATCTCTATGTCCATTTTTGTGAACAAAATAAATTTGCACTACGACCCAACTAACACAAATGCGTACAAATAAAATCAAATATTGTTTTTGTAAAAATGGATGCAATTTTAGCAAAATTGTATACGTGATAGTGAAATTTGAATATTTTAGAAGAATGTTGTGATAACATTGAGGGCCATGTTGACATTTAAACATTAATATTTTACACTTACCTTGGCAAGTTCACGATTTTGTAGAATTAGCTATACTAGTTGATGCCATAACTGCTCCACAATCACCTCTACTAATTATTTTGTTAATTCTGTAGTGATTTTGAAGAGCCCTTGAAGCCTTATGTTGACTAGAGTGCACCGCACGACAATAGCACGCGCAGTAAATTAGAAAAAAAATCAAGAAAATTTGTGCACAAATGTGTTCGCGGGGACTGACGAGGATACATACAACATACAGTATTATTATATCACGAGTTCCACACAGAACTTCTTAACCTTTAAGCCGACGCGGTCCAATTTTGTATTCTATTAGTCGCACATGGTCTACAAGACCGGTTCTATTATAAATATATTTATGTGTTATATATATATTTTTTTTTAACTGTTTAACGTCGGCCTATTTCCTCTACCAGGGCCTATCACCGACGCCAGGAGACGAGCTACCCTCAACCTGGAAATTTTGCCGAACCTCTTCCCTTAAGAAGAGTAGGGATCTTTTACTTGCCTAACATTTAATAGACAAGGGACCGCCTGCTTTACATCCCCTCCGAAGGATGGTATATCCACTACGTAATCCTCGTCTGAAATTACGTAACTTCCGAGTATACACTGATATACAAGCCTCTAGAAGGTGGGACGAGAACGCTGTATTTCCCAAGATGGGAGCCCATCCAAGTACTAACCGCGCTCGACGTTGCTTCAACGAAATATCGACTGATATTCACATTGAAGTTGCCTCTACGCTCGCCCTATGTGTTATATTTAATTTTAATAAAAATTGCATCAAAATCGGATCTCCCGTTGAAGAGATATAGTCACAGACAGACAGACAGAGACAAACAAACATACAAATATATGAGTCAAACTTATAACCCCCCTTTTTGGGTCAGGGGTTAAAAAATTGAAATTTTTTAAAAAACCCCGATCAATGTATCTAATCGTACCAGTTTCATATGACCGAATCAAAATGAGGCCGAAATTATATTCGACTACCAAAATTGTATGCACATTTTCAATTTTACTTCAATCGGACAATTTCTAGAGAAGTTCAACATGGCGAATTCAATATGGAGAACAATCATCAAAATCTAATATGGCCTAAAACCTTCTCGACAAAATACTCTTTCAAATAAAAAAAAGTGCATCAAAATCGGATTTAGATTGTAGAGATATGAAGCCACAGACAGACAAACATACAAACATTCCTGTCAAACTCTTTTTGGGTCGGGGGTTAAAAATTAACTAACTTCAAACTTTTGGTTATTTTTTGGTGGTGCGTTAATTTCTTGGAGAAGTGTATATTCATTGTGTCGTTCCTATCCGATATAAAACTTATAGTTTAAACCGAATCCTTCACCATTTCTTAGAATGCAACGTATGAGCGAATACACTGTACGATCAAATTATAGTGCTAAAACTAAAAAATTTTGTCCGCCATCTTGGGGCGTCCGCCACATTGAATTTAGTGTGACGTCATTTTATTTTCGTATTCTTCTCAGCAAACGCTTTCATTTGATACCCATATCATGGAGGTGCATAAAAAATAACTGGTCCGCCATCTTTGGGAGTCCGCCATATTGAATTTGGAATGACATCACTTAGCTACATGCATTTTCATCCAAACTAAACGTGTATGCAAAATTTCAGCTCTATCGGTTGGGGATAACTATTTTAAAATTCAGTTGCAAGATTTCATCCACAAGAACAAGGCAAGTTAAATAAAAGCTTGTAATCAAGATGGCGACCAAACATCAAAATCTAATAAGGCAAAAACCTTCTCGGCAAAATACTCTTTCAAATAAAAAAAAGTGCATTAAAATCGGATCACCCGTTGAAGAGATATGAAGCCACAGACAGACAGACAGACATACAAACATACGCGTCAAACTTATAACACCTCTCTTTTGGGGTCGGGGATTAAAAATACATCTTTATGTAACGTAAATGATGAAATTCAAAAATAGTCAGTAAACACAAAAATATTAATTAAAGATTTTCCTGGAAACCCTGTATATGCAAGAATGTATTCTGTTGCCTTGTATGAAGAAGAATGAAAATGCGCGTTTATGTATCATCGTTTCTATAAAAGCATTGATTTTAATTATTTATATTTTATGAGTAAGCTTTTGTAAAGCTTTCACCCTCTTTCGCATAAGTTATAGGCGTAACGATATGTATATATGTATGTATATATTTATAACTTTTGGAGATGAAAGTTCTACACATTTCTCATCCAGAGGATGCATATATTTTTGCTAAAAGAGTTCATACCTACTTCATTTACGCAGTAAAAAATTCCCAGGCAAACGCGTAACATGTCGCGTTTGCTGATGGAATGTGAAACACTTTCTGATGTACAGTAAGAGGCATAACATTAAGTATATCATTTTAAAGTATAAGGTTATTACAAAAGAAATAGACACTTATGTTTCATAAAACAAAAGTTATCTGTAATATCCACATACATTCTGCGCGGTTAGGTTCAGGAACCGTGGAATTTTCGAAAAGGCAGATGGTAGTACTGCGCAAACATAATAGGTAAGATGGCTTGAAACGCTGCAGAGAAATCATATTGTGTGCTTGATGCGCCAAAACGAGTTTCGCAGTTGATATTCAACGTTATTTTCGAACACGATTTAGAAAACCACTACCTACTAGACAATCAATCTACGATTGATACAAAAAACGGTTAGGGTTTTGCAGAGTGAGAAGGAAATATGCGTTTATTTTTGATTTATGATAAATATTTCAAAAATCATAAATGGTATACTCTTTAAAATAGTTTAAGGTACTTCCAGTTGCTCTAAGGCAAGGAATACAACCATGTATAGTTTTTATCATAAATTTTGTATATAGTTAAATGCCATACTTTAATAAAGAAATTAGAAACTATTTTTTTTTTAATTGCCTTATTATTTTCATTGAGAAACTATGATATTCAAGATATTTACAAAAAATATATATATACTTGTATTTGTTAGAACAATAGCAAGTATATAAAACTATTTTAAAGATTGTACTGTTTGGTTTTTTAAATATTTGTAATAAATCCAAAATAAACGCATATTTCCCTCTTACTCTGCAAAATCATATCCTTAAGGCAAAAGTCCGGGAAGACGTCTCGCATCAGAAGAAACAGTGGAACATGCTCGTGCTGCTTACGAACGAAGTTCACAACACGTGCGAGTTTGGAACTAAAAATTCCATAACAAACTATGTGGAAAATTTTACGTAAGCAACTGAAAATGACGCCTTACAGATTGCAGTTACTACAGCATTTACGTAATGGTGAAAAGTCGATACATCTGTATTTCTGCTTTAAAATGCTACAACGTTATGAAGAAGATGGTTTTTGTGAGCGGATAACAGTCAACTTTTCATGTAAGTGAAAAATTGAATAAACACAACCTCCAAATATGGGGGGACTGAACGTAGGTGATAGTGGAGCATATGAGCGATTCTTCAAAAGTAAATCTGTTCTGTGCTGTATCCGCACGATGGTGTATGATCCCTTCTTTGAGGAAAATACTGGAAATCGAACTCGGTACCTAATAGATAGTGTGATTGTCAAAGTATCTTTTTATAACGAGTTAAATTTAACTAATTTTATTTTCAAAATTTAGTTAAAAGTCCATTCTGTCGCTCCGTGCATAATTCATTTCAGAAAAAACATTTTTCTATTTTTTAAAAGCATTCCAACATAACATAATATCATATTCTTTCATATACTCTAATTATTAGTCCAATCAATGAATGCCCAAAAGGGGATTGTAGAGAACATTGAGGAGGGGAGAATTTTCCTCTTTAGGAATATATTAGGAGGTAAACATACTAAAAGTCCCCGCCACTAGCCCCGCCGCTTCAGTGGGGAGGGAGGGGTGGAAAGGATCCTTCTTTCGATACTTCGCTTGGAACTCGGAAACGATGCGTCACACGGAAAAAAGTACTTTATGCAAAATTAAACATAATTAAATTTCCTACAGGAATGTCTATATTCATTTTCTTCCTATGTATTATGGTTTACGAGATATTCGCCAGCGAAAATCGGTAATTAATAAAAAAAAATCAATTATGTACCCTGAATATTTCTATAAAAGCGGTTTACCGTGGTCTGCTAATAAATCACAATCACAAAACAATCTTTATTTTACAACACTCGACGTATTTACTAACGTAATATTTTGTCGAAATCTATACATTTTCTTAATTATACAGTGTGACTCACTTAAAATGAAAATAGCCTTATAACTTTTTTATTTTGTTTCCGATTTGAATCAAATTTTACTCAAGTATAGAAAAAATTAGAATCTACTTATGACCAGAAAAACATTCGGCTGATACAAAGGCAAAGCCACCTGCGGTACCAAAAGATGCTGAAAAAAATAAAAACATTTTGAATGTTTTTTTTTTTTTTTTTCCCAAGGGAATGGCTTTGGGGACGTAGCCCGTATAGCCACGACGAAATATTTGTCACTATGTCTATTCTAATCTAGTCGAAGAAGAGAAGCAAAAAAAAAAAAATAAAGACAATGAGAAAAATAAAAGGAAGAAAGATAACGCAGGAATAAACAAGGACACACTCTTCACGCCCAGGGGTCTTTCAAGGCGACTTTATATAAACACACAAAATTAGAGACCACGGTTGGTAGATGTTCACAACATAGGGTTAAACAATAGGATACAGCTCTAAACCTACGACAATCTATAGCTTAATTCTTATCAAATATAGAAAGTCCAGTACAATTTTACATAATGGCGGCTTTTCATTAATTACAGCTACCATGTTTGATATATTTGTTGGGAGCATTAAAGGTAAGTTTGCAATCTTCGCAAGAAATCGATTAATTTCTGTAGCATGATTTCCACACCCAAAAAATATGTGATTCAAGTCACATATCGATATGTTGTCACATGTGCATAAGGGAGATTCTGCGAGGTGCATTTTGTGCAGATGTTGTTTAAAATTACCATGGTTAAATGCCATTCTAGTTAGGGAAACATAGGCCGCCCTGGATAGCTTAATTGTTTTGTACAAGGGTTGTTTTCTTACATTGGGATAAATCAAACCATATTTGTATTTTTTCGTTGTAAGGATACTAGTCCAGTGAGTTTGCCATTTTTCATACATTCGCTTTTTAAATTCCACTATCAAGTCCTGGTAAAATACTTCCTTCACTCCTGTGGGCGCGTCCATATTGGATGCTTCCTTGGCAAGTAGATCGGCTTTGTCATTCCCTTGTATACCACAGTGCGCTTTGACCCATATGAAGTCGACAGATTTGTTTCTAGATGTCAAAAACATGTATTTCTTTATAATGTCGCACATAATTTTGTTATTGTAAAGTTTGGGTGAGCGGTTTTCAAGAGCTTTCAATACTGACATAGAGTCCGTTAGTATCAAAAATTTGTCGTGGCGACTATCTATTATCCAGTCGAGAGCAAAGGAAATTGCTGAGGCTTCGGCAGTGTATATACTATTATCCATAGGTAGTGTTCTTTTAACAGCTTCGTTAGTTGTTGAGATATATACACCGTATCCAACCCCCTCGGCGGATTTGGACCCGTCTGTGTATATATGGTAATAATTTGCAAATTGGTTTAATATAGTCTTTACCTTTAGTGCATTAATTATTGGTAATTCAGAGTATCTGGGAAATTTGATATTTATCTCCTGAAAGATCGACTCGTGTGGTATGGAGTAAATAGGTAACATGTCGAAATTTAGTAAGTGCGGTTCATGTGCGCTTGTTTCAATGAAGGCGTCTGTTATTGGTGGAGAATTTTTCTTTGACCAGAAGCTATTAGTCAAGACGTGTGTATTTAAGATACTAATTTTCTCAGTACATTTTTCATCAAAGCTTCTTGTTTTTAAGAGAAATTTTTCTGCAAGGTATTGCCTCCTAATGAATAATGGGACTTCTCCAGCCTCTACCAGTAATGATTCTACAGGGGTTGAACGAAGGGCTCCTAAAGATATCCGTATCGCTTTATATTGGATTGTGTCAAGCTTGCGTAACAGTGTATTGCAAGCAGCGCCATATAATATGCAGCCATAATCTATAATTGAACGTGTGTAAGATCTATAAAACATCAAACACGTTTCTGGGTGTGCTCCCCATCTTTTGTTTGTAGTTAATTTCAAAATATTTATACTTTTCTCACATTTATCAAGACATGATATAATTTGTTTTTTCCAAGTGAGTTTCGTGTCTAAAATAAGCCCAAGATATTTAAATGAGCTATGGACTGGTATTTGCAATCCTCCTATATTTAGATAACTAGTTGCAGGTAATCTGTGTCTCGTAAAATATACCACAGCCGACTTCTCGATCGAAAAATTAAGATTTAATTCAGTAAAATATTGTTTACATACATATACAATGTGTCTCAGCACCTTATGACAGTTTGATGTTGACTTATCTGTGCAATGAATGACAAAGTCATCTGCATACTGTAGAAAGCATATTCTATCATCCCAGAGAAGATGAAAGTCGAAGGTATATACATTAAAAAGTAGAGGGCTTAGCACGGAGCCCTGTGGCAAACCTTGCGATGATGTTCGGGGGCCGTATATGGTATTATTAACTTTTAGAGACACTTCTCGATTTATAAAAAGTTTAACGATATTATTAGCACAAATTTTGGGTATTTTGAGAGCCATTAGTTTTTCTACGAGAATATTTAGGTCGACATTATCATACGCGCTCGTTATGTCCAGAAATAAGGCAGATAAATATGAATTTTCTGAATAACAATTTTGTATATCAGTGACCAAGTGTGAGAGGCAGTTTAAGGTGCCTTTTCCTCTTCTGAAACCATATTGTGTATCTGGTAGCAAGCGATTGCTTTCCAGCCACCACTCTAATCGATTTTTTATTATCCTCTCTAGGGTTTTAAGCAAGCATGACATAAGTGTTATTGGACGATATGATTTGACATCGGTATGATTTTTCCCAGCCTTATGAATTAAAATAACGATGGATTTCTTGAACATGGAACAGTCTTGACCGTATGAATAAATGTCAGTGTAAATTTCCACTAGCAGTAACTTTGTGCTTAGAGGTAGGTTTAAAATCATGTTGTATGTAACAGAATCAATACCTGGAGAAGTACTGCGATTATGTTTTAACGTATACTCCAATTCGGAAAGTGTAATAGGTTTCGTTAGAAAGTGGTCTGTGTTGGGAGGGTAACTAGGTAATTCATTTACCACACTGTCCGGGGCTAAATTGTCCAAGAATTGTTCGATCTGTTCATTGTTAAGGGGGCAGTAGTTACTTTTATTATTTTTAATGCTTCGAGCCATGTTCCATATTTTAGTGGGAGGGGTGGAAGGATTTATTTCACTGCAGAATTTTTTCCAATTTTCTTTAGCTTTTTGTTTGTAGGTATACTTACACTTGGCGGTAATACTCTTGCATTTCAAGAAAGTTTCTAGGGACATTGTTTGTTTGTACTCTTTGAAGTTTTTCTTCTTTTCTGTATCCAACTTTGTGCATTCATCATCCCACCAAGGTGGGTGCGAATTATGCGGAACAAATGGTTTATTGATAGGAATGCTAGCATTTGCCGCGGTCTCTATGGACTCGAGCAAGAATTCTATTTTTTCAGAGGTGTTTGTGAAGTTTGGTGTATTGTTGAAAATGTCCTGCAATACATTTCTATACAGTTCCCAATTTGCTTTTTTCGTAATCCACTTAACAGATGGGTATATTCGCTGAGGATGCTTGTTTTGTCCACCATGTATCACGATTGGGTAATGATCTGAGCCATAGGTATTGTCAAGTGTCTCCCAGATTGCAGTATTAGCTATGTAAGGTGAAGCGCAAGTAATGTCGGGTACAGAGTTCATAATGTGTGGAGATGAAAGTCTCGTACGGGAACCAGTATTTAAAATAATTATATTACTAAAATAACTAAGAGCATCATTAAATACTTTCCCTTGGGGATTCTCTATAGAAGAACCCCAAAGCGCATGGTGGGTGTTGAAATCACCACCTACAATAAATTCAGATGGTAGTTGTTTAAATATATTCTGCCAATCTGTAATTGTGGCATTAATATTTGGAGGTTTATAAAGAGATATAATAGCTACATCTTTTTTATCAATTTTTATGGATATCGCACACAATTCTATTCCAGAGTTGTAATTAGGAGTAAAATTAATATCATTATAATGAAATTTGGTGGAGATAAATATTGCTACTCCGCCTTTTCCATCAGGACGGTCTTTGCGTATACTATTATAGCCTTTTATATCCATTGCCTGAGTTGGCTTTAACCAGGTTTCTTGGAGGATGGCTATGTCAAATTTTTGTTCTGCTTTTAGTTGGGCAAAAAACTTAGAATTGGAATTTGCTGAACGAATATTCCATTGTAATATTCTGGGAAAATGCATAATTAGGTATCAGAAAAATTGGAAAACAAATTGTTAATAGAGTGTTCAATGTTGCTTGAGAGCCCCGGAAAGTCTAAATTTTGTATGCCTGATTGAGAAAATATAGTTTGGATTAAATTTAAAACACCTTTTATTATTTCATTTTTTACGTCTTCCACTGTTATGTTACCCACCGCCGTTAACGTGTGGGGGTAATTTTGAATTGGTGGTCCACAAAAAGACCTAGGATATTCTCTTTGAATTGGTTCAAAGTGCGGTGATTCAGGTGCTTTTCTTTTTTTAGGTGGATTGCTAGGTGGATGTAGTACTCTTGTGCTCGTAGAGGGCAAAGAGTTGTTTTTACTATATTTTTGTGTTGGTAACGGTGGAAAAGCATTGTTATCATCAATAAGTGGTGCAAACCTATTGGTTTTAAGCGTGTTAGCATAAGATGGGTTCGAATGAACTTTCTCAGCTTCTTTAACTGATAAATTTAATCTGGACATTGTTTTCTTGATTTCTTGTTGTTTGACATACATGGGGCAGTCTTTTGATAAGGAGCTATGCGTGTTTGATTGACAGTGGATACAGAATACATTATAGGGGTTAGGGCAATCGCCGTCATGAGATATGCTACATTTATGGCATTTATTAGTATTAGATCTACATTGTTTGGAGGTATGTCCAAACAGTAAACATTTGAAACATTGTATGACGGGAGAGATATAATTTTGTACTTCATAACGCACCTTATTTATATAAACATACTGCGGTATTTCAGTTCCAACGAAAGTGACAATTACGGTTTGGGTTGGTATTTGTTCTGAGGATTTGTTATTCTTGTCAGATAAGCGTGTTATACGTTTCAAACTTTTAATAGCAACATTACTCTTTATGCGGGAAGTAATCTGTTCTTCTGTAAAGTATGTATCTACAAAACGTATCACTCCTTTTTTTTCGATACAATGCTGTGGAACATATGCTATCAAATTATTATCTGCAAATATTTTATGCTGTACTAAGTTATTTGCCACTAATGCTGAAGTCACTTCTATTTTTACTCTATTGCGACCAACGGCCGAAAATTCTTTAATATAACAATCATATTCACTTATCTTTTCTAATAAATGTCCTAGCCTCATGGGATGCAAGTTTCCAATGTTTAAGAATTTGTGCTCCACAAAAACATAATACGGACCTGCATCTTCTGTTCGATATTTATTTACCACCTTATCGCCAGCGTTTTTGTTTAGGTTTTTATCCGGGTCTTTATTCATGTCGACTTGGTCTCCTCCTTCATCACTGCTTATTACGTGTATTACTTCACTAACATCACTATTAGGAGGGGGCTTCCCCCCAGTGTCGACACCCATGTCTATGAATTAACAAATGCACCAAATTTGGTGAGAAACTACTACTAATCAAACACTCTTTTATCGCGCTGTTTACTAGGGCACCGGTATACGTACGCACTAGTCGATTATTCGCACAAAACTGATTTTGAATGTTAAAAATTATAAAAAATGCACCCGATCGGAACCACAAAATTTGATTTGGTTATTGATGGGGGATTTCTCATACATAAGCTCATCGGGCAAAGGGGATGATTTTTAATCTTTTTCCGCATATTGTGGTACCGCAGGTGGCTTTGCCTTTATAGCAGGCGAATAATTTTTTGGTCATAAGTAGATCCTAATTTGTTCTATGCTTGAGTAAAATTTGATTCAAATCGGAAACAAAATGAAAAAGTTATAATGGTATATTCAATTTAAGTGAATCACACTGTATATTTAAGGAAATGTATAGATTTCGACAAATATTACGTTAGTAAATACGTCAAGCGTTGTAAAATAAAGATTATTTTGTGACTGTGATTTATTAAATCGCTTTGAAATATTCAAGGTACATAATTGATTTTTTTTTTGTTAATTAGGAAGTTTCCCATTTTAGAAATATCATGTACATTCAACCTCATTTAGTAATCTTTCAGATAACTAGTCAAACAAAAAAAAAATTATCTCGATATCTGAAAAACTCACGAACTTATTCAATTTCTTATTTAAATACTTCCACCAAGTCCACCGTGACGTCACAATACACAACGCGCTGACTTGTATAACGTCTCAAAAATGCCATACGTTATTTTAAAAGATAAATTTTATTCTACGAAAAATTGCACGACTAGCTCATTCATTATAAGGTGCTAAAATAAACTCATAATTAATAACAAAAATATATTACAAAATACCACAAAGAGCAATTTTCATCAGGGTGTGGACGAAAAGATAAATATCGCTTTTATCATGAAGAGACAAATACACAATAAATTAACATAATTGCAAAAGATACACAAATTATACAAAATCTTGATTATGGCAGTAAGATAAACAAAGCATACTAAAATCTTAATGTCGGCCGACTCGAACTAAGCTTAATTTAATTAGTGACTCTACTAAAATTTAAAACAGAAATATACTAAATCTTTCATGGAGACATTAAAATATGAACAATACTCAACTAAAACAGCTGTACGCCGTTTAAAAATTAATATATAAATACTACAAAAGCAAGGTACAAAAATACGTTAAATCTACAACAAAAGGTAGATAGTTTATCAACAAAAGTACCGACGCAAACGCGCACTCACAAAAATTGATATGGTGGTTTTTTCTGGTGAACTTATCACTTCTCTGGGAGGACGGGAACATAATAAAGTTTTACTTACAATAAGGCTTCACAGGAACTGCAACACTGATTTAACATTTCTTATTAAATAAGACAGATTATTGTTAAACAGCAATCAGGAACTCCAAAATAGAGCTGGAAAGACTCTTATTGGCAATTTGTAGATTCACATGGCCCTAAGCCAATTGCCGTTGTCCATACACTTATTAATTTCACTTAGAAATGACCATAATGTGGGCCATTTAACACATAACTTATAATTACTATACCCTCAGTTACTCAAATCTGTCCACACAGTATGGCTCAAAACTAACAAAAATACTACTTAAACAAATTAAGTGACCGGCTTACGCCGGTCACAGCCCCGGAATCCAATATGGTCGCCTGTCTTCCCAATATTTATTCAGTTCCCCCGTAAGGTGACCAAGCAAGAGACGCGCCTTCGCGTGACCAATCAAATTCAAATTCTCAGATATCGGTATCTTACGGTCCCCCGCGTAACGTCTTTATCTTACCTAACGCGGTAACCAAATTCCGGAAGGAGCCAGGGATGGCTTCAGGCGGAAGACTAAAGTAGTGGTAAGAAGTGTAAATAATAAACTGACTATAAAAGGCAAATTCTGGTACAATATACTAATTTAATTAATAGTGATAGACCCCGAAAAATGAGCACGTTACACTTGCCATGCCAGCGGCGCGCCGTATGTTCCCTTTAATTAGTGCATGTGCTCGATTTTCTGAAATGTCACAAAATGTCACTTTTGATACGTTCGTGCCGAGCCGAATTTTCGAATTTCGCCGTGCAATTTACTATCAGGTTTATCTGGAAGACTTCCTCTTTACGTCGCGACATCATACGGCCGTGTTTTTCGAAAAATATGAACATGCCAAAAATTGCATGTTTTAGCAATTTTTTCGGCTCTCAAATGCAAGCTGGCTATAAACTGCCGGTGCCTGCCAGCGAGTATAAAGGTGCCCGCGCCCGCTCGCTGTTGGCGGAATCATGTATTGTGACGTAATCGAGCTCAGCCCAGATGATCGCGGCATTTTAAACTTGGAAGGACCATAACTTTTTTATTTATAGAGATAATTTAAAAAAAAAATACAGATATTTTTTAGATTTTTACGATTATTTATTACGAGAAAATGAGAAAAATGGAAACTTCCTAATTATCGATTTTCGCTGGCGAATATCTCGTAAATTGTAACACATAGGAAGAAAATGAATATAGACATTCTTGTAAGATGTTTAATTAAGTTTAATAGATTACCTTTTTCTGTGTGACGCCTGGTTTCCGAGTTCCAAGCGAAGAATCGAAAAAGGAACCTTTCCACCGCCCTCCCCCCTGAAGCAAAGGGGGAGGACTTTTAGTATGTTTACCTCCTAACTACCCTCAACACATTCCTGAAGAGGAATATTCTCCCCTCCTCAACGTTCTCTACAACTCTTTCGTTGACTGGACTATAAGTTTATTTTAAATCAAGTACTGTGAGAACGTGAATACTGAATACAATATAATTATTTTATCTTTTTAAACGTGACTTTAATTCTTTCTAACCCTTACAAAAAGTATTATACAGAGTGTTCAAATAAGTGGCAAAAGTAGGTGGCAGTGCAGTGTTCTTTGTGCACGAATCTCAAACAACCGACGCGAGACGAAAGGTTAGTGTACATGATCAGGCGTGCTTGCCACCAACGCCCTACGGTCCGCTTTGATTACAGTGTTTGTTAAATGGTGGTCGCATATGCTTTCATATATGTAAATTTCAGGACATTTTGTTAAAAACATATTTTACCAAATAGCCCCAGGGCAAAGCTAGCATATACGTTTATCGTTTGATAAATTATTATAGACTAATTATTTCTGCAGGTATAATAGTGACATTACAAATTTAAATGCGTTGAACTGGAAATACCAATAAATGGAAAATTAAAAACTTGGTGCATTTAATTACAAACCAATAGTTATACCGATAAAATTTACTTCCACAGAAATAATCTAAACGACGTTTTGAAACAAAATATGATTTATGACATAGTAAATAGAGGATTTATTCAACCGAATCTATTAATAAAGATTAATGATACATGCGTTGCATTATGGCCTGTTAACTAAATTTTGATCAAATTAGTGTACATTTTGTTATTAGATGACATTTTTAGATCCTAATTAAAGTGATTGTGCAGTACTGTGCAACATAAAGGTTGCCTATTTTCAAAACTTCATTTAAACACTAAGCTAAAACGATGGCGAAGGTTGCCCTTTCCAAATGAAGGAGGCCAAGTGCCGGAGTTTCCTTCGGCCTGGATTTTTTTTTAGAGAATTTTTAAGTCGGACTCTGCGCGAAAACAACACGCGCGGGACGCTAAAGTTAACCCTGCTGGGCAAAGTACGGCGAAGGACACTTTGAAATTGACATTAAAATAATTTTCATGCCCAAATCTTTCGAAGTGCCAGAATTTCCTTCAGCCTGGAATTTTTTTAGAGAATTTTTAAGTCGGACTCAGCGCGAAAACAGCGCGCGAGGGACGCTAAAATTGACCCAGCTGGGTAAAGCACGACGAAGGAAACTTTAAAATTGATGCTACAATATTTGTCGTGCTCATATCTATTGAAATAGAGCGTTTTTAACAACCCCGAATTCCACGTTTTTATATCCTTAAAACCTGCCAATTTCAGCTTCATCCTTTCCAAGTCTTTTTCCTCATTAACTTTTGGTCATTTCCCGTCATGTAAGATTTAAAGATAACTTTCCGAAATATATTGGTGGCCACAAGAAATTATTGTCCATGGAAACTGAAATAAACAAACTTAACCATGACATCATGCTACGACGAAAACGTTGAATAGTACAATAACAGAGTGTCCCAAAAGTATACGCCTGAAAAACTCCTGAATAACTCCTCAAGATAGCGAGATATGAGGAAAATTACCTCTATAGAAGTTGTTGAGGTTGGATTCCACCTTTTAGGGAAGTTTTCCTAAGGTCATTTGAAGATCAATCTTTGTTTTTAAATAAGAACCACTATTTTTCACCTCGGATTCTGAAAGGGCGAAAACTTTGCCCTAGAGGTCATCTAAAGGTCAAATGTCTCTCGAAATTTTCAAATTACCTCTATAAAAGCTATTTAGATCATCAAGGGGGGACACCACTTGGTGATCTTGGATTTGACATTGAAGATCTTTCGTTTTTAAAATATTAACCCCTACTTTTGACCCCGGATTCTGAAAGAGCGAAAAATTTTGCATTAGAGTAGTTATAGCTAGCATAAACTAATTAGTGTTAGCTGCGTATCCATACCATTCTATACTCGTATGGCTACACCAAAGAATAACTGCTTAGTTTAGAAACAATTATAAAAACAGAGTCATGAAAACACAATGCGAAAAATAAGTAGAAGTCATAAAAATTAGTACCTCATAGTTGAGAGAGGAACGTAATTATACAATTGTATAAAAACACAAAAAACAGTTAATGTAGAAATGTTAGAATATAGCGTTAAATATAATAATCTAATTAGAGAGACGATAAATAAGGCAAGAGCCAAAGTAGTCAAAGTATTCGTCATATAAGTAAAAGACTAGAGAATATTATTTAGGTATTATGCAAATCACAACTTACACAATAATGAGTATTTTAAAGTGTTTTCCTAAGTAGTATATTAGCGTGACCCGATTAAGGTACCAATATACAGAAAGTAGATAATTCCATATTGAATAAAAAAAAGTGTGAATGACTAAGTGTAAATAAATGATCTAAGTATTTTCAATTTTTTTTTTCTTTAAAATGCTAAGAATCCCATCACGTAATTCAATACTTCGTCAGTATTAGCTAGAAGAGTAGTTGTTTTGATTGGTTCTCCAAAAATGAGTGTTTTAAAGTATTTACCTAACTAGTATATTAGCGTGCCCAGATTAAGGCAACAATATACAGAAAGTAGGTATTTTCATAATAAATAAAAAAGTGTGTAAGTTGTAATTTGCATAATACCTAAATAATATTCTCTAATCATGATAAAAGCAAATAAATAAAAAATAATTAATTGTAAAAAATAAGTAAAAGACATTCTGTAAAACGATATTTTTTTTATATTTAGCTTAAACGTGTTTACACTAATATCAAGATTTTGTAAATCTTTAGGTAACACATTAAAAAATTGTATTGATAAATATAGCTAAGAATTTTGAGATTTACTTGGCCTATATTTGGGCAATCTTAATTTTTTTTTGTCCCTGTACCATGGTTATGTATGTCCTCCTGCTTGGTAATTTTGTTATCACTTTCTACCTTCTTAATATGACACATACATTTATATATGTAACAAGACGGCAGTGTCAACATTTAAAGACTTTTAAAAAGGGGTCTACAGTGGTCATCATATTTAGAGTCATTATTCTTATAACTTTTTTTTGTAATTTAAAAATTTTGCTCAAATGACATCACGATGGGTAGCTTCGCATCACTGCCCTCTCGAGAGAGTGCGTGTACCAAATGCCTGCAGTTTCTCTCGTACTGAGCAGGATTACTATCGCAACGACGAGTCATCAGAAGGGTAAAACTAACCTGTCTCACGTTACCTACTGTTAAAAAAATAACTAAGCTAAACTGAACAGAACCTGTCGCATCGATCAACGGGGGGAAAGGGGGTTAGTTTACACATCTCTATTTTAAGAAACAAAGAACAATTTGGGTTTGTTAACTAATTATACTATTCTCTCTGGAAGATATATTGGAAAAATATTTGTCGCTGCACTTATAGAAGTTCCTTACAATACAGTTTCAAAAATCACACAAATTTACGACCCGTAACTAAAAAGACACACCTTATATAACACAGTTTTATATTTTGAATAATAAAGAAGTCAAATTTTTTACTTCAATATAAATTCATTGGTCTTCGCCTTTTCGGTCGTCGCCTGCAATTTATTAAATTTTACTTTCTGATCAGTAGGCTTTAGACGAGATTTAGAACGCATTTGCATAAAATATTTAAAATTGTAAATTGCGTTTAACTCCCCAGCAAATTAGATCAAAATTGACTGGGTGAAAGTTGGGCAAAGAATAGAAATTACGTTTTTCCCGTTTACTTTGTACCGACCGAACTGTGCAGTCAAAGCGCGGGAGTAGGTAGAATTTTAAATAATTAATTGACGTTTTATACTGCTTGTTGGTTTTAGCTGTAGTCGAAAAAGAAGTTTAGTTTAATCTAATTGCAAATTAATCAGTTGTTTGTAGAGTGCCATGATTTTTCACGGCATCCGCAGAGCTCCGAATATACCAGGGCAGAAGCGGAATAATAGGTACCACAATGTAATTTTAAATAACATTTTTAATTTTCACGCTCTTAAAATAATGTTTGTCCTACTTAAATTGTTCGTTTACGTCTTTCACATCACCTTAATGTTTTTTATCGTCTTATTTACATAACCATCCTGGAGGAGTTTAGTCGTATGTAATATCTTAGTACTTAGAATTTTATCTGTAAAATTTTTTCGAAAGTTTTGTTGCCTGGTAGTATAAAGTGTAAATTGACAGTTTGTTATCTGATTAAATTTTTAATAACAAACTGCCAATTTACACGAATTATATTACCTTTTGGCAACTTAGATTGAGAAAAAAATTATAGATAATATTTATATAAGCATGAGTGGTATTTAGGGAGAATATATCAAGTACATAAACCATCTTTGATATTAAGTTTTGCCATTAACTGCCCCCAGACGTAAATGTAATGACAATATTGACAATCAATAAACCAATATACCTTGAACCATAAGTATTGTAATGCATAAACTTGTCCAAAACTGCTGAGAGTTTTCACTGTAAACAGTTTTTAGGCATGCTTCGACCAATCACATTATGCATAAAGACAGAGAGAGCACTACCAATGTTTCACCTTATGTTCTATTTTAAGTTGATCAAAGAAAAGTGAAATATGATTCTGGTACCGCCATCTAGTAACAGTAACGCTAAACGCTACGTACAGAGAATCGCCAGGCAGTGTAATATACAAGAATTATTGATATACATTTACTTATTTAATTTTTATTTTCAATTTAAGAGGGGTAAAATTAAGTTACGGTTGCTTAGTTATGCAGAGGGTATTTATACTCTGAGAGTTGAGTTAGAATAAGTGTTATGAATTATTGTAATGTAGTGATGGATTACCGCACGTAAGTACATTTACATTTACATACATTGACATGAAATAACTGACTTGCCTGCTAAGGGGACCTATTCTCCAGCTTAGGAGAAGTGAATCGGTTTTTTCTCTTTTTATATCATTATATTTCCTATTTCTTTCTCTTTCCTTTCTCCCGAAATGATCATTCTCTCGACTGGAGAATAGTAGGCATTTGTATTTAATTTGTGATAATTATTATTTTGCAATTACATTATTATAATCCATTGAAAGCTCTGTATAACTTGTAGTCTAAGTTCCCATAGCACAAAAAGGTACCCCATCGAACACCTCAAATTTAAAAGGTAAAAATGGTTGGAAAACATGTAATAAACATGTTACGCCCGGAAAACTAGAAAAAATGTGTTAACTGCTATTTTTAATTAATTTTTGAAATTAGCTAAAAAAAAATGAATTTACTTTTCAAAACACCTGCTTGAAATTTACACAATTTATAGTAAATAAGGTATCATTTTTGAAAAAATTTGTCTGTCTGACAATTTCTGTTAATTAATATCTGACAGACCTTTTGTCATAAATCATTTTTTTCATGAAAGTACTATACACTTCATAACACCTCATTGGTTTTCGTTTTAAAATGAAGTTTGAGACCTCCCCTATCAATTAAAACTTGTGTGGCTGGAAATTTTTGTTAATTAACATCTGGCAGACCTTTTTTATATATTATTATTTTTAATAAAATTCCATTCCATAACACCTCCTTTGTTTTTTTTAAATATCACCACCACCACATAAGCAATGTTTATGATGTAAATGTACGATTAACTTTGTTACCCATAATGTTATCGCTTTTATTACTAAAAAATCTTACAACTATCTCATTTTGGCGGAAAAAAATATACTTATTATTTGCCTTGGAAGTTGACAGTTTTCGAAATAATCGCAATTTGACTGCGTCAATCATAAAAAACTTATCTCCAAACTTTTTAAGTATGGAGTAAGGGGCCTAACCTTAGACTGGGTTGAAAGTTATTTGTCATGTTCCAAACAGTATGTGTCACTTACCAAAATTACGCGCAATACATTTGATTCTGTCAACTCGGCATCCGTAGAAATTAATATGGACGTGCCACAAGGATCGGTATTAGGTCCCATATTATTCTTATTATATATTAATGATCTGGATGATTTGAGTACTTTAGCAGATTTTACTTTTTACGCAGATGACAACTATTATACTATCAGGTAAAAATGTTGATATTTTAGAGACGAAATGTGATATTTTATTGGAAAACCTTAGTAATTGGTTTAGTGAAAATTCTCTTTATTTTAATGTTGAAAAAATACAGGCATTCGTGTTTCACAATAGGCAAAAGAAATGTGATTATCTAAATATTCAACTTGATAATACGTCAATATCAACAAGGACGTCCAATGTAAAATTTTTGGGTATAAATATTGACAGTTGCTTAAACTGGAAAAGCCATTGCGAATTACTGATAACCAAATTAGTTTATCAGTTCAAAATGTAAAAAATGTTCTAAACATGGCTCAACTAAGGAATTTATATTTTGCTGAGATTGATTCTCGATTAAGATGTGGAGTTTGGTTGGGGCGGGGGGGGGGTGGGGGTGGGTTCACCATATCAAATAATGTATTTTTAGCCCAAAAGCGTGTGATAAGATGTAGGCTTATCCACAAGAAAGACCTGTAAAAATTCATTTAAGGACTATAATATGTGAGGCGGAAAGCAAAAAGGGACCTCTTGTCGGCAAATTCCAGTTTTTAGTTATTGATATTAAATGAATTAAGCTTTAATTCCGAACAATTTGGTGCAAAAATCATATCTCTATGTTTTTTTTTTTGTTTAAGTTACTAGTGCGTTTATGAAAAGAGACCTCTTGTCGGTCCCATGTTATTTCTCCATAAGCGACAAGAGGTACCTTTTCCAGGGCTGAACATCGACTGCTTTATCGATTATTTTAAGTGTCTCAGCCAATTATATCGGTTTTGTAATCGATTACAACTTGTAAAGGTAATAAATCGCAAAAATCCGAAAATCGATTATTTTGACCCAAACCACTAATTCGACTGTACTGAAAAATTGACATCGCCGACAAGAGGTCCCTTTTTGCTTTCCGCCTCACATATATTGACACTTCAGTCAATTTTCATTTTTGAACTTGTTTGTCTTTAAAAACAAGAGTAAATTTGTTTGTAACAATCATCTACATAAGGTTAAATACCAGGCAAAAAGATGATCTTTATGTGCCCTTCAGTAAATTAGATGTCTCTGTAAATTCACCTAGAATTTTTAATCACCTCCCTGTGAAAGTAAAACATTGCAATAAACTTTCACTAGTTAGGAAGAAACTTAAAGTATTTTTAATTAGCAAAACCTTCTACAAACTAGAAGAATATTTTAATATGTAAAGTGCTCTATGACTCACTTCTTTTTTTCTCTTTCTTCTCTTTTTTAGATATTAAGTCTGACTATTATTCCTATACAATATTGTAACATATTGTTACAAAAAGAAAATAACGTTTATATTACTTTAACAATAGGCAATTTATTATAAGAAATATTAACGTAGCAAGCGCCGATGCCAACAATACTTTTGACAATAAAATATCTAATTTTGACACTAACATAGAATTAAGCACAAATTATCAAATTCATAAATTTGCTCAATATGCCCACCATTCCGTTAAAATAAGTTTAGCTAAATGGCAATACTTTAATGTCAGAAATCGTTGGTCTATGGGTCATTATTTATGGACCACTCTGTATAGCATTATTTCAAAAAGTCTGTTTAAGAACAATACACGTAGTTTAAGATTTTCATGACAAATCTGTATTATATACTATGCTTACTTTATAATAATGTAATTCGCAAGAAACTAATGCAGAATTTATAAAAACTGAGTACTGTTGGTAAAGTTTTAATTCATTAAAAGTGAGAGAAAACTGGGTAGGTACTCTTGATAACCGAGTAAATTAATAAATGCACAACTTGAAATTTTTATCACCTTTCCTTAATTCTACTTCTGCCTGCGTAGTTAGCGTTAATTTCAGAGTAGATAAAACTTTATTAGTTTTAATTTACTTTAATTTATGCCTTTTAAGAACTTAATTTTATATGCTCCAAAACTTTAATTAATGAATTAAGTGTGTTTGGAAGTTTTCCCAACTTTCATAAACAGCACCACTTTTCAACATTAAAAATTCAGTTTATTGAGATACTCATCTCACTTTATTATTACTATTATTTTTCTATAAGTTTGTTAGTAGGTTTCCACTTTAAAGTTAAATATTTAGAAGAAATAATATTTTTAAGCAACGGGAATCAATAAAAATGTTTTCGTACTACTTACTAGCTTTGTAAGTGGCATTTTTTTGACGTATCTCAGTGTTATAAAAGTGCCACTTACAGCCCATGGACAAAAAAAGGACAACATTTACTTTTATGTCGTAGGGCACAAAAGCAAAGTAATAATGAAATTTTATCGTTCTTTCGATTTTTCTAGCACCAACGAAGCACACGCATTTTTGGCTGCCTCCTGAATCTCGATACTTTCATCATCATCCATATTTTTATTGCAAAAACTCACGCAAATAACTTGAACGGCAGAAATTATTATGAAGTTATGAATTTGACAACAAACTTATTTAACAGTAACCATAGAAACTAGAAAGTGTTCATAGCAAACACCATGATGTAAGGAGATAAGGTGTGCTTATGCACAGCTTTCGGGATCAGCCAATAGCATAACCCATCCGCATTGCGTCGATGTTGAATTTCTGACGAACGAGAAAGAGGCATTAAATAGCGGCAAATTTAAAATGCAATTATATTTGTAGTCTCTTGTCACATGATTATGTTATTTTAGTTAGTTTAGTTCCATAAAGTTGGCAATGGCCAGAGATAGATTATTTGGTTAAGTTACTAGGTCATAAAAAGCAAAGTGTTATTATTAATATGATTATTAATACCTAATAAACATCACACAGAACGTGACAAGTCTAATAACATATTTATGAAACATTAATGAATATAGGAATTCCGTGGTATAATGAAAGTGTATATCTGTGCTCTGTTCTCTGCCTACAAGTAGGTCGATGTTTGCATAGGTAGCAGTTTTTGCCGAGTGATGAGCAGCAAATGAGCAGTACACCAAATAAGTATGCACTTAAAGCCAATTAAGATGGTCATTTTACAAAATATATATGGAAGTATCAATAATTTCGCCAAATCAAAGATTCATATGATCCATGTCGAGTTCAAGACCTACCAATATCAATATTAATAAGTATATTAGGTTCATATGCATCAAGATAGATTAGTGATGTTAAATTCCATAATTGCTCCCCTAAATAGTTCGCTCATAATTCCTTGCGAGTTCCTCTCGTTTGCTCATTATCGGTTACATAGAGATTTGAAATTGATAGCTCCCTGCTTCTACAAAAAATGTTTACTCTACCTTATTTATATATTTTTGAAATTTTGAAAATGGTAAAAAAGAATTTGTTCAACTTTAACTCATTAAATACATACCACAATTATCACGTCATTAATCCAATTACTATTACTATGGGGACAGTAAGTTTTATATTTATCACAGCAAACACCTATATGAGTACTCAACACTATTGGTTTTATAAATTGGTATTTGCAACTAATATAAAAATTCAATATGTAGCATATACTAACCGTTACTATAAGTGATATAAGTTGGTGATGGAAATGTTTCTGTTACCACTTTATAAAACCTAAAGCCTTTCGGCCTTTTATTAATTTTACATACCCACTATAAAACTTCGCAAGCAATTAGTAACCTTATAAACCTCCAATATAAATTAACAACTTTAATAAAACCCTTATAAAAACTAGCAGTTACTTAAGGTGATGAAAATTGTTCATCGGACTGTTTTTTAATCAGCCTCTTGTTGTAGCAAAAACTACTCATTTTAATTTAATTTGATAAGCATTGTAATGCTCAGTATCGAAACAAATGCAAACATTTAACGCCTGTGCATTCTTCAAACGCTAGAGCATTTTTCCTAACACGACGTCGAATATAGTATTCAGAATCGCTCACGTAAACTCAGTGGAAATGCCACGAAGTCGGGCTCCCTCCTAATTCGGTTCCCTTTGCGCGATGTGGAACAAGTGGAAGACAATGGGAATCGGTTAGGAAACTGTGCCTCTCTAAACTTCGAGGAGCACTGAAGCATTGGGCTCCATCCAGGTCGATTCATTTGATAAACAATGAATAATAATCCTTGTTCGATGCTAAACAAACACGCAACAAAAATCGCTACGTGTTCTATCAATACCCATCAAAGTTTGCCAACCGACGCGATTTTTCATTTGTTTCGGCGTATTCGAATTTAACTAAGTATCCAAGTTATCTGGTTAATTTGTAAATCTTTTGTTTCAATATTTGCATATGGTAATTCGCACAAAACTTAACCACATTCTATTCAAAAACTTCTGATATTACTGGACGCACTGATTAATTTAAACAAAAGTCAAATAAAACTGTAGACAAATATATAAAAGTTCGAATGATAAAAGATCTACAAAAAATTCTGAAAGTCCAAGACAGGGTGATGCTGGCAAGTTCCTGATATTGCAATTTTGTTATACTCTCCGCCGAATTTCATATTTGCAGTCGCCGGTATTTTCAACAAGTGCTTCAAGGTATACAATCTTGTTTACCACCTCACATTTACCGGTAGTCTTAACGTGTTTACCTATTCCACCCTTCCAGTCATGCAGCATCAGCATTCACTATAGATATTAAAAAGGAACACTGAACACTCATACCATTGCCACTTTATATTTGTTGGTGTTAGTAGTATTGACTTTTATCAAGGCAGATTGGCTTTAAGGCCAGAAGTCTGAACGTTTCCGTCTTCAATAATACAGTCCTCAATTTGTCCCATTTGACATTGTCAAAAGCCTTATGGTAGTCTCAGATAAGATCTTCTTTACTGGCACAACCCTTAGCGAATTCTGGTCTGCTTCAAAAAATGACGCCATTCTGTTGTGTCAATATTCTTTTTTTCTAGTTCTTGATTTTTCCAAAAGACGATTTTTCACAGAATTTTATGGTTTCTTATGGGGAGTGGAAAAATCGTCTTTTCACCCCCTTGTATCTCGAAATCTGTCCATTTTCAGACTTTGTGCCCATGAGAACTTTTGATGTACAGATCAAGAGGAACAACATATTTTAATTTCAGTCATTTTCACCAAGGGGCAATTCCCATAAGAAATCATAAAATTCTGTAAAATCGTCTTTTCGCCCCCTTTTATCTCGAAAACTGTCCATTTTCAGACTTTGTGCCCATAAGAACATTTGATGATTTGAACAATTCCGAACAACTTTCATTAAGTTTTTCGATAAAAAAATGCCTAATACGATTTCTTTATTTTTTCCATTTATTTTAGTACCGCAGGTGGCTTTGCATTTGTAAGAGGCGAATGTTTTGTTGGCCATAAGTAGATCCTAATTTGTATGGCAAAATTTGGTTCGTCGGATAAAAAATAAAAAAGTTATAAAGGTGTTTCCATTTTAAATAGGTCCCACTGTATGTGAATTTCCTACAAGTTCTATAAGAAACAGAAACTAAGCTAGTTAGTTTAGAAATCGGTCCAGAGATGGCGTGCGGTGTCTGAATCTAGAAATTGTAGACAGCCTACCAGAAAGTTACAGAATAGTTGAGAATCTTCTGGACCCCTCATCTTTGGGTATATAAAGACATGGAAAAGCCCAGAGAGGACAGATTAAGAGTACAGTTCTAAAGGCAGTTGAGTAGAGTTTAATTGGTCAAGGAGTAAGTGATCAAGTGACTGAATAATTGAAGTATAGTACTCAGTGTTATGTTAGTAAAGTAATTAATTGTTGAACTAGTATGTAAGTTAATAAATTAGTGTTTAGTGTTACCCTGGTGTTATAATTTTCCGGATCCACGATACAGCATGTTTAGAAAAGAGGTGTAAACACGTAACAATATATACCTAATATTTTATCATTCTTGATAAGTCGTCATAGTTTTAATATTTGTTCTTTAGTACTGAGCCCTGACTTCTCAAGAGGTATTTGACAAGATAGATGACGTTGAAGTCCAGATTGAAAAATATCGAGCGTTAATGAGCAATTTGTAGTTATTTTGGATATCTGTTATACCCTTTTTATGTAGAGATGTGAAAACTTAAGTTCTCCCGTCATCGATACAGACTTCTTCCTTGTCCATATTTTTGACATATTCTATGAAAGATTCCCACGCCATCCTCACTAACTAACTTAAGCGTCTTGACCGTGATATTGTTTACCCAAGCTGCTTTGCTAGTTTTTAGTTCTTGTGTGACTGCCTCCACTTCTGCACTCAGTATTGCGTTATCTATTAAATAAATGCCTGGACTTTTGAATGGGCGAATAGATTTTCCTCAAATTTGGTGTAGTGATACGGGATGAAATTTCCAATTATATGATGTAAAGAAGAAAGTGAATGATAATTTGAAAAGGCATTGACAAAAATAATTTTAATTAACCATTCATATAATATGTGTGTGTTACTCAGTTTGGTATTTTCTTATTAAGTATAATTTAAACACGATGGAGTTTAGATAATTAAGAAGACTACTTGTAGCTTGGTGATTCACAAAGTTTATCCTGCTTATTATTTATTCATTTCTGCGTATCTAATAGGCGCCGCGACGCCATTTTGAAACTCCTTATTTCAAAAGCAACAGAAATACTAATGATCACAGCACTTTGTAAACTTTATTTTAAAAAGCTTACTCTGCAATGTGTATACTTAAAACAAAAGATAATTACCTAAGGCATTAGCATCAGATTACCTGCTCTCTACATTTATTAAATTTTCTACTAATTTATTTTAATGCAAAAGCGTAATATATAAAGAGATCTTTGAATGGGAACTTTGTATTAACTCATTTTATTTTAATTATCCTTATCCTGAAAGGGAGTCTGCAGTCTCTAATTAACATAATTTTAATTACCATATAGATCTTAAAAGAAACCACTGCTCTTTTGTTTCACTTTGAATGAAATATGACAACCTTTCTATGATAAATAGACGGTGCGTCCATTTTATGTCAAGTATAGCAAAACATTTCTAATATTTTTACAGACTTTTAGAAAAGATCTGTTTGTTGAAATTTAGCTATTAGTAGTATTAATGGTAATGCATATTATTGGATATGTTGAGGAGGATGATGTGATGATCATTCTATCAAGTTTTCTCTAAAAGCCTATTAAAGAATTTTTTCAATCGGTTGGAGGATATAGGGGAAATTGCCAAATTACGAAATCATTTTCTTATGCACGGCACCGCCACCCTTAAATTTTGCAATTTAAGAGCTGATATTTGACATATCTCGAATGCTATATCTGAAATTAGACAGATTCAAATGGGGGTCCCACAAGGTTCCATATTGGCACCTGTCCTATTTTTAATATATATAAATCAACTAGAAACTGAAATATCTCATCCACACTTTGTTATGTATGCAGATGATGTTTCTTTACTTATCTCTGCAGAGAATACCGAAAACATTAATAATACATGTGAAAAAGTTGTAACTTCAACTTCTAACTATTTCAGTTCGCATAATTTATATTTTAATACCAGTAAGACATAGATGCTACGATTTCATAACTACCACAAGGCGAATGAACCTTTAAAGTTCAACGTTAATAACACTACTCTTCAAAACAAACATTCAGACGTAAAATTTGTATTTACATGGATGAATGCTTGAGCTGGAAATCTCACTGTACACACTTGATTTCCAAAATAAATTCTATTACATATATGTTTAGCAATTTACGATTAGTTTTGGATAAGCATCAACTAATAAGTGTATATTACGCCCATGTCGAATCTAGGTTGCGATATGGTGTTTGCTTGTGGGGCAGCTCCACCATGGCCAAGGACGTCTTTCAGGCACAAAAACGTGTTTTGCGTTGTATTGGAAATATTCCGAAGGCTCATTCATATAAAATGTGAGTATAAAATATTAACACTTGCAAGTCTCTATATTTTGGAAATATCTACTTATGTATTTTCTAATAAAGACAACTTTCAGCTCAATAAAGACATTCATGATGTTAACACACGGCAGAAAGATTTAATACATGTGCCTTTTGCAAAATATAAAGTCACCAAAAACTCACCATCTCACAATAGTATCCGAATTTTGAATAATTTACCTGACTATATAAAGTTAAGTAAAAACTTACATTTATTTAAAAGTACGCTTAAATCGTTTTTGTTAGAACGATGTTTTTACACACTATCGGATTTTTATCTTACACTTAATTTAATATAGTTGACTTTTTTATTACTTGTGTAATGTGTTTCTTTTACTTCCACATCCAGTGGAAGTATAGTGACGACAAAAAAATGTTTTAAAAATTTTTATTGTTCAAACAGGCTTAAAATGTCATGAAACGTCGAGATTTTAAGTTGAGCGAAAAAATTTCTGTCTGTCTGTCTGTAACTTTTTTTGTGCGCACGTTTAGTCTGGAACCGTTTAAGGTATTGACTTGAAATTTGGTACACATATGTACTTTAACGAGATCTGGAACTAGATTATATTTTCATTTTGTTCCGCCGAAGGGTTGGGGGAGTAAATTGAGGTAAACTGGGGTAATTTGGGGTAAATGGGCAAATCAAGCAGATAAGAGTCCATAAAATTGGTATTTAGTATATACAAGAGAAGCTAAGGTCTCAAAAAAAATTTTTGGCATTAGCCACCCCCATTACCACCCCCACCCCATTATTAAAGGGGATGAAAAAAATTGTGATTTAGTGTATGTACAAGAACTAGAAACAAGAAACCTCAAAATCTTTTTTTTACTTCATCCCACTACCATCACCACCCCCACCCCAGTACCGATGTGGGGTATCGTTTTATGGGTTTTTGGGGTAGAGGATTTCAAATATTATATTATTAAAGTTCCAAAAACAATTATTTCCACAAAGTTTTTTCATTGTGAGTGACTTGGATAGAGAATCTGGATGTGGAAGTAGTGATTCCTTGGGCAGCGGTTTTTTATTCACTTATATTTTTTACTTGTAATTGCTATTGACTACTCCTATACAATTTTGTATTGTCTGTTAAGGAAAATAAATTATTTATTATTTATTATTGTTATAGCCTATGTTTTCATATAAATAAACCTAACAAAATTAAAAAAAAACAAGTTGCCTATTGTTAATTTGATTTTAAAAACTAGTTACCTATGTTCTGGATAAGTGGAGACGTTTCTAAATTTTGGTCAATTATTAAAAAAAGGCGAGAAATATGACATTTTAAACTCTCGTACCATTTTATTTATTTTTTTTTTTTATTTTAAATGCCTTATTTATATTAACGTCCTGGCGAAGTTTAGCTAATGCTACTCTACCACTTAACCAGGACAATTTTGCCAAAGCATTTGAATATCTACTACACGACGATATTTATGATAAAATCAGTAGCAAAATAACTATTCATCAACACTATTTTATGATAAGACGCTTTACAACCATCAATCTGCTTTGTGTTACACAATTTATTTTTTCAGAATTCATTGACGGTCAATCCCACTGACATAACTTTTACTGACTTTTCCAAGACATACAACAGACTTGACCATACTATGTTGCTTAACAAACTAAATCTCTCTAAAAATCTGATAACACTGTTCACTGTTCAATAGATTCAAGTCTGTCGAATACGTTGCTACCTCCAAAGCACCACACGGGTCGATTCATGGACCATTGTTTTTCATCATATTTATCAATGACGTAGCGACGACTTAAACGAGGTTAAATACTTAACATATGCTGACGATTTCAAGCTTTTTTTAATTTTCCATTAAATCCGCAAAAATGCCATGTAAATCCATTTCTATTTCTCACGATTATAACATACATGATAATATACATCACCAGTCCACAACACTACGTAATATAGGCGTTATTTTTGACAAAACTCTGTCTTTCAATATACATATTAATACCATAAGCACAAGAGCCAGCAAACTGAATTTTCAGACAAATCGACTGGGATCCACTTTCCATTTATTTTGTGCGGGGTTATTTCCATGATTTTTAACCCAGATACATTTAAGATGCTCTATTGTTTTTGTGCTAGATACAAGCTTGAATATGTATCATTTATTTGGACTACACATTATAATGTACATGTTAATGAGTTAGAATTGGTTCAACGAAAATTTCATAAATTTATGTATTTCAGTTCTGAAGGTATTTATCCAGTGATCGATTTTCCACAAGAAAAACCGCTGGATAGATAGTCTTTGCTTAGTTTGTGGGCTAGGAGTGAATGCTTATCTCAAATGTTTCTTTCTAAAATTATAACACTGTTGACGCACCACTATTATTGTCAAAATTGTCTCTTAACATTCCCAGAATATCCCGTCGCAGCTCTGTATTTTACCTAGCTAAGCTTCATAAAAATATCTCAGATTTCTCACTCATTTATGTAATATGTGAGAACCACAATGCAATCTGTGGTAATACAGACATTTTTATTTGCTGCCTGAATGCTTTAGAAACATATTACCATAGACGCTAATTCAGATTCTTTGTTTTTCTTTTATCATATTTTACTTCCACATCCAGTGGAAGTATAGTAGACAGAAAATTTTTTAAAATTTTTTATTGTTCAAAGAGGCTTAGAATGTCATGAAACGTCGAGATTTTAAGTTTGAGCGAAAAAAAATTTCTGTCTGTCTGTCTGTAACTTTTTTTTGTACGCACGTTTACTCTGGAACCGTTTGAGGTATTGACTTGAAATTTGGTACACATATGTACTTTAACGAGATCTAGAACTAGATTATATTTTCATTTTGTTCAGTCGAAGGGTTTGGAGGTAAATTGGGGTAAATTTGGGGTAAATAGGTAAATCAAGCAGGTAAGATTTCATAAAATTGGTATTTAGTATATACAAGAGAACCACCACCACCCCCACTACCACCCCCTATCACCACTCCCATCCCATTAGCGATGTGGGGTATCGTTTTATGGTTTTTTGGGGTAGAGGATTTCATATATTATATTATTAAAGTTCCATAAACAATTATTTCCACATACAAAATTTTTTTGTTGTGAGTGACTTGGATAGAAAATCTGGATGTGGAAGTAGTGATTCCTTGGGCAGCGGTTTTTACATAATGTTGTATGTAAATTCGAGTAATATGAACAAACGAACACCAGCGTGCCTGCCTTTCAAGATTATTTTAGCAGGTTGCACAATTGAGGCTACCAGCGCGAAAACGGCCTAACTCTAAAAAACGGCTTAACCCACAGAATTGTGGGTTAGACCGATTAGGCGCATGACATGTTGCCCTAATTATTTAAAGTAAAGTGAAACTAGTGGCACCATCTTTTTAATAGTGGGCAAAGGTCGCTTAGGCCGTTTCACATTATAAATGTATATACTAGGCAGCAAGTTGAGCCGATAAACTCAAACGTAATAAAATGTGGCTTACGCCGTTTTCGCGCTGGTAGCCTCAATTGACACCAATGTTTCAAGGACAGCTGAGGTCAGATATGCCACATCGCGTGTGTGTCTAGCTTCTACGATTTCAAATTAGAATATCATGCAACCTGTACGGTGTTTATAAATCTATTTCTTGATTCTATTAATAAGCGTGTTACCTCTAGTACCATTGATGCGCAGTAAGTTACCTCAAGTATTTTGGATGCGCAGTAGGTTTCCCCGAGTATCATGGATGCGCAGTGGCTTTTTTCGAGTACCATTGATGCGCAGTAGATTTCCTCGAGTATTTTGGATGCGTAGTAGTAGTATGGATGTACAGTGGGTTTCCTTGAGAATTATGGATGCACAGTGGCTCTCCTCTAGTAAATTGAATGCACAATAGAGTACCTCGAGTAGTATGGATACGTAGTAGGTTTCCTCGAAGAAAATGCTTGAAGTAGAAGCTTTACTTCTATCGTGTAGTTTACGACACACAATGATTTTTTATATCTTTGTCATGCCATTTTCTGCGTATTACTTCCACATCCAGTGGAAGTATAGTAACGTAAAAAAATTTTTGAAAATTTTCATTATTCAAATAGGCTTAGAATATCTTGAAACGTCAAGATCTTATGTATGAACAAAAAAGTTTCTGTCTATTGCGGCATTTACAATTTTAAAAATGTGTCGATCAAATTTTCGTTTTCGTATTTGCGAAAAGTATAATAATAATTTGATCCATGAACTAATTTATACGCACTTATTGAATAAAAGGACTTGCGCGATGTGTACTTTTTATTTTACCAACGACTGGTTACTATTCAGATCCCCAAAAATCTGGCCTATAGTTAAGAAATATAAATAAATCACAATTTTTCAATTAGTAGGAGCTAAATGGCATAATGTTTAATAACCAAGCTATTTGAATTTATGTACGCAGTTCCTGTTTTTCTTATTTCTACTTTTGTACGTAAATCCTTCTTACACAGCATCCGGTGTAATATCACATTCACAAAGTTTTTCGTTCCTCGTGAAAATAGAGAAGTTGGGACCATAAGGTTTTCTTATATTCAAATAAAAAAATTTATCACTTTTATAATATCAACCGTTACAAGTGGGACGGCATCGGCAGTATGAACTCCAGTTTGCAAGCATATTGCATTATATGCAAACTTTTTTCTCCCTCAGTGGCCCCATATAGAATTATGTGATTTCCCTCGAAAACTTTTCCCCTTCTTTTATACTTTTAAAATGTTATAAACTCAACCGGAATAGCCGAGGTATTTCGTTTAATTTGAATATGTTGCTACTCTTTTATTGAGTATACAGAATGTGAAAAATTATCTAAATTAACACTTCCGGTTATTAACAAATATAAAATTGATTGGTACAATAATGATCTACGATGTATGCGCGAAACTTTCGATCTATTAAGAGCTCTGCATATTCAAAATCTTAACGATGATAATCTGACTAACCAATATAAAAAAATTATACAGAAGTGAAATAAAAGAAATTAAAAAGGTCGCCAATGATAAATATATTTTAAGATCAAACAATATATCAAAAGGTATACGGAACGTAATAAATAGCAAGCGTGAGTGTACTTACAATGAGAGAACAATCTTCTAAATAACTAATAATATTTCCAAATCAAATATTGATTCAGTAAGCAATAAGCGCAATAAAAAATTAAACAAGTAAAGATTATTATGAAATAAATATTAAAATCATAAAATTCGACATGAGTACATTTTTTGGCCCTCTCACTAAACTATTTAACGAGTGCATAAAGAAGGCATTTTTCCTAGCTGCTTACAAATTTCCAATATTCGAGAAAGGTGAGTTAAATTATATGTCTAACTACCTCCCCATATCAATTGTACCATTTCTTGGAAAAATATTTGAAATATTGCTATGCACAAAATTAATGTATTATTTTAAAACGAATGACATCTTTTTCAGTATGGTTTCAGATCAAAGAAATCAACGACAGATGCTATAAGTATACTTTTGAGTTACATCACAGATGCATATGAAAATAAAAAAAATTACGCAGGCTGCACTTTTGTGACCTTTCGAAGACATTGGACTACGTTCGGCATAATATATTATTAGGAAAATTGAACAAGTATAGTGTAAATTCAAGATCATTAATATCATTAGAAACTACTTAAAAGTTCTATCGAAAATAGAAACCAAATCACTGCTTATAACGGTGTGACATCAACAATAGCGGGCATAGAGTGCCTCAGGGATCTGTCCTTGGACCCCCGTTATTCTTGATCTGTCAGTGACTTACCACAATATGTTTCAAATGTTAAATTTGTATTGTAGGCAGATGATGCTACTAGAGTAAATTTTAATAAGAACCAGATTGATTGGGAAAATATTCGAGTGGTTCCAAGTCAATGACTTATATTTAAATGATACCAAAACAGCAAACACAGTATTTTCTACTCGTTATATTGAAAAGTATGAAAACCCAGATAATGTAAAATTTCTGGGAGTAGTTCTTGATCCCAAACTATGTTGGGACCAACATGTGAAATATGTTTCAAAAAAACTGGCAAGGTGTGTTTATATGATAAACAACCTCATAGGGGAAGTATTCTTAAATGTCATTAAGCACGGTGTGTTTGAAGCAACGATAGGTACGGAAAAAATGACACGCGGGGCTTGATAGGTAAGTATCAGTAGTGCCTAAATCTGTTTTAACTGAAATCCTACTCGTTCATATAGTCGAAAAATCGCAAAATAAAGTTTTTTAAATTCTTCACAATCTATTCGATTAAAGCTTACAACTTATTTTTTTTTAATATCGTGATTATGATTAACAATCTACACTTAGTAATGCACAAAAACACATATGCCAATATAGTATAATAATAAACAATGTCATTTACAATGTTTTCAAAATCAATCTTGGGTGAAAACTGATTTCAGGTGTTTTGAGCAAAATTCTACAACTACTTTTTTCAATCTCTTCGAATACGCCGCATTCTTGAGAGAATTGATCCTATATTTTTCCCAATATTTTAAGAATTCCCTATGAACTGATTCTCCAGTTTGTTCTGACCATTGCTCCAAACCACGGTCGTATTCTAAAACGGTTAAACAATCTTTCAGGTGCTTTAGTAATATGTGAATTTTTAAAGTTTCAGAGACCAGTAGCTCTAAACGAGGATTTCAAATTTTGTGATTTTCTAAATCATTTCCAATTTGTCTCGTCGAGAAAGAACAATGTGCAATTTTTTCCATGGCTTTGAAAGCTGTTATAAATGGAACTAATCTGAATATGCCAGCATTTTCAAAAATTTCGGGGCAAAGCAGATTGTCAGCGTGTTTCAAAAGAGTTTTGCAAGCATTCCCCTCAAAAATTTCTCCATGATATTTTTTTGATATAATATTCAATTTTTCTGACCATATCAAAGCTTTCTCTCGGCCTACTATAGGAACTATTCCTTTCCAGAATAAGTGGTTCACAAATCCTTGCAAAATATGAAGCTCTGGAATCATGCATTTTTTGTAAAATATATATTTTACATCAGGCATTTTTGTAAAATATATATATTTCACAAACATGCGTGATTCTGGAGCTTCATATTTTGCAATTATTATTCTATTCTATAATTTTTAAGATTTTGTTTTCGACTGAGTTTTCAAATGAAATTGTATGAAATTTTTATTACTAATTTTAAAAAATATTTTAAAGTGTAAAACTTAACTGTTATTTTAATTCCTGTTTGTTAAAACTGTGTCGTGATTTATTTGTGTTCATTAATTGAATATCTTCGATATTACCAATATTTTTGTATTATTAGAACTTAACTAATTCGATTTGTGTAAAACTTTAAGTTTGTAACATCAGTAAAGTATTTCTATTTAAGCTCCGATTTCAGTAAAAATATTGTCTTAAGGTTCGCCTTTACGAACGAACACATGTACGCCACCAGAAGAATCCTGGAAGAAAAATGGAGCAAAGGGACAAAACTACACATAGTCTAAATAGATCTCCAGAAGACATTTGATACTCTCAGTCATGAGGCGACAGTCAACACCCTATGAAGCAAAGGAGCACCGCACCACCTAATGCTAATGAACAAGATAATAAAAACATGTTTCCACGAAAGCCCTGCTATTCAATGATTCAGACAGATAACGGAAAGCAAACAGAAGAATATAGGAGGCAAGGATGCTTCCTGTCCCGACGACTATTCACCACGGTCCAAGACACAAAGCGCAATAAAAGAAACACTAAATTTTAACGAAGACACTAAAACACTGAGAACCCCGATCGTACCAGCATAGGTTCGATGATCTCCTAATCGTCACGGAAGAAGAACAGGATATTCTCAACTTCCTAAAAAACATGAAACCCCATCTGGACAAAACGGCACTGAAAATAAATAATAATGGTGCAACACCCGTGAGCAAAAGATAGTCCGGTCAGCGGAAAAGAATATAAAATAGAAGACTACTTTCTAACCGAAGGAGAGATCAAGACGATGAACATAGCCTTAATATTGTCAACAATAATATACGTAGTAGAAAGGTGGAAAGAGCTGAAAGGGACATCATCCAACTACTCGCAAAAATAAGATTAAGGCAACGACATAAGATGCCAACATTACTAAAATGGAAATCAATTACAAAACTGATAGAAACAAACGCAATGAAATACTAAGGACATTATCAAAAGAAGGGACTCAACAGATCTACTGAAGAAAGGCGTAAATACTACACTGATTGAATCAGAAACTCAGAAGGAGAACTCTAGAAGCAAAAACACCAGAAGAGAAGTATAAGTGCTCTATATCACGACACAATATGACAATGAATCTCACAAACACCCACACTTCCCATCTTACACATCTGTATCATGCGTCATGTGACTCTCGCTGCTGACAACAAATATGATCCAAATCTAACCTAGCGTAGATGATCCGGTTCGGCGGGCAATCAATCAGTCTCAATATAATACATTGGATGGATTCTGCGGTTGACTCCTTGTGAAACATTATTCAATATTTTTGGATACAATTTAAGGAATGCTCTTAAATGCTTCAAAAAGTTTTATTAGAACTCTACACGTGTTTCGGCTTATTAGGCCTTTATCAAGAGTAAGAAGATACTTACTTCTTCTTACTCTTCTTACTCTTGATAAAGGCCTAATAAGCCAAAACACGTGTAGAGTTCTAATAAAGCTTTTTGAAGCATTTAAAAGCATTCCTTAAATTGTATCTCAACATAGTTTTAGGCAGTTCCATTGACACACCTTATTATCGTCTATATGACGATTCCACCTGTAGACTTCAGAGATCATTATATCCATGTTTTACTTCCAGATCCAGTGGAAGTATAGTAACGCAAAAAAAAAATTGAAAATTTTTATTGTTCAAATAGGCTTAGAATGTCATAAAACGTCGAGATTTTAAGTTTGAGCAAAAAAAAATCTGTCTGTAACTTTTCTTGTGCGCACGTTTACTCTGGAACCGTTTAAGATATTGACTTGAAATTTGGTACACATATGTACTTTAACGATATCTGGAACTAGATTATATTTTCATCTTGTTCCGTCGAAGGGTTGGGGGGTAAATTGGGGTAAATTTGGGGTAAATAGGTAAATCAAGCAGGTAAGAGTCCAGAAAATTGGTATTTAGTATATACAAGAGAAGCTAAGGTCTCAAAAAAATTTTTGGCATTAGCTACCCCCATTACTGAAGAAAAAAATAAAACTGATTTAGCGTGTATGCAAGAACCAAAGGCCTCATTTTTTTTTACTTCATCCATCTAGATGTGGAAGTAGTGATTCCTTGGGCAGCGATTTTTTTGTATGTAGTATTACAATATTGTTAATACTTTGCAATGATTTGCATAAAGTTAAAGTATGTTAATTCAGTTTAATTTATTTAAATTATTTTCCATAAGTACGTACTGGCCAGTCTAGTTTAACCCTTGCTGTTTTATTATTTTACATTATCTTTTGCTGTGCAAATTGTTATATTTAATTCTTGTATATATTACCTACGCCCTATAGATTTTTTTCCCATGTTCTAATTTTTTTGTATTTAAATAAAATCAATAGATAGATAGTTAGCCCAACCGATGAAGGTATTTACCTTCAAAAACTTGCAAACTGAATATATATATTTTTAATGAGTTCGTGAAAGTGAATAGAATAATATGCTGAAAAGTTTACATTTAGCTCAGATGCAGAACATAAATAAAAATGAAAAAAAATGTTTTCATACATTTTTTCAAAATTTTGAAATTAAGTCAAGGTAGGGAAAAATAAAAAATACAGATGGATAGACCACGTTTTACTGAACAAAAAATGTCCTAATAAAATTTATGGCTAAAGCCACGGTTTTCCCGGAAAAAAATAGTCAAGTGTAACGTTATAACTGGAAGCGAGATCCATGCGTGCGCGCGCTTGAATACGCATGACGTGACACCGACGCACTGAATTACATGTCACTAAATCAGAATTTGTTCAATCTATATGAGCGTTGGTTCATTTAAAATATGGAAATTGTAGCTTCCTGATGATTTTTTGTTTTAAACAATACAAGCAAGGGATGGATGGGAAAAATATACATATATATATATATATATATATATATATATATATATATATATATATATATATATATATATATATATATATATATATATATATATATATATATATATATATATATATATATATATATATATATATATATATATATATATATATATATATATATATATAAAATATAAAATAGGAGATGTTAGTGCGGACCAAAGCTTTATGGCAAACAGGAAAAAATCGTGGGTAAGACCGCAAAGAAAAAGAGCAACCGTGGACACGTGTTTCGGACTCGTTGGTCCTCATCAGCACGGTGTTGAAAGGATAGGCACAACTTAGGAATTGACACAAACTGTGACCACTGACAGGCAGCCAGTCGCACATTTGTGGCAAGAGTTAGAAGACCCCGGGTTTCCGGAGCGACAACTAACACACCACGGAGGCAACTATAGCTACCTGCGTGGAATCACTGGACCCAAGGAAGAATAAAAAATAGGAGATGTTAGTGCGGACCAAAGCTTTATGGCAAACAGGAAAAAATCGTGGGTAAGACCGCAAAGAAAAAGAGCAACCGTGGACACGTGTTTCGGACTCGTTGGTCCTCATCAGCACACCGTATATATATTATCACGCCCGAACTCAATCGTCGCAATATAAAATAAAGAAAAAAATAAAAGCCTTTCACAAGAATTATTTCTTCATTGAGAATCGTTAAATAGTATGTAAACTTCATGATTATTATGGGTTATTAAGTTGTAACGTGGATTCAAAAAAGTACATCTCCAATCATTTTAATTTCTTTGCTTGATGATTTTCTCGATACATATTTATATTGGAGCTGTAACCTGCTGAGAACTTGACCCATTGAAAAAAATAAAATATCACTATTTCGGAAAAAATGTACACTTTTCGAATGTTCAAACACAAATTCGTTTATAGTCTGGGTGCCAATCAAAAGAGGTGGAAGTAAGGTACAGTAGCGGTTTTTTTACGGTTATCGGCACTTTAGTAGATCTAGTTTAAGAATCCGGTTGATGCCACTCTGGCACCCTTGGGCATTTTGAGACATTCAAGATGGCGGCTTATCTAAGGTGTAATTTTTTAAAAATTTTAATTTACCAAATGTAGGCATGTGATTCATCGTATTCTATGTTCTTCAGGTTCGAGAACACAAATATGAGCTCTAAATAAAAATATAAAATAGGTGTCGATTGTAGATGTTAAAAACAAATTCGAAATACAAAAAGAAACATACCTTAGAAAAAAGATGCAATTATGTTTTACAACAAATAATTCCCCCTTTATTTAATAATTTATTATTAAACTTTCTTCCGTAAGGAATGAAAAAGTTATTTTTAATTTCTTACCGAAAAAAGTGAGGGCATAATTTAGGTTTATGTTTTTTGAGAGTGATATCTGTGAGTGTTGATCTAGCGACGCAACACGAAGAAGCGGATACCATTATGGTACAGCAACTTATTCACGAGATTAAAGGAAATCCAGACATCGTCGTAAATGTAATAAGTGATGACACCGATGTTTTTGTCTTACTTGTCTATTATTATAATTTATTAGATTTGCAAAACGAGATTTCTATGGTTTCTTTTAAGTCACTACGAGCCACCACATATATTAGGTCTCTGGTTTTAAAACACAAACAAATCATACCATATTTACCAGCCGCACATTCTTTATCTGGTTGTGACGTCGCGCGTCGGTGGCTCAGTACCATGGGATTGGAAAAAAAAAAGGTAATTAAATGTTTAATGGATGGTCGGGTTTTAACGCATTTGGGTCGATTAAACAGCAATATTGAGGGTGTTTTTCAAGAATGTACAATTTTTGTAGCTAAAAGCACCGCCATTCTCTGATCTTCCACCAACTACTGAATGTTTTCAAGAAAACATAAAAAGGGCACATTTCCAAACATTTTTGTGGTTGCCTATAATGGATTTCTCTTGACCAAATTTAGATGCCACTCAATACGGGTGGCAGGCTGACCAGGATAAAATGGAATTACGATCGCCTTGCCAAAAGATTCAAATTGCCCCAGATTACGTTTTGGCATTAGCAAAATGCTCATGCAAGTCAATAAATCCGTGTAACACAACACGATGCAGCTGCGTGGCTAATGGCTTGTCATGCAGTTTAATGTGCAATTGTCTGCAACTAAGCACAGAAAGAACAATTTTACCAGAAAACTCATACGAGAATTTCTGAAAATATAACTTCTGACAGTGAAGATTCCGATGAAGATTAAATGTTGGTTTTGACGTTTCGTTGTTCACAGTTTCTATAATAAGAATTTAAAGAAAAAAAAAATTAAAAAAACTACCAAAACAAAAACAGAAAAAGTAAGTAGGTAAATCATAAAAAAAATATAAAATAAAAAAAGGATGATCAAGTCTTTCCACCCTAAAAAAATACAGAATATTAAGTTTATGTTTGTTTAATTTTTTAAAAACTTGTTTTGAGCTAGCAGGTCCTTTTAACCAATGTTTTTAAAAGGTAATTCAACTTGCTCACGCATTTCAGGCACCTCCTACGCATACCACTTTTAAGAATATGGTGTTATCTTGTATTCTTAAAGCCTAATTTGGTTATGCAGCAAAACTAGGTACTATTTTTTTTGCTTCAAAAATCAATTTATTTTCCGAATCAGCCACCCTCTTAATAAAGTAAATTAGCAACACTTAAGATTACTTCCTACATGATTTTTACCCTCAACTTCACAAACATATAAAACGACATGTCACACACCCATATAATGAAATATTTGGAAAAACCTGTTTTTTCACTCTAAGCCAGTCGCCATCTTAAATATCTCAAAATGCCCAAGGGTGCCTAAGTGGCATCAGTCGAAATCGTAATGTTGACCCTTTGAAGAACCAAAAACAGACAAAAAACCTTTACTATATCTCAGTGGCGGCTGGTGAAATTTCAATTTTTTTTTCTCGTCTATGGCGCATGGGACCCATACGAAATTTGGGAAATAACATCTAGAGAAGCACTTCTCTAATGACCCCTAAAAAATTTTGAAAAAGCAGTTTGCGAAAAAATTTTTGAAAATTCGTTAGCCTCCCCTGGGTCTAGGAGCTCCTGTTTATTTTTATTTTTTTTTGTCATATGCATTTGACTTTTCATAAAAATACAACAACAGATTTTGGAGTTTATGAAAATATTTTCATTACTAACTGAAATACAATGAACTGAAATTTTGTAATTTAACAAATTACAATATTTCAATTCGTTGTATCTCAGTTAGTAATGAAAATATTTTCATAAACTCCAAAATCTGTTGTTGTATTTTTATGAAAAGTCAAATGCATATGACAAATAAAAATAAAAATAAACAGGAGCTCCTAGACCCAGGGGAGGCCAACGAATTTTCAAAAAATTTTTCGCAAACTGCTTTTTCAAAATTTTTTAGAGAAGTGCTTCTCTAGATGTTATTTCCCAAATTTCGTATGGGTCCCATGCGCCATAGACGAGAAAAAAAAATTGAAATTTAACAAGCCGTCGCTGGTATACCTACTTCCAGGTTAGGGTAGAAATCCTTATTTGGCACCCAGACTATTACTTGTATGCATTGTTTCGAAAATATGATCAATCAGATCATGATAAGAAATTGCAATTTTCACGATCTTATCCTTATAACTATGAAAATATCTTCGATTGTTTTGAATACAAATTCTGGAACTTTTCCAATACATTAACAAATGTATAAGAAATCCATTAGATACAGCTGAAATGTGGATAGGTGTACCTGTAATAAATACAAAACAGTAACGGCACGTAAAAATTCATGCGAGCGATTCAGCGGCTATATGTCGTGTCTGTGTAAGTGTTCATGATTATATATTTCCCCCCCATATTCACTATTTATCCTCCTATTCACTAAGAAAAATGTTAAAAATGTGTAATTAGAAAGAGAAAGAAGCTTTATTTTACTCGTTAGAACTGCTAAGAATTTTTAGAGGTTCCCATATATGCAGAGTGACAAAGTTATTTCGCTATTTTCTTCCAGGAATACCGTGGCTTTAGCGATAAATTTTATTAGGACGTTTTTTTATTCAGAAACACGTGGTCTATCCACCTGTATTTTTTATTTTTTCCTACCTTGACTTAATTTTAAAATTTTGAAAAAATGGATGAAAAAAAAATATTTTTTCACTTTTTTTTATGTTCTGCATCCAAGCGAAATGTAAATTTTTCAGGATATTATTCTATACACTTTCACGAACTCATTGAAAAAAATTATTCAGTTTGCAAGATTTTGTGGGTTTCGCTATAAAATGTTCTCTGACGTCTAGGCTAAATACAGTGAATTTGACTTTATGTCCTATTTTATTTATGAAGCTTAATAAGAAGTAATTAAATTATCTAGTTAGGCTTTCTTTTTTGTATTTATCTATAGTAAAAATATTTTGGTATAAGTTGACTAAACAAATATTGCTTTGTGTTATTTTAGTAAACTTCGTCAGTGAGAATTATTTCTTTATGCAATGAAATATATATCTCTCTCTCTATTCTTATAGGCGAGATTTACAAACGGGGGTCGATACTATATGGTTTAAATATAGCCAAAATCAAGTTAGTAATTAGCAAATATAACTTTGAATACACAATCGACAAGTTCCGTAATTTATTTAATACGGATTTTCCCTACTGTGCTTATTCACTGATGCCTCGTATAAGAAGCCAGTATGAGATAGAATTTGGCAAAATTATTTATAGAAATCCTTTAAATAAAGACGAGTCTTGACTCTAAAAATAGCACGGAAGGGTGAGTTAACAACAGAATATATTAAACTTACAAATAAAGGTACGATATTTTCAGACTTGAAACAGTAAATGAAAAATATACATAGTTGTTATTCATACTTTACCTCATACTTTATTTTGTTCCATTATACGCCAAATCTAAAAAAATAAAAGAAACGAGAAAGAGATCAAACTCGCAAAGTTTCACAAACCAACGTGTGTAACTTTAAATTGAAAACAAATACAATTTGTTGTAAAAATAACTCTTCGACGACCAGCAAGATTTACCGGTATAAAAAGGGAAATCAGATGTTATTTTTAAACCCAGTTAATTTGGTAGCCAAGGGTAGTAGCCCAGAAGACAGAAAATTTTATAGTGGAATCTCCAACCACTCACAAAATGAATAATTTTCCTTAATTTCTGTTTCAAATTAACGAACCAAGCATACAAAATTAAGTGAAAATGGTACTCACAGTGCGTGAAAAAATTTATATTGTGCAATGCTACGGAATTGGCGGTAAAAACTCGCTAAGAGAAGTGGTAAGCCAATTTAATTTGAAATTTCCAAACACTGCTTTGTCACGTACTCAGACTATGAGAATAATTAAAAAGTTTCTGGCTACTGGTAGTGTTCTTAACATGAAAAAAAAAACATAAGCATATGATGAAGACAATGTTGGGGCTGTTATAGCTCATGCCTCTGTTATAGAAAATCCTAGGATGCCACTAAGAGAGAGATCAGCTCTTATTAATATTGGCAAGTCTGAACTTCAAAGAATTTACAAGGCAAAGAAAATTAGGGCATATAAAGCAAATTATAAACATACGCTTGAAGAGGGAGATGACGGCAGTAAGTTGGATTTTTGTTTGACCATTGGAGAAAAAATCATGGAAGAGAGATTTTTTCATCATTTCATAATTTTCTCAGATGAATCCACATTCACAACCAATGGTGTTGTTTCATCTCAGAATTGTCGGTTTTGGGCTTCTGAAAATCCAAATTTTAGAATTCATTGTAGAAGACAATATTATAAAAAAGTGAATGTGTGGTGTGCCGTTTCTTATCACGTTGGAGTTATTGGACCTTATTTCATTGAGGGAAGGTTAAACCAGCACACTTATTTACAGCTTTTTGAAAGATTTTCTGAAGAACATTTAAATATTTTAAGAGATATGCCTTTAGTTCATTTTCACCTGGCCACTCCACAGAAATGGTTAATCGGTGGCTGAATTTAAATTTTGGAGAAAATTGGATTGCCAGGAATGGACCGATCAAGTGGCCGGCGAGATCCCCAGACCTATCAATATTGGATTTCTTTTTATGGGGTCGCCTCAAGCAGTTGGTTTACGCTGAACCACTTCCTAACGATGTAGCAGTATTGAAGCAGAGAATTACAAATGCCGTAAACTCCATACCGTTAGATCATATTCGAAACAGTTTTAAGGACTTCAGGCGAAGGATCGAAATGTGTGTGGATGTGGGTGGCAGCTACGTCGAATAATAAAAAAATTGTAAACATTGTTTTGTATTGGTCAATAATTAATTTGTTTGTGAATCTGTTATGTTTTTGACATTTATTACTTGTTATAATTTTTAAACCTTATTAATCTTCTGTTAGTAATTGTTTCTTGTTTTACAATTAGTTCGATTAACATTATACCTTCTTACATCTCGTATATTCAATTTTTTATTTACCAATAGCCTACTTTTTGAGATGATTAACATTTGCTCCTACACAACTTTAAATATGAATTCAACTCTTAATTCGCAAAAATGGGAAGTTTCAAAAAAATAATTTTATATTCCTGAAATTTGGTATAGAGGTATAAAATTGCATTCTAAATACCTTTTCTTAGTGGAATTTTTTCATATTTTGAAAACTAAAGGTACTTTATTAGTGGAGATTTTTACAACTTTGCTTATAAAACACCCTGTAGAACACCAAATCAAGTAATTTTTGGTATACTTTAGTTTTACATCAAGCAGATTCAAAAATCATTAAGCGAGGAAATTAAAATGATTTGAAATGTATTTTTTTTGCATCCACGTTACTACAAATTAATAAACCATAATAATCATGACGTGTACATACTTTCTAACAGTTCTCAATGAAGAAAGAATTTTTTTGAAGGGCTTTTATTTTTTTCTATATTTTTTATTGCGACAATTGAGTTCGGGCGTGACAATATATACAAGTATATTTTCCCCATCCATTCTTTGCTTGTATTGTTTAAAACAAAAAAGCATCGGAATGCTACAATTTCCATCTTTTAAATGAATCAATAGGTACTCGTATGGATTGAACAACTTCTGATTTAATGACATGTAATTCAGTGCGTCGGTGTCACAGTCATGCGTATTCAAGCGCGCGCACGCATTCATCTCGCTCCGATTAATAACGTTACTTGACTATTTTTTCCGGGAATACCGTGGCTTTAGCGATAAAATTTGTTGGAACATCTTTTTTTCATAAACACGTGATCTATCCATCTGTATTTTTTATTTTTCCTACCTTGACTTAATTTCAAAATTTTGAGAAAATTGATAAAAAAAAATTTTTTCACTTTTTTTTATATTCTGCATCTGAGCGAAATGTAAACTTATCAGGATATTATTCTATATACTTTCACGAGATCATTAAAAAAAAAATTATTCATTTTGCAAGTTTTTGGAGGTAAATACCTTAAACAACTGGGTTAAAAGTACGATTGTCATTTCGAAATGGTAGGCTATTCAAAATGTGCGCCAATTGAAGACAGCGGTTGCCTATCGTCAGAAAATTGAGAATATCTCGTCTCCTGTTGGTCAATATTAAAAAAAAGTGGTAAATCCAAGCATGTGACAAAATTGTTGGATGTAAAAACATGATTTATTAATTATTTAAACAGTTTTAATTTAAATAATACCTGAACAAAATTCGAAAATATTTCCATATTCATGCGCTCATCTAATATATAATACATATGCTGTGATATATATGTTTTATAGTATATTTTTATCCTTGTAAATATTGAAAAATCTAATAAAGTATCTTGAGAGAAGTATTGTTGTACCGATTTTTTTTTTAAGTTATACAGTAATTTTCTAGGCAAACTGTCAACGTTTGTCATTTATTGCTTTTATTTTTGATTTGGCGCCTTCCCAGAATAAAGTATGAGTAACCAGGTCCTTCCACAAATAAACGATATATACCTAGTTATATAGAGAAAACTACTCATCTTATGAATTATAAGATGTTTCTATGTTTTTTTTATACATTGATTACTATGGTGTAGCTTAAACTAATCCATTGCATAGGATATGGCTCGATGGAGGTTCCATCATAGTTTTCAGTTGTCTTTTAATAAAAAACTAAAAAAACACGCTTTTATAAATACTGCACTAAAAAGCAAAAAATAATCATCGAACCTGTTCTCTCTGTCTACCCCGTAAGGGCTTTAGTGTACGCCGTATTTGTAATTAAGTATATTTGAGTATAAAAGTGTGGGGCGTTTTTCGAACGCTATTTCGAACAGGTTCGATAGTTAAAACGCTGAAGACATCATTAGATTAAATGAAAAGCAAATTGTCTTGTAAATTGTTTCCTTTCCAAATAAACATATTATTATTATTATATTATTATTATATTTATAAAAGCGTGTTTTTTTAGTTTTTTAAACTATTAATTTATTTTTTTACTTTTTAGTCTTATATTTAAAGAGAGAATTTTGGCAGCTACGACATCGCTAATCATGATAAAAGCAAATAAATAAAAAATAATTAATTGTAAAAATAAATCAATAATAGGCTTGTAAATAATGAATGAATGTTTCTATACTCTACTGATGAGAACTAACGAGTTCGAAAAAATGTGTACAACTTTTTTAGAGTTGAAATAGAATGTACTGTTCAATAATTGTTGCGAATGACTGAATTTCAATGAATAATTTAAGTATTTTCAATATATTTTTTTTGCCTTAAAATGCCAGGAATTCTATCATGTAATTCAATACTTCGTCAGTATTAGCTAGAAGAGTAGTTATTTTGATTGGTTTTCCAATAATGAGTGTTTTAAAGTGTTTTCCTAAGTAGTGTATTAGCGTGACCCTATTAAGGTACCAATATACAGAAAGTAGATAATTTCATATTAAATAAAAAAGTGTGAATGACTAAATTTGAATAAATGATTTAAGTATTTTCCATTTATTTTTTGCTTTAAAATGCTAAGAATTCTATCATGTAATTCAATACTTTATCAGTATTAGCTAGAAGAGTAGTTGTTTTGATTGATTCTACAATAATGAGTGTTTTAAAGTATTCGCCTAACTAGTATATTAGCGTGCCCAGATTAGGGCAACAATATACAGAACGTAGGTATTTTCATAATAAATAATAAGTGCGTAAGCTGTGATTTGCATAATCCTAAATAATATTCTCTAATAACTTTTATTTTTTCTTCCTAATTTAGTATTTGATGTTCCTTAAGTCGAATGACTACTTTACCTTTTTAGTACACTTTTATACAGGGCCAGACGAAAAGTGAGAAATAAAAAATTGCCTAATAGTCGATGAAGAAACTTCGACCCATTTAGAAGAGCTTAGTAGGCCTTGAAAATATGAAAATTACAAATTTTTCAAAAACAGTCAAATAAAGCTTATCCAGCACAAAACAAAAATAATAAAATCGGTCAGCTCCTTCCAAAATAACGGGGTTTGTTGCGGTATTAAATAGCACACACTGTATATAACTCCGATTAAAGAACTTATATCTAGATACATAATGGCATGAATTTTATGATCCCGAAAGACTTCTTCCCATAAGTTGCTGATTGGCCCATCGGCGTATTCGCGGCCGCTCGTACACGATCGGCTTCAGTTCGATTATCATAATCTCAGTTGACAGTTCGGCCATTAATGTCAATAAATGTGTTTCGTGTTCTCCGACCAAAAACTGGTGAAAAAGTAATTTTATTTTAAGTTGTGATTTGCTTAATACCTAAATAATATTCTCTATTCATATTTACATAGTTTAGTGACAATATATTTTGTGCAAATAAATAGTGAAGTGCTCTGCCGTTTGCAGAAAGCAGTTTAGAAAAGAAGAAAATCGATCGTTCCATAGTCGTAACATGATGAAGTTCAGTTTACAGTTATAAAGTAAATAGCAATTAAATTTTAATATCCTTTCAATACATATTTATCTTACTGTTTTATCTTACTGTAATATCGTATGCCTACATCACGTTATATAAAGAGTCGGTAATGCAGGAATTGCAATAATTCATTTTAATGAAAATATTTACCATTCTACACATTTTCTACACACACAACGCCACTGTTGCCTATGGGATGTGATGTTCATCTATCCATTTTAATGGACATATAATGTGACTATGTTAGGAGCAAACAAGGTATATAGTGAAAAGATAGCCTGTTATGTATCTAGATATAAGTTCTTTAATCGGAGGTATATAATGAATACCCCTGTACATAAACACGGTCGCCAATCAAATCAGAAAGCCGTTTTGCTGTTTGATATATCAAATGTAACGAAATAAACAAAACTTATAATAATCACTTGTTCAACAGCCCTTCAACTAATAGAATTTGTACTTCTTACGTTACTAATGATCTTAAGTGATTGATAAGGGTTTGGAATTCGTTTTAGGAAACAAAGTTAAATTAATGCAACCAAGTTCAAACAATAATTAATATATAAAACATAAACATAAATCGGCAGAGGCAAAACTTTGATGTGATTTGTCAGTCTTCTTTCTATATTTTTCCGGGTCTGAATGGCCCTCAAGAAATATAAATAAAAGGACGGCTCGTATAGGATTGTGAAAATGGGCTTTCTACTTATTTTACATTATCGTTCCGATCCCTCCGATATTCCTTTATATTTATATTTATATTTTTTACCTCTTTCTAGAAAGCGAGAAACGTCTTGAATTTTTACAGAAACTTATAAGTAGCGTATCCTTTCTAAATGATTAAGGTAAATACATTGAAAGTAGCAAGATTTTCTACAGACTTCAGTAAAGCTCCTTATTATCATTTGATAAAATAAGACGGTTGTAACAGGAACTTATGTCACAATTTTATTCAGAGTTGAATATATTGTCTGCCCACTCCCATACATAATTCTTGTGAATTAATAGCACTACCAATCCTAATGATATGCATAAAAGTATTGAACTTTCTTGGAAACTTTTTGTTGGTCTCATAAGATAACTTATGAATTGATAAAAATATAGTGTGAACATTTAGTTTAGTCGATGAGAAATGGTCAAGATAATACCAAGACTGATTTTATACCCAAAAATTTTGAAAAAAGTTCATTTGAAAGCTGTCTGAAATGTTTTATAAGGTTATTTTTTTTTATCTTCCTAAGATAACAATTTTTATAAAACTTCCAGAGCCGTATAATTCAGTTACTGCGATAACACTTGGTACACGGACTATTATTAATAAGGGCTTTCTTCAGAGAGTATCAAACGCTATAGGTTCCTACCACTTACTTCTCCCTTATTTTTCTTATTGTTCTTTCTCGTCTTTCTAAGCATTGTAGTGTGAACCACCATGAGAGTGTGTAAAACGCCAAACGCTGGAAGAGGTGCGGCTGGCACTCTTAATAAATAACTTCTTGTTATGTCCTTCTAGATGCAAGGTGGTAAACACGTTCACAATACTTGCCTCAAAGTTTATATAGGACAAACAGGAAGAAACTTTAAGAAAAGAATCTAGACACACAAGTGAAAAATTAAAAATATAAAAGACCATTGTACTATTGCCAATCACCTTTTAGAAGAAAATCACCGTTTAAATAATAATTTCGATATTTTGCACATAGGCAATAAAGGTTCAAAACCAACTGGATTAAATTATTTAGAAATTAATAAGTTAAAAAATTCAGCCATAATCCTAAATTGTCAAGTCGAAACTAATTCCTCACCTCTACTGAACCTATTTTAATTTTGCTTACATTTTTATGAGCATTTTTATATTTTATTTTTATGTGAAAAAGTGAATGTTTGAGTTATGGAAATGTTTCTATGTATTCAAAATTAGATTCATGTCATCGAAAATTGGTGTCAGCATTCACTGAATTTAATAAAATGTTTACATGGATGTGCAAAATGCTCCAAGGTAGGCCCAGCTCTGAAATTTGGAGTAAAGATGCAAATGTAAACTGCGCTCAAAATTCAGCTGCAAAATGTTGCTACGTATTTCCGAGACCGGAATCAACTTTCAAACGAGATGCTCATTTTGGTTGAATTGAATATGTAGTATCGAATTAATTGTAAAAATATTCAAAAAAATCGGCAGCTACTGGAAGCGGCTAGAACCTCCCCACCCGGTGAATCTTTAAAGCCGAAAAGAGCACTAAAAAATATGAACGATCTCATTTAATATATTTATTAAGTTGAAATATTTTTTTCATATTAAAACAGAAAAAAAAGTCTTACGTTCGGTGGGATTTGGACCTAAGAACTTGAGTGTTAAATTTATAGTCTGCACAAGATTAATATTTTATTCAAGGTTTTAATACAAATATATGCCTCATCGGATCCTAGCCCGGAGCCAGCCAGACAACCGCGGTGAACACCGCCGAGGCGGGTGTGAGGCTGAACGGGGTAGGTCTGATTTGGCTTGGAGAAAAATAGAAATGTGGAATAGTAGCTCCTGTCTTCTGTAGGCTGGCTTAAAAACTAGGTTAAAATTATAATGCGTCCACATGGACCTAAAATTAATATAAAAATAAACACAACACTATAAAAACTAAGTTCGTAGGCAAGAGCACTTAATAATTTTGATTATTGATACCGGAAACACAACTAAACGAAAAAATCCGTTCCTTGGTAATGGGTGGTAGGGATAGCCATCTTTTGGAAAAACCATATAACTCTTGGTGGATAGCTTCCCTGCTAGATGTGGCCGGAGTAGTGTTCATGGTGGATCGTTTAAGTTTGAGTTGATATATTTTGTTTTATCTTCTGGCCTCGACCGATTTTTCAATAAATCGGTCGGGGAAGTAAGCTGTCAAATTTTTGGTTCCAATGTTTTCCTGGTGGAATTTGGTTTTTGACAGTTTTCGAAAAAATATTTTAGGTTGGTACCAATGTCTTAAATTATTTTTAAGTTATGTATCACTATTTTTAGGTTATGTTGCCGGAAGAATTTCCGGCGGGATGCCGAAAGTAGCGGAAATAGTTTTTAAAATATAATGTCACTGTCACTTTTAAAGTTTTATTGGAAAAACTCACCGAAAGCGTTCCGGTGAGATTGCTTATACTTGTAGGGCTTGTGAGCGGTTCACGAAAGCCTCTCACACCTTCCGTGGGCTTTATGAACGTCGAAAAAACTTGTAATCTCTCGATGCACTTGACACTCAAAATTACTCAGCATACAGTCTGCACGCTTTAACACACTAGTCTATTGAACGTTAGGTTAGACCACAGAGTACAGAACTATACAGAGGCGAAGGCAAGTCTTCCCGCCAAAACCAAATTTGTATACTCATCGCCATTTTTTAATTGTTTAACAATCAACCTCACTTTTATCTTGACCCTGTTGACGTTTATCGTGTTCAGTTTGGATTTGTGAATTTTATTTCCACTCATTTTGGGATATTGAAAACATTAACCGAGAATTAAAATTCTCATAAATAAAACCTAGTGTACAACTCAATTGAAAATAGGCGCCGATTATAAGCAATTCAAATGGTAATATTTTTCAATCTAACTCGAAATACACTGTTTTTTCAGTGCATCCTTAAATGGGGATCTGCACGTGACGTCGTAGCTAAGCTCAACAATATATATTTCTTAAAATTCAAAAGTATTATTTATGTAGCTATTATTAAAATTTCTGCCTGGTTCCCATACTTTCGACCAAAATCTAGTTCAATATAATGTTTATAAAGTTCTAACTAGTTTGTCACAATAAAATAAAACGCATTTTGCAGGTTAGAAATCAAACCTATTAAAAGAAATAAATTAACAACATATTTCTCTCAGTGTAGTCGCAACTGGTACGCAAGGTCACAGAAAACGAGCCATCAAAACTCAAAGGAACCGCCAAAGCCTTCGCCTCTGTGTAGTTACTGTACTCTGTGGTTAGACTATAAAATATATCTTACACAAGAAGAGTGTTATTTGGTTTTTTAATTTTTTTCACGGAAACCAAATCGAAAGAGTGCAAGTGTGATATATCGTTGAAATCGGAATTTTTACTGCTTTTCAATGGTTCAATTACAATTTGTAAATAATCATAAAATAAACAACTTGTGCCAAAACGGCAACAAACGTAATCCAATCTCAACCAAAACCTTTTCAGATCTTCTGGAGCACTAAAGCCTCATGCAAAGTTTCATCCAAATCCGTTTCATTTTTCAAAAACAACTTTTTTGGGTTCCTGGGACCTCAAAACGTAAAGATTTGATGTTATCTCAATTTTCGATTTTGGACTAATTGTAGTAACCTCCCACAATTTCATTGTGGGGAGGATAAAATGATGAAAAGGGGGCAACTATTTCCGGAGATAACGACAGCGATTTTTAATAATAAAAGATTTTCCATTAATTACTTTCACATCCAGTGGAAGTATGTATTTATAGTAACGCAAAAAAAAAAATTGAAAATTTTATTGTTCAAATAGAATGTCATGAAACGTCAAGATTTTAAATAAAAAAAAATTCTGTCGGTCTGTCTGTAACTTTTTTGTGCGCACAATTATTCTGAAACCGTTTAAGATATTGACTTAAAATTTGGTGTACGCATGTATTTTAGCTCTGGAATATATTATATTTTGATATTATTTCGTTGAAGGGTTGAGGGAGTAAATTGTGGTAAATGGGGCTAAATAGGTAAATCAAGCAAATGAGAGTCCATATAATATTGGTGTTTAGTATATAAGAGAAGCTAAGGTCTCATTGGCATTAGTCACCCGCACACCATTGTTAAAAGAGGAAAAACAAAATTGTGGTTTAGTGTGTATACATTAGACCAACCCAAAAAAACCAAATCTTGTCATATTTTATGTCTCACCCTGTAAAAATGTTCCTTTTTATGTAAAAGAAAAAAATGCTCTTTTGATTAAAAAAAAAATGAATTTTAAAATGTGCTACCACGCTTTAAGGTACGCTATTTCAATAATTTTGAGTTATCTACAAAAATTAGGCTGCGGGCTTCATCTAATATACGTTTTTTAGTGCCAAAGTGGTTTTTCACTTTAAATATTATATAAATAATTGAAAATTATCGAGTAAAATTTTTTTGTAAGAAACCCGATAAAAAAAATCTACTTTAAAATGCTTAAAAATTGACAAAAGGAAAATCTCAAATAAATCTGCTTTAGGCCTGCCGAAAATACTTTTTCAATATGTTCCAAAACATATCTAAACCAAAATTTACTATAATTACTTGCAAGCGAGCAGAAACTAGAGTGCGAAAATTAAAGTTTTTCGTGCTTTTATTAGTAAAATTGTGAAATACACCCTGAAAACTTTAATTTTCGCACTCTAGTTTCTGCTCGCTTGCAAGTAATTATAGTAAATTTTGGTTTAGATATGTTTTGGAATATATTGAAAAAGTATTTTCGGCAGGCCTAAAGCAGATTTATATGAGATTTTCCTTTTGTCCATTTTTTAACATTTTAAAGTAGTTTTTTTTTTGTCAGGTTTCTGACAAAAAAATTTTACTCGATAATTTTCAATTATTTATATAATATTTAATGTGAAAAACCCCTTTGGCACTAAAAAACATATATTAGATGAAGCCCGCAGCCTAATTTTTGTAGATAATGCAAAATGATTGAAATACCCCCACTAAGATTTGTTGTTAAGAATTTTTTTTCGTTGTGAAATACTTGGATAGAAAATCTGAATGTGGAAGTAGTGATTCCTTGGGCAGCGGTTTTATTTTATTGCAATAGCATGTAACCCCTCTTATAGCCAAAATTTTTAAAATGTTTTAATCATATTTCAGTGATTATTGTATACTTAAACTTAGAAGTGATCATGTATACTTTTTTGTGTTTTTTTTATATTTTTGGCCTGTTGCTATGTTTATTTCGAAGCGATATACTCGCTTTCAGAATTCTCGAGAACATTTTCACATTTACACCCTCATAAACTACTCTCTATAAGGTATTTTATTTCCATATCCACGTATTGAAGTGGAAGTAGTAACAATAAAAAAAAAATTTTTTTTTTGTTAAATAGGCTTGTCGAGATTTTAAGTTTGAGAAAAAAATTTTGTGTATTTGCCTGTCTAAATTTTTTTGTGCGCACATTACTCTGAAACGAGTTATGGCACTGTTGAATTGAAATTTGCATTATAACAAGATTTTGAATTAGATTATATTTTGACCTCATTCCGATGAAAAGTTGGGGGAAATAGATAAAGCAAGCAAATAAGAGTACATAAAATTGGGATTAGTGTATGTACGAAAATCAGTCTCAACATTTTTTTGACATTAAGCATCCCCACCCCATTATTAAAGGGGGAAAAATAAAATTGTGACTTAGTGTGTGTGTGGTTTTGAACATTTTTGGCACCAGCCACCCACAATACCATCCCCACCTCCACTACCGAAGTGGCATATTGTTCTATGGGTTTTGAGCTAGACGATTCCAAATATTATTATCAAAGTTCTATGAAAATATTTCGGCATAGTAGTGTAAATAAAGTATTGTAATGTGTTACAACCCTTAGAATGAATGTAGTGTATTTACACCTACTCGAAGAAGAGCCTACCAGAAGATTCCAAAGTGACATCTGGAATTCTCTAGAGAATGGTGGCGTCATCACAGAACAATCGAGATCTGTCATTTTTACGTATAAAAGACCGACCGCATTCTCGGCGAGTAGTTCAGAAGTTCAGAAAGTATAGAAAGTGAGGTTAAGAGTTCAAAGAGAAACAAAGTGATAAACATTGTGATTTTAGTCAGTAAAGTGTATTTAAATTAATAATAGTATTGTGAAGTATCCAGTAAATATTTAATAAAGTGTGTTAGTGGACAATCTCTTGTTATAATTTTTGGAACCCACGGATTTTGCAAGGGGTAGTTTCCTAAGGGTGGAAACACGTTACAATTGGTGTCAGAAGCGAAATTTTATGACAAGAGGAGCTCTGAAGTTGTGCTGGAGTGTTCGAGAAGGATTCTCGAGGGTTAGTGCTAACACAGGACTAATTTACTGGACATTGTTCGAGGGTTGTTTTCGAACAGGAAAATAGTGTTTAAGTGCATTTTTGAGACATTGTAGAACATTTTATTAGGACATTAGTGTGATAATTAAATCCTTTGAACTGAGAAGTGATAGAGACACTGAAAAAGACTCATTTAGTGCGTGAAAATTTCTAGAACTTTTCTATTTGGACATTGGCGGAGATTATTAAATTCTCTGAACTGGATAGTGACAAAAGACTCTTGATAAGACTTTTTCGTTCGAGATTTGTCTAGAAAGTTCCATTACCGATATTGACGTGACAGTTAAATTTATTTTATTTTAATTTCATCGTATGCCCGTAACAACAAGAAGTATGGCATCCGATAAACAAATACAGGACTTATTCGAACAATTCCAAAAAATGATGGCGCAGCAACGGCAGGAAGACAAAGAAGAACAGGAGAAAAAACGTCAAGAGGAGAAAGAAGAACAAGAAAAGCGACGTCAAGTAGATAAAGAAGAGCAAGAAAGAAAACGCCAGGAGGAAGAAAAACGGCGTCAAGAAGAAAGGGACGAATTAAAGAAAATTATGGAAGATCAGGAAACAAGACGTCAGAAAGAAAAAGAGGATGAAGAAAGAAGACGTCAGAAAGAAAAAGAGGATGAAGAAACAAGACGCCAAGAAGAAAAAGCCGAATTGAGAGAAATGATGGAGGACCTGAAGATACGACAGCAAGAGGAGAAAGAAGAGCAAGAAAGACAACGTCAAGAGAAAAAAGACGCACTCAGAAAAATAATGGAAGACTTGGAAGAAAGACGCCAGGAGGAATTAAGGAAAATCCTGAGCGATCAAATAAAAATACAACAGGACGCAATCATTTCTGTCAAAAGTGAAGTCAAAGAAGAGATAAGCAAGGTAGAAGAAAAAGTAGATAAGGTCGAAGATAAAGTAGGTGAAGTCAAGACCGAAGTCGGTCAAGTAAAAGGAAAAGTAAATCAGTTTTGAGTGAGTTCGAAGAAGAAGTCAAGGGAGAAATAGACCGGCTTAAACGACAGTTGAGAGATAGAGGAAGCCAGCAGGTGGTATCATCAGGTCAGCGACTAAAACCTCCTTCTTTTGACGGCCAAAGTTCCTGGACGACGTACAAGAGGCAGTTTGAGGCAGCAGCATGTGCGAACAACTGGGATAACGAGGAAAAGGCCATGGCATTAGTTCTGGCGTTAAGGGGCCAGGCCTCAGAGTTGCTTCAGACTATCCCAGTGGATAAACAAAGGGACTTTAAAGTCTTGGAAGCTGCATTAGACTTGAGGTATGGCGACCAACATCTCGCCCAAGTATACCAGGCTCAGCTGAAATCCCGGATGCAAAAAGCTGGGGAAAGTTTACAAGAATTTGAAGCTGCGATAGAGAGACTGGCACACCTGGCGTATCCGAGTGCACCTAAAGAATTCCAGGAACAATTAGCCGTGGGGGCCTTTTTAGATGGTATAAGGGACGAAGAGGTCAGGCGAGTTCTGAGGCTGACGAGACACCAAAGTAGTAGCGAAGCTTTGGTGCGTGCACTCGAAGTAGAAGCCGCTTACAGGGATACTCCAAGGTCGAGAGTGCGAGCTGTGACTCTCGAAGAATCGCAACCAGAAATGAACCAGAACCCCTTGCTGACTGAGATGCAGAAAATATTCACCAAATTATGCGATAAATTGGATGGCCTCGGAAACCAAGAAAAACAACAAAATAGAGGAAAGCCGAGCGGAGGTATTAAATGTTTCAACTGCGGCAAGGTAGGACACATGAAGCGAGACTGTCGACAGCAGAATTCGGAGAGTCGAGTAAATGCTGTGAATCTTGAAGAGAAGCAGGAAAGCAGTACCAATGGGGTTCTGGCTAGGGAATGCAGTGACCCCAGAGAAATAAAGATTTCCCAGCTTCGAGGAATTTCGAATAGTCTATTGTTACAAGGCCACGTGAATGGAAGGAAATGTTTGTTTACCATCGACACAGGTACTACGTCATCAATAGTACGGCCAGGATTTATATCAGGCATAAAGATTACCAAGAGGCAAAATGAAGTGATCGTCCGGACAGCTACGGGGGACAGGGCTACGGTTCATGGAGAAGTAGACCTGGGTTTGCAGATTGGGCATTTGAGGTTCGACCACAGGGTCATCGTGGCTGACATCACGGATGACTTCATTTTGGGGCTAGACATCATGGAACAGTATGGATTTATTGTTGACGTAGGAAAGCGAGTCCTAAGGATTGGAAACGAACAATTTATTCTGTCAAAAGAGAACGACCAATGCGAGAAAACCAGGCTGTTGACAACGCAGGCAGTCAAAACTCCTGCATTATCCAGAAAACCAGACAAGAAAGATTGCAAGCGCTTCCCTCAGGTGAGAAAATTGCCGAACATGGTTAAAGTCAACACTGTCAAGGTCGATCTTCCAGACAGTTGGTCAAAGAAAACTCTGAGGCAAGAGCAATTGCGTGATGTAGAAATCGGACCCATGTTGCGAGCAAAAGAAGAGGGAACGCGTCCAGCATGGAAGGATGTTTCCGACACAGAAGTGGGGCTGAAGGCTTTATGGTCACAATGGGATTCACTTACGGTCGTAGATGGGCTTTTGAGGAGAGCATGGGAAAGCCCAGATGGGAAGCAGGTTGCCATGCGTCTAGTGATTCCCAGGTGTCGTGTACCAGAAGTACTCCAGAAAGCGCACAATAAAACGTCCAGCAGACACTTCGGCATAAACAAGACATTGAGTAGAGCACGGGAACAATTCTATTGGGTTAATAGTCGCCAGGATGTGGAGGCCTGGTGTCGCAAGTGTAAGAATTGTGCTGCCCGTGGGGAACCATTTTCCATGAGCAACTACAGAAATGGAAGTCGAGAACAGCCAAAGAATGATCGAGAGCAGATGAACAGAACTAGTAACCGCTTGAAGGCTCGTTATGATCAGAATGCCAGTACAGGGGGATTCAAGGTGGGGGATCTGGTTTGGCTGTACAACCCACAGCGGAAGGAATGGAGATCCCCGAAATTTCAACCTCCTTGGGATGGACCGTATACTGTTATTACCCGAATTAATGATGTCGTCTATCGTATTCAACGAAACAAAAAGTCCAAGATGAAGATCGTACACTTGGATAGACTGGCGAAGTATGTGAAAGAGGCTGAATTGCCTGACCGGGACGTTCAGGCTTAAGGAGGGGGCAGTGTAATGTGTTACAACCCTTAGAATGAATGTAGTGTATTTGCACCTACTCGAAGAAGAGCCTACCAGAAGATTCCAAAGTGACATCTGGAATTCTCTAGAGAATGGTGGCGTCATCACAGAACAATCGAGATCTGTCATTTTTACGTATAAAAGACCGACCGCATTCTCGGCGAGTAGTTCAGAAGTTCAGAAAGTATAGAAAGTGAGGTTAAGAGTTCAAAGAGAAACAAAGTGATAAACATTGTGATTTTAGTCAGTAAAGTGTATTTAAATTAATAATAGTATTGTGAAGTATCCAGTAAATATTTAATAAAGTGTGTTAGTGGACAATCTCTTGTTATAATTTTTGGAACCCACGGATTTTGCAAGGGGTAGTTTCCTAAGGGTGGAAACACGTTACAGTATAATTTTTTTTTTCATTGTAAGAGAGTTGAATAAAAAATCTGGATGTGGAAGTGGTGGTTCCTTACGATTATTTTTAAGTGAAACACCAATTTTCAAAATTTTAACCATATATTTTACCATTCTGATCCACTGTGTGTATTATATATAAATGTATTTAAATGTGTTCTTAAAAATCTACTGCAGTAGTTATTTGATATATCCTTATTTTTTTGTAATAAAGATTCTCAAACCTAAGGGTCTAAAGAAGGATGTTTTGTATATTTCCTGATACAGGTATACGAAACTTAAAACCTCGCTTAAAGCTCATATATAAGTTGTATTCCGATCACACAAAGATTTAGCAGACGTTGAAAATCACTCTGATATCTGAATTTTCTTATTTTGATATACCGAGACAGCTCTGTCTAAGAATAAATGCTTTGGTATTCCTCATGAAACTTCCTTCCGGAGATTCCGTCTTCCAGGCATTGTCTTATAAATGTATTAACCGAATTGGAATTAAATTCATTCTCTACTTATTTCAGCACTTGTCTCTGGTTAGACTAATATCGGCGTACTTTATATTCTAGAACGCTTCGAATTTTTTTTAACTTAATTCGGCAATCTTTCAATTCTGAAATTCTTATTCTTACTCCGCTTATTGAGTTATGATTTACTAGCGGAGTTTGGTTTCGCAACAAATTCTTAATGTATTCATATTAATATTTACTGAAAATATATTTCAATAAAGCAGAGTTAATCGGTTATTATGAAACTTGAATACCGAGTGGCTCAGCCAATAGGGACACTTTTGAATGGGCGAATGATTTTTTTTTCAAATTTGGTGTAGTGATATGGGATGATATTTCCAATTATATGATGTAAAGAAACAAAATGGCCCACTTCCGGTTTCGATGCAATTGACATGAATATAAATTTTTTAAATGAGACAACCTGCATATTTTTGCATATTTGAATCCTGCTGGCCAAAATACATATGATCTGATCCTCAAATATTATTTTGATTTTCAAAAAACATTTTTTTTAAGGTAGACATTATGCATATCATTTTCTTTGCTATTTAAAGATCTAATTAAATAACAAGTTGTCCCAAAGGGAAGGTTGTGCAAAAACCCGCCTTCTTTAGAAAAACACGGCCCACTGGGTATTTGAGTGGGTTTTCAGTGGATTTTTCTGGGTAATTGTGGTTTATTCTGGGCTTTTGGTAAAATTCTAATTTCCCGAGTAATTTCCCACCTTTCATTCGGTGTTGCTTTGACAATATAGCATGTGACAACATCTGGACTGTGTTGGAAATATTCTCAGTTATGAACAAGGCTCGAGAGATTTGTCTCTGTGACGGTTAAAACCAGGGTTGGCTTTAGGTTAGCGCGGAAAGATTTCTAAGTCCAGCATCAATAATATTATCGATTCTTTTTATGCGAAATGAAAAGTTTTTTTTTTAACTATTTAACGTCGGCCTATTTCCGCTACCAGGGCCTATCCCCGACGCCAGGAGATGAGCTACCTCCAACCTGGAAATTTTGCCGAACTTCTTCTCTTAAGAAGAGTAAGGATCTTTTACTTGCCTAACATTTAATAGACAAGGGACCGCCTGCTTTACATCCCCTCCAAAGGATGGTATATCCACTACGTAATCCTCGTCTGAAATTACGTAACTTCCGCGTATACACTGATATACAAGCCGCTAGAAGGTGGGACGAGAACGCTGTATTTCCCAAGATGGGACCCCATCCAAGTACTAACCGCGCTCGACGTTGCTTCAACGGAATATCGACTGATATTCACATTGAAGTCGCCTCTACGCTCGCCCCAAATGAAAAGTTCTGTGACTCAAAATCTTATGATGAATTATTGTTCTCCGAGCTTCCTAGGATTAGAATTGTTCTTTTTTTATCTGAACTTTCAGAGTGTATCATGTTTTTTATTTTAAATGCCCATTAAATGGAAAATTTAATCAGGTCCATTAATTTTTATTTGAACTATGATTATGGAATTTTCTGTGGTAATCTTACTTAAACAATTTCGATCAGTAATTCGTGTCCATGTACTCAAAAATTGCCAATATTTTTTAAAAAACACTCGTTCTTGGATAGTAGGAAATTCAATGAATCTAAACAATTATTGACAAGTGAAAACTAAATAAAAAAGTGTGAAATAAAACTTAATATTTCGTTGTTTTACTATTGATTTCTATGGAAACAGCAATAGAATTTAGTCATTACGACAAGGTAACTTTGGGCGATTTTGGATTTGGAACGATCGTTTGGGCTCCATATCTCGAAACGAAGACCTTTTTGGACCTGGCCGCATTTGAAAATTTGTTCAGGGGGTTCAACAGAACATTTTTACGTGGGTTAGATTAAATTTAACTGGAGGCAGAAATCCCCCTATATGGTGTGCGGGGTCCTTTATTATAAATTGAAAATAAATTTTAATAATCATCGTAGAAAAAAATTTCTTGCACAGATATCCGTTTCACAGCAGACTGAACTCAAATATCGAATAAAAATTGTCTGTTTGTGCGTGTATATGTATGTATGTGTGTATACCGTTTCTTGTAAACACGATAACTTCTGTTAGACTTAAAATATTTAATGACAATTTGGAACATATGTAAAACAGCATAGTACAATAATCCCTATTGAAATTGGGCCATGTCTTTAATTCATGGTAATAACCAGAGGCCTACAAATTCTAATACGTAAAATAGGTTTTATTTTAATTTCAGAGCAAAATATTACTAAGCATACAAAAATAAGATGTACAAGATTTATAAAATGCAATATAACGGGTGCATCTTAGACAAACCAACTTTATTTAAATTAGATGATATATCAATGTTATCCTAAAATATGGAACAGGGTATTTTTAATAAGATTATTATGAAGTGAGAGTTTGTAGGCCTCTGGTTATCATCATGTATTACAGATTTGGACTAATTTCAATAGGGACTATTGTAATATGCTGTTTTACATATGTTCCAAATTGTAATTAAATATTTTAAGTCTAACAGAAGTTATCGTGTTTACAAGAAACGGTATACAGGCACACATACATATACATGCACGCACACACTTACAGATGCAAAGACATTTTTTATTCGATATTTGAGTTCAGTCTGCTGTAAAACGGATATCTGTACAAGAAATTTTTTCTACGATGATTATTAAAATTTATTTACAATTTATAATAAAGTTAGAATACAGTCAAAAGATATACAATTCATTACTGAACCATATACGAAAACAATTAATAGAAACATTATTGTAGAAAATTCAGTCAGCTTTAATTTTGCATATAGCCACTTTTGGATTAGAGCTAACCGTTTTCGAGATATGAGCGAAAAACCAAAAACCGGCTCCTTCTTCGTGTCCCCCCACCTCCTATGTTCGGGGACTTTTGGTACGTTTACCTCCTAAATAGTCCAAATAGTCCAAACACAACCTCAAGTCAAAAATTGTGATCTCGGCATTTCCCTCTAGAAACCATTCATTGACAGGACTATTTAGCTATAAAATTTTTAGTGTTTTGTATATTTTTATGAAAATTGATACACAAACATTTAATAGCGAGCTGAATACAGAGGTGTATGTAGATTAAAAGAAGAGACTCCTGAAATCTCCATATATGAAAAATGTACTTAAATCTGCGAAAATTTTGCAATTACGGCAACCATATTGGATTCGCCATCTTGAAATTGTAATTTTTGACATCAGATTAGGTATAAGTTATTCCGAAAATACCTATCTAGCAATTTTGATGCAATTCAGGCGAAATTTAAATTTTGTCTGGTTTCCCGCCCATTCTGCACTAGTCGAAGCTTGATGAAAAACAGAGCTATAAACCCTATAGATTTCAAAAACATATTACTATTATAAATCGTTTGTTATTATTAGTAGTGCATTTGAAGTTGTAATGAAGCATTCATAAATTCATGTTCCATTACTAAAGTTTACGGATTTACACACGACACCAATATGCACACGGCACGCAAATCTACCCAGCTCCTCTCTAGAGGCATGGATTTGCACACAACACTAAACTATACGCAGTTCTACGTCACCAGTAAGCGAGGATTCTCGGATATAAAAGCCCGGCTCCAAATCAACTAAGGCAGAGCGGGCAATTCTGTCAATCTGTCTACAGCGTGCTGAGCTGGACATATTACAGCTTTGTGCATCTCCCGACGCAAACACGACGGAACGAATGCAATCTGACCCTGGGAATCCTTCACCGTGTTGAGCTGGGACCCCTCGAGTCGTTAGTCATTCCCCGACGTCGTTTCGCCGCCAGAACCAGAGCGGATGAGCCTGACCTGGAGACCTCCTACAGCGTGTTGAGCTGGGAAACTTCTTGAGTCGACGATATTTGCCCGACGCCCGATGCCACTCCAGTAACAGCAACTAACTTCGCATCGCATCGTTACGCTCTCTCTCTCTCTCTCTGATAATAGAAAATGTTATCCTAAGAACCGTAAAAGATACGGACCTGTATAACCTGTACCTGTATGTTATGTAACACTGCCACACATTACCTGTTTGAAGAAGTAAATAAATTGTTTATATTTTTATTGGGCTGTCTTATTAACTAATCTGAACCCTGAATAATCTCCAAACCAGCTACCCGACAACAAACCGTTACAAAGTAATGAATTAATTTAATTTTTTCATAAACTTCTGATGGATCAAACAGACATATTCACCTATTTTCAAACTTTTACACGAACTATATAAAACTCAACTTTGTGTATACTGTTATGACTAAACTGTATAAAGTAGTTATTTTACTCACTGTTGTAGAAAAACAAAGTCAGTATCATTGGAGAGCAAATAATGAAGACAAATACTTGGCATCAATTTCTATTTTATCTTAGGGGATCTAGATATTCGCTAATTAGTGAACAATGTAAATTAATCATTCTTAATTGTCTGCAGTTCTTTCTACGTCTTTTTTGGTTCTGAAATGTCCGTCTTAACTTAAATTAGTTCCTCAATAATATCGTTTAGTAAATTTTATTTATATTAAGATCAACTTTTATTACCGTCGCAATATTTTGTCTCAAAACATGGTTATCGCAGGCTTGGCTATTCTACCGTGACCTGCTTTTTTTCATTTGAAAGACTTGATATTTTTGTCTTTGAAGATATTTACTTGAAACATTTTCTAATCTTTACAACAAAGAAGACGGTATAATGCCGATTTTCGGACCTTCTTATTTTTGGACAAAAAATTTAAAAAAAAATTATTTTTATCATATATATTCAATATCTAATCTGTTCCATCCCAAACAGAACTTCCCCCAACCCTTCCCCCTCCACGTATCCCCCTTAAACTACACAGCCCCACAAAAAAAAAATGTTCAAAGCAGCGAACCAGACCCATGTATTCCTATGTATTTTCGGTCGCTGAATCCGAATCCGGGGTCAAAAAAAATCGTACACCCCCAAAATCATTAGTTAGAGCCAAAAAACACCCCTGAAATGGGGTAAAAAGAATATTAAGCCATTACATCTTAATCAATCGAATTATACAAATTAAGGTTAAACAGCAGCGTACATACAATAGATATGAAACACACCCCCAGGGAGGGGCGAAAACTAGTCCCCATATATAAAAAAATAGATCCAAAACAGCAACGACTGCTGAAAAAGCTCAAAATGTCTAAGTTTCGTTAGAGTGATAAGAAACTGCATCAGGTCCGACGTAATCTTCATAAACTGCCCCTATAGAGTTGAGAACAACCACCCCCAAGTTTAAAGGACACGAGAAAAACAAGAAAAAACGTAAAATGCAACAGGATTTCAATTTTCATGGATGCTATGATTGGCTGAAATTGCGTAGAACTATAAAATAGAACTAGACACTTACGTACCATCAACATTCTACAGTGTCAACCCTCAGAGAATGTGAAAACTACTCCCTATGTTAGGTTTGACTATAAAAAGTTACAGTGACTTCTATAAAAATTCGAAACACCTGCGTTGTGTGGAAGAGAGAAGAAACTAGACTATATTCGACGTTGTGTTTGAAAACCACCCCCACGGGGTTAAGAGACGCCACCCCTATAAAAAAAAACTATGGAAATCAAACGAATAAGCAACAGTATAGCTTTTTCGTTACATCTTGAATTACGGTAGTTTACATCCTTTCTGGGGGTGTTACTTAATAACATTTATAGGACATAAGTTTCAAACTCTAAGTGTGCAACACGATTTTTGTCAATCATAGCATCCATGAAAATGTAAATCCGGTTAGTTTCTCTCTGTTTTTCCAGCATCCTACAGATGTAGGGGTAGTACATCGCAACCCCGTGAGGGTGATTTTCAAGCACATCGTCGAACATAGTCTAGTTTCTTCTCTCTTCCACACAACGCAGGTGTTTCGAATTTTTATAGAAGTCACTGTAACTTTTTACAGTTAAATCTTACATAGGGGGTAGTTTTCACACCCTCTGAGGGTTGACAAGTGTAGGATGTTGATGGTACGTAAGTTTCTGGTTCTATTTTAGAGTACTACGCAGTTTCAGCCAATCATAGCATCCATGAAAATTGAAATCCTGTTGGATTTTACGTTTTTTCTTGTTTTTCTCGTGTCCTTTGAACTTAAAGGTGGTTGTTTTCAATCCTATAGGGGCAGTTTACGAAGATTACTTCGGACCTGATGTAGTTTTTTAACACTTTAACAAAACTTAGACATTTCGAGCTTTTTCAGCAGTCATTGCTGTTTTGGATCGATTTTTTTATATATGGTGGCTAGTTTTCGCCCCTCCCTGGGGGTGTGTTTCATATCTATTGTATGTACGCTGCTGTTTAACCTAATTTCGTATAATTCGATTGATTAAAAAGTAACAACTATTCTCGTAGCTTAATCTTCTTTTTATCCCATTTCAGGGGTGTTTTTTGGCTCTAGCCCTAGCTTTTTTTTTGTGGGGCTGTGTTATTAAAGAATCAGTTTACATTAGTACACATGCTTAAATGTTGTTGAACTTGAAAATCATATTTCCTTTGTACACACTGCATCCTGAGCTCCCCCTACTACTATAAAACACACCAACACTCCCTACGACAAGCACTCTCTCCCAACACAAACGTAAACCTTTATGCTCCTACCAGGTATAAAATAGTTTTTTCATTTACATTATTAATAAAATGTCAATTCTCCTTATACCCCCCCTTCCCCCCAACACCCCCTCTCCCGAACCATTACCGCCATCATCACACTGCTACAAGCTTAAAAATGGTATAACGAAGACTTTTCTTTTACTTTTTTTTATCGGTAGAAAGATATAACCTTGCTCCCGTTTTACTCCCTACGTCCAAAGCAACAAAAATACGATCTTTGTTCGTATTTTCCTCTCTCCCGAACCATTCTGTTGTGTAGAGGTTAGAATTTTTGTTTTGTTTTTTTTTGTCTGTTGATTTAGAGCTTATAATATATGTACTTTTGTCTGATTTTTTCAGAGCTTAGAGCTTAACTCAAGAGAGTTAAGCTCTAAGCTCTGAAAAAATCAGACAAAAGTACATATATTATAAGCTCTAAATCAACAGACAAAAAAAAAACAAAACAAAAATTCTAACCTCTACACAACAGAATGGTTCGGGAGGGTGTTGGGGGGGGGGATGGGTGTAAAAGGAATTGGCATTTTATTAATAATGTAAATAAAAAGTCCTTTTAAAACTATTTTATATCTGGTAGCAGCATAAAGGTTTATGTTGTGGGGGGAGACGGTGCTTGTCATTGGGGGTTGGAAGTGCTGGGGGGTGCTGGAGTATTGTAAAGTAGTAGGGGGACTTCTAGGGTGCAGTTTATTCAAAGGAAATATGATTTTCAAATTCAAAAACTTCTAAGCATGTGAGCTAATGTAAACTGGTTCTGTTTGGGCTGGAGTAGATTAGATATTGAATATATATAGTAAAAAAAAAATTTCTAAACTTTTTGACCAAAAATAAAAAGGGCCGAAAACCGGCCTTGTAGTATTTTTTTTATTCAGCAAAAATTTGTTGAAAAGCTAATTCAGAACTAAAACAAACGCAGTCTCTCATCGAAATATTTAGCAATTTGAAGGAAATATCTCAGTTAGTCATGAGACTTCAAAAAAAAATTATTGGAAACTATAAAAGAACTAATAAACAACGGCATTCAAGACTGGCTGGATTATTATATCAAACCAATGAATGGATCAAACACAGTTTATAAACGTACTTCTGAAACGTTTATAAAATGATAATGTCTTGAAAAATATATTCCTACAATACTTTTAGGTAAGATAATTAAGTTAACAAAAGAATTATATCGGTGTAATTCAAGTAATCTATAAAATTTAAAAAAATACTTTTGCCAGAAGAAAAGTACCACTTTAGGCACTTGTTGCATAGTAGTAATTTTTCTACGACTGTTAAAGAAAAGGCACTTTTTTTCTAGATTAATATATGATTAAAAAACATTGTCTAAAATAATTATTAAAACAACAAAACGGTTAATGTTTTAAAAATAACGATTTATATTAAAAAATAAAAACATTAGAAAATGTTCTGTATCATGTTATAACCCCAGTCAGTCAAAATATTTGCAAGTTCATCATAGTAGTCGTATCTTTTTCGAGGGAATATACTCTTTGCAAAATGCTTTAAATTATTTCCATGTAGAATTTTTAGTGTTTCTCGTTTTAACTGGCACACTTTCATTCATAGCTTCGTTAATATTTCCTTGTGAAACATCACCAAATCGCTTTTTCTCATTCATTTTGTGTACAGAAATAAAGACGAAAATGTGAAATGTCAGATTTTAATAATTTCAATGACTTTTTAGTTTGACACATGGCTACTACGAAAAAAGTAACACACATTTTTCTCGATTTTCTCCACTTATCGATAGCCGTTTTTCTCACTTTAAACAAATCCTATTGGTCGATTTTTTTTAAAATGTACGTTTTGATTGGTTAATAAAGTAAGAATGTATTAATCTTTAGAAAAGTCAGATTATGCATTTGTGTTTTGCGTTTAAGAGGGAGCAAGGCGATCAATCAGAGGGGAGCAGGCGGCAATGAGCCAATGTGAAGAGAGATTTTCGCAGTAAACAAATTTTAGCTAAAAACTTTATTCAATAGAAGTGTAGTATTTCATTTACTTACAAGAATATCTTTTTTTCTGTTTAATAACGCCAGCCGTTTGGCTGAAAACTTTTTCTCAGTCAAGATTTTTAGTACAATGCATTTTAGTAGATGGTGCCACCTACAGCACTACAATAGGGCATCTGCATCATGTAACACACATTACCTTAAATTTTAAGTTTTTCAAGTTTATTTTCATTTCTCAATGTTTGTATACGCATTTTTAGCTTAGAGCCGTACTGGCTCCAAGCAAATATTTAAAAATTCACGTAAATAATTTTTCAATATTGTTGGTTAATAAAAATAGACTGCCAATTACAAGTTAGATTTTCAACCTACCAAAAAAAGGGTCCTATTTTATTAGGACAAAGTATTTAGAACTTCATAAACATTACACTGAACTAGATTTTGGTTGAAAATACGGGAACCAGGCAGAAACTTTAAAAACAACTGCGTAATACTCTTAAACCTTAAGAAACACATATTTTTGAGGTTAGCTGTGACGTCACGTGCAGATGCTCTATAATAGCCACACTGCCTACCCTTCGCCCCACTTCAGCTTTAGCTTTACCGATGAAATTTTGTGATTGGCGTTGTCTCCTCTTAAGATAATTTTGAAATTTATTTATATAAACAGTTATGCAATACCTCATGGTGTCTACCAAATTCGGACGTGGAAATTCCCGACATTTTCCCGGTTTTTCTCGGACTGTTTCCCCGATTTTCCCGTTTTTTTTCCAAGCTTCAATATAACAGACTAGTACCAACAACGATTGTCGATATTGTAATAAATAAAGGAACTTTACTCTTGAGCAAAATTTACATTTTTCGACAAACCTCGTATATATACGACTGCAAAAGATTGATATCTGATTATTTCATTTTGCGTTTTAGGCTATGCAAAACTTTTTATCAAGAATAATTTTTTTTCATAAAACCAATAATAAAAAAGTTTCCCATATGGTGCCGACTTAGTTGGACACACTGTATATTCTCATATTACTGGGTAATGTAAACAAACATATGGGAAAACAGTACAGTATAGCTACCCCGTATCTTGCGAATCCAAATATACCTATAGTTATTAGCCAACGTTTGCAATTCCCGATTACTTTTTGAAATTCCCGTCTTTTTCCCGTTTCTTTCCCGGCTGGACCAAATTCCCGTCATTTACCCGGTTTTCCCGATTTTCCCGGTTGGTAGACACCCTGTACCTCTAAAATGTTTACTTTTTGTTTATTAACAGTTTTCAAGTTTTAATCTGTAATAACAAAACCGACTATTGAAAGACTGTGCATGACATATTTCAAAAGTAAATAAAAATCAAATCTGCAATGAGCTAATTGTAGGGTAGATATAAAACATTTTAAGAAAACTGTTTCAAATTGAATTGACTAGGGAATTAACATTTTCATTTAATGAATCAACCATTAATTGAAGTGGAGGACGTGTACCTCATTAAAACGGTTTGTCTAGAAAAAGGATTATTGTATCGCAAATTATCGTAATCCTTGGAGTTCAAGAGGTTTTAGTAGGATTGGATGTTTTTTATACTCGTTGGGTCTTCCTATTTGTTTTTGTACTTTCCATAATTTCAGAGAAAAGAGTAAAGTGCTATATACAGTTTATATAATAATAATAATAAGTCATCTTCATTAGAAAAACAAAAATATATATTATCCTTAATTATGTATTTGTCGTGGGAGTTTTCTCGAATATTAATTTATTTTTAGTTATGAGATTTGACATTTTGTAGTACTTCTCAGGAAAACCCAGCTTAATTTTGAATCTTAGTAGGTGGGAATTTTCTTTCCTCCGACTATTAGAATATGGAGGACATTTTTCATTATACTGGGAATTGGAAGCAGGCGCTGCGCGAAGTTCTCCTTACAATTTACAATTTTTATTTTATTTATTTAAGAGTTTTAACCTGCCCAACCCAGAAATATGGGGAGGTTACCACAATTGTTAAAATATCGAAAATTGGGTTAAGAGTGGATTTTTGAGGTCTCAGACCCAGATGTAATAGTGGAAACTCTGCACAGTCCAAACTGACTTGACAAGCCAGTTGGCATACTTTTGAAGGAATCTTTGTCGATTATCATTGTATTCTCTCCAATCTTGAAAAAAGCCTACTGCAGAACCAACTAGAGAACTAACTGGCAAGTTTTCTTGTTTGAATCATTTCATGTTCGTCTTCTGCCTCCCCATAATAATTAACAAGGTAAGCCATGGCATGACGAGATTTATAAAACCATGACATGCAACAAAAATGGTAGGCTCGATCTAGCGGCCGATGTACCAAGAGTGATCAAGGGTTTCGTTACAGCCATTCCGGACCTACTTTGCACTGACGAGAGCCAACAACTCGAAACTGCAGTCTGTAAGTGGTGTGGAGTGGCTGGCACGAGAGCTCCTTTGAGTAGGAATAAGTCTTTCGGCTGGTGTTTACTGCAATCGAAGCTTTAGCGTTTTGTGGCAATACATAGTTATTGTATACTTAACGCGGCCAGGTTTCTAATTTATAATCCAGCGCTCGGCGGGGCATTACTCCAGAGAATAGCTCTTGGTTGCAGTCTGTTTAGGAAAATGTATAAAGGAGTTCGACAAAATATTACACTAGTAAATATTCTGCCCTCTAAAAGCATACTTACTATTTATTAAAAAAATATATCAGCGAAAATAAGTTTAATTCGAAATATATTTCTATAATTACGCCAATTCCTAACTTAGACCAGGCAAATCTCAGTGTAAAATGGGTTTAGCGTGAACTATTTGGGGACAGTTATTTGTTTATCGCAATGGATAGCTCTATTAATGAAGGATAAGTACATAAAGTCGCAAAAAATCCCGACGTGAGCTAAAGCCGCCATTTAGAAAAAATGACCGCCAGAGACATTTTCTTTAAAATCATATATCTTAGTAACCGTTGCTCCGATTTTAGATTTCTTTTTTTTTGTTCCATTCCTCACTTCACATTTTACAGAAAGTGTGATTACATATTTTACGATAAATTAAACGATTAACTTAGGAAATTAAAAAATAATTTAAATATTACGAAAATTTAAACTTTTGTAAACTCGAGACGTTTGTACTGAAATTTCTAGTCAATTTTTGAAAAAATAATTTTAATAAAAGTTCTAGAGCACACAATTAGCTTTCATTTGTTTTTTGGCCGATGTTACTAACTCAAATATTAACGGAGTAATACTTATTTATATATAAAACTGTAATCATTTTTAATAATGTACATTAAGGTATAAAGGGTGTCCAGTCAGTGTTCTCTCGGAAAATTGTGCAAAACGGCTAACTTTATAAAAAATCTTTCTTAACAAAACTTTCATTGTTTCGTCTCTACTACAACTTAAAATTATTTTCAATTATACAAGGTGTCACAAAAACGAGTCACACAAGAAAGTATAATTTTTTTAAATAGAACAGCCTGTATTTTCTTAACGGCAGTTAAGCCTCCAAGGTTCCAAGGGGTATTGCACACTAAACTATTTTGCCAAGTTATTTTTTTCTGTTTTTTTTTTTGGGCAGTTTACAAACATTTTTGACTGGCATATCTCCGCGATTTATTAATCGTTATTTCTAAAAATGTTGTTTGATAATGATGTATTTACTGAAAAATATTTTTGAAATAAATCTTTAGTATATCGGGTGTCCAAAATATTTGCGTACATTTCTTGATATTTAATTATTAGTTTTCTTATTTTTTTTAAATGGAATGCCTAGGTATACTTTTTTTACATGAATGAATGAATAAAACATACATACATACATAAACATTTTAATATCTCTTTATTTCTATTTCAAACGTTTTTTGAGATATGATTATATCAAATAATTTTTGCGTAAATTAAGGTGCTCTTTATTTTAGCATTAAAATCTATATTTTGTTTTACATTTTTTTCAGTTTTTTTTAAATGGAATGCGTATAATTTTTTTAAATGGATGAGTAACGCTTAGAACTTCTCACATTTTGATATTACACTCTCTTTTATGAACGGTTCTTAAACAATAATTTTTTTTCACGATATTGAAACTAACCTAACAACTACTCAAAATGTCCACCATTTTGATTCAGGTAACACTGAGGTCTCTTGATAAATGAGCGCCTTACACAGTGTAACATATCAACATTTATACGATTGAAACACCGATGAATCCTTTCCATCATATCTTCTCGAGTCGTTGGTTCTACTTTATAAACGTCTGACTTCACAAATCTCCAAAGAAAAAACCCACTGAAGTCAGGTCGGGTGACTTAGGTGGCCATGTAATGATTTAATGATTTAATAAAATAATAATTATAATTTAATAAAATAATAATTAGATGTTATTTAACAGTTTATTAAAATATTGGACCTCCTCTTCCTATCCACCTTTCAGGAAACTGATTACTAATGGCCTGACGAACATTTCTACTAAAATGTGGTGGTGCACCTTCAAGTTGTAATCACATATTATTTGTAATGTAATCAGGAATATGCTCGATTATTCGTGGAAACGTATTTTGCGTAAAATCTAAGAAGACTGCTCCATTCACATTTCCCTCAAAAAAGCGAGGATGAATAACATAATCATGTACAATTCCTCCCCTTACATTTGAACTCTGGTTCTGATTTTTCTGTGCAATATGAGGGTTTTCTCTGGCATAATAATGGAAATTGTACTTATTCACAAATTCGTTGCGATGAAACGTTGATTCTTCCGTGAATAATACAAATTTAAAAAATTCTTCATTTTCTCTAATTTGGTTTTGAGCCCACTGGCAAAAATTTAATCTACGATTTAAATCCACATCCCAAAGCTCTTGATGCAGCTGAGCTCGATAGGGGTGAAACTTATTTTTACGAAGACATAGGGAAACACTAGATTCACTGACCTCTAAATCCCTACTTAACTCCCGAACACTTGCCGTAGGATTTTCGATTACTTCTAAAGTTATAGCCAGCTCATTTTCTTCATTACAATACATTTCGTCGTCTCACCTTCTTTTCATATGCAAAATTTCCAGTACGTTCAAAACGTTCTTTCAAATTCTCTAGAGACCTCACATCAGGACATCTTCTATAGGGATATATTTGACCATACATTCTTGATGCCAATAAACAATTTCCATCACATTCACCAATAACATAACATTTACCATAGATATTAAATCTTATTGACAATAATTATAATTCGTATTTTTAAATATTAACAATATTAATTCAGCTTAATCACGATAATCTTAAACACATTAGAGAAATGACATAGAGTGAAAAACAAACGCAAAACAAAAGACCAAAGCCACACTAGATTTTAATGCTAAAATAAAAAGCACCTTAATTTACGCAAAACTTATTTGAAATAATCATATCTCAAAAACGGTTTGAAATAAAAATTAAGTGTATAATATTAGAATGTGGGGAATTTTATGCTTTATTCATCCATATAAAAAAATATAGGCATTTCATTTAAAAAAATTGAGAAAAATAATAATTAAATAACAAGAAATGTAAACAAATATTTTGGACACCCGGTATAATAATAATTTATTTCAAAAATGTTTTTCAGTAAATGCATCATTATCGAATAACACCCTACATTTTTAGAAAAAACAATTAATAAATCGCGGAGATATGGTAGTCAAAAAATGTTTGTAATTTGCCAAAAACAAAACCGGAACAAAAGTTATAACTTGGCAACGCTGCATCCGATTGACAAAAAATTTTAGGATGTAATTCAGGACACTTAGAGGCTTAACTGGTGCCGAAGAATTAGAGAGTATTCCATTAAAAAAAATTATACATTCTTGTGTAACTCCTTTTTGTGACGCCTTGTATAATTGAAAATAATTTCGCGTTGTAGTAGAGATGAAACATTGAAAGTTTTGTTAAAAAAGTTTTTTTATAAAGTTACCTGTTTTTGCACAATCTTCCGAGGAAGCACTAACTGGACACCTTATATATTTCCAAGAACTTAAGTCTTATTTTCTTCAGTTATCTTCTATTTTATGCCCAAAGATGTAATAACACTTTCGATTGTACATAAAAAGGGGAAGAGAACAAAAAAAAGAAATCTAAAATCGGAGCAAAGGTTACTGAGATAGGTCCTTCTAAAAGAAACGGTTCTGGCGGCCATTTTTTCTAAATGGTGACTTTAGCTCACATTGGGATTTTTCGAGACTTTTATATCCTCATTCTACATGAATAAAGCTATCCATTTCGATAAAGAAATAGCTGTCCCCAGATAGTTCATACTCAAAACTGGATTTGCCTGCACTAACTGCCTGGCTCTATTGGAAGTGGATCTCTGGATTTAGTTATAACCTCAGGTTTGTATTTCTGAAATTTTGTTTTTTCCATTTACTTCGAGGTAATATTCCTGAGCCTCTTAAATGTCAAACCCTCAGTATTTAGTATTTAGTTCATAGGCGATGGAGTATTTCAACAGAAAAAATTTTAGTCTTCCCTGTAAAATAATATCAGCTAAAGCATATATTCTCAAATCCATCGTAATACCCGAAAATTATTTTTTTAGTAAGCCGATCTGCTTATTGTGTTTAATCCACTTATGAGGCTTTAACGTGCGTATAAAGCGCAGCCGTTTTTGTTAATTATTTTCATCCATTCGTATGGGAATGCCTATATCTGTAATCTAAAGCTGGTTATATGCGTGCCTGCAACAGAAATGTAACTTTTAGATGTTCTAAATAGCTGAAATTTGTCATATTAGATAATGCTCTGCATAGGCGTAATTCGGAAGGGGGGGGGGGGGAGACAAGGGTAGGCAACTGCTCACCCAATATTTTGAAAGAGCAGTAAATTGTTTAAGGCAAATCTGGCCAATTAAGAAATTCTTCCGTATGACAATTGGGTTTTGATTAACAATAACATTTCTTCATAAAAAATCATTGGAAACATGTAAAAGTTGAAAATAAAATCTTATATTACAATATCAGTTTTAAAAATATATGCATTGAAAACGGAGGTGACAACATAACGGCAGTCTGCAGAGAAGTTAGTTATTAAACGACGAAAAAAGGATACGAAGTTATAAACTGTTGATAGCTACGGAGAAAAAAAGAGAATAACATCAACTGAATTTGACACTATATTTAATAAGTTTGTTTAAAAACCCCACACTATATGCACCAATTCAATTCAAAAAGATTTTATTCAACATTTTGGAACATGAAATGTGCCTAGTCGGAACCCGCCCCGGGGCTAGCCAGACAGCCACGACGTGTAGCGTCGTGGTGGACGTGTGGATGGGTGGGGTGGGTCCGGTTTGGCTTAGAGGCAGTGGTTTGTTGACCAGAGCTCCTATCCACAGCAGGTGGATTTAAAAACTGGACTAAGATTAAGGAAATGGGTTCACATGAGCCTAAAACTAATGGATGTGGTACAATAAAAGCTAAAACTCGTTGGCAAGCGCACTGTGAAAAATTTTGGTTGCTGATACGGGAAAACAGAAGTAAACGAAAAAACCCGTTCGAGCAGATGACGACCTCGTGGTCTGACCACCGTCGAGGAAGATAGGGTATTAAAACGATGTGGTTTAAAAAGGTTGGGATTTATGAGATGTTACTGGTTTAAAGGGAATTTGGATGGACAAAAAGGGACAAAAGAACAAAAAGGATGAAACGAAAGATGCGTAAAAATAGAAAAAAAAAAGGAGGAGAAAGGTTGAAGATGTAAAGTTGGCGAAAGGTAGAGAGTAGGGGTAGATATAGGTTATCGTAGAGGGGAGTGTGGCTAGGGGAGTTGCCGGAAAATAGGCAACGCCTGGTATGGTAAGGGGTGTTTCAGATTGAAAAGTATGGCATTATGCTGTCTGATTCGAGTAATGTTGCGGGTTAGTGGACTATCGTCCAGTTTGAACTGATAGAAGTTCTGTGAAATTTCTTGGACGTAGTGCGCTAGTGGGGTTATGTCGTGGCAACGTGCATAGAGATCTCTGAGGGAGGTGTACCTATCAGAGTCTGAAGTGAGGCGCATAAATCTATGTTCTAAAACTTTTAATTTCCGCATTGTCGTGGCCGGGATGCTGCACCACACCGGCGCTGCGTATGCGATGGCCGGCCTGATCACCATTGTGTACAATAATTTTTTATTTGTCCTGTTTAGTCCGCTACCCCGCGCCAGGAGCGGATACAGGCTCCTGGACATGGAGCAGACCTTACGTATCGTCTCGTTCACGTGGATGTTAAACGTCACACTATATGCACCAGTGCTCTTGAACTTGGCTGCACTGGTGTAAGATTGTCTCTCTTTAACTTATGATATCCGGCATTGATGCCGCCTCTGTCACTCAAAATTAGTGTCACACTTCTTGTGCAAAGGAATGAACCTAATGTGTGAACAAACCGAATATTCTGAAATAGCGTGCAAATTCGATGACGAATGGTTATCGTCTGCCAGTCGGTAATCGGAGAGACCATATAAGAACAATAGCTATTTGTATGACAAGGGAGAAAAGTGCATAACTTCCTCCCGAGGATAGTTTGATGCCCGACGCGAAGCGGAGGGCATCAGTATCCAAAGGAGGAAATGGCACTTTGCTCCTGTGTAATACATATGATTTTTTCTACGACCATTTACAGTGTTTCTTACATTGGTTTTACATATATTTTATTATATTTTCTTATGCATGACAATCAAAAAACCAAATATGTCAAAATGTCATAATAGTTATTTAGATAAGTAAATATTTTTAAAAATCAAAGTACATGGAACGTTGCTAAGCTTGCTTCTTGTTTTCAAAATAAACAAACTTCCAAAAAGTTTATAATAATGTATTCCGAATGTGAAGATGTAGTTCCTCAAGATATTCTGGAAGAAGCAAACGTGGTTTCGTTAAATCCATTACCGTTAAAGTCTCGTGAAAAATATGAAAAAGAGTACCAGCTATTTAAATGTTGCATGGAGACTAGGCAAATAAGAAAAATATGTGAAGAAGTGCTCCTATTTTACTTTTCCAAAAAATGCGCCGGTTTGAAGCCAACATTATGGAGCAAATACAGCATGTTGCGATCTACACTCCAAATTAAAGACAATATCGACATTAAGTCCTAAATTAGTAGCTTTTTTAAAAAGGAAATCTGTTGGATATAAAGCCAAGAAAGCCAATACTTTTTCAAGGGAGGATATCAACAAGTTTATTGCAGAAGCTTCAGATGAAACTTACTTACATATGAAGGTAAGATTGATCGTTATTGTTGAATAATAAATAAAAACGTAACGCAGTATTTGTTATTAGAAAGTATATATAAAATGACAATTAAGTGACATTTTAGGCAGTTGTCATAAGTGCATTTTCCTTTTTCAGGTCGTGCTTATATTTGGAATTGCTGGGGCATGCCGTAGCGATGAATTAGTTAATATGGTACTTGAGGATATCAGTGATAAAGGCGATATTTTGGTGGTGAAAATACCTGACTCAAAAACGAATATCAAAAGGGCATTTACAATAACAAATGAGATTTTAAACGGAGTATCTGTCTTGGATATGTATAGAAAATATCTGGACTGTAGGTCCCCTAAAACATGTCATTCTAGATTTTTTGTAACTTATACTAAAGGGAAATGTACAAACCAGGTAATTGGCAAAAACACAATTGCCAAAATTCCATACAGAATAGCAATATTTTTAAATTTGGATGATTCGAAAGGCTATACTGGACACAGTTTCCGCCGTACTTCAGCTACGTTATTAGTCAATGCTGGAAGTGACATTCTCACTCTAAAAAGACATGGGGGATGGCGAACAAACGTAGTAGCAGAAGGGTACTTAGATGATTGTATTTCTACAAAATGTGAGGTAGCTAGCCAAATAATTACGGGAGAAAGTACTACTTCAAGTACCAAAAAACGCTGTCTTGTTTTTGAAAATTTTGTTTCTACAAGTACTTCATCAGCGACCAAGACTTTGGAAAACAACAAACAGGAACTGATCTCCACCAGCAGAGCCAATATTTCTTCAGGGGGAATCTCCATTAGTAATTTAACTAATTGTACCATAAATTTTAACAATATTTAGTTACTGTTAATTTAAACCTTGACTTAAACTGTTTTCAATTTTTATAAATAAAAATAAGTAATAAAAAATCTGTTTCAAAGAAAAGCATAATTATACATTTTCAGGAAGTTTGTGTATCAATAAAAGAAGTCTATACACTACTATTACAGCTATTTGAAGTTTTTACTTGTTTGCTTCCAGAGGGAGCCAAAGTATTTTCCTCCCTAGGGAGGCAAAGTATTTTCCTCCCGAGGGAGAAAAAGTACTACTTTACTCCCTGAAATGAGGGAGCAAAATAGTATTTTCTATGTAGGGAGTAGAAACATTTTTTTTCTCTCTGGAACTTTTTGTTATAGAGAGGGGATAGGGAGGGAGGGGGACTTTTTTTCGATCGAATGGTTACCAATATCTGTCCGCATAGGTAGTTAATATATGTACTTCTCATACCCCAATTACGCTGGCAGACGAAACTTCCGGTCGGCGCGCGTAACCGGAAATTAAAAAAAAAATTTTTAGTTACCGGACTAAATTCGGCGCAAAATTTTTGTTTCGGTGTGTACAGTACTGGACTGTAGTGGCAGACATTTCTGTCGGTCGGTTTTTGCGTAATTTGCGATCAAAGTGGCGAAAAATGGACCAAAACTTTAAATTTTGACAAAAAATATCTAAAATTGAAAAGAACGTCTGCCCAGCCAGCTTAGGGTTCACACGGTACTAAAGAACACTAACCTCGGCTGGCAGACATTTTTTCCAAATTTAACCCCCCTTAACCACTCTTTGAAGGGTTAATTTTTTTTTTCAGTTTTCCGTCTCCATTTTTTTTTAACTGATATAAAGGAACGTCCTTTGGATATGTTATCACAGCAGGAAATACGAAGAATTTGAGCTTTTGATCATCTTGATCCGTTCATAATTAACAGAGTTATTAACAAAAAAAAAAAACAACTATTTTTCAATCGTGCTTTGCTCTAAATATTGCTCTAATAGGACTGTCCTTTTTTGGTTTCTAAAAATCGATAAAGGATGGAATTATGATATGCCAGTTTCATTTTTTTTATTTCAATGGTTTCTCAGTGTTTTTGATTTTTCAAATCAGCCGCCGAGCGCACCGCTTTCAGTCTCAAGCGGACAGTGGCACTCACTGCGCTGCTTCAGTAATGAATGGTGAACATAAAAATGGAAGGTTGTTTTTCTAATATTTATAATCCAAACTATAGTTGTAACGTACCTCGCGGCTTTTACAACTCTAACCTCTGCAATGCCAAAACGGGTATCTTTTTTAAAAATTCGCTGACCTTAAATAAATCTATAGAAAATATTTCTATAGAAAAGGTAAAATATCAGAATTGGCTTGTATAAATCCAGTCATTTTGAAAGAAAATAAATACCAAACGCTAAAAACTTCTAATTAAATGTCAAATTCAATTTTGAAATTTGAGGTTATTTTCTTTATTGCCAATAATGCCAACTTGTTCCTCTTCTTCTGTTCTGCATATAACTTCACATCTAACTGCCGTTATGATATCACTTCCGTTTTCGTGGTACATTCAAATAGTCGAAATTTAATAATTTTTTTAAATATGTTGCGCTTAGCATTTTTCTTTCATATTAAACATATAACTAATAGCCCGTCGGGCAGAGCGCGAAAAGCCTTCTCTTTCTTGACCTACCCAATACTGAAGTATAACCAGGTGGGACCTTCACTACTTATTAAAGCATGTTATTTTACATAGGAAATCAAAATTGACGACACTCTCCATTGGCCGAGACCGAAGATATAAGAAAAAAATAAAAAAAAAATTAAATATAATTATAACAAATATAACAAATATAACAGATAAAAATAAAATTATTGTCTGGTTGTGACAAGTAAACATTGTTGTTTAATTTGAAGTATAATTTATTGCAATAATTAAAAAATTAACATAAAAAAACTGGCAAAATTCAAAAGGATACACAAATCAGCAACATTTTTCAAATTCTTAACTCGACATAACTCGCTTATATAACGAGCTATTCAATTTTTTCTTTCACCAAAAACTGACAAATTTAATAGGCTTCATTTTGTCTCGATTCATGCGAGATCTAATTTTTTAACTAAAAGCGCTACAGCCCTTGAAACACTACGACGACGAAGACACGAGGCTTCCTCTCTCGCCCCCGCTACGCTCTCGGCCCATCAAGGAACGTATCGGCTGCTGGCCTCATTATTGTCTGGATAAGTATTAATATAAGTATATATTATTTTATTTACATTTAGGCTATTACAGTTTATGTATATTGTAGATACATTATTAATGAAAAAAACTGCATGTTACTTTTGCGAAACTGCTGAAAGCAGAGAAAATCTAATGGTAAAAAACCAACTGTTACTGGCATCAGGTCTATTATACATTGTGCTAATGAAAGAAAAAATTCTTATAAAATAAAGTGGTGGCACTTATTTGCACACTCTTCGGTACTGATTTCATTATTCTTGTCGGACATCTTTTTGTAATAAGAATGATACCGTGCGTGTAATTTCCCATTAGGCATGTACATTCACGTAGCACGAGAGATTTGACAACACCGTCAGCCGTAAATTCGTCCGTCGATGGAGCATTCCAGCTCTGTTATATCATTTCAGCCAGCTGGCACGCGCGATGTTGTAATTCTTCTCTCGATGCCTAGCCCGCGACAACACACACGGTATTAGTAGAGACAAGACATATTGCCTCTGATATTAGTAAAGTGATTAAAAATGTAAGTGAGCCTTCATGTGGTTATAATGAAGATAAAAATCAGATTAAAATAATATAGCATTGTCTGATCTGTGGAAAATCCAGAAAAAATAAGAATAAATTAAAAACATTTTTAAGAAGCAGTTTTTACAGGAACGGAAACTAGAAAAAAATATATTAAAGCTACAGTGACGCATTGTGATATAGAAATAAAAGGCAGGTTTTACTTTTATTCAGATTTATTTGGGGATGACAGAAATTATCATAAAATTTGTTATGCAAAATATATTAGCAAAAAAAATTAAATGTGTACAAACTAAACCACTGAAAGAAGAAATGAATTTAAGGTAGCGTTAAACATTTTATTTAGGGAGGTTGAACTTGCTGTTTTGCAAAAAAGAATCCTTAACTTTAACATTTCTAAAAACACTCCTTAATGATATATTTGAAGAAATCACGGAAGAAGAATTAGATTATTATAGCAGCGGAAATATAAGAAACAGACTAGAAAGCATTTAAACAAACAAAGTGTTTTGGGAACACAAAGGAAATACAACAGTTCATTCAAGTGATAATAAAGCTAAAAAGACTAACGAATTGTTGTTGAAGCTATAGGTGGCCATTTTAAAACTGTAAAAAACACGACTACTATTCAGAATAATCATCAATGTAAACAAGAAGCTTCAGATTTGTTATAAACATTTATGTCGTGGATACTAAATATGTCGGCACAGACAAATTTGATTTAAACGTTATTTCTATAGTAATGCAATTTATATTAATAATTATGAAAAAAAAACAGCAACCAGCATAGACTACTTTTTTAATCCTTTACTTATAATTACATGTGTATTGTGCCGTCAGAAGAAAAAAACTTATTGATATGCTTTGTTCTTTTGGCTATGGTTATTCCTATGATGAAATACGGATATTTAACATCTTTAGCCAGTCACGTATTAGTAAAAACTACGACATTTTTATTCCACCTGGAGTTCCTCCAGTAAGTTCTGAAGAAAACAATTACATTCATCGACATCGACAATTTTGATCAAAACTAAGACAAGGTAGATGGTAAAAATCCCACTCCCATTACTGCTTGGAACGGTATTATTTAAAAAAAGATCGGCCTATTTACACAAGAATATCTATCCAATAAATTTTAACTGATTTTAACCCTTCCAGTTTACATGAAAACAAAAATATAGATGTACAAAAATCCAACTAATCGTTCAGATCCTCTACGAGTTAGTGAAAGCATGCCAAATAACTGTTTTGATTATGTGGTTACCTCTGACACTATGGAGAATATTAAAATTTACGAAGCAAAGTAGAAACTTTACTAGCTGGCATGAGTTTAACAATGATATATCTGAAAGTCAGTTATCTCTGTCTAATACCTATTATTTTCCATTTAATATCCAATTAATATCATATTATTCAATTTGATTTATTAATTTTATCATCTTACAATAAAGAAAGATTATTGTAAAGCTTTTGTTACGCCCGCTGATTATAGCCTTGCGCGGTTTATGGCGAACGCGGGATGTACCGGGAACGAGCTTCGTTGTGTTTAAAAGGCTGTACCGCTTTTATTTACAGAGCTAGACCCAGCATTAATTGAGACAAAATGAAGTCTATGAAATTTGGCAGTTTTTGGTGAAAAAAACATTCGAATAGCTCAATACATAAGCGAGTTACAACGAGTTAGAGCTTTTAAAAAAATTGACAATTTGTGTAACATCTAAATTAACGTCAATTTCCTAGTGTTAAAGTTATTATTTTTGTAATAAATTATACATCAAATTAAAGAGAATCGTTTATACTATAAAACTAAAACAATATATATAATTCTATCTTTTTTCGTTTGAAAGTTATTCGTGGTTAAATTTGAATTTTGTTATTTTCATTTTTTTTTGTTTTTTTCTTGTAACTTCAGTCTCGACCAATGGAGAGTGTCGTCAAAAGTGATTTCCTATGTAAAAAAACCTGCTGAATAAAATGAAACAGGTTTTGTTTGGTTATATCTCGGTATTGGGTTAGTGGACGCTAGAGCCTGCCATCCGACGTACTATAAATTAACGCCCCCACTACCATATTTCATCCATTATTTCACACATTTTTGAAAATTCGTCAACAACCCAATTACGCCAATCAAGGTTTTACAATTAATTAGGCAGGGACGGATTACCTCTATGGTCTATGGTTTAACTTTTTTGCAGCACTCGCTTTCCCTCGGTCATTTGTGTTTAAGAATTACAGGGTTCACTTTGCTTCCATCTATTGTGAAAAATTCCTGCCTAAATAAAACTGTTGATATTACGCCAATGATGCTGTGTCTAATGGAAAATCCAAAATCTGAAAAATTCCATCGGGGATCTCTCAGATTTTTATACTGTAATAGAAATACAGTTATTTAATTATGGCGCCAATATTCTTGGCTAAAGATGTCGGTCTCGGATGACTGGGGCCGGGCAGGACTATTGCCCTTTACCCCAATACATCGCTGTAGACCGGGGACCAGCCTCGTGCAGGGCGGGCGAACTTACTTTACGTCGGCCCCACTCACAAATTTGAGCGGTGCAGACGATTTCGGTCCACCTCCCTGGGTCCTGGCTCGTTGGACCTTGCTGGCTAAGGCCTCTTCTGGCGTTCTTCTGTCTTCGTCTTCTGCTCTTCGCCAGCTTGTTTGCCCCCCGGGGGGTAGTCATCGGTCTGTTAGGTGTGTTGGGTTTTGTGGCGGGAGTGACTGCCGGTACACAAGATGCCAAGAGGCATCCTGTCATCCGGATCATCGGTAGGGTAAGGATGAGCTGTGTAGCTCGAGGAAGGGCAGACCTAACTGCTTTGGTAGCATTTTTGGCCTGCCCGGAGCTAGGGGGACTACAGGTACTGGACGGTTGTTTGTCCGGCACCCGCAGGGTCTTGGGTTTTAATTATGGAATATATACCTAGTCTTATATAGTGGCAATTATGCTACAGTATTCTAGTCTGAGGTGGAATAAATCAAACTTTAGACCCGCTTGAGAAATTGTAAAAATATTTTGTAAATCATTTTTAAAAAAGATTTGCTTTTATCCGACAGATTTATTATATAATGGATCCGATTTATTAACTATGAAAAAATTATATTGCAAGCTTTAATAACTCGGTTTCAAATAGATCATAGTGTATAATAATCTCTGCAAAAGCAATTTGACAATTTTTCACATTTAACCCTTATTGCTTAAATGTTTACAGGCTGAAATTCAGTCACCTGCAATCTAGCAGCGTATATTACCAATTGAAGTTCAAGCGAAACTGACCCAACCAAACCTCAATGAGACTTTCACAACAGTTATCAATGTCGGAAATCGTCCTTAGCAAATTTCTATCAGGCAGTGTGTCGAAAATTCGCAATTGATGGAAATTGGGAAACCGAACTGCAGCTTTGTTATCGGTCCACACTTCCACACTACGAAAATCAAGAATTGATAAGAATAGCTCTGCTATTGTTCACTTTCCACAGAGCTCGATTCGACAAGCCTCAGCAGTTCATTTATCAGCATCAAGTGTACGGAAAAATATACACAATATGATATTCCATCCGTATAAAGCGTCCCCTGCAATGAATCGTCCAACAATGATAACAATAACTGTTTAGATTTTTGTAAGCGTTTTTTTACGGAATATATGGATATATCGAGGGCTGTTTCATCGTGCGGCGCCGATAACGCTGCGATCAGGCAAAAGTTCGTTTTATTTAGCAACCACAACCACATAATAATAGTAATAATAATAATAGAAGCTTTTATTGTTTGAGTTTATCTACCAGAGCTATTCTACCACTTTAACAAATAATTTAAAGATTCAATGAAAAAATATTCATATTTATTTATTTATTACGATATCCAACAGGCACAAGGCCCAATTACAGGATAAAGAGAGAAACACTACAACTACAAATGAATTAAGATACAAAAACATAAAGATATAAACAAAATTATACATACAGTAGGTATATAAAATTATTTTAGAGTAATATATGAGCATGGTAAAAAAAAAGTGAAAACATGAGTCTCTAGGATGAACAATCATTTCAATTAAAAACATATTTTTTAATTTGCGATGAGTTAATGCAAAATATATCAAGTCGACTTTCCAGGTTTGTGTACTTAAGATACATTTGATATAGCGGTGATGACAAAAATATTTGTTTTGGCTGTGGGAAGATGAAAAAGGTTGCAATTTCTTGAGGAAATTCTAGGTACTTTTTACATGATTTGATTGGAGAATCTGATGCAATCGAGGCGGTTATTTACTATTTTATACAAAAATATTACAGAGGCAACTACTATCCTTCTGTCCAGTTCGCAAACGTTAAAGCGATTAAGCAGTATTTCGTGATTTGCAGATAATAACCGTAAATTATATACGTGGCTGATTTGAGAAACCTACGTTGTATTTTTTCGAGTTGGAGGATATGAACGTTGTAGGTAAGGCTCCAAACCACTGAGGCGGGATCTTACAAATGTAACATGTAGGGTGCGCACAGAGTTAATGTTCACAAACTCCTTGCAGTTCCGTGTAAGAAATTTTATAATTTTAATGGCGCCAGCCACTATTGACTCAATATGTTTTATAAAATTAAGTTTAGAATCAAAGTGAACTGCTAAGTCTTTAAAATAATCTGGTCTGTGCAATATGACACCCTGAAGATTATGATCACAGAGAAATATGTAATGCTTTCTGGTAAACGACAAGGTATTACACTTCTTCTGATTAAGTGGCAGTTTATTGATAATGCACCAGTCATGAAGTTTATTTAGATTATTTTGCAATCTCTCACAGTCATCGATTGATGTTATTTCGAGAAATATTTTTAAGTCGACTGTATAGAGCAACGTTTCGGCATCAAGGTCGGTCGTAATATCGCCCACAAACAGGTTAAGGAGAAGCGGGCCCAGGATAGACCCTTGGGGAACACCGGATTCCTGCAGGAATTCGACGGACCTGTAACCACGGTATTGGACATATTGGTATCTATTTTGCAAGTAAGTTTTAATTAGATAAACTGATAAACCAATTGTGGCAATTTTTGATAGTAGAACACCGTGATCAAGTCTGTCGAAGGCTTTGGAGAAGTCTGTGTAAATCACTTCAACCTGTCTAGACAGATCAAGTTTTTTACTTAAGTATTGAGTGATACAAATGAGGTTGGTTACTGTAGATCTACCCCTCATAAAACAGTGTTGGTTGGGCAATATCATGCCAGATATATGATCATAGATAAACAGAGTGTAAAATAGTTTCCAAGATTTTGGCAAAGTTGCAAATTATAGTGATTGGTCTATAGTTGGACAAGTCGTTCTTATCACCTTTTTTAAAGATAGGACAAACTCGTGATAATTTCCATCTATCCGGAAAATAGCATGTCTGTAGTATCAAGTTAAATATGTGCATGAGGGGTTTACAGGCCTCCTACCTCTATATTTCAAATTTTTTTTATGACATTTTATGACACAAAATTTGAGTTTTAATGCCTGGTAAATGAACTAATAGCTATATTTTATTAATAGTTTTTTTTTATTGAAAATGAAAATATGTTATAATTCTTTGTATTTAGGTAGTAAGGTTATGTGAAAATCCTTTCTCTTTTGGCAATTGTTTGAAAAATATTTCTTTAAAATAGCCCACTGTTTCAAAATTCGAGATAACAATTTTTTTAAAGAGAGCCATCGACTATTTACGTGCCATAACATGTGTTCCGTTCAATGTCAGTAATCGATGCAATTACATCCAATTTTGATTAAGTATAGGAGATAAAACAAAATATTTACAAAATGAATTGTAAGTATAATTTATTTACCTATATTTAAGGAAGAAATGCACATTTTGCGCAAAAGAGTCGAAATCAAACAAAATTCTTTTAAAAACTCGCCAAATTTTAATGTTCTGATTTGCATTAAATTTTAAATTGGTTTAACAATTATATGCATGGTTGAAAATGGTAACAGAAACAAATTTTTTTTATGATTTTTATGACAAGAAAACGATTTTATGACAATTTTAGGACATTTTGCGTATTTTATGACATTTTAGGATTTTATGACAAGTATGACCCCTGGGTTTAGCAAATATTATTGCATAATCTATCACTATAAAAACTGGGATGTCAGGTCCCATCGTCATGTTAGCATTTAGTTTTTTGGTAGCGTTTAAGACTTGTTCTTCAGTTGTTTTTGTTAGGGTAAGCAATAAGTTTTTATTGTTGCATTGAAAATTCTGTTCTTGATTAGCGGATGGTGTTAATGACTTGGCAAAATAATCAGTGGAACTATTAACAATTGTTTGTGGATCTTTTACTTCCTCATTTTGATAGTACAAGGTGGATGGTATAGGCGAGATATTATTTTTTGAATTGAGAAAAGAGCAAAAGCTCTTAGGATTAATTTTAATTTCTGTTTCAATAGTTTCAAGGTATCATATACATGTAGTATATTAATAACTACCCCTTGAAATAATACAAGATAAAACCTCGGAAAAAAACAACAATATTGACTGCTCTAAAGAACAAATAAATACAAATAAAATGAATAACAAAAAAAATTTGTATGTGGAAATAATTGCTTATGGAACTTTAATAATATAATATTTGAAGTCGCCTACCCCAAAAACCCATAAAACGATATGCCACATCAGTAGTGGAGGTGGATGAATTAAAAAAAAATGAGGCCTTTGCTTCCTGTATACATACTAAATCACAATTTAATTTTTTTCTGTCATTCCAATCCTACTAGATATACGCATATTCATCCTGACCTCCCATCTAAGTTTTGGCACGAAAATTATGAATATTGTGACGTGCTTACACCCTTTTTGTAAACACCCTGTATCGTGGGTTCGGAAATTATAACAGCAGGGTAACACTAAACACTAATTTATTAACTTACTTAATTGCAACAATAACTACTTGGCTAATAATACACTGTGTACTACAATTCAGTTATTCAGTCACTTTATCACTGTGTTTACTCTCTGACCATTTCAACTGACAATTAGTACTGCACTAACTTCTTCTTCTTTTGGTTTACTCCATGCCTTATATACCTACAGATGACAGATCTCGAAGTTTCTGTGATGATGTCACATTCTCCAGATGGTTCCAGAACAGATATGCCATCTCTCTAGATCTTCTAGTATGTTCTTTCTCTGGTAGGTGCAAATACTGCAAATCTCTATATTTAGGCAGACATCCAATCAATTAATCGCATTCTGTGTTGCCTACATTCTAGGGGTTGAAATACATTACACTGCCCCCTCCTTAAGCCTGAACGTCCCGGTCAGGCAATTCAGCCTTTTCCACATACTTCGCCAGTCTATCCAGGTGTACGATTTTCATCCTTGACTTCTTACTTCGTTGAATCCGATATATGACATCATTAATTCGGGTGATGACTGAATACGGTCCATCCCAAGGTGGTTGAAGCTTCGGGGATCTCCATTCTTTCCGCTGTGGATTGTACAGCCAGACCCGATCTCCCACCTTGAATCCTCCTGTACTCGCATTCCGATCATAACGAGCCTTCATTCGGTTACCAGCTTTGGTCAACTGCTCTTGGTTATTCTTCGGCTTTTCTCGACTTTCATTCGCATAGTTGGTTACGGAAAGTGGTTCCTTATTGGCAGCACAATTCTTGCACTTGAGACACCAAGCCTCTACATCTTGTCGACTATTAACCCAATAGAACCGTTCCCGTACTGTACTCAACGTCTTGTTTCATATGTCCCATCTTGCCGCAGTTGTAACATTTAATACCACCACTCGGCTTTCCTTTATTTTGCTGTTTTTCCTGCTTTCCGAGGTCATCCAGTTTATCAAATAATTTGGTAAACATTTTCTGCATGTCGGTCAACGTAGGGTTCCGGTTCATTGCTGGTTGTAATTCTTCGAGAGTCACAGCTCGCACTTCTGACCGCTGGGTGACTTTAAAGGCAGCCTCTACTTCAAGGGCACGCACCAAAGCCTCGCTAATACTTTGATGTCTCGTCAGCCTCAGAATTCGCCTGACCTCTTCGTCCCTTATGCCTTCTAAAAAGGCTCCCACGGCTAACTGCTCCTGAAATTCTCTAGGTGCACTCGGATACGCCAGGTGTGCCAGTCTCTCTATCGCAGCTTCAAATTCTTGCAGACTTTCTCCAGCTTTTTGAACCCGTGACTTTAGCTGAGCCTGGTATACTTGAACGAGGTGTTGGTCGCCATACCTCAAGTCCAATGCAGCTTCCAGAACTTTGAAGTCTCTTTGTTTCTCCACCGGGATGGTCTGAAGCAACTCTGCGGCTTGGCCCCTTAGCGCCAGAACTAATGCCATAGCCTTTTCCTCGTTATCCCAGTTATTTGCACTTGCAGCCGCCTCAAATTGTCTCTTGTAGGTTGTCCATGAGCTTAGGCCGTCAAAGGAGGGAGGTTTTAACCGAGGGCCTGACAATGTTACTAGCTGGCCTCCTTTCTCAACCAATTGTCGCTTAAGTCGCTCTACTTCTCCTTCGACCTCACTCATCTTTCTTTTGATTTGACTGACTTCAGCCTTTATATCCTCCTTGATTTTGTTAATGATTGAATTCATAGCATCATGTTGGATTTTCATTTGTTCGTTCAGGATTTTCCTCAGTTCTTCCTGGCGTCTTTCTTGTTCCTCTTTCTCCTCTTGACGTCTTCTTTCTTGCTGTTCTTTTTCTTTTTGACGTCTTCTTTCTTGTTCTTCTTTTTCTTTTTGACGACGCTTTTCTTCTTCTTGCCGTCTTCTTTCTTGTTCTTTTTCTTCTCGACGCCGCTTCTCTTCCTCTTGACGTTGTCTTTCTTGTCTTTCTTTCTCTTCTTTTTCTTCTTGATGTCTTCTCTCTTGTTCTTCTTTTTCTTTTTGACGAAGCTTCTCTTTCTCTTGTCTTTTTTCTTGCTCTTCTTGACGACGCTTTTTTTCCTCTTGTCGCCTTTTTTCTTGCTCTTCTTTTTCTTCTTGACGCCGCTTTTCTTCCTCTTGTCGTTTTCTTTCATACTCTTCTTTTTCTTTTTGTCGTTTTCTTTCATACTCTTCTTTTTCTTTTTGTCGTTTTCTTTCATACTCTTCTTTTTCTTCTTGACGTTGCTGGGCCATCGTCCTCATTAATTTCGCAAATAGGTCCTGTATTTGTTTCTCAGCTGCCATGTTTTTGGCAAAATAAAACTATCACGTCAATGGAACTTTCCAGAAAAATCTCAAACAGCACGAAAAAGTCTTATCCAGAGTCTTTTGTCACTATCCAGTAGTTCTAGTAATTTTCACGCACTAGCACAAATTAGTCTTTTTCAGTGTCTCTGTCACTTTCCCGAAAACGCACTTTTTCACAGTTTCGAGTCCAAAAATAGTCCTTAAACAATGTCCCGTTAATCAATCCCCAGTGTCACCACTAATTCCCAAGAAGAACACTGTAGAAACCTCTTCTTGAACAGTCCAGAAATCTTCTGTTATAATTCCGCTTCTGACACCAATTGTGACGTGCTTACACCCTTTTTGTAAACACCCTGTATCGTGGGTTCGGAAATTATAACAGCAGGGTAACACTAAACACTAATTTATTAACTTACTTAATTGCAACAATAACTACTTGGCTAATAATACACTGTGTACTACAATTCAGTTATTCAGTCACTTTATCACTGTGTTTACTCTCTGACCATTTCAACTGACAATTAGTACTGCACTAACTTCTTCTTCTTTTGGTTTACTCCATGCCTTATATACCTACAGATGACAGATCTCGAAGTTTCTGTGATGATGTCACATTCTCCAGATGGTTCCAGAACAGATATGCCATCTCTCTAGATCTTCTAGTATGTTCTTTCTCTGGTAGGTGCAAATACTGCAAATCTCTATATTTAGGCAGACATCCAATCAATTAATCGCATTCTGTGTTGCCTACATTCTAGGGGTTGAAATACATTACAATATCCAAGAAAATATATCACAACAATAATACGCCTCAAATTTGGACACGCCTGTTATCCAGCATATTTACATAAAATAAATGTTCTGCCTTCAGAGAATTGTGATATTTGTAATGTTAAAGGTGATATAAAGCAGCAAGTGACAGACTACATAACAATCTTATTAATTATAATATTCAGGCTCCTTTTAATATACTTTCTCTCCTCAGCCTCCAAAATAAGCAAATTTTTGATTGTATCATCGGTTTTTGGAAGAAACGAATATTTTATTATGAATTTTGTGATTGAATGTTTAAGTAGGTTAGCTTCGTATCCTCTGTTTTTTTCCTCTGTTGCATCCCTTAATTTATAGTGGTCCTCTAATTTTGTTTGTGTTCAAAAAAAATAAATGTTCTGATAGACCCCAGGACGAGAAGCGTGTGTCCCTGTTTTTTCTCCTTTGTTGATCTTCAATATTTGTTTTTCATTGTCGACATAGGTTAATTGGAATAAATGGTTTTTAGGGTAGCGGTTGGCTGTATGGCTAGTGGCCAGATTCCAAAAAAAAAAGTTTACTCTTCCGGAATGTTGCAGATGTTGAATAGCAGCTAGTAAAAGCATGCAGGAACAGAATTTCGTCCAGTCCTAGCTTCTGCATTTGGTAGTGGAGTAAACATTGGTTTGAACTTTTCCTCTGCCAGGTCTTATGAATAAAATATTACAGTAAACTGCGATTAAAAAAATGCCTAATATGATTTTTTATTTTTTCCGCATATTTTAGTACCGCAGGTGGCTTTGCATTTGTAGCAGGTGAGTGTTTCTGGTCATAAGTAGACCCTAATTTGTTCTATACTTCAGTCAAATTTGATTCAAATCGGAAATAAAATTAAGAATTTATAAGGGTTTTTGAGTGAGTCATACTGTATTTATTAGCATACAAGGGTACCTAAACCGTCTTGATAAACATTTCAGATACAAATTAACTTATTTAATAATTATCGATTTTCTCTGGCGGGTGGAGAATAGGTATCTCGAAAACTATAACACATAAGAAGAAATGAATATAGACATTCTTGTAGGAAATTTAATATAATTTAATTTTTCATCGAAAAATTTTTCCCGTACAACGCATTGTTTTCGAGTTATACGCGAAGAATCGAAAAAAGGGACTTTTAGTATGTTTACCTCCTAACTACCTTCAACACAATCCTGAAGAGGAAAATTCTCCCCCCCTCCCTGTCCTCTATAACTCATTCGTTGACTGGACTATGACATTCTAAGTCTATTTGAACAATAAAAATTAAAAAAAAATTTTTTTGTTACTATACTTCCACTAGATGTGGAAGATTACTTCCAAATGACTTAAAATACCTACATTAAAAATTAGAAAGTATTTTCAGATTTATATGAGAAGATGAAAGCGTGAGGCGCTTATCATAAAATTTCAATATTCAATATTTTTATAAAAAATAGACAAAATTTTGAATTTTGTAAAAATTTTCCCATGCTTTTATTTTTGGTTTTACAATGACAACCAAAATTAATGCAGCGCCAAAAATTTAAGATGATTTTGTAATCGATTTGGCCGATTTTACTTAATTATTTTATAAGTTTTTTTCTTATTTTGTTGATCAACTATTACGAAAATTATTATTATTATTTATCCTTTAGGTTTTTTTCTCAAAAATTCAAAACATCCTGTGGTTTTGCTGTGGGGATCATTACCAACAAATATAAAATCCAGTTTAGATCCAATTGTAGCCTTATATCTTCTTAACGTTTTCGTTTTTGATACACTCTTATCTTTGCTAGTAAGGTAGATATACCGAGTCAAAGAAAAATCCAAAATGTTTGTTATTGGATGTCATTTTTTTGTCCGTTAACAAATTCGAGTAAACTTGGCGTCATTAAGTAGACAGTTTAGTAGGCCACAAAACCTGTTGTGCAAAATAGCAGGCATGAAAAAACAAAATGGCGGACACCCTAAAAATTGGGATTTTTTAATTCTCGTTCATTACATAATTACTTCCACGTATTATAAAGAAAATATAGCAACGGTAAAAAATATTGAATTTTTGTCTGTTTGTCCGTCGGTCTGTCGTTCTGTCTGTAACTTATTTTTGCGCACGATCACTCTGGAACGAACGGTTCATGATTAAATAAAAATTTCTTACACCTATATGTATTATGATTATATAGTCTGGAAAATACCGTGCGTGTAATTTCCCATTAGGCATGTACATTCACGTAGCGCGAGAGATATGACAACACCGGCAGCCGTAAATTCGTCCGTCGGTGGAGTGAAGCATCCCAGCTCTGTTATTTCGTTTCAGCCAGCTGGCACACGCGATGTTGTAATTCTTACTCCCCATGCCTAGTCCGCGACTACACACACGGTATATATCAATCATTGAAAGTACCCCTCACAAATCTTATGGGAAATAGCTTACGGTGAAATTGGCCCAAATTTTGATATATTGTTCTACTAATTCAGTAGATCTAAAGTCTCCATGGGCACGAGTTCCAAAAACACACCCTTCTACCTTTTTTTGCACTCTATTGGGGTGAAATCGCTCGTATACATTTAACAACTACATTTCTCTAAAAAAATATTTTTATTTTTCAGCGCGGTAAAAAACCTCAGTCGTAGGATCTGACTTACATTTAGACCCTTCCACCCTTTTTCACCCCTTCCGAGGGGTGACAATCGCTTTCACGGCTGCACAGAGGTACCTTTGTTCCAAAAAATTATGAAACTGCTCAGTTGAACACAGAACCTTAAAAGACGGTGCAAAAATCACTTTGAAGTACCCCCTAACACTTTTCCACCCCATACGGGGGATGAAAATGGCTTTCACCTCTGCGCGGCGGTATCTTTCTGGCAAAAAAGTTATGGAACCACTCAGATGAGTACTACATCTCAAAAAAAGGTGTAGCAATTACTCCGCCCCTAACCATTTTCCGCCCTCGCGGGGGTAAAAGTATACCACTATGCAGCAGTGAAAGTGATTTTCAGCCCTCGGAGAGGTTGGAAAATGGTTAGAGATTGGCTCAGAGTCATTGCTGTACCTCTTTTGAGATGTGCTATCGCTGTGCAGCCGCTTTATTGAGAATCACTCCCCGGAAGGGGTGGAAAAGCGTTAGGGGGCACTTCAAAGTGATTTTTGCACCGCCTTTTAAGGTTCTGTGTTCAACTGAGCAGTTTCATATTTTTTTGGAGTGCAGCCGTGAAAGCAATTTTCACCCCCCGGAAGGGGGTGGAAAAGGGTGGAAGGGTCTAAATGTAAGTCAGATCCTGCGACTGAGGTTCTTTACCGCGCTGAAAGATACAAATATTTTTTTAGAGAATTGTAAAATGTATACGAGCGCTTTTCACCCCAATAGAGACCAAAAAAAAAAAAAAAGGGAAGAAGGGTGTGTTTTTGGGACTCATGCCCATTGAGACTTTTGATCTACTGGATTGGTAGAACAACATATCAAAATTTGGGCCAATTTCACCGTAAGCCAATTTCGCATAAGATTTTCCATTTTATTTCAAAGTGAAATCAATTACCAACAAATACCTTGATAGAACTTAACGCATTATTTCATTTAAATGACATACTTTTGTGAATACTTTTGTTTTCCACGACTAATTTGATAAACTGTAAATGTAGAGCAAATAAACAAAAAGTATGTATTATGTATGTAAAATGAATACTATGTTCTACATAGGTATCATTAGAAGGTTTTTCTATGGTCTTTCAGATGGTGTAAAAATTTAAGGGGTGTTCCCTTACAAAAAACTCAAGTAAAGCGCATATAGTCTCCGACATGCGACTTTCAATTGTATTTCTGAAATTATTTTGTGAAAATAAGTACAAGTGATTTTCTATAACATTTATTTTCAAAACTTTTTTAGTCAACTTCAAAAATAGCGAGCTTCTAATGTTCACGCGACCACCCTGTATGTATGTTTATGCCCCTGTTAGACAACTCATTTTTAATAAATAAAAAAATTATGCGAAAGTGGGATAATACAGTGCAAAGCAATTAAAATGATTTTATAAGTAAGTATTTCCATATTTTTCGATTTTTTTTTTATATTGGCAAAGAACAATGTTAAAAAAGGCTTTTCTGGTCCATCCGTGGTAAAAGTGTGGAAGCCATCTTTTTTTTTTACTAATTTTAGCTGAAAACGAATCCGTCTTTTTGGCGAAAAATCTCGGAAACACATTAAAAAACAACATTTATTTGGGAGTGACATTGGAATTGATATTAGAACTTGCCACTAGAATTAGAACTACAAGAGGTAATTCTTTTGCAAGAAATTCTCTTAAAATACTAAGTTTCGAAAACTAAGTAGAAAAAGAAGTAAAAAAAAAAACAAATTCACCTTCAATCCTCCTCGCCAAAAGTCCTTTAAATAATTAAACAATTTTTTGATATAAAAAAACAAGTAATATTTCCTGGATAGTTTAAAATAAATAAATAACCGTATATTAGATATTGTAACTTCCATCGTTCTTATGGGTGGTTTTATTTACCTAACGAAACTGAGTATTTTGAAAGAATTTCCTGCACTAAAGAATAAATTTTTGTTGCAGGTTCTAATATCAATTTCAATGCCACCCCCAAATAAGGGTTGTTTTTATTGTTTCCAGGTGGTTTTAGCCGATTCGGATGACAGATTCGTATTTAGCACCCCAAAATTAGCAATGAGAGATGGTTTCTACACTTTACCACGGATGGGCCTTTTTTAACATTGTTCTTTGTTGAGTTATTTTATTTAGGTACCTTAAAACTGTTCATCCCGTCTTTACTTTTTGGTGCCTACTTTATTGTTGTTAAAATTCAAAAATGTACTCGACATCTTACTCATCTTACTCTCTCAGCAATTCATTCAGGTACATGAATTCAAATATGAACAAAATTCGTACCAGAAATATCAAGAAAATACAAACATACCTAACAAAACAAAGCTAATGTTAATATTTTAGCATGACCTTGAAATTGTAATAGTAAATATTAAAATTTTGTTAATATTTGCTGCAAAAAAATTGTAGTACAAATAATTTGGATAGTTTTGGATTCCATTTGTTTAATAGTAAGTATTGGTTTTTAAACTATTTTGTAGCGGTTTTACTGCACCTATATTATTAAGTAATCGCCTGTAAAAAATACAGGATAACAGACAGTTTTTATGCGAGTATGTCGAACCGCATATTAACAATAACAAAAATACGTTCAAAAAAATGTATAAGTAAGCTTTGTTTTAAAACTTCATACCTATTAAAAAAGTGCAACGTGTTTTGCATACGATATCCTGACCCTTCAATGGTTATATACTTATAGAGCTTACAAAAACAACTATGAACTTTTCCTTACACATTTTTTTATATACTTGCATGTTAGATAATAAAGGTATACCTAAGTACAGGTAAGTATTAAACAAATGTAGGATATCGAAATTCAATTTAAATTATCAAGTGGGTCAAAAACTATGAATTTAACTGAACAAATTAATATATTGAGAGCTGAAAAATAATGCAATTTAAAGTATTATATTACCTAACTAGTAAACAGATTACGGAAGATTAATGAGTTCTGTTTAAAAGAAATGCATGTGGAATAGTTCTTTGTTTTGCAATGTATATTTAGGTATGTAGTCTGCACCTATTGCAAAAATAAAATCATAACCTCAGTCGAGAAATATATATATCAGCACATGATTATCAAAAAACGATTAAAAAACTCACCAGCACAAACGAGTTTTTGCAGACACAATACGAATCAACTAATTGTTTATAAACAAAAAACACATGTCACAACGAATCATACGTAAACGCGGCACCGACACGAGCACAACACAGTTTGTTGATTTCAAAGCGAACACGTGGGGTGGCTGTGTTTAACTGAGTTCGCCGATGAGAGTACAGCGTCCGATGCGTCGCTGTTCCAGGGAGGCTCGGCCTACTCTGACTACTTCGCGAATAGAGTTCGCCGTCTCTATAGACGACATGTGTGCATTCGGGGTGACAAGTTTAGATAAGATTCTGCTAAAAAATGTAAAATGTGTCGGTGCAACGATGATGAAGTCACTCGGATGATGTTAAATGTCTGTCAGGGTATTGACTTGAGTTCATTCCATTTAGGGCGTGATTTATGGAGTTCGGGAATCGGTGGAAGCGTAGATGAAGGTTCTTTGCGAGGGCTGTTTAGTTCGATGCCTTTCAAGTGACATTTTATTACAAAAAGCCTGCCGCTAATTTAGGGCGAGCGACGAACCAGGGCGGTTGAGCCTAAAGATGTGTTGGACAAACATGAAATAAAAATTTTATAAGTAGCTAGCTATATTTACAAAATATTTTCAAACTGAGTAGGTACTACCTTTGAAATAACTTGTTTTATTAAAATTTATTTACGTACGTTATACATACAGGGTGTCAGCCTCGCGTTGTCCAAAATTGCTGACTTTCTTCTGTAAAAGATATAGAAAATATTCGAAAACGAGGTGACAATGGACACAATTTTTTTATTGTTTTTGAATTTAAAAAATTCGTTTTCGGTACACATAAATTAGACAAAAATGAGCTGCTTTTCGACTAACAGGAACAAATATATCAGACAGGGTGTCAGCCTAGCAGAAGTGACACCGACTTTTTTTTCTTAAATAGAATGAATAGGTACATTCTTCGTTGATAATCACTTTCTACTACTAGCCCAGTCAATGAACGTTCAATAAGGGGGTCTAGAGGGAAATGCTGAGATCACAATTTTTGACTTGAGGGCTGTGTTTGGACTACTAGGAGGTGGGGGGGATGCATGGGGGCACGAAGAAGGTCCAGGTTTTTGGTTTTTCGCTCATATCTCGAAAACGGTTAGCCCTAATCAAAAAGGGATAAAATTTATTTTCAATTTATAATAAATCTATAATAAAGTTAGAATACAGTCAAAAGATATACAATTCATTAGTGAACCATAACAGATACGAAAAAAATTAATAGAAACATTATTGTAGAAAATTTAGTCAGCTTTAATTTTGTATATAGCCACTTCTTGATTAGGGCTAACCGTTTTCGAGATATGAGCGAAATACCAAAAACCAGGACTTTCTTCGTCCCCTCCTGCATCCCTCCCCCCACCTCCTACGTTCGGGGACTTTTGGTATGTTTACCTCCTAAATAATCCAAACACAGTCCTCTTATCAGGCAACATAATCAGTTGGATCCAATCGTATCTTGAGGGACGAAATGTGATTATTAATATTAATGGTATCAAGTCAGCTGCGCGATCCTTGTGTTCCACAAGGATCTGCACTAGGCCCATTACTGTTTTCTGTTATTGATCAGTGACCTTCCGCACCATATCACTGGGGGCTTAGTTACAATGTTCGCTGATGATACGACTATAACTGTATCAGCAGAAACACCACAACAGCTAGAAAGTCTGATTCAAAATGCTATATGTGATTTGAAGCATTTGATGCTAAAGGAACATACTTGTTTTGAAAAAACCAAAACCAAGTGCTTTAATCTTTTTATTATTCTTTATTCCCACTAGCCAAATACAGATTCAGTAATGTTTCTAGGTACTTGGATTGATAATAGACTCACCTGGGATCCTCACGTGGATGGTGTTTGCAAAAAACTAAACAAGTCGTATTATGTCATTTTACAAATGAAAGATATCCTAACTGTTCCAGGACTTTTAAGCATGTATTATGCCATGGCTTAGTCACATATTTCTCTGAATATAATTAACTGGGGTACTGGGAATGTACTAGAGATTTTAATAGAATTTTTGTAGCCCAAAAGGAACTTTTAAGGCTGATTTTTAATATGAGATATAATGAAAGTTGTAAGCAGGTTTTTATAAATAATAAAATTCTTACTGCCTCTCCAATCTGTATATACAAAGGAGTAACATTTTTGTTAAAAGGCAGTATCATCTATTTACCAGTAATTCATGTTTTTATGAACACAACACGAGGCACGGTGAATTACTGAATATTCCTCGTCATAATACAACAAAATACAAACATTTAGCAAATTATAACTGCATCAAATTATACAATAAATTGCCTACTAATTTGCAAGTTGAAATGATGCAATGTTTATTTTTTCTCAAAAACGGATCGCTTTATCGATGTCAAACAAGAACATCTTTTTTTAGAAAATTGTTTGAGAAATTTAAAAATGTGACCTTAATTTTCAAAAAATAATTTATGTCAAAATTTAGGGGTAAAAAGCATTGGGGGCTGGCTTCCTAGACAAGATATAAAGGGCGCCATATTTCTGGAATAAAGATACTCATTTAATATGTACACAGTCCAAATTTTATTAAAATTGATAGAACGGTTTGGAAGTAATAGGCAATGAATATGTAACCTTTAGAGGGTAATATCTCCGTAGGGGGGCGCCCTAAAAAAAAAAATTATAGGTACTTTTAGTGTTATTTTGCCCCAAACTATATGTTTCCGAAGTATTGCCCCATAGTGCCGGGACACCCTGTATATTATCACGCCCGAACTCAATCGTCTCAATAAAAAATGTAAAAAAAATAAAAGCCCTTCAAAAAAATTCTTTCTTCATTGAGAACTGTTAAAAAGTATGTAAACTTCATAATTATTATGGTTTATTAAGTTGTAGTAATGTGGATTCAAAAAAAAGTACATCTCAAATCATTTTAATTTCGTTGCTTGATGATTTTTTTAATAAATATATGTATTGGAGGCTGTAACTTGCCGAGAACTTGGCCCACTGGAAAAAATAAAATATCACTATTTCAGAAAAATATGTATACTTTTCGAATGTTCAAATACAAATTCGTTTCCTTGTAGGCATTTTTACGAAAATATGATCAGTCTCATCATGATCAGAAATAGTGATTTTCACGATCTTATCCTTATAACTCTATAGTTTTGAATATAAATTCTGGAACTTTTCCAATACATTAACAAATGTATAAGGAAAAGGAATCCATTGGATATAATTGAAATGTGGATAGGTACACCTCTAATAAATACAATACAGTAAAGGCAGGTAAAAAATCATGCGAGTGACGGCGCGGCAGATCTGCTTCGATCCAGCGGCTATGTGTGGTGTCTGTGCATGCGTTCATAATTATATATTTTTCCTCCAAACTCACTATTTATCCTCCTATTCACTAAGAAAAATTTGTAAACAGAAGGAGAAAAAAAAGCTTTATTTTCCTAGTTAGAACTGCTAAGAGTTTTTAGAGGTTTCATAGTATGTCCGTGCGCTTGGCAGCGCAGAGTGACATAGTTATTTCACTATTTATTTAGAGGAATACCGTGATAAATTTTATTAGGACATTTTTTGTTCAGAAACACGTAGTCTATCCACCTGTATTTTTTATTTTTCCTACCCTGACTCAATTTCAAAATTTTGAAAAATGGATGAAAACATTTTTTTTTTCACTTTTTCTTATATTCTGCATCCGAACGGAATGTGAACTTTTCAGGATATTATTCTATACACTTTCACGAACTCATTATTAAAACAAATTATTCATTTTGCAAGTTTTTGGAGATTTTACTATCAAATTTCCTCTGTCGTCTGGAATATAAATGACTGTTTAACAGACATCTAGTAATTAAATTTTGTTGATAACACACAAAGCTACTTTTCTGTTATATATCTCTTTAAAAGTGTTAATAATACGTTTATCTTCAATATCGGTAATTAATACAATTATTTGTATTTAGATTATTTCAATCTCTTGGTTTTTTAATTTATATAACATACCGTCTATGCCCTCATATGCAATAAAACAGCAGAATATATAAAATCCCTGAGTTGAAATGATAAAACAGAATAGTATAACGACTAAAGATATAATATGCAAAATCTGAGTCTAATGTCACTGCAGCTAGACATAATCTCACATTCATATGTTTATTTCAGTAGCAGCACAATAATCTCTCGCTTTTTTTGTTCCGATGAATTCATAAAAAAACATTCTTTACATGATATAACCTTAACTACAACATAGCGCTGATGTCATTTCCTAGCAAGTGCACCGGAAAAAACTCTTGTTAATAAATCATGATACCATCGCCTGAAAAGAACGTCATGTAAAAACTACGGCACAGACAGCGTCAATGCTCAATTATCTATCATTATAAGTAAGAATTAGAAAATTGAAAACTCCAAAGAAAAACGTTGAAACTTATGTTGTGAATGTTTAAAAAATTCACAATATTGAAATCCAGGAACAATAATCATTACTTATCTGTTTAATCAGGAAAACATTTAATAAAATTATATAAAAAAAATATTTTTAAGAAAAAGCTTTTATTTGAAAAAACTACTAAAAAGTAAAAATAATTTTTTTAAAATTCATACACCTGGAAACCAAAAGCTTTGGGGGCAGTCATATAGAGCTAATGCATAGTTAATTTGCTCAATTGACCGCCCCCAACGCTTTTGGTTTCCAGGTGTATGAATTTTAAAAAAAATATTTTTACTTTTTAGTAGTTTTTTCAAATAAAAGCTTTTTCTTAAAAATATTTTTTTTATATAATTTTATTTTTTACTTTTTAGTCTACTTATTTTACAGACAAAACCCTTTCATTTGCCACCGCCATCCACTCCTTCCCTCTCCAGTCTTCTCACCTATCTAACACTACTTCCCACTTCTTCCCAACCCTTTCCTACCTCTTACCGCCTCTTCCCCTGCTTTTTCCCCACCTCTTTCCACTCCATTCACACCTATACCCACATCTTTCCACCTCTTCCCACCCCTATACCCACCCCTTTTCCACCTCCTACCACCCAGCCACCCTTTCCCATTTCTTCCCACCCCTTCCCTACCTCTTCCCACTCCTTTCCCACTTCCCACGCCTTCCCCACCCCTTCTCCACCTCTTCCCACCCCTTTCCCACCTCCCCCCACCCCTTTCCCACCTCTCCCCACCTCTTTCCACATATCCCACGTCCTCCATATTGAATTTAGAATGACGTCACATACTTTATCGTATTTTACTCGTCAAACCCTTTCATTTGATACCCATATCAAGGGGGTTGTGACTAAAAAGCCGATCCGCCATCTTGGGATGCCCGCCATCTTGGGACGTCCGCCATATTGGTTTTAGAATGACGTCACATTGTTTATTGCATTTTACTCGTCAAACCCTTTCATTTGATATCCATATCAAGGGGGTTGTGACTAAAAAGCCGATCCGCCATCTTGGGACGTCCGCCATATTGGATTTAGACCGATAATGGCTATACTATGTTGCATTGTCACCAGACTTATACATGTGTGCCAAATTTCAAAGCTCTAGCTTAATTAGAACTAGTCGAAATTCAGCTTGCAAGATTTGACCTAAACTAACAAACAAACATACACACACATACAAACATTGCAAGTTAAATAAAAGCTTTTAAAAATAACTATGGATAATTTTAAAGTGAAAAAAGTTAAATACTAAATAACAAATATTTTGTTAGATAATTTTCGTTAAATTCTAAAAATTAGATACTAGTGCTTGCAAGAATGATATTACAAAGTGATCAAGGCATCATGTACACTTGATTTCAAAAAAAGTGGTCTCTCAAATAAGAAAATCGTCATTTTTAGTTGTTCGATTTTTTTCTTTGACCGTATATTACTGAAACTAATAATGGAAATATAGATGTCAGTCAGCTGTAATTACGTAAGTTGATACTGATATGTTGATAAAAATTTTTAAAAATATTGGAAATAAACCAAAAATCTAACCGACATAAGTTCCATGAAATCAAACGGACATTAGATGAGATTACTAAATTTATCAATAATATTGGCTGTTTTATTTTAAGTAATAACTATATAAATAAACAGTCTTATATTATTTTTTATATATAATATTTTGAATAAAAAATTAAAACAAATAAACAAACTACAACAAAAATAATAGCAATTAAAAGTGCTCCATCCCCATCTAAAATTGCTTGTAGCCTCCTAGGTATTGACAAAACTAAATTTTCTGCAATTTGGGTATTACATAAACTCAGGGCTGGCTCTAAGGGGGGGGCGAAGCGGGCGGCTGCCCGGGGCGGCAAAATTCTAGGGGCGGCAAATTCTTCAAATTCACAGTTACCAAAAAATATAAAAAAGCTAGGAAACAATTGTTTCACTAATAAAGTAATAGTAATGTTAACTTTATCTAAATAATTTGTTATTGTTAGTTTTTTATATATATAAAGTAGGTTACATACATACATTGTTTCTTATATGTGATTTTATTTCTTGCTCCGATTAAAGAACTTATATCTAGATACATAACAGGCTATCTTTTCACTATATACCTTGTTTGCTCCTAACATAGTCACATTATATGTCCATTAAAAAGAATAGATGAACATCACATCCCATAGGCAACAGTGGCGTTGTGTGTGTAGAAAATGTGTAGAATGGTAAATATTTTCATTAAAATGAATTATTGCAATTCCTGCATTACCGGCTCTTTATATAACGTGATGTAGGCATACGATACTACCGTAAGATAAAACAGTAAGATAAATATGTATTGAAAGGATATTAAAATTTAATTGCTATTTACTTTATAACTGTAAACTGAACTTCATCATGTTACGACTATGGAAAGTCGATTTTATTCTTTTCTAAACTGCTTTCTGCAAACGGCACAGCACTTCACTATTTATTTGCACTAAATATATTGTCACTAAACTGTGTAAATATGAATAGAGAATATTATTTAGGTATTGAGCAAATCACAACTTAAAATAAAAAGACTTCTTCGCCACATTTTGATCGAAAAACACGAAAAACGCTTATTAACATTAATGGCGGATATACTGCCAAAAGTGTCAAACTGAGATTATGATAATCAAACTGAACCGATGGTGTCCGAATCGGTCGCGAACAGATCGACTAGCTAATCAAGAACTTATGGGAAGAAGTGCCTTAGATTGTGAATCTTTCGGGATCACACAAAGTAATGCCATTATGTATCTAGATATAAGTTCTTTAATCGGAGATTTCTTGTCTAATTTATGTGGTGTGGTATTTTTTTAAAGTTTCAATACGGTAAATTTTTTCAATTATTTTATTTTACCCTTTTAAATACAGTAATCATATTGCTGAAAATCTGAAAATTGCTGTAAACCTTATAACTAAAAAAACAAACCATCAGGAATATTCAGTAGGTGACTCATAAAATGTTATAAAAAAATAACGGACTGAAAAGATAGGGTCAGGCGGAGTAAAAATGAGACAGACAGGTAGCGGGGAAAATAAAAGACAAGGTGATATCCAACCCAGATTGAAATAAATTAAACTTAATTTTTTATTCGAGTTTGTTTTGTACATTCAGAACTATTTTATGTTATCCAATCAGGTCCTATGCCTACTGTTAATGCGGGAAAAAATATTATTCAGTAAACTCTTTAATTCACTTTTTAAAAATTTTTAAACCCACCTTAGTACCTTTTTGGGGATTTTATAGTTTCTCTATTTGCATTGTCCTTATTTGGCAGACGTCAACTAGAAGTGTCATACTTCACATTTTGTGATCAAGTTTATTAATCTGCTAGTTTTAAATCATCAAAAATTTGATTTTAACGAAAAAAATAAAAGCGGAGTAAAAAAGAGACTAAAGAGACCAAATAGGCAGACTGAAGCAGGCACATTTCAGCTTCTTAATTTAGGAGAAGCTAGCTCTTCTGTAAGCCCTTTCTTGTTTAGTAAAAAAATCTGAATAAATTACATATAAAAGAAAAACCCCCCTCTGTCTTATTTTTGCACTTCCATTTGTACGACATCAATAAGAATGGGAATAAATCACGTGTCTTTCATTTGCCCTCCACTGTCTTTTTTTTTACCCCACTTGGAGGGTAAATGTTTATTTTTGTTTATCAATTAACGGTACTGTTTAGTAAAAAAATACATAGAAATATAGTTTTTCCTGTCATTTTTACATATGATCCCAATCTTTCATTAAATATGACTCGATTCTAAGCAACCTAAAAATTGAAAGATGTCATTTTGTCTCATTTTTACCCCGCCTGACCCTAATGTTATTTATATAAGACAGGGGCGGCAAAATGAAACTGTGCCCGGGGCGGCAAAATACCTGGAGCCAGCTCTGCATAAACTTCCCATTCATCTTCAAACATGGCACGAAGTTGTTCCTCATTTTGAGAACAATAATTTAATTTCTTTTTATGCTTCACCATAATTCCCCGAACAGTCTCAATGGGATTAATGTCGGGACTTTCAGAAGGCCACGGTAGCGCTTCCACATTATTAGCCCCAAGCCATCCTGTTGGAAGATAAAACTATCATCTGGATATAGTTCCCTTACTGATGGCAACATAACATCTTTAAGTATCTCAATATATTTAGTGGAATTAAGATGACCATCAATAAACCAATACTGGGAATGTATTCCTCTTTGACTAATCCATGCCCAGATATTAACAGGAAAACGGGATTTAATTCGATCGAATGTAAAATTTTGATTGTATCTCTGCCCACAAGGCCTATAAACACGAATATGTCCATCATTACACTACTGGAAAACTTTTTCATCAGAAAATATAACAAAAAGTCTTCATTGTTCAATATGGTCAGAGAACTTACACCACAGAGAAGCGACAATATCGGCGGTTCCTTTGATATTTTATGGCCCGATTCTAATATCATTGAACATGAGTGAAACACAACCTCTTACACTGAGAAAACTTAACTTATCGCGGGGAGCCTTGCTGTCGCTTCTCTGTGGGGTAAGTTCTCTGATTTGGTTGAGTGCAAAAATGATCCCTCCTTGTTTTTTTTTTTTTTCGTTAATTTGTGTTCTATAGCAGCAGAACTACCCTTCAGAATACTATTTTTAATTCTTCTACAGGCAGTAGTTCTTGAGGCAGGAAAATTTGTTTCCAAAACTGCATCAACTCTCAAATCAATGACGCCATTTCGGAATTTTTTCAATTTTTGAAATTTTGACAGCACTAGAACGGAACATTATGAACAAAATATGCATGGAACATGAAATACGAACGATATGTTTCTCCGAAGCTTTATGATCATCTCGACCCAAATCGGACCAGTAACAACCTTTCTGCTGAACTTTATAGCTAGCTCTGCAATTTCTGTGACTTAGGCCCTTGTTACTCCGTAAAAACAGGGAAGCCGACGGGGGGAGAGTAAGGGACTTTTTGGTACGTATTTTCCTGGACTAAAACTACAATCCTGCAAATTTTCAGCATTACAATTATTAATTCCGGGTAAAAGCGATATACCGACTAAAACTCCTATGCTAAAACTTGAGTATTAGTAAACTTCAGCTTGAAAGAAATTGTGACAATTGACATTTAGATAATGACTGTTATCAATATTTTTTGCAAAAGTCATGTTTACATTGCTAAAATGTATACATTTTAGCAGTAGTGGTACACTATAGTGTACTACTTTTATTTGAAATCAAGTGTACAAGTACAATCTCGATTTTTTTAAAACGACAATAGTTTAGGTAGGTTTAGGATATCTGGCAAAAGGTTGCGCATAAGATTTTCTATTTCTATCAAATTAAAATATTTGTTACTTTTATCCAATAAAATTGTTTTATAAGTTTTTATCCCAGAAAATTAACAAAGTTGTTTCAAATTAATTACTTACCTAGTTTTAGTCCAAGAAATGAGACGCATTTGCCGGTACGATTAGCTGTTACAACAAGGTTACAATTCATGTTACATGCAGTACAATAATTTTAGTTTAATGAAATTAGTTTTCAATCGACGTACGTCTGAACTTGGAATGCATTCACTTATTAAAACTTCTCAAACTTCCTCTCAACCCAGTTGTAATATTCATGTACAAAATGTTGATATGCTGATAATGATATAAACTCCAAAACTTTGCCAACTGATAAATTCCTTTTGCCGACTTCCATTACCTGACGTTTATAATTGACACTGGTAGATTAACTAACTACCGTGGAACTAACAGGTTTATCGCCGAACTTAGTAACGACACTATGCATTTAGTTATGGAAGTAATTAAAATAATTATAATTAACTGTTCTCTGTATATGGTTCGTATAATCTTCAACTATAATTTCCCTCTTGGCTCTTGCATGGAGCTTAATTTATGTTCCTAGGTTTTTCTAGACTCGGTTTGTTTCTCGCTGGCACGCCGGACACACACCAGAGGACTTTTAGTGGATTTTATCTTTTTTAGAGTCCCGTATAGCCTACACTCAAAGAAAATGATAGGTAAATTCAACCCAAAAGAGCATATGAAATCGCGCCTATCTAGTTTCATAGTTAAATCAATCAGAAAAGAATAGTCATACAACTTTATTTGTTTTCGTAAACAAATAGTAGTTTAATAATCATCGCTTCTTGTAACAAATTAAATAGTACAATGACATTTTCTTATGTTCACTAACCATTTTCAATTTGGTCTACAATTAAATAGTACAACGACCTTGTTTTTTGTTCACCAACTAATTTTTAGGTTGATCTACACTTTCTTGTATGATGAAGTTTTTTTTGGTTAGCCAAAATCTCACTATTGAGACATCAGACCACCCAAACCAAAGATTAGAGATCGTTTATAAGATCCATCCAAATATATCGACGATCCCTGAGAGAATTTGAACATTGCAATCATGTTATTAATTTTCTATAAATTCATCAGAGTATAAGATAATGCATGATTGATTATTGTCAGTGATTTGTATGTGGCGTCATCTGGGAATAATTTCTATAATAGACTACGTGGTAAGCAAGCAAATTTTATGGTAATTCTGGAAGACGACAATAATATTGGTTTGTCTACCAAGTACAATAATACAGCGAACTAAAACTGGGTTAGAATTACAATTCGATAATAGTTAAAAATAAAATATACTATTATCTAGTTTAATTTGACAGAATTCAACAAAATAATAGTCAGACGAATAAAATAATAGTCTTATTCATCTATTTTTTAAGTTAATGTTTGTTTTGCTGTGCGACAACTTTTTATTAATTAAAATAACAATCACCTCTTGTTTAAAAATACCATCAATATAGTTTGGTTTAACAAAATTAACGATATTGTTAGTTAACCATTTTTTTTTCGTTGAATTTACCCATACTATTTCTTTGAGTGTAGTCCATGAAGGTATTTACCAACAAAAACTTGCAAAATGAATGATTTTTTTTACTGAGTTCGTGAAAGTGTATAGAATAATATCCTGAAAATTTTACATTTCGCTCGGATGCATGAAAAAAAATTTTTCATCCATTTTTTCAAACTTTTGAAATTAAGTCAAGCTAGGAAAAAATAAAATAGAAAAAAATAAAAAATACAGATGGATAGATCACGCATTTATGAACAAAAAATGTCCTAACAAGTTTATCGCTAAAGCCACGATTTTCCCGGAAAAAAATAGTCAAGTGTAACGTTATAACTCGGAGCGAGATCCATGCGTGCGCGCGCTTGAATACGCATGACTGTGACACCGCCGCACAGTGGGAAAAATTAAATAAAAAAAATGGCAAGTACCCTTAAGACATTGTACTTTAGAGTAGTGCTGCGGCAAAGTGGCTTTGGGTTAACCTAACCTAAAAATTATTCCTCGTTTTCCTCCTTGGTCGAGAGTCACAAACAAACGAAGTAGTGTTCATGTATATTGGGTACCAAATTCATTTTTATGGGATCATAAGTTAATTGACAATGCAACATAGGCCATATTACATCATCAATTCAAAATGGCGTCTGTCGCCAAAATGGCGGACTACTTTTTTCTTTATAACTTCCTTGATATGGGTATCAGATGAAAGGGCTTGGCGAGTAAAATGCAATAAGCTATGTAGCGTTGCTATATATACAGGGTGTTCCATCTAAAACGCACATACCCACTTCTTGATAAGTTAGAGGTTTGATATTTTGCATACGCCTGTAAGTCAAGTGACAATGCAACATAGGCTTTATAACATCATAAAAAATTCAAAATGGCGTCTGTCGCCAAAATGGCGGACTACTTTTTTCTCTACAACCTTCTTAATATGGGTATCATATGAAAGGGCTTGTCGAGTAAAATACAATAAGCTATGTAGCGTTGCTATATATACAGGATGTGTCATCTAAAACGCACATACCCACTTCTTGGTAAGTTAGAGGTTTGAAATTTTGCATACGCCTGTAAGTCAGGTGACAATGCAACATAGGCTATATTACGTCATCAAAAATTCAAAATGGCGTCTGTCGTCAAGATGGACTACTTTTTTCTTTATAACCTCCTTGATATGGGTAAAACTCTAAGTTTATTTAAGACTAAAAGTTACAAAATAAAATTAATAATCTAAAAAACTAAAAAAACCCGCTTTTATTGTTCACATGATGGGTCAATTCTGAGGCCAGATTCGGATTCCGCGCGAAAAATTACTTCGCCCTCAGCTGCCCAATAACATTCATGACTCCTTTATTCGCAGATAATGTTAGGGTTAAAACTTTTAGGTTTAGGACTGTTATTTAATACATACAATTTTTCACGTATAGGTTATATTAGGTTTAAAGCTGTTAATTGAGTTAGTCTGAATGCATAGGAATAAAATCATATGGATAAAAAACTACCCTATTTTTACCTGTGTGGATGAAGTAAAAAAAAAATGAAGCCTTTGGTTCTTGTACACATACTAAATCACAATTTTTTCCACTCCCTTTTATAACAGGATGGGGGGTGGCTAATGCCAAAATTTTTTTTGAGACATTAGCTTCTCTTGTATATACTAAATACCAATTTTATGGACTCTTACCTGCTTGATTTACCTATGTAGCCCCATTTACCCCAATTTACCCTCCAACCCTTCAACAGAATAACATGAAAATATAATCTAGTTCCAGATCTCGTTAAAATACATACGTGTACCAAATTTCAAATCAATATCTTAAACGGTTCCAGAGTAATCGTGAGCACAAAAAAAAAAGTTACAGACAGACATTTTTCTTTGCTCAAACTTAAAATCTCGACGTTTCATGACATTCCAATCCTATTTGAACACTAAAGAATTTAAAAAAAATTTTGTCGTTTCTATGCTTCCACTGGATGTGGAAGTAATATCTGCGATTTCTAAGTTAGGTTAACCCAAAGCCACTTTGCCGCAGCACTACTCTAATGTACAATGTCTTAAGGGTATTTGCCATTTTTTTAAATTTAATTTGATTGAAATCTGTACTGTCGGCAGATTTTTGTCCAAAAAAGGGCATATTTTTCCCACTGTGCGACACACTGAATTACATGTTACTAAATCAAAATTTGTTCAATCTATATGAGTATTGGTTCATTTAAAAGATGGAAATTGAAGCTTTCTGATGCTTTTTTAAAAGCTTTTATTTAACTTGCAATGTATGTATGTTTGTTTAGGTCAAATTTTGCAAGCTAAATTTCAACTAGTTCTAATTAAGCTAGAGCTTTGAAATTTGGCACACGTGTATAAGTCCGGTGACAATGCAACATAGTATAGCCATTATCGGTCTCAATCTAATATGGCGGACGTCCCAAGAAGGCGGATCGGATTCCTAGTCACCCCTTGATATGGGTATCAAAAGAAAGGGTTTGACGAGTAAAATACGATAAACAATGTGACGTCATTCTAAATTCAATATGGCGGACGTCCCAAGCTGGCGCCTCGCCTTTTTCTTCACAACCTCCTTGATATGGGTATCAGATGAAAGGGTTTGACAACAAACTATGTGACGTCATTCTAAATTCATTATGGCGGACGTCCCAAGATGGCGAATCGCCTTTTTCTTCATAACCCCCTTGATATGGGTATCAAATGAAAGGGTTTAACGAGTAAAACACGATAAACTGTGACGTCATTCTAAATTCAATATGGCGGACGTGGGAGAGGTGGGGAAGGAATGGGAAGGGTTGGGAAGAGATGGGGAGAGGTGGGAAGTAGTGTTAGAGGGGTGAGAAGACGGGAGAGGGAATGGGTGAATGGCGGTGGAAAATAAAGGGTTTTGTCTGTCTGTCTGTAAAATAAGTAGACTAAAAAGTAAAAAATAAAATTATATAAAAAAATATTTTTAAGAAAAAGCTTTTATTTGAAAAAACTAGTAAAAAGTAAAAATAAATTTTTTTAAATTCATACACCTGGGAACCAAAAGCTTTGGGGGCGGTCAATCGAACAAAGTAACTATGCAATAGCGCTATATGACCGTCCCCAAAGCTTTTGGTTTTCAGGTGTATGAATTTTAAAAAAAATATTTTTACTTTTTAGCAGTTTCTTCAAATAAAACTTTTTCTTAAAAATATTTTTTTTATATAATTTTATTGTTTTAAACTATACAAGCAAAGGATGGATGGGGAAAATATACTTATATATATTATCATGATCGAACTCAATCGTAGCAATAAAAAACATAGAAAAAAATAAAAGCACTTCAAAAAAATCTTTCTTCATTAAAAATTGTTAAAAAGTATGTACACTTCATGATCATTATGGTTTATTAAGTTTTAGTAACGTGGATTCACAAAAAAGTATATCTGAAACCGTTTTAATGTCCTTGCTTGATGATTTTCTTGATAAATATATATTGGAGGTTGTAACTTGCCGAGAACTTGAACCATTCGAAAAAATAAAATATCACTATTTCGGAAAAAATGTATACTTTTCAAATGTTCAAACACAAATTCGTTTACTTGTATACATTTTTTCAAAAATATGATTAATCAGATCATGATAAGAAATTGCGATTTTTACGATCTTATTCTTATAACTATGAAAATATCTTTGATTGTTTTGAATATAAATTCTTCCAGTACATTAACAAATGTTTGAATCCATTGGATATAGCTGAAATGTGATAATAAATACAATACAGTAAAACCACGTAAAAATTCATGCGAGCGATTCAGCGGCTATATGTGTTGTCTGTGTATGTGTCCATAATTATATATTTTCCCTCCATACTCACTATTTATCCTCTTATTCACTAAGAATAATGTTAAAAATGTGTAATCAGAAAGAGAAAATAGCTTTAGCGATAAATTTTATTAGGATATTTCTTGTTCAGAAACACGTGGTCTATCCATCTATATTTTTTATTTTTTCTCACCTCACTTAATTTAAAAATTTTGAAAAAATAAATGAAAAAAAATTTTTTTTCACTTTTTTTTGTTTTACATTCGAGCGGAATGTAAACTTTTCAAGGATATTATTCTACATACTTTAACGAACTCAATAAAAAAAAAATAGTCGTTTTGCAAGTTTTTGTGGGTTTCACTATAAAATGTTCTCTGTCCTCTGAGCTCAGTGGCGGATCTAGGGGGGGGGGGGCACCGGGGCACGGGGGCACGTGCCCGCCCAAGAAGTGTTAAATATACCTAATATTAATTTTTAACAGATGATAAGCGTATCTAACTCTGGAATACCCTAAGGGGTATTCCAGAGTTCCGGTACCCCCCCCCCCCCCAGAAGTCAATACTGTATCCGCCCCTGTCTCTGCTAATACTCAAAAGTGAAAACTTAAACCCTTTTGGGATGATTTATGCATCCGTTCGTTCGTTTGTCCGTCCGCGGATAGCTTAAGAATCGATGCACGAGATATATTTTCTGATGCCTTTTTGACACATTTTTATTATCGAAGTAGATGGAGTATCGTTCGAAAAGTCTTAAATACCAATTAAAAATTTTTGCTTCTTTTCCTACTTACCTAACGAAACTGAGTATTTTGAAAGAAGTTCTTGCACTAAAGAATAACTTTTTCTTGCATGTTCCAATATCAATTTCAATGCCTTCCCCCCCAAAGGGTTGCTTTTTACTGTCTTCCCGATATTTTCCAAATTTTGATGACAGATTCGTATTCAGCACCCCAAAATTATTAAAAAAAGGTGGTTTCCACACTTTCTCACGGATAGGCCAAAAAGCCCCTTTTTGTCAATAACTATATTAGTAGTTATAGTAGCTTCTATAGTACCTTCTTGAGGGTGGTGAGGGAAGGGCGAGGAGGGTTGAAGGGGTAAATTTGTTTTTTTTTAATTCTTTCTCTACTTAGTTATCGAAACTTTTTATTTAGACTAATATCAATTCCAATGTCACCCCCAAATAAGGGTTGATTTTTAATGTGTTCTCGAGATTTTTCGCCAAAACGGATGACGGATTCGTTTCCAAAATTAGTAAAAAAGGATGGCTTTCATACTTTACCACGGATGGGTAAAAAAAACCCTTTTTTAACATTGTTTTTTCTCCTTAAACATTCGTAAACGTTTGGTAAAATTGAACATAACATTGGATTAATTTACAAAAGTATTAATTAATTAACAGAAACTGATTTACTGCTGATAAAAAATACAATTGATATTTCTACTACAATTATTTAAACGTAATGCTTACAATGGAGAGCGACTGATATCAGTCATGTAACAGACCAGATTTTTTATGTTTCTTAATTTCGAACCACTCCAATAAAAACAATTTTAATCCTTTATTTTCCACATGTAAAACATCAGAGTCCTCTCTAATGGAATATTTTTCTCATAATAAATGATTTGAGCAGGTAGAGACAGTTTCATTATTTATATGTTCTTGATGACGTGTTTTGAATTTCCTACCTGTTTGTCCTATATATGTATATTATTATGTTTTGTCTTTGTTATTTTTAATATACCTTTCTAAAAAATTATTTCTCCTGTATGCTATATTCAAATCTCGTTTTCTTAAATGTGTCTACACCTTATATGTTGGAGAGCCTAAATAAGTGAGTTTTTAAAATTAGTTTTTCCCAATGCTAAAAACAACTAAACTAATGTATTATAAATAAGAAGAAGTAATTTTAGTATGTTATTTGAATGGTATTGGTATAGTAACCACATCAGAGTATATTGGTAGTACATATTATGAACAATTTTATAAAAAAACAACGTACTTTTTAAACAGTCAACTAAAAAAATACCCCCCTCGACCCACATAGAAATCAAGGGAAAATGAGATTAACTTTTTCGTGGATCCACAAGCGGGAAATATGATTGAACTTTTATAACCCACATGTTTTTTACGTTGTTTTCACAAAACCAATAATATTATTGCGATATCTCTTTGTATTTCGATCTCTTTCAACAGGAATATAGCAAATATTCAACAAGTTTCAAACAAAAACACCCTCACTCCTAACCTGTTTATTATTCATATAAAAATGTATTATATGAAATAAAAGATACTTCTACCTTCATTCAGTCTTGTATTAAGTTGTTTTTCACTAGCTGAGAAACAGTAGATAACTTCTTGCAGTTCTTTTGTTTTGGAACAACTTGAGTTTAACACATGGTTGAATTTGTAGAACAAATTTCAAATGCTCACTTGGGAAATAGAAGTTCTGATAGAGAAAGGTCTAAATTATAAGTTTTCAAATATTTCCTTGTCAAATGTAGGGTAGTGGGTTAAGTAAACATAAAAGATAGGAATTATTATCATAACACCTAGTATCTTATAGAATTTGCACTTATCCTGAAGTTTTATACCATTAGTTTTAAGTTTATACTTTTTTATAAAACAAGTAGCTGTGCAGGAAATAGAGTTAAGACATTGGTGTAATAACAATAACATACTAATAAAGGCTGGCTAAAATTTTCAAGCCGTATAGTGTAACATATCATGTTAGTATCTTGTAAAATTATATACAAATTAGCTGAGCCTGTCGAAATTCAACGGATATTTAAAAAATGTATTCTAGAAATTATTCTTTGGAGACATACCTTTGAACTTACTATCAGCACTCACATTTTCGATAAATTCGTGTCCTATTTCAACGTAATGATTTCACTTTTTCTAGAGTAGTTCATAAAAAAATCTATACATCCTCCGACAAATGTTGACGTGTTTAGTCCAGTTAATTATTTTATCTACTCTTATTAACTTATATACTAATTAATAAACTGCTTTTGAACAATTAATAGTATCCATAAACAAATAGCGTGAGTTATAATGAGAGAGTTATTATAAATTACTAGGTATAGAGCCAATCACCTTTATGTTCATGCCTAGCCTGTCCAATCGACATAACCCGCATCACGAAGGTGTGGCTCTGTCCGAGAGCAATTCTTTTCCAATACAGTGAAATAGAACGGTCCATTATTATTGAGGGGAGGAAGCTGATTTATCATGCTTGAATAGTTTCGACGTTTTCAAATCAAGTTAAATTTATAACTGTGAAGGAAACTCCAGTCAAATGTGGAAAACTATTAAAACTATCTGCAATGAAAACAAAAACCATGAAGTGATTACCTTTATTAAAAAAGACGACATTATAATAAATAATCCTGTTGACATTTCAAATGGTTTTAATGACCATTATACAAATTTAGGAAAAAATCTTGCAGAAAAAATCTTACAGTCACACGTACCAACACCACTACAATTATCATATAATGAAAACTCCATATATCTCAGTGAGATAACTGTTTTGGAAGTTAATCAGGCTATTAAAGAATTAAAAAATAATAAACTCCCTGGCATCGACGGCATAAAAACTGAAATAATAAAAAAAATTAGTGCGTTAATAATAAAACCATTTACTCACCTAATCAATAAGGCAATTAATGAAGGTATAGTACCATCTGTGTTTAAGGTTGGAATTGTTAAACTACTTTATAAAAACGGAGCAAAAGATGAGATAAGTAATTATAGACCTATAATCCTTATATCTAATTTTGCAAAAATGTTCGAAAAAATTACTAAAAAAAGATTATTGAGCTTCCTAAATAGGTATAAAATAATTTCAGATAAACAATATGGATTTAGGGAAAATAGGTCTACTCAAGATGCGATATGTGATTTAACCTCTAAAATCTATGAGTCTTTAGATAAGAGCGAACCAGCCTTGGCAGTCTTTGTTGACCTTGCAAAGGCGTTTGACACTGTCTGCCATGATAAGCTGCTCCAAAAACTTTATGCTGTCGGTATCAGGGGAAAAACTCTTCAACTTCTCAAAAGCTATCTTGAAAACAGAACTAATTATGTTTCAATACAAGAAGTATATAGTAATACCAAAACAGTCATGAATGGAGTCCCACAGGGAACCGTACTGGGACCATTACTATTTACGGTATACATCAATGACCTACTGAGCTTGAACAGTTTGGGGAAAATAACAAGCTTCGCTGATGACACGGTTATATTATATAAAGGTAAAACATGGGATTTCTTACGGGCCGACATACAAAAAGACTTTTCCACAATAATAACATGATTTAACAATAACACCTTAACACTAAACTCGGACAAAACAAAATACGTAGCATTCAGTTCATACAAAGTCGGTTTACCACAATATAAATCCATATCGATAGAAATAAATCATGATGCTATAAGTCTGAAAGAAAGTGATAACGTCAAATACCTAGGTATCATTATAGATTGTCGTTTAAAAGGGGATAAACAAATAAACTTCATTGTAAGAAAAATCAGGGACATTATCTCAAAAATAAAATATCTAACAGACTTTCTAGAATTTCGCGACCTTAAAACAATATATTTTTCCCTAATTCAAAGCCATATAAATTACGCAATTTTAGCTTGGGGGGAGTTAATAAGAACTACTTACACTCATTAGATGTAATGCAGAAATGGTGCCTAAAAATAATTTTGAAAAGAAAATATACGTACTCGTCTGATTTATTGTATAAAGAAGCAAAAGTGCTGGATGTGCGTCAGTTGTTTGGTTTAGCCATGTGTACCGAAATATTTAAAAACAAAAAACTTCTAAATTTTTCCGAACATCAATATAACACCAGGACAAAAACTGCGTCTATTTCTAGAAACATAAAATGCACTAAAACAGTAGGTCAAAGATGTTATACAGGGTGTCCCAGAATTGAGTTCCCGGACGGGAACCTGTGATTACTGAGTTCATACTGGGCCTATTTAACCCAACTTACCTTAGTCCAAAAATGCATTCCTGAGGAAGTACATTCTCTTAAAGTGAGACAGAAAAAAAACGTTTTTTCCAATAACTTCCGTTGTATGGAAGATAAAATTTTCAAATTTGGGTGGGAGCTGTATCTCTATAAGTACTCTATGTAAACTTGATAACAACCAAATATCTTTTGTTTCTCAATTTTTTTTCATAATAATTAATATTTGACTGGTTGTAACTTTTTAATCACCCTGTAAAATTACGGAATACTTGAACATTTTTACACAGCATTGAAAGGGCTGCAAAAAAGGTACTCTTAAAAATTTTTGTAATATCAATCAAAATACAAGAAATTATCGTTTTTTCTTCTATTTGTATTTAACATTTATTTACAGTTCTAGAACAGAATTTTGTAATAGCAGAAAAGTACTGTTTATTTTTAAAACTACATTCATAACAAATGCTCCACGTGACGTCCACCTGTTTCAGTACACAAATCAATACCTTTAAAATTTTTTGTAATATCAACCAAAAATCAAGAATTGTCGTTTTTCTTTGTAGGTCATAAGTGCTCGTGAAACAGAAAACCTGTCGCGGTCTCATGACAAAACTTAATTAATTCGTAACGTCAAAAAATAGCACGTATAAGATTAATTTCGGTAATCTACCAGCAACGATGAAGCAACATTCACAAGACACGGAATATTTGCGATTTTTGTATTTGATTATTTAAAAACCACTGTATACTCTGTTCCAACTGACACTAGGGGACAACTTTGGCAACGTGTACAGAACGCGTGCGATGAATTTAGAGAAATTTTGCATATTTTCCAACGAATTCGCTCGTCATTGATGAAGAGAATTGATTTGTGTACCTACTGAAACAGGTGCATGTCATGTGGAGCATTTTTTATGAATGTAATTTTTTTTTAAGTAAACTGCTTTTCCATTATTACAAAATTTTATTCTAGAATTGTAAATAAATGTTAAATACAGATAGAGGAAAAAACAATAATTTCTTGTGTTTTGATTGATATTACAAAAATTTTTAAGAGTACTTTTTTTGCAGCCCTTTTAATGCTGTGTAAAAATGTTCAAGTAATACGTAATTTTACAGGGTGATTAAAAAATTACAGCCAGTCAAATATTAATTATTATGAAAAAAAATTGAGAAACAAAAGATATTTGGTTGTTATCAAGTTTACATAGAGTACTTATAGAGCTACAGCTCTCACCAAAATTTGAAAATTTTATCTTCCATACAACGGAAGTTATTGGAAAAAACTTTTTTTTCTGTCTCACTTTAAGAGGATGTACTTCCTCAGGGATGCATTTTTGAACTAAGGTAAGTTGGGTTAAATAGGCCCAATATGAACTCAGGAATCACAGGTTCCCGTCCGGGAACTCAATTCTGGAACACCCTGTATATACCTTTGCTCCAAAATGTACTGCGCATTACCGCAGGATATTAAAACGCTAAACAGTCTCCATTCGTTAAAAAAAAGAATTAAACAATGGATGTTTGATGCACCTAGAAATGTAGTACATGCGATAATAGACAAAACATATTAGTCGGAGAGCAGCCAATCTGTAGGAAGCATTTTAAAAGTAGTCTATACAACTCGCGAACACCCACCTAAAAAACAGATGATATTATGTAAAATGACCTTCTGGATTTGATTTTTGAGTTCGCCCATTAATTTGAGATTGCCAAATCGGCCAATTCGCAAATTTTTTGAAAAATTTTAAAATTATGTGTTAATTTTTGTTTTGCACATAACACATCATATATTTTTTATTTTAATTCCGATTTTGACCAATATTTTACACATTATCCCTCCAATATTCTTGGACAGGCTGACGGCAAAGAATATAGTGTAACTAATAATATAGTGCCTAAAAAAAATATAATTACCCTCTATTGTCGCGGTTTTTTAAAATTTGCGTTGAAAAATACCCGATCTAGGTAACTTTTTTATTTTTAAAGAGAGAGTTATAGTATAAACGAGAAAAATGTTCCATATACTTTAAACAAACTTTTTTATAAAGAGATTTTTTGGAAATTCGGCTCATGTAACGAGATGACGCTGTTGGAAGCGGCCGCGCAACTCGTCCGCATTAATTTAAAGCATAACTTCTGTTAACGTCGCCCATCTGTGGTGTCGTTTAAGCGATCAAGTGAGTCTACGGATTATTTAGTTTCTATTTGCAATTAAATGTTATGCAATTATGTAGATAATCTCGAAACATACACATTAAAAAATATATTTTCATTAATTATAACAGCAAGTGGGTACTAAAGATTACATTTTCCTTCGCATAAACAACTTATGTTACATTGCGCGTTTGCTTTGCTACACTTGCAGCTTGTAGTACAGTTATATAATTTACATTTACAAAATGGAGTTAACTTAATAAAATTGGGTTTTGGGCTTTTTGAAATCATCTTTGGAAATAAGATTTCCTCCTTTAGGTACCATCCAAAATCTAAAACATTTGGAATTCTGGGCTTAATTTGGTAGGCTGTCTTGTAAATAGCACATTGCAGAAATACCCTTTTTACTTGTATTCTCTGGACTAGGATTTACAATATCTGATTTTCTTTTATAAGCAGTTCGGGTATACGATCTTCTACATTGTGCATGGTAAACTGGATTTAGTGATAAAAATAAATTTTTCTGTTCTAAATATTGTTTTAGAGCCACAGAAATGTCATCGGATTTTGCATTTGATCGGTACATTTCTAAAGCCGTAAATATCGCTCGCAGACAAAAAATTTTCATACCATTGTGTTAGTGAACGAATTCTGAACAACTTTCAAAATGTCTGTCTGTCTGTCTGTCCGTCCGTCACGTTTCTTGTAAGCACGATAACTGAAGAAAGAAAATTCCGATTGTACTGAAATTTGGACAGTAAATTAGTGTTAGCTAGAAGAAGAACCCTATTAGAACAAAATCGATCGATAAATAAAAATGTTATTACTTAATGATTTAAATTTGATAAATTAACTCCTATATAAAAAAGTCTATTTGACAGTCACATTTTGTCACTTTGATAGCGATAAAAAAGGTGCATCGTTTCTTATCACGATAAAAATGCCTGTTCCTCAAAAGCAGAGTATATCTAGTAGTCGCACGTCATTTTAAAATCTGTAGTGTCGGCTATAATTTTTAAGTATTGTGGAAATTATACTGTACGATATGAGTCGTTTTGAGAAAATTATAATTATTTTTAATTGTTATTCGTTCACATATTCTGTCGTTAATTTATCTTGCCAAAAATCACTCGAGCTTTTCTTTTATGGATAAATTTCTTTTTAACTCAATATTTTGCTCGAAAAACTGACATTTGACAAAATCGCTCGATCTTCGGTCTCGCGATTTTTTCATGTCAGTTTTTCTCATAAAATCACTGATTGGCAAAATTATTTCGTTACAAAGAGAAATTTATCCGATAAAAAAAAACTCTTGTGATTTTACTGTTGAAAAATTTTTTTTTTAATTTTTATGTTTTTGTAATTGAATAGAAATCTGGTGAAATATTTCATTTTACTATTTCTAATTATTTATATATTTTACAAATATACATTTCATAATGTAATATACAACCGTGAAAATATGTCTTATAATGTAAAAATTTACATTCTTCTACGTGTAAGGTGGTGGTGTAGTTCTTTTGACTCGTAATCGAAACCCAAATGGGGTTTGGTATAGTTTTTTTACCAAGTCATTTACCAACTAAGATCGTACTATAAAATTAAAAATGTCTAAAAGTAACATTATTTACAAAAAACTGCGAAAAGTATCCTATTGAATGTATAACAATTATATAAAAATCCAGTTAACAGGCGAAGAGTACGTTTTTAGCTTGTTTCCTTTGATTTCCTATCCGAGTAATTATAATTTATTATGCGAAACTATGTGTTTATAACGCACTAAATATAAGGACTGAGACAAAATGCACTTTCAACTTAACGTAAATGGATACTGGAAAATAATAATCACCCGGCACGTGTCTGCGTTTAGCTCTAGATGCGATTGCGGCCGATTCATAGTAACGCGCATTCGTTCGGACGCTGAACCAATCAAGGAATATTTCGATAAGGGAGCAAAATTTCAAAAAAAACTTCTTATAAAAGATTTTATTTAGTTCATTCGGAACATTTTCTTCGGTTATAGTAGGCACCTAACTTTAAAAATAAAAAAGATACCTCGATCGGACATTTTACTCTGCAAATTTTAAAGATTTTGCGTCAAAGAAAAGTTGTTATTTTTTTTTTGCCAACTAATTATTTTTTAGGTAAAGTTTTTTACTTTCAACATATCAAAGAATAGTTAGAGAGTATTATGTAAAAAAATTTAAAAATTCTGAAGTAAAATAAAAATTATATGACGTGTTATATGAAAAACAAAAAATAACACATAATTTTTATTTTTTTTAGAAAATTGCCAATTTGGTCATTTTGGCAATCTCAAATCAATGGGCGAATTCAAAAATCAAGTTTAGCGGGTTATTTTACATCAGATTACCTATTTTTTAGGTGGGTGTTCGCGAGTTGTATAGAGGGTGTCGAATTCAGAGGGTCTGGTCTTCCACTATATTATTATGCCTAGTCTTAATCAGTAACGGTGTTAGCCCTTGCTGTGATATATTCTGAGAAAGGCAAACATAATTTTATGTTCCAGATTGTACCACCGTTGATTTGTTTGCGTAGTTAAGAAACTAAGTATATTTATATGAGTGAAAAAACGAATTTATTTTACCTTATATAATCGATATGTTAAAATAAAAAAAAATACTTATAGATAATATTTAAAGAAAATGTAAAGAAAAAATATTATTATTATTATTAAAATGTCATAGGCTATTGTTCTCTTTATTTATGAATAAACGTTATTATTATTATTATTATTATTATTAATAATTGTGCCAAAAATGATGAATTCGGTTAGTGAAGATGAACTAATATGTACACCACCCGAATGAAGGCAAGTAGCTAATGATACAATACATATTGTATTACCCGAAACAAACTGAGTAATTTAAACAAAATTTTCTCAATTTAATATTTATTGTTATAATAGTAGATAAAGTATAGTATTCAACTTGCGGTAACGGCAATAACTCACTTGGTGAATTACATCTGCGTGAGTTATTACCTACATTACCGCTCGTTGAATAATATACTATTTTGTATTTGGTCCCTAAAATAACTACTTTACGGACTCATTTGAATCCGTAAAATGAGTCTTTTCCGGACTCAATCCCAAAAAGTTGCCATGGCATCTTTTAAGGATCATTTAGGAAAATAAGGCAAAATGGTTCATACAACAATTAAACAACTTTATTTAATCTAATAGGTTCAACAATATGACTTAATTATTAGGTTTGTAAGTGAAATTAACAATAATTAAATGATTATGGCCCAAAATGAAAATTAAATGAACAATTTTGAGCACCTTCAAAACTGTTACCCCCAAAACGAAATATCTGAATCCGAAGGTATCTTGTTAATTTCTTTTGATGTTGTGGTAATACTAGTCAACCATCCTAGGATGGCAAGTAGCCGCGCAGAGAGAGAAGAAATATCGCCACTGTTGGACAGAGATAAACAAGCTTCTTAAGCTGGCTAGCTAGCTAGCTAGTTAACTTAAGAGGCTTAAAAATCTTGTTTGTATCTGTTCAACAGTGACGATATTTCTTCTCTCTCTGCGTGGCTACCTGCCATCCTAAAATGGTTGACTAGTAGCTTCGGTAGTAACCGATATTATGTTACTCGATGGTTCGATTTTCTTCTACCCCATTAACATTCTGCACACTTTTTTCTTCTTCTCAATTGATTCTTCTATATATGACCTTGCCACTGAAGACGACCTGGAATTAGTTATTATTTAGAATAAAAAGACAATAATATTGTGAAAAAATTTGTTTCCATCCTCCTAGCCGTTTCAACGAGATTAAATCGACGTCAGCATCTGCCACAAGAGACGCAGAACTTCGCCGAAAGCAATGACCTGTCTGTATACTCTGTTCGGTAGTTTAATAAATTCAGCAACGATAGAGGGCTTTTTCCTAAAAGATGGATTCCTACACGTTGTACCATATATTTTCCCTTACGATAGGAAATAAAAAAATAATCGTGTTTAACATTCGCTGGTTGTAGTCGAATATATTTCTGGTACAGTTCCATGGGATTAACAGCTTCACCTTCGGCTACCATAAGAAACACTCTCTTAATGTTGGTCTTCGTATCGGGAATTGTTATAAGAAGACATCGTGCGTCTTTTTGGACAATATCTTGTAATTTTAGTGAATGTATCTCTTCGCGCCTGCATGCACTACACACGCCAATGAGAAAAGAAGTCTGCGAAATTAAATATGAAATTGATGCATGTCATTAAAGTATGATTTTAAACTTACTTTGATTAATAAATACTTCTCATCGTCTGCATTTATCAAAAATATATTAATTTCTTGGCGCGTCAAAACTTTTTACTTTGTGGGCTCGTAGCCTACAGACAAAACAGCTTTTATATCGAATATTTTGACCAGAGAGTAGATCGTTTTACTTCTTGCGACTGTAATAGGAAAATACGAAAATAGTCACAGTAATAATTTACATATGTTATTAATATTGAATGCAAAGAATAGCGGCACTTACCTTTTTATGTAAATAGTTCAACATTGCATTTTCGTATACAATTACAATGTTGTTCATTTCTTTCCATCGAGTGAATGCTTCATATTCCTTTCCATAAATTTGACGAGATTTCACTGGAAGTAAATCTAACACAATTTCCTTCGCTGTTTCAGATATAATTTGTGGATTATGCATTTTATACCGTATAAAAAGAACGCTTCAAAATTTTTTTGTTTACATTAAACAAATCTGGTTACTAAGGTCGCATGCACAGAAGACAGGAACTATACAGAAACGAAAGCTTGCCGCGGAACCTTTGATATCGGGTGTCTGACTTATGTGACCTCGAAATGACAGTGATATGCCTTACTACACTCAGAGAAATGATGTGCACAAAAAAATACATCAATATTTCTGTTCAATACACTGTACACTGGGAAAACTGTCTTGTTTTATATTTAGTAGATAGGTACATGAATAGGAATACGTATATACGGTATTAATGAATAATGAAGTTGGGGGCCCAAGTCATAGTGTATTGCAGAATGTTCAAAAAAGAAGTACACTTTTATATTTATATCCCGTATTTCAATCATAATAATGCGCTTTTAAGCCAATGCACTTTTTTTCGTACTGCTACCAGAATATGAAAATGCTATCATGGAAAGTATAATGTATAGATATACAATGAAAGGGACATATATTATGTATATAACTATATTGGCTATATTGTTGAATAGAATATTACAAATCAAATAGTACAGTGAAAAAAATATTTACGTAAAATAACAATATACGTGAAAAGGGCATGTGCACAGCTAACCTCAAAAATATATATTTCTTAACATTTATGAGTATTTCGTAGCTGTTGTTAAAATTTAGCTTTATTTCCATACTTTCAACTAAAATCTAATTCAGTGTAATGTTTTTGAAGTTCTAAATACTTGATCCTAATAAAATAGGACTCTTTTTGTAGGTTGGAAATCTAACCTGTAATTAGCAGTCTATTTTTATCAACCAATATTATTGAAAAATTATTAGCCTGAATTTTTAAATATTTGCTTGGAGCCAGTACTACTCCAAGCTGAAATGAGTATACAAACATTAAAAATGAGAATAAACCTGAAAAACTTAAAATTTGAGTTTATGTTAGTTATATGATGCACATTATTGTATATGCCCAATTATTGATTTTTTTTAATTGATACAATGAAAAGTTCTTTAGTAAGGTACGAGTTGAGAGTCATTACTTAATTACCTTATTCATGGTCACAATTCTGTTCATTGGAAACTGATGAACATATTCTGTAACTTATTGCATTTCTGATAAGAAAATATTTCCGTTCATATTACTTCTTTTCAACTGCTAATTGTTTAGTATATCTAACATTACTTTCTAGTTGTTTCAGTAATATAAATTTGTACATACCTTTCAGGATCTTTGGGAAATAGAAAGAAGCTTATTTGTTTCACCTTCGAAGGGCATGGATGATAAGCACAACCCCTATACCATTTAGAACTCATTATAAACAAAAATCAAATAAATAAATAAACTTAGAATAAGAAATTGTTGAAAACTGGAAGAAAAAAGCACGAAAATAACCAACCACCGTGTAAGAGTTTCAAAGACTGTCAATCACACAACAACAAAAATTATCATATGGCTTTTGACAAATATATGCCTTATCGTCATGGCGACTATGAACAAATTTGGTCCCGTCAGAAAGGCTTGCTTGCGCTTCTGTATAGTTCCTGTCTTCTGTGGTCGCATGATAATTAAAATTCGAAGCTCACTATTTTCGAGAAATATTTGCTCTGATTAAATATATTTCAGGGATCTTTAATAAAAAAATGTTGTTTGTAACACGTAACTAAAATCAGTTTTTTAGTACTTATTACAAAAATAACTGATTCAGAACCGTAGTCAAATTTTTCCTTGTTGTCATCTCCATATAGCCTAAATAAATAATTAGAAAATAATTGGCTAATGCAATGCAATTTAACACGACCAATGTATGCATCATATAACGATAACAAATTTTCATATTCAGTTAAATTATTAACGGGCTGTGTATAAGATGGGTCACAAAAAATACATCTTCATAATATTAAAAAATAAACAAATTAACAAATAAACAATTGCCGTCACCTAAAATAGGAATAACATGTCGTTCCTTGATGAAAACTTTGACTGATTTACTCGGATTTCTTCGGCCAACTGCTGCCTCTACATGTGTAGTTTGATGTAGTAGGAGCTATCAGTACATTATAGTTCGAACGCTGAGATTAATTAATTTATTTCAACTTCTATTTGGTTTTTAGAGTAGTACGTACCATTTATTTTCATTAAAATTTCATTGTCATATTTGCGATTAAAAGTTTTAAATATCAACATCTGGTTAGTTACAGTTCACATATTAATAGAAGTTGAACAAAAATTCTGAAAATTAATCTCTGAATTTGACTAAATAATTTTTGACTCTTTCATTTTACTTCCACATCCAGTGAAAGTATAGTAACGATAAAAAAATTTTTGAAAATTTTTATTTTTCAAATAGGTTTAGAATAGAAAATATTATTTAGGTATTATGCAAATCACACTTACACACTTTTTTATTTATTATAAAATACTTTCTGTATATTGTTGCCCTAATCTGGGCACGCTAATATACTAAAATAATTGAAAATACTTAAATCATTTATTCAAATTTAGTCATTCACACTTTTTTATTTAATATGAAATTATCTACTTTCTGTATATTGGTACCTTAATCGGATCACGCTAATATACTACTCAGGAAAACACTTTAAAACACTCATTATTGGAAAATCAATCAAAACAACTACTCTTCTAGCTAATACTGACGAAGTATTGAATTACATGATAGGATTCCTAGCATTTTAAGGCAAAAAAAAATATATTGAATATACTTAAATTATTTAATTAAATTCAGTCAATCACAACAATTATTGAACCGTGCATTCTATTTCAACTCTAGAAAAGTTGTACCAGTTTTTTCGAACTCGTTAGTTGTCATGAGTAGAGTATAGAAACATTCATTCATTATTTACAAGCCTATTCTTGATTTATTTTTACAATTATTTATTTGCTTTTATCATGATTAGAAAATATTTAGGTATTATGCAAATCACAACTTACAGACTTTTTTATTTATTATGAAACTACCTACTTTCTGTATATTGTTGCTCTAATCTGGGCACGCTAATATACTAGTTAAGTAAATACTTTAAAACACTCATTATTATTATAATTATTATTTTGCTTTAAAATACTAAGAATTCTATCATGTAATTCAATACTTCGTTAGTATTAGCTAGAAGAGTAGTTGTCTTGGTTGATTCTCCAATAATTAGCGTTTTAAAGTATTTACCTAACTAGTATATTAGCGTGCCCAGATTAGGGCAACAATATACAGAAAGTAGGTATTTTCATAATTAATAAAAAAGTGTGTAAGTTGTGATTTGCATAATACCTAAATAATATTTTCTAATCATGATAAAAGCAAATAAATAAAAAATAATAATTAATTGTAGGTTTAGAATGTCATGAAACGTAGAGATTTTAAATTTGAGCGAAAAAAAATTTCTGTCTGTCTGTCGGTGTGTAACTTTCTTTGTGCGCACGTTTACTCTAGAACCGTTTAAGATGTTGACTTGAAATTTGGTACACGTTTGTACTTTAACGGAATCTGGAACTAGATTACACATATTTTCATTTTATTCCGTCGAAGGGTTGGGGGGTAAATTGGGGTAAATGGGGGATAAATAGATAAATCATGCAGGTAGGAGTCCATAAAATTGGTATTTAGTGTATACAAGAGAAGCTAAGGTTTCAAAAAGTTATTAGCCACCCCCATTACCACCACCTCATTATTAAAGGGGATGAAAAAAAAATGTGATTTAGTGTGTGTACAAGAACCAAAAGCCTCAAAATATTTTGTTACTTCATCCTCCCCCACTACCACCATCACCACCCCCACCCCACTACCGTGTGGGATATCGCTTTATGGGTTTTTGGAGTAAACGATTTTAAATATTATATTATTAAAGCTCTATAAAGAATTATTTCCACATACAAAATTTTTTCGTTATGAGAGACTTGGGTAGAAAATCTGGATGTGGAAGTAGTGATTCCTTCGGCAGCGGTTTTTCCTTAAAGTTAATAATATAAGTGTAAAAATTATTGAATGTCTGAAGTTATAAAAACTATTTAGATTGGACAAGCTGTCTCTCAAAAGTTGTCCATTTTCGCTCATTGAGATCCGAGTTGAGATCTTTCATCAGCAATATAAATACTACAATACTTATACCAAAATTTCAAAAAGTTTCACAAAAAGCCAAATATCACTTAAAGTGTGCGGAATTTTTGTTTAGGCCACTCTGTATCTGCATTTGTAATATATTATTTTCATAGATATAGCGTATCAGAAAGCAAACCGCGACTCGAAATGCTCCGTTGTAAAAAGCACATCTTCCACCGACCGACGTATATTCTACTTATAAAATTTGGCTGCATATCTTATTAAGATCACCACATTTTTCATTCAGTCCGTCGGAAGTTGCAAGATCGATTTCTAGATGCAGAAAAAAATATGAAAAATAGGGTACACATTTTGTGGGTTGTTCGATACAGATAATGTAAAATTCTGGATGTCTAATAAATTTTTTGCGATGGAAATTTCCTTCATTTTTGCCGAAGAAGGGTGATATTAAACTCTCCTAACCGCGATTCAGGGAGCATATTGGCAAATTTTTCATATTTGAAAGTAAAGTTGCGGCTCAGTGGAGTGAGAGATGGATAATATTATAATGGTAACACATTTTATCAGTAAATGAAAAACAACTCTCTTATTACTAACATTATGTGACATGATATTAGCCGAAGAGCGAGGCCCCTGAATTCGAACATGCAAAAACAGACAGTTGATTCTTGTGTATAACAAAACATATTTTTGAGGTCGCGATTTGATTTGGAATTGCGAAAATGGAGAAAATTGCACTTTTTCATATTTTCTACGAAAAATACTATTTTCACGTTTTTTATGTTTCCATTCCTCTGTATCCAGAGCCGTAACGAGCCAACTTTTTTGGGGGGGTTATTTTTCAAATTTGCCAACCTCATAAACTTAAGAAGCCAACTCTGTAAATAAATAAATTAATAATTCCTCCAAAAATTTTTTTTCCCACCAAAATAAAAATTGCCAACTTATGTCTAAAATTTCTTTCTTTTGCCAAGTCTGACAAAGTTGAGGGGCAACGTGCCCCCCACACGCCCTATAATGGGGTGGGGGTGGTAATGGGGATGGCTAATGCCAATAATTTCTTTGAGACCTTAGCTTCTCTTGTATATACTAAATTCCAATTTTACCTCTTACCTGCTTGATTTACGCATTTACCCCCAACCCTTCGACGGAACAAGATGAAAATATAATCCAGTTCCAGATCTCGTTAAAGTACATATGTGTACCAAATTTCAAGTCAATATTTTAAACGGTTCCAGAGTAAACGTGCGCACAAAAAAAGTTAGACAGACCGACAGACCGACAGACCGACAGACCGACAGACCGACAGACAGACAGACAGAATTTTTTTTTTTCACTCAAACTTAAAATCTCGACGTTTCATGGCATTTTAAGCCTATTTGAACAATAAAAATTTTTAAACATTTTTTTGTCGTTACTATACCTCCACTGGATGTGGAAGTAAAATCAAGTCGATTGTTTTTCGTTAAACGGTTTAAATATTTTTGCGTTGTCTGTCTACATGTTTCGATACCAGATGAGTTAATATTGAATTATTATTTATAGTTTATAAAAATAATAAAATATTTCTACTTCTTAGAGTGCGTTTTACTTTGAGCTGACATAACCTCTTATATTTTGGTTGTACTTAGACAACTTGTTTATTTAAATGTATTATTCATGGACCATTAAAATTAAAAAAACCGCTCCCCAAGGAATCACTACTTCCACATCCAGATTTTCTATCCAAGTCACTCACAACGAAAAAATTTTGTTTGTGGAAATAATTGTTTATGGAACTTTAATAATATAATATTTGAAATCCTCTACTCCAAGAACCCATAAAACGATACCACGTAGTGGGGTGGGGGGGTGGTGATAGGGAAGTAAAAAAATATTTTGAGGTTTCTTGTACACATACTAAATCACAATTTTTTTCGTCCCCTTTAATGGGGGGTAGCTAATGCTAAATTTTTTTTTTGAGACCTTATCTTCTCTTGTATATACTAAATACCAATTTTATGGACTCTTACCTGCTTGATTTATCTATTTACCCCAAATTTACCCCCCAAATCTTCGACGGAATAAGATGAAAATATGATTTAGTTCCAGATCTCGTTAAAGTACATATGTGTACCAAATTTCAAGTCAATATCTTTAACGGTTCCAGAGTAAACGTGCGCACAAAATAAGTTACCGACAGACAGGCCGACAGACAGACCGACAGACAGAGACAAATTTTTTTTCGCGCAAACTTAAAATCTCAACGTTTCATGACATTCTAAGCCTATTTGAACAATAAAAATTTTTAAATATTTTTTTGTCGTTACTATACTTCACTGGATGTGGAAGTAAAATATGTTAATAATCAAGAAATGCTAGTAGGAATTATTCTGAAATTGATTTTAAATGTAAATTCTATAACCTTAAAAGGCTCTTCTGTCAGTTCAATGACCCAATAAAACCAATTATTTGGGATAGGCCCTTACTCACTGTTTGTATTATTTCTACATTTTACAATTTTTAAGCTTCCAAAAGCATCCAGCTGTCTATTATTTATTATTCGACTGCGTAAAACTTCAGTGTTATGGATTCAGAGATATCTCAGTTTCCTGAATTCAGCCCTTTCTTAAGGATCGCACTCAAATGATAAAAATCTGCACGGAAATATTCTATTAAAGTTAAGTTTCTGAGTTCCACAAGGGTCTGTTCTTGGCCCAGTTCTCTTTTTGCTATAAATAGATGACTTGGCAACTATCATTATATCGGGGAGTTTTACGGTTTTTGCCAATGACACCGCCATTTTGCGGCATAATAAAAATTATGGGATATTACGTATGAAATTTGTTTCGATATCTCATTAGCAAAAAAAAAATTCTTACATTTAATATTACTAAAACTAACGTAATAGCCTTCGGCTACAACTTTAAAAACTTTCTTGGAAATCACATTTTGGAAAATATAACTAATACTTTCTTGGATGGTATATTGACAACAAATTAAAAGTTTATACAGGAACTTAAATAATAAATTAGTATTGGGATGTTATCCTTTTCGCATCATTTCTGTCGAATTGGGATACTCTACGGTAAAGATAGCTTACTTGTCCCTAACAGAGTCACACCTAAGATGTGCATTGTGCACTTAACAATTTATTATTGAAGGGTGGACTCATTTTGCAAAAACTATAGAGGCAGTTGAGAACCCCGACTGTAGATTCTGCGAGGACGAGAGTGGCGTATCCCAAATAGTTGGCCTAGCCCAAATAGTTGGCATTATTGGTTGTTAGTTGATCATGGTTCATCGAACTGAGAGAATGACAGAAAAAGCCTTTTAAGGTTATAGAATTTACATTTAAAATCAATTTCAGGATAATTCCTACTAGCATTTCTTGATTATTAGCATATTTTTACTTCCACATCCAGTGGAAATATAGTAACGACAAAAAAAAATTAAAATTTGTATTGTTCAAATAGGCTTAGAATGTCATGAAACGTTGACATTTTAAGTTTGAGCGAAAAAAATTTTTTTCTGTGTGTCGATCTGTCTGTAACTTTCTTTTGGGCGCACGATGATTACTCTGGTACAGTTTAAGATATTGACTTGAAATTTGGTACGCGTATGTATTTTAACGTGATCTGGAACTAGATTATATTTTTATCTTATTTCATTGAAGGGTGAAGGGTTGGGGGGTATATTGGGGTAAATGGGGGTAAATAGAGGTAAATGGTAAATGGGGGTAAATCGATAAATCAAGCAGGTAAGAGTCCATAAAATTGGTATTTAGTATATACAAGAGAATTATAGCTTCTCTTGTCCCAAAAAATTCTTTGGCATTAGCTCCACCATTATTAAAGGGGGTGAAAAAAAATTGTGATTTCGTGTGTGTACAAGGAACCAAAAACCACAAAATATTTTTTTAATTCATACGTCCCACTACCGATGTAGATTATTGGGTTTTTGAGATAGGCGATTTCAAATATTTTATTATTAAAGTTCCATAAACGATTATTTCAACATACAAAATTTTTTCGTTGTGAGAGATTTGGATGAAAAATCTGGATGTGGAATCTTAATTTTAATGGTCCATGAATATACGACGTAAAAAATGCAGATCTCAATGAATAGCACAATTAAAAAAACAAGTTGTCTAAATACAACCAAAATATAAGAGATTATGTCAGCTCAAGGTAAAACGCACTCTAAAGTGTAGAAATATTTTATTATTTTGATCAAATATAAATAATAATCCAATATTAACTCATCTGGTACCGAAACGTATAGACAGACAACACAGAAATATTTAAACTGTTTAACGAAAAACAATCGACTTGATTTTTAATTTCGCAGCAAAATATATGTTTTTTAATTTCACTTTACTTTTTATTACAATGTAATAATTATCTGTAGGTTTTAATAGCATCATATAATATTGTTTATTAGATAATATTAAATTTTAATATGGCTTGAGTTTCAGCTGTAAAATTAAAATCTAGACAGCTTTGCACTTTATTAATTTCACTGGTATCTGCGATGTGCCTAACAGATTGAACAAAATGCCATAAACCTTTCAAATAAATAGTAAAGATTGAGACTTAAGCAGTAGTTAGTGTTATATTTGGTTTATTAACTTTGATAGAGAAGATGTAAATGAACCCTTTCATCGGTTAAACCTTTTTTAAAAAGTGATGTAGATCCACATTGTATATGCTTGTGCCAAATTAGCACCGAAAATTAATGAGTGGTGATTATACCTAGAGTACCCGTGAATTTTCTTTGGAAATAAAGTTTGTAGGGGAGGGCGGAATGTATTCATTTCGGAGTAGATTGCATATATATATAATTAAAATTAAACTTCCTACAGGTAATCCGATTAATTTTTCAGTTCTATTTCACAACCTCCTCCTTATGATTACATAAGCACATGTAGATGTTTAAAGAAATGTGATTTATTTTAACATTATATAATTATAATAAATAAAACTTTAACAATAATTTCTATTATAAATAGAAATAATACAATATAAACTTCTACTCTATATTATTTAATCATAGCAATGAGTCTATTCAAAAACTCATCCGTCATTATATAATCCTATTAGCTTAGTGACTTAAATGTTTGATACTTCCACTTTTGAGTAATAGCAAATCCTTTTAAACATGAACAGAACTAGTCAAAATAAGTAGATTTTCGAACAGACCCACCTTGAGAAATCATGCCTGCTCCCCCTACCTGTATCTGCCGATATATATTTTTTTTCTCAAAAACGGTAGGAGCGAGAGTAATGATTGGTGCCATTTGATAGAGTATAAAATTTTGCATAAGACCCTTCTTTTGCTTTTTGCTATTTTCTTTTTTTTTAAGGCCCCACAGCAAAAAAAAACTGAGATAAGCCTTCCAACAACGACACATGTTTGGCTATATCTCTAAGACGACCCAATAAATCAAAATTTTACAAGATATAAAAGTAAAGACCATTATTTTTCTATCGATTGATGTTATTTGTTTAAATAAGACCGTCAGTGGCGTACAAAGAGAAAGCTGCACATGTGCATAATGAATTTATTTAAAATAGTTTATTATTGTGGTGTGTGTCACAAAAAATAATTTCTATGCAGTTTTAATTGAATGGTTCAAAATAAAATACTAATTTATTGAAGAAATGGGAAAAAAATAATTTTATATTCCTTAAATTTGGTATAGAGGTATAAAATTGCATTCTAAATAACTTTTCTTTGTAGAATTTTTTCATATTTTGAAAAGTAAAGGTACTTTATTAGAGGTGATTTTTACAACTTTCCTTATAAATAACCCTGTAGAACACCAAATCAAGTCATTTTTGGTATACTTTAGTTTCACAACAAGCAGGACTCAATCCCCAAATACCATTCCAAAATTCCAAAATTTTTGGTCCATTACACCTCTTGTTACATCTATCCTGGGACACACTGTATAGACAGATACAGGTAGCCCCTTTGAGGGGGGACAGGGGGGCAGGCATGATTTCTCGAGGTTGGTCTTTTCGAAAATCTACTTATTTTTACTAGTTCTGCTCATGGTTAAAAGGATTTTCTATTACTCAAAAGTGGAAGTATCGAGGCATTTTCGAGACGCAAGTCACTACACTATATATTAGAGCCCTTATATTTTTTCGATAATGTTTTCTATTGGCTTCACAAGTCAATTATAAAATGCATTGAACATGTTTAAGTTCTTGATCAGTCTGCAGCTTTCCACATGGTTTCTATTTTATACCATCCATGACAGCAGCTGACGTAGACCAATGCCTGGTGCTGTAGCTTAAAAATATTATACCAATGCCCCTTTCGTTAAAAACTTACTTAGCCCATCTACTTATAGTTTAAGCAATTGAGATTTGTGTTGTCTTTCTTATTTTGCATAATTGTCATTAATATACAGAATACACAAATGCACTAAATTAATTGACATATGTATGATGCGTGCGACATAAGTAAACCAAGTAATAACCCAAAAGGCGGTGAAGAGTGCGGAAGAATATATGTGGAAAAATTCACTTAAACACTGTGACTTGAGACGAAAACTACCTATGTTTATATAATGATGAGGAGGGGATTGTGAAATATGAATATTCTTATTTCTTCTGTCAGAATAGAGGCACCATGTCCAGCAATTGTTATGATTTATTTCATTAACATAAAGCTATTCGTTTTATGTTCATACACTTTCATTTTTGCATTTATTTCCTGTCCAACTGCACTTTAACCTTCAATGTGACATAACAATTAAGTTGCAAAATTAACAATTTAATCAAGTACAAGCGTTAAGCGTTAAATAATTCATTGGCATCCTCCGTCGTGTCGTTTGATTGGTCACATTTTGAAAAATCGATTAATGTTGTTAGTCTATCTGTCAAAAATACGTTTTTTTGGTCCTACTAACTTGTTTTAATATATATACGAATCAGATGAAAAGGAAGAGGAAATTGTTGGCTTCGATATCCGATAGAGAGTAATAAAATTAAATCACATTGATATTTCTCGCTTGGTATTTATTGTAAATCTTTCCTGAAAATGTACGATAAGCTGTCGAATCAAACGTTGACCATTTCAGAAGATGCATCAAAAGATTACGCCGTATATTTATCGGCAGCGCTAGAACTGCATGCATCCCTTTGTACTTTTAAGGATATTTTTAGATATACGGTGCTGTTTTCTCGATATAACGACTTCTCGCGTAAACATAAAAATTCCTTATGATGAATGATGCTATTTTAATAACAGATAGTCTGCCAGTCGCCTCTACTAATTTATGACAGACACTTAATCAAAAAAATCCTTCTGGTAAAAATTGTGATTTATGTTCGGGACATTCTGATGATGAAATTTGTCGCGATTTGTTAATTTTAATTTCGTTCTATAGCAGTGTAGCTTACAGAAGAATTTCTTTATGATACGGGAGAGAGTTTTTTATACACGAGCGGTATCATTTGTACATCTCTTATTGCTTCGTAATACAACTCAAATAAAATCATTCATTTTATTCTTGTCGGCATACAGCGTGATTTATTCGGTCATTCCTGTAACGATTCGGTGTATTCCAGGGAAATAAAACAAAAATATGGCAAATCTGCGAGTTAAATGTTTGTATGGACCTTTATCTTATCATTTTAAATAATGAGTCCTCTATTATTTCTACGACAAAAACAGTTATGAAACATGTAGCTTAAGAAATTATCTAAAAAACAGTTTATCTTGGTTTCTTCTTTTACTTCCACATCCAGTGGAAGTATAGTAACGACAAAAAAATTTTTAAAAATTTTTATTGTTCAAATAGGCTTAGAATGTCATGAAACGTCGAGATTTCAAGTTTGAGCGAAAAAAATCTCTGTCTGTCTGTCGGTCTGTCTGTCGGTCTGTCTGTCGGTCTGTAACTTTTTTTGTGCGCACGTTTACTCTGGAACCATTTGAGATATTGACTTGAAATTTGGTACACATATGTACTTTAACGAGATCTAGAACTAGATTATATTTTCATCCTGTTCCGTCGAAGGGTTGGGGGGTAAATTGGGGTAAATTTGGAATAAATAGATAAATCAAGCAGGTAAGAGTTCATAAAATTGATATTTAGTATAGACAAGAGAAGCTAAGGTCTCAAAAAAAAATTTGGTATTAGCCACCCCCATTACCACCCCCACCCCATTATTAAAGGGGATGAAAAAAAATGTGATTTAGTGTATGTACAAGAACCAGAAACCTCAAAATATTTTTTTACTTTATCTACCCCCCACTCCCACCCCCTGTCACTGTTGTAGAACTCTCCAAAATCGTCCTAAGTTGAAGACATAATCAAAATTCGACTTAGGCAAAAATTTCATTTGAAGACATTTTTGGTGGTCTGCAGAGGCGCAGATCAGTCCACAAGGGCCGTTTTGGGTTCTATAAGGCGTTGGAAATGACCAGGTGAAAATTCGAAGAAACACCGAATTTTCACTTAGGAAAAATGTTTTTGGTTCAGAATATGAGAGTAGAAGTATATAATGACAAAGATTTATGAATAATATACTTTTTCAAAGGTACCATAAATTGGACTTTGAAAAATAATATTTTTGGAAGGGCGTCAAAATTTGGCCCAGGAATCGATTTATCGAAAGTAAGCCAAAATTTCACTTGCAGACTAATTTTTCAAAACTGCGTTGAAATTTCGCTTGAAAATCGATTTTTCAAAAGTACGCCAAAATTTCACCCGCAGATTAACTTTTCAAAAGTACCTTGAAATTTGGCTTGAAAATCGATTTTTCAAAAGTACGCCAAAATTTCACCCGCGGATTAACTTTTCAAAAATACCTTGAAATTTGGCTTGAAAATCGATTTTTCAAAAGTACGCCAAAATTTCACCCACAGATTAGTTTTTCAAAAGTACCTTGAAATTTGGCTCGAAAATCGATTTTTCAAAAGTACGCTAAAATTGGTCTTAAAATGGATTTTTCAAAAGTACCACAAAGTCAGTTTAAAAAGTACCACGAAAATATAATTTAAATTATTTTTTATTTTTTTTTCCTCAACCAGAGACATTGACCTTTGAGGTACGGTCATTGAAAGCCCAATTCTAAAGTATGAGCATAAAATTTTAACGATGCACTGCATCCAAAAGGCAAAATAGAAGATTTTGTCAAAGCCGGCGTAGTGCCGATAAGCAAAAATTGATAAAAATCAATGCACATGTACAAGGCCGGTTTCTCGCATAGAAAGAGTTTGGATTGACCCAGCGGCTCGCAATTTGGTCGACGCGTTGAGTGGTCCAGACAAAGCGATGGTAGAAAAGCCAATAACGGGGCTTTTCAAATGACAAAGTTATAGAGGAAAACGCCTTGTGCATAAAAATCCAAAAATTCAATTTTGCCTAAAAGTCGCTCGAAGGTGAGACGCTGCCAAATCGATAATATTGAACGACTGTGATAAGGGTTAGTAAGTCGTGGACTGATCGAACGCCACTCAACTTATGCAGTAATAAGTCCTCTGAATGTGTTTGAGTACGTGAATCTCCACGATACAAGAACTTTAAAGCTAAGTAGTCTCTAGCGAAACTAAATTCATTTAGTAAAACTTTTTAAAGTTAATTTCAGTCAGCCTTAATTATTCATTTACCCAGAGTCTGAAATGATTCTAAAAGCTTGCATTTTGATTCTGAGAAGGTATGTATGAATCTTTTCTACCTAATCGATCGTTAGCGTGAGCGCTCTCGCTTGTATGGTCTGAAAGTCACTACCTTGATTGGGGAAGGCACGATTCTTATCTTGAGAATTTTGTATAACCAATTCTGTTAAATAAACGGATTCTTTGAACTATTGTTTCTTAATTGATCTTGAGGCCTGTTGACGGTCTATAATCCCTGGAACTTTCGTATAGAAAACCGGATGTGTCGAGTTAATTCGCATTAACGTTCGACCTTCTGGTTGCTTTATGGAGGTTTGATAGGGATTTTTTTATGCGTTTTTTTGAGAAATATATTCCGTTATTAATAGACCAAAACGTGATTTCCGCGTACCAAAACTAATCCCTCCGCAGAGAAATTCTTCGGTTGGGATTTTTTTATGCAAAAATTCAGGAAATTAAGAGGTGCCTAGACCCCCAACGAGGGAATGCGGGTCCAGAGAGAGCGTAGTTTCCGATCTGTGGTAGTGCAGCCTTGGTCCATTACTCGGCTACGGAAGTGCATCTTATCTCGAACCCGCCTGGGAGGTAGAAGAACGGGGTAATACGCGACTGGCGCCCCCTGAGAAATCAATTGGTGTCGCGTCATTTTGACGCCCGGTAGTGCGTTCTTCTACATCACCACCCCCACCCCACTACCGATGTGGGGTATCGTTTTATGGGTTTTTGGGGTAGAGGATTTCAAATATTATATTATTAAAGTTCCATAAACAATTATTTCCAGATACAAAATTTTTTCGTTGTGTGACTTGGATAGAAAATCCGGATGTGGAAGTAGTGATTCCTTGGGCAGCGGTTTTTCGTAACGCTTTCATGTACTACGGTTTACAAAGTTTCAGCCTTCATATTTCTGAGGAGTCATAGTCTCCTTTTTACACCACTTCGAAGGTAGTAAGTACGTTTTTTAAACTTTGTGTCCCCAATAGGAATAATGTTTCTTTGTAAGAAATAAAAAAAAATAGTTTCTTCTTCTCGGTTTGCTTAATGTCCATTATTTTAACGCCAACCTCTTCAATTTTCATGGCAAGTATAAGGATATTCATATATAAATACATAACACATGTAATAATAAGCAACAAGTGAATACAAATAAATACATAATTCTAATTTGGAACATTTGTATATCAAAATTTTCTAATCTTGATAAGATCCCAAACAGCACAAATACGTTCTATGGACGTCCATAAGTTATCCACAATGGATATAGTGGACATCCAGTGGACATCCGCATTTGGTCTGAAACACATACAATGGACGTCCAGTGGACCATACGTTTGTCCCAAATTGGGACGTCCATATATAACACATTTTGTGTCCGGTTGTGGACATTAGGGTGGGCTGAAAAACAAAAATTTGAATTTGCAAATGATATAGTTTATAATTTGTTGCCATATAACTAATTCGGCAAAATTTTTAGCAAAATCGTTTAATATTTAGCCGCACCCCCATGGCCTTCAAAATGAAGGAAAAGGCCGATTTTTCGATTTTTAATATTTTTCAGATTGACGTTTGAAATTTTTTTACTATTAATGTCTAAACGTGTGTGGCAAGAGTTTTCCAAATAAAATGTTTTTCAGTTCCAGTACAATTATGTGCATTTTCATCAAATTTTACTTTTTAGTGACAAATTTCTAATTAAAATATTCTATTCGGAAAACTCTTGCCATACACGTTTAGACATTAATAGAGTCATAAAAAAATTTCAAATATCAATTTGAAAAATGTTAAAAATCGAAAAATCGGCCTTTTTCTTCATTTTCAAGGCCACGGGGGCGCGGCTGACTATTAACCGATTTTGCTAAAAATTTAGCCGAATTAGGTTCAGATACATAACAACAAATTATAAACTACATCATTTGCAACTTCAAATTTTTAAGTTTTTTGGCCCACCCTAATGGACATCCACATCCATTCAAAATAGTTTTATTGATCAGAATTTACTTATTTAGTCAACATCAGCCTTAACAATTAATTTATAGATTTGGGATTGACTATATACTTTTTGTCTTAATGTACACCAAGTATATAGTCAATTATTCCACATCTATATAAATTAATTGTTAAAGCCAATGCTGACGAAATATGTGCACTAGGTAGTTTAATTATTTAAATATCAAATGGCAAAACCAATATTATTTATATGGTGCTTAAGGAGAACTTATTTAAATCGGCTTTAAATCCGTTGAAACCACTATTTTAAATGATATATAAAAATAAATAGGTAAATAGTTTAATAAATTTTATGTATTTATAAAAACAAACAATTAAAATAACTGCAATACTTTTGACTGTTGATTTGATGTCAGATAGTTAAAATATAAAAAATAACTGTTTATTCTAAAATCAAATTATTTATACATCAATTCCATTATGTTATCATAAATATTCTATCTTACTCTATATTTCCTCATGTTTTATCTCTCCTTGGCTCTTCTTAACCAATTTTTGATTACATCCGCAGTTCTTTTTTGGCCAGCGTTACGATGTAGTGCTGTCGCACCTAAGAATTGTAAATTATGTAGGAAAATCTGCTTAATTTCTGCATGACTATACTCATATACAAAGCTAGATATATTACGTTTTACAAATAATATCAATTTTCAATTTTTTTTTTTTTTTTTTTTAGTTAAATGTTATTTTACATGCAGAAACATAAAAGTTATTATTAAGCTACTCCCCTAAATTCCTAAAAAATCATAGCAATTCAAGAACACTCATACCAAATGGCAGGGCAACACCTGTCGAAACGTGGGGAGGCAGTTTCAAAATTATAAAAACTAAGTAGTGCTATTTTCTAAATCTAAAATTTATTTTCTGCAACAAACATTAGGTGTGCCATACATACTTTTTTGGAGATTTTTATTCTGGTTAATTTTCGTTTAAAACATTTTTTTTGAGAGGGGGGGGGGGGGGGGTAGAGCAGCTAATTGACGGTGATTTTCAGAGGTTCATAGTTCATACTCATAACTGAAAGAAACAATTCATGAAAGGTGACTGTAGTAATACTTACATAGGTAATAAGGTAATAACATTGAAGTTGAATTTTTGTTTGCTGCAAGCATCGATGTATCGAATTGTACGTTGTTCTCCCGCTCAGCTGTACTAAGTCCTTAATCTAAAAATAATTAACAATTAAACATTAAAATCACTATCCAAAAAAACTGAAAAACAATTAAAATAATTAGAGTAAACAAATTAAAATGGTAACTAATTATTTCTTGGAAGAAAGCGAACCAATTGGCATTATTAATTACCTATTTGCTGAGAAAGAAAAACGAAGATTATTTCACCCTGGCAGATATTTTGTAGTAGGTAGGACACTCATTATGTTTTCGCCTAGCATATATTTTATGTGACAATTAATCATAATTAATCCTAAAAATATGACCGAAAGTAATGTTTATCATTTCTTGGGCCGGTAAACTCATAACACGATTTTGTAGTTTTTCACAATCTAGACACCTTTGACTTCATTTGCATACTGTAACGTTTCACATAATTTTTCATTAAACATTAGTTTACTCCAGAGTTTGGAATCAAAACAGAAAACAAAATAAATTCGTAAATTGTTACTAGTTAAATTTCTTATTAAGTAAACTGTGTTTGTATTTTTTATAAAATTAAAGATCTTTGTTATAAAATATTATTTTGGGTATTCAGCAGATAACTTTCAAAGTAATCATTCGATCCTTTCATATATTATTGATCTAAATCTGATCAAGCTAGAATATCAACGAGTAGTCCTCTTACAAACAAACTTGTCAATTTCTTTATACATTTACTATGTCTAACATTCTAAAGAAATTGACAAGTTTGTTTGTAAGAGGACTACTCGTTGATATTCTAGCTTGATCAGATTTAGATCAATAATATATGAAAGGAACGAATGATTTCTTTGAAAGTTATCTGCTGAATACCCAAAATAATATTTTATAACAATGATGTAAGCAGAAATACAAGATATTTATTTTTTAAAGATCTTTGTTATATTTTTAATTTTTCCATTTTTTGTTTAATGCTAGGTGAAAAACAGTTGTGTCACACATACAGAAAACGCATTAGCAGCCCTTAGCTATCGGGTATCCGCGGGCTACTAATGGTCATTTTCTGTCCTTGTAACAAAATATACTATAGCGGATAATAAAATAAAAATCTATAATCAGTTTACCATAAAATTTAATAATAGGAAATTTCTTGTAACATAACTTTTTGAATCAATAAATACCTATTATTTCTGCTTACATCATTGTTAAAAAATATTATTTTGGGTATTCAGCAGATAACTTTCAAAGAAAACGTTTCGTTTCTTTCATATACCATTGGTGCAAGTCTGACCAAAAAGGAAGATCAACAAGACTCCCCCTACGGTGACTTGTCGACTTCTTTCATACACCTACCATATCTAAGATTCAGCATGAAAAGCAATAAAACAACCACTCTTTCTATATATTGATGATTCAAGTCTGATCATGCTAATATATATAATATTATACCAATGGTATATGAAAGAAACGAATGTTTTCTTTGAAAGTTATCTGCTGAATACCCAAAATAATATTTTTTAATAACTTTTTGAAGTTATAGTATACTTTCTTTCAGCGAATAAGCCACATATAAATATGACACATAACTTTATACAAATATGAACAGGTAGGAAGGTTACATAAATATAAACACATTTTCACAGATAATGGGGAAAACAAAAACAACTTACCAATTAAATTAATGAAGTACCATTAGATAAATTGAAATCTGTTTGTTGAAGCGAAATTTTCTGTCTGCAGATGAAATCTTGATAGAAAAGGTATTTTACCAACAGTTTGCACTTCAATGTGGAGATAAAAGTCCTGTGTTCCTTGTACATCACTATTATTATTGTCGTTTAAGCCACCAAATATTTCTAATTATGTAGAGATAAATCCTTACTGCCTTTGCAAGTCTGTAATTACGTCGAGAAATCTTGGGCATTAGTATTTTCCGAGGTATTTTCTATGATCTTGACCACAAAACAAAAAACAACACTAAACAACATCTACATATATTATATATATACAAGCACTCGGAAATCGGAAGCTGCAAACTACAAGAAGACGCCAACACCGCTGTTCATCAAGATTTGTGGCTGTTCATTGGTTCAGTCACATCACATGTTCAGTTGACCAACTTGAGCCAATCAAATTTTAATTTTCAACCACAGCGCGCGGTTTTTAAGTTTTACAAATACATAAATATGGTAAGAAGTCAATGGCCTTAATTGAAATATTTCAATCAACGGTAAACTGTTTGATCATTTTGGCCTCTCACTGTATTTTATGCGTGTAGAATAGTTGGTATAATATGTGGTAATACTTAAGTTTATACCAGTTCTTGCAATCCATGATGCAATGAAACAAATTAATACAATTGAAATTTTACTGTATCATAAAAAATATTAATAAAGTTAATGTTTCTTCAAATACAAGGTCCAAGTTGCTATATAACTTTTTTAAGTGGGTATGACTTCTAGGTGGATATCCATTGTATATCCAGTGGATGTCCAAAGAAAAAAACTAAAATTAATCCACGAGTGGACATCCACTGGATATCCGTTTGTGGTACACGGACGTCAAGGACTTCATATGGACTTAATATGGACATCCAGTGAATGTTACGTGCTGTCTGGGATTATGTCTTCCTTTAGGCTATGTTTAGGGTATACAAATTTTATTTTAGAAAAACTAACAATAGAAAAACTTTCGGATCATCGTATCATAGGATATCGGATGCAGGAGAGCACACCTTTAGTATGAAAATATTTCGGATTGTCGATTCGTATATAAGGCTTAAATCATTATTGATGCAATATTCTGCCATTTGAAATTCCAAAAAAAAGAAAAACTATGTATTAACTGAATGTCATCAGCGTACATGTAGAGCATCAAATATAGCAGAAGTCTTGAGATATCTGCCATAAATATAATAAAAAGAAGCGGCCCAAGGATAGATCCCCGCGGAACACCGGATGCGACTAATCTTTTTTTCATGTAAATATTAAGTTTTCTGTATTAACACTAGTAAATTGTTGTCTATCATTGAGATAATTTTGAAATCAGGAGAAAGTACTTCCAGGTATACCATAGTAACTTAGTTTTGCAATGTGGTCATTTCCTCAAATTACATATTTCATTTTTTAGTACGTTTATGCGAAGTAATCGTCGAATAATTATAACACTGAAAATTTGAGGTCGATCCGATAAATAGTTTCAGAAATATACTCTGGCTGCTGGTTTAGGGTTTTCTTCTACGTAGACTTTGTTAAGTGTTTGAAGTTTCGTCCATCTTGTCGTGGTCTTCTTCTGAAGCGAAGTGAGACTGCTTTAAGCAACGCTCAAAGTGCTGACATCGAATCCGAAAGTCTGTCTCTAAGTTGCGTTTACGGCTATTTAAAAGCAGACTTGTCTAATCTACCAGAGATGTATTTGATTATGGTGATTTGGAGATTATTAACACAAGAGTATGCAAGCATATAAGTACCGAAAAGAGGGGAACGAAAATGCAATTGGGATTGAATGGCGTCACACAGCTTCGATGTTCTTGATTCATTTTAAAGCCTATAGAGATCCTAGAATATTCTGTTTTTTTGCATTCCGCTCTAAAATTAAGATATCTTTTGGAAAATGTAATAAAAAATATGTTAAATGGGTCCAGTCGTATCGAGTTAGAAGCTTTGGTCATACCAAGTAAAGGCAAAGACTTTCGTTTTGTCGATGGCGCCTTTTCGGAATCTGGACTCATTAGAAGGAATTATTGAGCTTTGAAAAACATATTCAGAAAGTTGTTCATATATAGCTGATTCTGTACTGTTTTTAGGGGAAGCGATAGCAGGCTAATAGGACGTAGATCTCCAAATTCTTCAGGATACTGTATCTTACGCATAGGCCTAATACAGCATATTTTCCATTGAGGAGGAAGAATACCTACTCCTAATAAAACATTAATAATATGGATTAAAGTGGCCAATATTCACTGTAAAGCAAGTTGTAACATTTTAGCTGATAGCCCGTCAGGGCATATGGTGTGAGATTTTTATTTATTTTTGTAAAATTTCAAGAAACGATAGCAAATTCAAATTCTTTATTCAACTTTTTATCCATACAATTATGGATTAGTTTTGTCAATAAAAGAGAACAGAAGTGAATTATGCAGACATATGTATACATTATTTTGTCAAGATTAAGGTAAGATAGAGAGAAAAAAAATGTATTTTTAGTTATAAAAAATAAGACACTTTAAGTTGTAAATAAATAAATTAAATATAAAGGATTATAATTTTACAATAAAAAGATCTACGTTAAATATAAAAAACATTTACAGTTTGTGTAAAAACTTAGTATGACGTACGTACGTATAATATATACATTTTCACGAAGTTTATGCATTTCTGAAATGTTCCTCATATTCTTTTAAATTATAAAAGCATTTTTTCAACAGTACTTTTTACTTCCACATCCAGTGGAAATATAGTAACGACAAAAAAATTTAAAAAAATTTTTATTGTTCAAATAGGCTTAAAATGTCATGAAACGTCGAGATTTTAAGTTTGAGCGAAAAAAAATTTTCTGTCTGTCTGTAACTTTTTTTTGTGCGCTCGTTTACTCTAGAACCGTTTAAGATATTGAATTGAAATTTGGTACACATATGTACTTTAACGAGATCTGGAACTAGATTATATTTTCATCTCGTTGTGTTGAAGGGGGGGGGGTAAATTGGGGTAAATTTGGGGTAAATGGGTAAATCAAGCAGGCAAAAGTCCATAAAATTGGTATTTAGTATATACAAGAGAAGTTAAGGTATCAAAATTTTTTTTTGCATTAGCCACCATTACCACCCTCACCCCCCTATTAAAGGGGATGAAAAAAAATTGTGATTTAGGGTATCTACAAGAACCAGAAACCTCAAAATATTTTCTTACTTCATCCACTCCACTACCACCCCCCCCTATCGCCACTCCCACCCCACTACCGATGTGGGGTATCGTTTCATGGGTTTTTGGGGTAGAGGATTTCAAATATTATATTATCAAAGTTCCATAAACAATTATTTCCACATACAAAGTTTTTTCGTTGTGAGTGACTTGGATAGAGAATCTGGATGTGGAAGTAGTGATTCCCTGGGCAGCAGTTTTTTGAATAATGAATACACGTACATGTGAATGCTCAGTTGCTTGCCCCCAGACTATTATAAAAAAATATTATTAGTCTTCAGTTAGAGTATTTTTTAGTGCGAATAAGGAACTGTGCAGTTTTGTACAGACGTGATCAATCTGCTCGTTCCAATTTAACTAGCCATCTAAAAGAATACCCAGGAATTTTGTTGAATTGTTTGATATTATCTATTCAGTGGAAGCATTTAAATATAAGTTTAATGATTTTTTGTACATACTTGTAGATACACTATCTTGTTTGGATTAATGATTACGTGGTTTGCGGTACACCAATCTACAAATTGTTGAGTTACTGTATCGAGTTTGTTAATTATCTCTTGCCTTCCTTGTTCTTCTCGAGATTAGGACAGTAGTATCATCTGCATACATGAAATACTCTACCTTCATGTATGTAGTTTGGTAAATCATTAATGTATAACAGGAACAATAGGGGTCCTAAAACACTACCTTGAGAGGTGCCAAGATCAACATCAAATTGGTCAGAAAAAATTTTCAATTTTCACTATAAACTGTCGTTGTGTTATAAAAGATATAATCCACTCTCACATTTTCTCTTATTCCCATATTATCTATTTTTTCTGCTAGAAATGCTGAATTCAAGATTCTAAATCTCGTGATAAGTCGAAGAAGATATCAACTACAGTCTCGCGTTTATCTATACCACTTAATATATACTGAATTAATTCATTGGTGGCAGTCTCCGTCGAGTGTCCACTTCTGAAGCCATGCTGACAGTTTGTTATTATTTCCTGTTTAGTTAGAAATTCGGTTAGGCGAATGTAAAATGCTTTCTCGATTATTTTTGAGAAAGAACTTGTGTTATTATTGCTCTGTAATTTTCAATCGATTCTGGATCACCCTATTTTGGTATTTTCAATTTGTTGGGAAATTTACCACTGGTGACTGAATTATTACCAATATTCATTAGGTGGATACTTAGTTCTTTATTACACTCTTTTATTAAATCATTGTCGAATCAATTTAAAAAATAAATATTTCGAACAACGCCCTTAACTTTCTCCAGAGATTTTGCCTGCCAGATATTTGCACGCATTTCCAGGGCACCCTGTATGTTCATATAAGTAGAAGACATGACTTATGTGCATAGGAATAACATGGAACTTCTGCCGGGGAGACATAGCTCACAAAATATAATAAAACTAAGCAATATTATTTATGACCTATACATTTTTGAGTAGTATATCTGGTGTTTCCCAAATTAATAGCTTTAACGCAGTGCACTGCTAGATATGTTTGCTCCTAGATGAAATCCAAAAGCAAAAAGTAATGACGAACGAGCGGAACGTGACACTCTACTTATACTAACTGAAAACTGCAAGGAAAACCTGAGAACTGAATTTAAAAAACATTCAGAAATGATTATTGAGCTAAATTCAATAAGGCGCCGTGTTTAACTAGGAGGATATTGAATTTCAATTTAAAATTTCAGATAATACGTTGGGTGAAGTGTGCACTATGACGTATTTTATTATACATTTTATGTTCCACCTTGCGAAAGCCGAGGCGAAAGCAGTAAAAGTTTTACAGACTGGACACACAGTTGGCGTTCGTAAGAATTTTTGTCTTTATATTATGAAAATAAAGGGCACCCGTAGCAAATATATTATACAGGGTCCGCCACTTAAAACTCCCCAGACTCGTAACTTCCTTATTCTTTAAGCTACGACCGTGCTCGGCACATCAAGTTGTAGATATTTTTAAGGCCTTTAAATATGCATACAGAGTGATTCAAAAAAAATTTGTTTAAAAAAATTATTACGAAAAAAAAATTAATATCCTTGAATATTTTTTCCCTCACCCTGTACATGAACTGTGTTTATGTTTTCTTATAAAGGTTTTAATTAGCTTCAATTTATGTTATTACGTTATATTCCAAATTCTTTTTGGTTTTAGAGAATGAAATTAAAAACACTCCTTCCGATTCCAAACTGATTTTTTTTAAATAACTGAAAAAATGTAAATAATAATTTTATGCTTTATTTGTAAAAGACGTATCACAAACAATCCTCAACGTAACAAAACAGCAACAAGAAACAAAAGAAATAAATATTAAAAAAAAAACTTTATTAAAATGTACTAATAGTCTAGGTGCCCGAGTACAAAAATGCAATTTATACATATCCTCGTACAACTTCTTGTACGGCATAATTGCGTCTAGTCTATCACTTTTTTCCTCTGCGAAAATTTTTGTAAACGCGACGTTCCTCCTCGGCATGAAAAAGACGATTTCCACACATCATACTGGAAAATCGGCAAATATATTTTGTCGGATAATTTGAGAATTCCATTCTACGTATATATTCTATATATTTCTACAAACTGTCCGACAAAAATTTTGGAACGTTAAGGGTGTCTACCACCCTAAACATAACATAACATAACTTTAAAACATTTATTTCTAACCAGCTGAATTTTTCAATATTGCTTAATAAAAATATGTAGAATCCAATTCTCGAATTGTCGGACAAAATATATTTGCCGATTTTCCAGTCCGACGTGTAGAAATTGTCTTTTTCATGCCGATGAGGAACGCCGTGTTTACGAAAATTTTCGCAGAGGAAAAAAGTGATAGACTAGGCGCAATTATGCCGTACAAGAAGTTATATGAGGATATATATATAAATTGCATTTTTGTACGCGGGCACCTAGACTATAAATAATAGGAAATTGTAAAATTTTTGTTAATTTTTTTTAAACGTAAATTGAAGCTAATTAAAACCTTTATAAGAAAACATTAACACATTTCATGTATAAGGTGAGGAAAAAAATATTCAAGGAAATTAATTTCTTTTTCGTAATAATTTTCTCAAAGTTTTTTTTTTAAATCACTCTGTATGCACATTTAAAGGCCTTAAAAATATCTACAATTTGATGTGCCGAACATGGTCGTAGCTTAAAAAATAAGGAAGTTACGAGTCTGGGTCTGGCGGATCCTGTATATTGTAAAATCAGTCGGTGCCGGTTTCACCAGTAAAGTTGGCATCATCAACATTAGCATCCACTAATATATCAATAAATGAGGTGATATTTAAGTACTCGCAGTTCACTCCCTATTATGTGGACGAATCGTTCACTAAAGCTTATTCGCTCTACCCTTCCTTGTCTTTATTGAAATATTTTTTGTAACCTAATCCGTAACGTAAGTTTTCATATTTGTGGTCAAGTTATGGCCGACGTGCGGCATTTCTATTGTTCGAGAGCAAACCAATTTGTGTAACGCGTGTCGTCGTTGAATACGGCTGGCGATTCCAGAGGCGGGTCGATTTTCTCGGTATAGCAGGTATAGTGCACTTTTTTCAATTGGTATCTAAGAGGACAATTTTAGTTTTGTTCTATTGTTAAAACAGTAAACATGCATCCTGGTGAATTTTTAAATCCGCAATCACAGCAGTTAGTTTTGAATTTGTTGGAATATTTTCAAAAGGAAAATGAAAATGGTGGACGTTTATAGTCAATAAAAGCTGTTCAAAGGCGAGTGGGTGAGGCTTTAAAAATCGATGAAGAGATTGTAAGAAAAATAGCTAAAAACGACAAAGAAAATGTGGAACCACAAGCTTGGGTTAAACGGAATCGTAAAAAGTCCAAAACAGAGTTACACGATGCTGTAAAATATAAAATAAAAAATGTTCTCTGAAAATTTTGAAACGTGGCTGACAGAGACTTTTGCCGGGATTACAAAATTTAAGTATTATTATTTTAGATAATGCTAAGTACCACTGTCGAGTTGAAGAAAAACAACCAACCCGATTTTGGACGAAAGAAAAAATACACACATGGTTAAAGGTCAAAAACATAAAGGGCATAGCAGGATAAGCATGTGTTAGGTGCCCCCGCACTAATCCGGTCGAAATTTTTAGCACAAGTTGATAGTAGTGTTAGATGAAATTCCCCAAAATATTATTTTTGGAAAACCATTTTTACGGGAGTTATGGGGATAAAAAGAAAAATGGAAATTTCTTTTTTCTCAAAAACGGGTAAACCGATTTTTATGAAAAAAATATATGTTATGGCTTTTGATGGCACAAACGTAGAAAAAAATTATTGAGTCCATTTGTCGAAAAGAAGTGGTGAAAAATTTTTTTCAAAATAAAAAAAAACATTTTTTAAAGGATGTTCTCGAGGCACACCCATAATTTTCTTTCAAATAAATGCTTATATTCCCATTTAAAACATATCCAATTTTCAAAGCGACCGAAAGTGTACAACATATTCAAAACTGATAATCATTGGCATACTGCGGGCGGCGCGTAGTCTATGTAATGAAGCATTCATTATAAGACGACTTTTTTGTAAATATTTCATGCAAAGCGATTACCTGCCCCCCCATTTTCGAGGGTGCTCAATACGATGCAAGTCGTGGGAGAACTTTTTGACCGCCGCACAGTGGGCCAGAATCCGGAAAAGCTGGCCATAAGTCGAAAAATGCAGTAATGGTTTTGAAAATTTTCGCTTGGAGGTTTTTGAGGTCGCTGATTACGAATTTGGTAATAGTTTTTTCAAGAACAAAATGGCGGCTCCAATATGGCGACAAACGTTTAAGAAAAGTTAGTCATTTCAATTGGATATTGGTTTTCTGAAGTTTTCGAGGTCACTGATTACGAATTTGATAATATTTTTTCCAAGAACAAAATGGCGACTCCAATATGGCGACAAACGTTTGAGAAAAGTAAGGCATTTTAATTGGAAATTGGTATCCGGGGGTTTTCGAGGCCGCTGAATACGAATATGGTAATAGTTTTTTCAAAAGCAAAATGGCGGCTCCAATATGGCGACAAACATTTGAGAAAAGTTAATCATTTCAATTGAAAATTAGTATTCGAGGTCGCTGATTACGAATTTTTGAAAAATTAAATTAACTAATTAATTTAAATCAAATTTTACATACTTTTAGGCATTTTATAAATTCCAACCAAAAAATTAATAATTTTTCAATAATTATTTTTGACATAACAAAATGCTTTTATTTTTCTCAAAAATTGTTTATAACACATAAATATTATAAATTGTTACGTTTAAATGGAATTTTTATGCTAAAACAACACTATAAACCAAAGTTAACGCGTCGCCGTATTTTGCACCGTGTCAGAAAAACGATCACAAAAACAATAATGGCTCCTAAAGGCAGCCAACTTTTACATATTTTTTACAAGAATGTTCAACGGGACAACTTAAAAAACCCATTGAACGAGTGTGAACGAAACGTAAACTTTTTTCTTGATAAAGAAAAAAATGTTTTCTATATTCTGTGAAAAAACGAATGTTAATAATTTTTTATAAATTAATAATTACGAAATTTCACCTTCGACATTTAATTATACATACCTTGTGGAGGAGAATCGATTTTAATGTATTTTAATGCCACTATTTTCTAAATTTTTACAGCACTTTCTGTAACTACAATAACATGCATGAAATAAACAGCTCGGTGCACTTCGTGTAACTGTCAAATTCGGAATGAAGTTACAAAGACCTCGGGGATGTCGGCTCCTAGGGACCGGTTTATATTATACCCTTAAACATTCTGGGACAAAAAAGTCCTAAATTCGAAACTCGATTGTTCGACTTTTGGCCAGCTTTTTTTGATTCTGGCCCACTGTGCGCCGCAACCCCCTGAAACGGCCATCCCTCTTATGGATACCTTTATGTTTTGATATATAAACGGGTCTGGAGAGTGATTTATCGACGGGTGATACTTGAAATAATATGGAAGGGGGTTATAGAGTAAGTGGAGTCCAGACAGCAGGCCATCAGTTCAGTTGAAATTAGCACTCAATGACGCGCGATGCCGCAAAATAGGTTTACATATCAACTGTCAGTGTAAATATAGGAACATTTTAGGGAATAAAAGGAAACTTGCCCGATCGACATATTTTTTGTGCCCAAAATTGTCTTCAACGTGTCAAAATACTTCGGAAAAGTTAGATGAGAACCTTAGTAATGCAGTACCTAGAGGTAAAAAATATGTAAAATTTGGAAATAATTTCATATGTAATGATAATTTTTTTTAAGGATTATTATTGCAGTAAAAGGCGTCGTCTTCAGTCCGAATACAGCACTTTTGAAAAAAAATTAATTAATGAGCAATTATAATAATAAAATGGCGACATTTTGTTAGAAAAACTGTGAAAACGCACATTGTATCGGCTATAACTTCTTTATTCTTTATGATGTAGAAACAAACAAAAATCATTTTAAAGATTGATTATTTTTAATTTTGTCCCTTAGAATTTTTTATGGATGTGTCGGTTTCTAAGATATTCCACATTTTAAACTATACGTCATCCTATGCCAATCAGATGCCAATTATAAAATTAAATATCTCCGAAACTATGAACCCTACACAAATATTTAAATAAGACAAATTCATTCTCAGTTTATAAGCTTCATTTTTGACATTCACCATATTTTCTATAAAACTAATGTTTACGGAGATATTTGCAGAGAAACAAAAATGTCACGTTTTTTCTAAAATCCCTGTATAGTTTAAAATGCAATTTCTTTCTAAAGCAAGCACTGTAAGCGGACGAAAAAATTTGAGCGTCTAGGTCATACTATACAGGGTGTAATCGTTTTCATGTCATTAAAAAAAAACTGGTGGTGGGGAACGACTAAACGAACAAAAAAAACCTTATATAACATGAGGTCTAAAACCCATAGTTTTAGAAAAAAAATAAACAAAAATTTCGAAAATTTTCAATAAAATTGTTTGAGAACTGCTGGAATGTTGGGATAGGCTTTTATCTTCGCGTATGTCGGCGCCTCTAACCATCAAATACGCTAATGCGGCTTTTTCAAAGTATCGCGCTCCTTTGTAGAGCCGCCCGTCGGCGAAGACACAAGTTAATAATCACCCTTTTATGGTTTTTTTAAAAGTAGGTAAGGTAAAACTATACTCCCCCTTGTGCAATATTTTAGTTTCTGCGAGCACTTCGTTAAGCACACACGTCGAACCCGTTCGTTGTTTTCGTTCTTTTTTAATTTTAGGCCACGTATTTACAGTTAATATTTGTTTTATTGACTTACCGTTCAAGTCGTTAAGTTTTTGATTACGTACAGATACTACTTGTTCGTTCTTTGTGTGTTTGTTTTGGTTTTTATTTTTATTTTCTTTATTGACAACGTTAGTTAAGTTTAGTGTGGTATTTTAATGTGCATAGAAACCATAAAAAATTATCCTAATTTACCAAATGTGTTAAACGGAGTGCGAATGTCCTTAGTTCGACGAAAAATTTATTGATGCAGACGGAAGCCATTTCGAACAATTTGTGTAAATCAACTTTATTGGTAAGATCTAGATTTATTGAATAATTTTAGTTTTCGATACCTGATCGGCAATTCGTTAAATAAATCAGATTTTTTTCTAACTTAATAATTCTGTTATCGTATCTCAGACATCTAACTCTTTCCCAATATCATGAAATAATTACTCGTTTTTTAAGCTTAACCCAGAACATCATTTAGTTAATGTTAATAAACCACATTTAAATCTGATAAGTTATAAACAACAATAAAAGCTCCAAATTTTGTTCTAAATTAAAAAAACACACATGTAAAGAAATGCCGTGTTTAAACCTCTTCTACGCCTATGAATTGCTCGCAGTTCTGCAAAAAGAGATAACGAATTATTTACATTTTTATAATTGGTTCAGTTGAGGCGCTCATCAAAGGTACCGCCGCGCCGGCCGGCGACGAGTCGGTCGGTAGAATTATATCTAGTACAAGTCCATTGATCCACAAAGGCAGTGGTTCTCAAATGTTTCCTACCCTAATATTTAAATTGTTGACCTAGGTCAGTTTTTTCAAAGTGCCCCTAGGGGAAGAAGTCATAAAGGTTTTTTGTTTGTATAGTCGGTCCCCATTGCCAGTTTGTTTTAATGACATGAAACTGATTACACCCTGTATATTACTGAAAGACATTAAATGATAATATATTTTTTTAATTACTGACTACTTACATTAATAAAATGGCGACGTTTTTATTAAAAAAAATGTGAAAAGTACATTATTTTTGTTATAACTTTGTTTTTGATGCTATAGAAATATACAAGAAATCGAATCTAAATTAATAGTCTTTCATTTTGGTTGTTATCTAACTGCCATAGTTCCTAAGATATTTAATATTTAAACTAAATACTTTGTCTTATAAACGTTTCGACGCTACCTTTATATTTCCAGATCTCCGAAACTCTACAGACATTAGAAAAAATCGAAATTCATCCTCAATTTAGTAGCTTTTTTATTTGTTTCTAGCATGTTTTCGTTCAATGTAATACCTTTCGAGTAATTTGATGAAAACTTATTTGAAATGCCTCTTTTTCAAGCTAAAATCGCAATTCTCTAGTCGTTATAACTCAAAGACTATTAATTTATGTGAAAAGTTGCATAGAGTTCCATAAAGTTACAATGATTTTGTGTTTTTTTTTAGTTGCCACCCACGTAAAAGGGGTGGCATCCACCCTCTATAAATTAGCAAGCTGCCTCATAATATGGAAACTTTTCTTTGATGCATTTACCATTAAGTTGTCAAAAATGAACGGAATTCGTTTCATATATTATTCCGAAGTTAAAACCCCTAGTCACAGTACCAAAGGATAAGACTTTTTTTTTTGTAGACCTGTTATTATTATACTGAAAATAAATAGTGTATTGTATTTAAATAAATAAATGAATAAAAATCGTTTCTCAAAATTACGGGTGCACCACCATTTATCATCAGTGATCGGAATTTTGGGTTTAATTTCAGGTACGTCGTTACAGGGATTTATTAAAATATGCAAACATTTTTAGTTGTATATATGTATACATGTATTCTATTATGCCAAAATAAATGAGAAACTCATAAGGTAGGTTTGCATTACATTTAATTTCGATTTATTTTGTAAGAAAGCACAAACATACATTTAATTTCCTGATGTAAAATTTTATACAGGGTGTTTCGAAAAGATTGGGACAACGCTTAGCCGTAGATTCTTGACATCAAAGCAAGTCGATTTAACTGAAAAAGTAGTGGTCCAACTCTTTCAGTTTTCGAGATACAGGGTGGTAAAGTAAAAAAAATTGTATTCGTAATTTGTCTCTATCTTGAAGACTATTATACATCTCAAAGTTGGTAACGACATGTTTTTCAGGTCGTTAATTACAATAGTGATATTGCCGATGTCATATTTTATAGATGGCGCTAGTTACAGTACTTTTATGTGACACTTTAAGCCATAACTTTTTTGAGGTTAGGTTTTGGACATTGTCTTCTATCATAATCGAAACACAATTTAGTTTCCTAAAGAAAAGGTGTACTTGTTTAAACGCGATAAAATGCACCCTTTCAGAGAAATACGTGATTTACAACTTTGTTACGCACCAGTTCGAAGAAATTTAATTGTACCTAAAAGCGGTTTCTTATCTAGTAGGTGTACGTCAAGTATGATGTCTTGAAATCGTCAATAGTGCTTGTTGTAGATACGTATAACATTTTCCAAGATAGAGACAAAATACAAATACAATTTTTTTACGGCTAAGCGTTATCTCAATCTTTTCGAAACACCCCTGGTGTTTTGAAAAGGTTAGGACAACGCTTAGCGCAGACTCTTGACATCAAAACAAATCGATTTAACCTAAAAAGTAGCGGTCTCCTTTCGTTTTCAAGATGCAGGGTGGTAAGGCAAAAATATTGTATTCGTATTTTGTCTTTATCTTGGGGACTATTATACGTATCTACTTCAAAGTTGGTAACGACAATGGTGATATTGCCTATGTCGCATTCTATAGAAGAGTTACGATACTTTTATGTGACACTTTAAGCCATAACTTTTTAAGGTTAGGTTTTGGACATTGTCTTCTATTATAATCGAAACGCAATTTAATTTCCTAAAGAGAAGATGCACCTGTTAAACGCGATAAAATGCACCCTTTCAGAGAAATTTATTTGCATCTACGAAATAAAAATAAAATTAAATAAAAAACGAAATCTTCTATTTAATCAGTAGTAGTAAATCAATAACGGTAACTCAAAACTGTCTCATTTTAGTTCATACTCTCAAATTTTCAATGTAATTTCCATTAACTTCAATACATTTTCTACATAGTTTCATGAAATTTTGACGTCAACGGAATGATAGTTCTTCCTGATTTTTAACAGTACTTCCAGCTTCTTGGATTTTGTCGCGATTTTCTATCACTTGGGATCCATAGACCAAACTTTTCATGTAGCCCCATGCGAAGAAGTCCAAGGGATTTAAATCCTAGCAGCCTGATTCTCCTCTTCGGCGAACACTTCCGGATTCTCTAAATCGTTGTAAAATTCCTTGAAACGTTTGATGATTTGGTACCCTTCGATCAGGATATAAAATTTGATATCTTCTTGCAGCCGCGTGACGATTATGGTTTTCTTGAGTATAAACTGCGACAATGTCACTCATTTCTAGATTGGAATATGGGTAGCGGGGCATTTTCAATTACCTAATTTAAATAAATTAACAAAGAACGTAATCCAAAATTTATGTAGCGAAATGCAAATTTTACCAGCAGCACAAAAACAGCACAAATAATTAATATTTTATAATGTTTGACACAACAAGCACTATTGACGATTTCAAGACATAATAGTTGACGTACACCTACTAGATAAAAAACCGCTTTTAGGTACAATTGAATTTCTTCGAACTGGTGTGTAACAAAGTTGTAAATCGCGTATTTCTCTAAAAGGGTGCATTTTATCGCGTTTAAACAAGTACACCTTTTCTTTAGGAAACCAAATTGCGTTTCGATTATGATAGAAGACGATGTCCAAAACCTAACCTAAAAAAGGTTATAGCTTAAAGTGTCACGTAAAAGTGCTGTAACTAGCGCCATCTATAAAATGTGACATCGGCAATGTGATTATTGTAATTAGCTACCCGAAAAACATGCCATTACCAACTTTGAAGTAGTTACGTATAATAGTCTTCAAGATAGAGACAAAACACGAATACAATTTTTTTAATTTACCACCTTGTATCTAGAAAACGAAAAGAGTTAGACCCCTACTTTTTTGGTCAAATCGATTGTTTTGATGTCAAGAATCTACGGCTAAGCGTTGTCCCAATCTTTTCGAATCACCCTGTATACCTATGTGCGCCACTGGAATTAAACCCAAATTCCGATCATTGCTTATCCTAAAGCCAAGAGACACTCCCATTGGTCCAGGGAAACAGTTTGCGAATGCACCCGACCGTGACAGTTACCCATGAACGAGCCTCCAGTACGTATAAAAGCCGAACATTTTGGCTATTTTGTCATTCCGATTTTGGTATTCGAAAAAAGATGTTCTCGCTGCTACCATTCGCTCTTGGCTGTCAACTAAGAATTCTTCCTGTGGAGATGTGGTCGACCATATTCAAGTAAGTGTCCAAGTGTATTTTTTATATTTCAATTTTTGTAATTGTTTTTAGTTATTTATATTAACACATTTTTTTTTATTAGACATTTGGACCTCAAGTCACTGTTGGCTGGAGCCAGAAGTCATAAGTTGTGGCTGGATGTCTGTCGTGGGGATCCTGTTTTAAGGCAAAGGTTGCACGAAGCTCTGAAGGAAGAGAAGAACTATTTCCGCAACATGTTTCTCGACCCAAGAATGTTAATAAGCATTTCAAGGCAGTCTACTTCAAGAGAATACCGGATTAACAACAAGAAAACTGTAACCAAAAGTGACCGCTTGTTATCCGGGCTCTTTGAGAAAAGACCTTTTCTACCTGCTACCGAACAATACAATTTTGGAAAACAAACCAACAAAGTGTATTCTAAAAAACGATTTTCTCCATTCCGTCTTTAATGTCAACAGTTAAGAGAACAAAATCAGTTTAGAGTTCTTTGTTTTTTGACATATCATGAAAGGTTGTGACACGAAATGTTCAATTTAGTATTTCCTAAACATTTTCATTTATCTGATGGGTTTTATGTTAAATTTTTTGTACATCATTTTTATCCTTTGAACATTTTATTTTGTTTATTTTAATGGTTGGTAAAATACTTCCGTTACGACACATAAAAATAATTTCAAACGTCCTTTTCATCAATTACATACATTTATTTCTTTGATGCAAAGCGTGAAAAGCTCTCGAGTAGTTTTTAGCTTCGTTTTATTTTGTGAATAATTTAAAAACCAAGAGTGAATGCTAACGATCTATTAGTAAAGTTCAATATTGATTCACATTTTCCAAGCCAACTTGATCCCGAATTTCCCACGGTTGAAGAAACTTTTAAACTTTTAGCAAACTATGTAGGTATAAAAACTTAGACCGAAGTGTTATTAAGATTTTTTGTCGATACAAAATGAATTAAAGATAATATTTTGAAGTTATAATATAGTACAATATCGAGCACGCTTGGAACTTAGCGATTTGTTCCATAAATTATGCTAATATATAAAATTTCAACAGTTTGGATATTTTCAATTACCTAATTATGAAAAAAAGTTTAGAAATTAGTCATTCTTCATTTTCTCTTTAAATTCACTTCACATATCATCGAAACTTTCAAATTTCGAAGGCCAAGAATTTTCATTGAAAAATTTTGGGTCATTAAGGGCCATTAAGGATTACTGAATTTAAAAGTATCGATAATATGGGGTGGTAGAAAAAACGACTTTAAAGAGAAAGAATGACTTTTTTTCGAAAAAAAATTCGTTTACCAATTTATTTTTTATTTAATGTTTAAAATAGGTAATTTTAAGTGGGCCGTAATTCAAAAACCAAAAATCAAAATTTTAAATTCTGGATATGGCGGTTCTACAGCATGCTGATCAATAATATTGCATTAGTTTTTCAACAAAAAAATGCCTAATATAATTTTTCGAAAAATCGAAATAATGAAAAAGCACGCCAATGACTGAAATAAGTTTTGTCTTACTTAAAAAAGGTATAATGAAGGTCTTTGATACCCATCCAAACTTGGTTAAAATTGGGTGACTAATATCTGAGCTACAAAGGTGTTTCCGTGAAAAGTGGGACACACTGTACATATGCTAAATACCAATTTTATGGACTCTTACTTGCTTGATTTACCTATTTTACTCCAATTTTCCCCTCAACCCTTCAACAGATTAAAATCAAAATATAATCTAGTTTCCAGATCTCGTTAAAATACATACGTGTCTCAATGCTACGTTTCGGTTTATTCAACTCTGAGTTGAATTGCTCTTAAACACTCATATATAATACACCTGAAATGTAATTGTGTGTAATTCAATAATATTAACTAATTTCTCTAACGATGGTCGAATAAACCGAAACGTAAGAAAAGAGTAATTTTATAAAAAAAGTCCGATAACCCAGGATATACATCAAGTTAATTTGATATCAACGGTCAAGAAAATAAAAACATCTATATATATTATACCTATTGTAAACCCTATCCGCGACATACTGTAGATTGTGAAAATTTGTTGTTTCCGGAATTTAATGTAAATATTCGTGACTAAAATATCTGTATCCGCTTCGTCAAATAGGCATAATAAACCCGAACCGATTTTATCTCCAACTTTACGTGATACCAATAACGGAGATCATAATACGGAATTATCTAGTAATCGTCAATGTACCTCCCCACATATTTGAACACTCTGCTGCACTTGTTGAATAAAGTGTTCAAACTTTATCATCAGAAATTAATTCACTCTAGAGCAGTTAAGATATGGAGATGAGTTTCATTAACCCAGATTTACTGGAGCTAGATGAACGCATGATTTAAATGTCTTCGGGTTCCAATTATGCAGACAAATGGGAAATTGCAGTTTTTATTTGGGTCGTTGAAACTGAACAAGGCCAGATGAATTGCATGCACACTGCTATGATTATGCAGATATTCAAAGACGGGCTTGTAGTCGGGGAAAATCAACGAAAACGTGAAGTTTAGTAGTGCAGATTTACAATACATTTAAACTTAGATGGAGTATCATGCAGGCGATGGCTCAGTAGTTAAGATTTAATCATCCTAATTGGATTTTAACTGAAGGGTCAGCGAAGAAGATTTCTCTGCCAAAAGGTGAAGTATGTTATGTAAATATATATTTCAAGTAATTTCTTTTAGGGACGAGAACCATGTTCTCTTGAATAACTTTAAATTTTATCGAAAAAAGTCAAGTGAACAAAAAAGTTATATGGGAAATATCCTTTAAGAAAATGCTGCAAAGCAAATGAGTGATAGCGAGCGGCAGGGATGCGATGCATAGAGGCGCCTACTCAAGGTTACATCCTAACCGGTGTTAAAAATGTCTTCCGAAAAAATGTCATTAAAAGTACATTAGAGAAGAAAGAGTAAAACAATACGTAATTACGGCCTTTTCTCAATATAATTAATAAACATCTACATTACAACATGTATAAATAGTGTAAGTGCCGTTGACTAGGTACTAAAATTGTCGCTGTCAGGATAATTATTAGTACTATTACCGCCTACTATGCAAATAATTAATGGACCAACTTCGTTTTCCAAATACTTATCCTATACTTTGATTACATTTTCACAGCGTTTGTTCCAATCCTCTGGCGTTATTTGGATAAATTCATATTTTTCTCATTTATATGCATTTCCTAAATTAAATGTGGTATTTTTGCACGAATGTTATGTTTAACGGTATCCTATATCAAGTCAATAGAATTCAAATCCGGGTGACGGACGTAAAATGGTATTGTTTGCAATAAGGTATCGGATATCGGTATTTTTGGGTGACGTTTTTTATAATATTTGATGTATAATATTTGATTTCGAGTTATTTTGTTCTCACAATTAATGTTTCTGACAACCATTTTATCAAGTCTACCTTCCTAAAATTTGATAATGGTTCTAGATTTGTATGCACTTGTTTGTTGATAGGGTGTACTGTCAACGAGCTAGTATAGAACTTTCGGCAAATTAGGGATCAACATTTTCTCCAAACGCTTTCCATATTTTCCAGAATTCATTTCAGCATGGTAATCCCCGGTTTTAGACCCCGATTTAAACAGTAGCAAGCATCTAGGTGAGAATCTGACTTATCTGCCAGCATGTAGGACCAATATATGAATATTGGATTGGATTGTATTGTACGCTGGTCCAATGTTTGTGCTACTATATTATATTACCAGTGTGATACCCACTACACAGCACGTGTCTGGAAATTACAGAACGAATCGATGTTCGAGTATTGAAAACCATAATATATTTCGTTGAGCAATGGTTACCGAGAACATTCTGATAAATTGTATCTATCAAGTTTTTAGCGAACAGCTTTCAAGATGGGGATGTGGGTGGTGGCGTGTAGTGGATCCTACTCAAAATTCAATGCTTCGAGCAGGTAGCAAAAAATTGGTCTTTTGTCCAATGTGTCCATATTTTTTCATTAGTCTACCAGACTATAAAACTGATTTCGTCTTCTAAATTTCACGGGAATATAAATTTACCTTACAATGTATAAGTAACGTACAAACTGTACCAGTGTAGCATTTCTATTATTTGATAATAAGACGGATCCGTAAAATTCCAAGATTATACATTAAATCCGAACATTCGCGACACCATTATTTCCATTATGACTCGCTTTATGATCTTATTTGTTTTATGAGATTAATAAACTACTTAGCTTACTCAGATAGATTAAAATTTTATGGAATTGCTAGGGGTAATAAAAATGTCCTCGACGGTGCCTGGATCGAATTGCCATAAGATAATTATGGAAATAAAGTTTACATATCTGTAACTTATTATGTTATTATTAGTCCGTTGAGGTAAACCAGAAAAAGGCAAAAAGCCCAAAAGTTCTACGATTGGTCCGCAAGATATCTCCCCCCCCCCCCCGTTTTCGAGGACGGGGAACACGATGGTGACAATATTTTACAACCTACCCTCCAACCACTACCCCCAAACCGGAAAAAACACCCTTTTTTCCGATTTTCCGGTGCTAGGCATTTTTAATCGGAAAATTTTATTAACGAAAATTGTTCATAATTGTCCGAAAATCCTAAATCCAAAGTTTAATCAAAATTGAAAAATACTGGAATTTTGTTTAAAATATTGTCAAAGTCCGAAAATATCATTTAAATGTTTTTTTTCTGTTTCTTATTGGGATGCTCTACCACATGTATTTTCTTTCAACAATGTCGTGAAATCTACAAAATAACACAATTAACCAGTATTTTACTGGAAAATAACCTCTACGCCTGTGACTTTTACGTCAAAGAATCAGTTAGAGGGTGGTTTTTGACAAATAATGATTAAGAACAAAAATATAAAAATGACGTATTTTGCTGACGTTTCGGAAAATGAATCTGTTTCCTTTCTCAAAGAGCATTATAAATGTTTGTGTGCTGTGTATATTAAATTCTAATTCTAATTCAAACGGTGAAGGGTGGATATAACACCTGGTGGGTTGTGCACAATACCTTTCTATCGGTATTTTGCACAACGCGCCGTGTTTTGCTCAAATCAACCTAGAATGTCATGAAACGTTGAAATCTCAAGTTTGAATAAGTTATATCCACTACCACCCCCATTACCACTCTCACCTCATTATAAAGGGAGTAAAAAAATAAAATAATGATTTAGTGTGTGTTGTAATGAAGCAAATTCCGAGGCCCAAACAAGTACCCTATTTTTACATATTATAAATTTTGTATTACTTATTTAAACCCAACCGGCTAAAAAGCATTTATTATCGCGTAAAATTACATTCCCACACTAAACCCCCACCTGTACAGAAGAGACCGTCTTAAACTCTCGCTTACTGTGGCCACAGTATAGAGAAGACCAGTAGTTTCACTCGCAGCCGTCCCTTTGATATTTGTTGTACTCGATTTTATTTTTTTAATCCACTGCGCATCTACTGTTTGTATCCCCCGCGCATTTCGTCGTATACTGGCGACAGTGGCGACTGTTCAGAAACGTAAACGTAAACAAAAATAAACATCCACCCCACCATACATCATCACTGCCGTCCACTGTCGTCGTTCCGTCCACTGCGCATCGAATAATTTAAGCCCAGGAGCATCGCATGCGCACTGAAAATCTTATACAACTGTTCCGGCTGAGTAGGACTACTGGTCTTCTCTATACTGTGCTGTGGCGTCCGGCAGTCGATCCAAAGCAGTAGCAGCGAGCAGAAGTGCCCACCCGTGACCAGCCGTCAAGTGTAAATGAATATTTCCGTAAATTATTTCAAGTCCAACTTTTTGGACAATATTTCTTAAAATATACCATTTTACGAAACTGTACTAAGTCCATAAAATCCATTGTAATGAAAAATTTCACAAGTGCCGTCTACACCGCTCATGGCCTACGCGCATTCACTTCTCCCACTATCGGGCGAGAGAAGGGATACGAGCCTACTAGCTACTGAAAGCGGCACTGAAAGTTAAGTTCCTCACGAGCTTCCGAAGCAGATAGACGTGCCAGTCTAGAAGTCAGTCGGTGTACAGCCCCGTATTCAACCAGACGCGCCAGGAGCAACTAGAGGATATAAGTAAGAATAATAGTAATAATTATAATAGGTAGCGGTTTGGATGATACTGTGAACTTTTATTTGTCTTTGTATTTATTTTACTGGTTGTGTCCTTAAGGTATTCGTAATATTTGCTAGTGCGGGTACCCTGTGGTACTTGTTGCGTGTAATATCTGCTAGTGCACGCAAACTGTATCCATAGATAGAGCGTTTTGGAGTCTTCGTAGTATCTGCTAATGCGGAGAAAGCAAGACGCTCACCCAATTTCAGGTCCAGGGTACGAGCTCACATCCAGGTGCCAACAGTCGTGCCAGCGTAACTGACTCCGGTGTACCCAGGGTATTCGTAATATGTGCTAGTGCGCTTACCCTGTGGACACAGAGAAAGCGTCTCCGAGGTATTCGTAGTATCTGCTAATGCGGAGAAATCGGGACGTGGCCATATTATTATTTTTAACTGTTTTCAGGTGAAGAGCTGCAGAACGCCGTCTTGTCTTAACTAATCATGCATTTCTTTCCAGCTTTAGGGTTCCTGGTATTAGCCAAGCCTGACACCTAGAGTAGCCATTTTTCTTATTGTTGCATTAGTTATCGTTTGCTTGCTTCTTCCTGGTATCCGACGACTGTACATAACCTAACCACTTTTCGTCACCTGAATCGTAACCTGTCACCTTGTCATTTTCGCGCCGTTAACCATCCTTCACCGCCATTACCTCGAGTCCACGTCATACCGCTGCTTCGCTTCCGCCTGCCATAAGTGACACCGCTGTAACTGCACCGTAACTGCACGATAATCATATCATAGCCTGGGTACTGTCTGGTATATATTAGTAGATTTAGACTAATTTAGAGTTGATATTGTAACTTGTAGGAAATAAATAGATATTGTTTACCGAATTATGCGTTTTACTGTGTGTATGTGTGTGTGAAAGTCTGATACGTCCCAATTGACCCACTGGAATTTACTGTTTTTCTCCACTGTAGCTACTCCAGTTCTACTGCAACAGGCTGTGCTAAGAGGCTAGTGTGGGTCCTTTGCCCCACGTAAAAAATTGTAAAGGTGGCGCCCGAGCAACCGAACCGTTGCTAAGGTATCAAAAGTGACCACTTTCCTGCCTCACCTGAAAGTATACGTCACAATGTATAGAAACCAAAGGTCCCAAAATATTTTTTATCTTCAGCCACTAGTGCCACCCACATTCCATTATTAAGGAGGATAAAAATAAAATTGTGTTTTAGTGTGCACAAGAATCAAGAGCCTCGAATTTTTTTTTGGCTTCATCCACCCACACCGGAAATCTGGATGTAAAAGTAGTGATTCCTTAGGCAGCAGTTTTGATATTTATTAAGGAAAAGGACAATGTTAAAAATATCTGATTTTTGGCCACCATCGCGGAACGCATAAAACCCAGAAAAAATTGTTGGAAAAGGCTCAAAATTAACAAAAATTAATAAAAGTACGTCTTCAATAAAAAGGCTGGGAAATTCAATTCTACCCCTAAAAACATAAAACCTAAAATTGCTTTGAATAATAGCTCATAATGAATGTGAAAATTATATTTATTTTATGGTAACTATTAGGTATCGATTCAATAGAGATAACAAAAAGTTAAAAACTACCCTAGGCACAGTCTATTCAAGAGGTGGAACGTCATACACAGCACTTAATATTAAAAAAAAATAAGTACCAAGATGATTAAAAATGTACAAAATATTTTTTTAACACTAGTTGAGCCAGACCTTCAACTGATCCTTATTTCAGCAAAAATTAAAAAACAGAAAAATTAAAAGTTTCAAAAAATAACAGAGCAAAAAAAACGCGAAATGTAAAAAGGATCGCCCGTCGTCGTGCATTCTGGAAAACACAATAAGTAGCCAAATGATCCTCCTTTGCAATTATCCATTTGCATATTTACTGTACTCTTTTCTTCAACAAATGAAGTTCTATAGCTTGCCCAGAAGTACCTTTATATGGAATAATATAACAGAGAATACACTAATATCATTTTCAACCCCTTACAACAGTGATTAGCCATCTATTAAATGCAGACATAAGAACCAATAGAAACCTTTAATTTTATTTTAATTTGCTCTCTAAATGTTCTGTACTAGATGCTGTTCTAATATCATTAAAAGTGTTGATAGTTTATTTTATTATGATTCTATATATTTCATGAAATGATAATCTTCATTTTTAACCCCCCGACCCATAAGTTTGACACGTGTGTTTGTATGTCTGTCTGTCTGTGGCTTCATATCTATTCAATGGGTGATCCGATTTTAATGCACTTTTTTTTATTTGAAAAAGTATTTTGATTGCATTTTGATTACAAGCTTTTATTTAACTTGCCTTGTTCTTGTGGATCAAATCTTGCAACTGAATTTTAAAATAGTTATTCCCAACTGATTGAGATGAAATTTTGCATACACGTTTAGTTTGGATGACAATGTGCAGTTAGCTAAGTGACGTCATTCCAAATCCAATATGGCGGACTCCCAAAGATGGCGGATCAGTTATTTTTTATGCAACTCCATGATATGGGTATCAAATGAAAGGGTTTGCTGAGGAGAATACGAAAATAAAATGATGTCACACTAAATTCAATATGGCGGATGCCCCAAGATGGCGGATAAACTTTTTTTTTGTTTGATTGTATAATGTATTCGCTCATACGTTGCATTCTAAGAAATGGTGAAGGATTCGATTTAAACTATAAGTTTTATATCGGATAGTAACGATGCAATGGGGGCGAGCGTAGAGGCAACTTCAATGTAAATATCAGTCGATATTCCGTTGAAGCAACGTCGAGCGCGGTTAGTACTTGGATGGGCGACCCACCTATCTTGGGAAATACAGCGTTCTCGCCCCACCTTCTAGAGGCTTGTATATCAGAGTATACTCGGAAGTTACGTAATTTCAGACGAGGATTACGTAGTGGATATACCATCCTTCGGAGGGGATGTAAAGTAGGCGGTCCCTTGTCTATTAAATGTTAGGCAAGTAAAAGATCCCTACTCTTCTTAAGGGAAGAGGCTCGGCAAAATTTCCAGGTTGGGGGTAGCTCGTCTCCTGGCGTCGGTGATAGGCCCTGGTAGCGGAAATAGGCCGACGTTAAATAGTCAAAAAAAAAGAAAAAACGACGTAATGAATATACACTTCTCCAGGAAATTAACGCACCACCAAAAAATAACCAAAAGTTTGAAGTTAGTTAATTTTTAACCCCCGACCCAAAAAGAGGGCTATTATAAGTTTGACGCGTATGTTTGCATGTTTGTCTGTCTGTCTGTCTGTGGCTTCATATCTCTTCAACGGGTGATTAAATTTTGATTACCTTTTTTTTTATTTGAAAGTCTGTCTGTCTGTGGCTTCATATCTTTTCAAAGGGTGATCCGATTTTGATGCACTTCTTTTTATTTGAAAGAGTATTTTGTCGAGAAGGTTTTAGGCCATATATTATTAGATTTTGATGTTTGGTCGCCATCTTGAATTCGCCATGTTGAACTTCTCTAGAAATTGTCCGATTGAAGTAATGTGTTATAAGTTGACTCGTATGTTTGTCTGTCTGTCTGTCTGCCTGCCTATCTGTGTGTCTGTCTGTCTGTGGCTTTATATCTCTTCAACGGGACATCCGGTTTTAATGCAGTTTTTATTCCAATTAAATAAAACACATAAATATATTCATAATAGAACTGGTCTTGTAGATCGTGTGCGACTGGTAGAATACAAAATTGGACCGCGTCGGATTAAAGGTTAAAAAGTTCTGTATGGGACTCGTAATATAATAATACGCTATGTTGTATGTATATATTTAGTTTAAAACGTGTAAAATAAAATTAAATTACAAATTTAAAAAACCCCAACTCAAAAATAACGACTAAATAACTAATATAAAAAAAAATAAATTAACACAACCTTAAAAATTATGAAATAATTTTGATTCCATATACAAACTCTTATGATTTATTTAAATCCAGCTTACATTTTCTTTATGTCCTCGAGATTTGCTTTCTTATACGCATGAGTATGTCGGGGGCTGCTATAAAGACGAACTACTAAATAGTTATATTCAAAACAGCAGCTCCCGATATATTCATGCGTATAAGAAAGGAAATCTCGAGGACATAAAGAAAATATACGCTGGATTTAAATATATCATAAGAGTTCGTATACGGAATCAAAATTATTTCATAATTTTTAAAGTTGTGTTAATTTATTTTTTTTATATTAGTTATTTAGTCGATATTTTGTGTCGGGGGTTTTTTAAAATTTGTAATTTAATTTTATTCTAATATTACATTATCTAAGTGCCTGTCATCCATAAACTGGAGTAGATTTTGATTCATTTTAATCACCTTGTTTTCTATTTTTTAGTATTTGAAGCGGTGATTCTACCACCTGAATAGGGTAGTTTGGCTGTTTTCGAGGTTGCTAAATAACTCGCTATTTGTTCTTTATTAAAAAAACGTGTTGACTAAAACCATACAGATCTATTATTTTATCTATCTATTAATATTTATTAAGTGCTGTAAATATTTCTCAAATTCATATAGAGGCAGTTTTTTGTAATAAGGATACTCACATCAAGACAAAGTGGATGTCTGTCCCTTTTACTAGTAGAAAATAATTTGGTGCCTTACTAAGTGCTATGACATATTTTTTTAGTATTCGAGACTGTGAATAGAATTGCACCCCCGAATAGTGTAGTTTGGTGGTTTCCAGAGTCGCTAACTAAAGCGCTTTTTGTAATAATACATGCTGCGAATATTATTTCATACTCTTATAGATATTGTTTTTTTTACTCAATTTCTTACTCATGCATTTATACAAATATGAAATTGGCACATGTCTCGGCAGCATTGAAAATGTAATTCCTAGGTCGTATGTCAAGTAACATTAAAGATAAGTCGTCTACGTTTAAAACTATTCAAGTGATCGATCGTAAGATCAAGAACTGTAACGAGAATCCAACATTAAGGAGAAAATGAAATCATTTCCAGGATTTTCAGCGCAGTGTTATTGGTCAAGTACTTTACTCTAAGAATTTGTTCAATGGAGTCCACTTTTGATACATGATACGAGAGAACTGGGTTTATCGTTCACATTTTCCAAGAATTAATAACCTTTTATAAGAGTTGTAGTTAGTGTTTTTGGTAAATAAAGGAAGTTGAGTCGGTAGTCGGTTTATTTCAAACTGTCGAATAGTTGTAAAAACAGACTATTACTATTTTTGATGTCCGTGGTAACTTTCTGCAGTAATGTTAGTTACAAAGGTTACGTGACAATTTGTTAGCCTTATAACTTGTACATTTCAGGATTATATAATTTTGTATCACTTGTGATGTGAAGCAAAACAACTCATTATAGCAGAGTAAGTTTCATGCAAAGAGTAATTTGTTAACTACTGGCAAAAACGCAGAGAAAAATTGATGATGATATTATAATAAACTTTAAAAAAAAATTGGGCTAAACACTTCTGTCTTAAATTTTATAAAATAATATCTTACAGGCAGAGATCAAGTAACTGTATCTAATGGAGTATCATCGTCACCAGAGAAAATAAAATTTGAAGTCCCTCAGGGTTCCCTATTATTTATAATACATATTAACGACCTACCTAATCATATAAATAACACTAGTATTGTTCGCTGATGACACCACCATGATTAATATAAACAGCAACGAAAATAATTTACTGCAGCATGTGCAGTTCTCAGAGTTGAAGGCCTGAGTGATTTAGAACAAATAAATTATATCTTAATAACTCAACGACACAAACTATGTTTTTTTCAACCCGGTGCGATGCTTAGATCATTTTGACAATCCCGAAAATGTAAAATCTAAAGGAGTAATCATGTATCCCCATTTACGTCGAGATCAACATGTTGATTACTTATATGTTAAACTTTCTAAAGTTGTATATTTAATAAGAAATTTAATGACAGAATTGCCAGAAAATACTCACTGCAGCGATGTGTTATGAGAATAATAACAAGATTGCCGTTTAGGCAAAATGTAAAGCAAAAATTAATAAAGCAGAATTTTCTAAACAGTTCCGAGTTATTAAATTTTTAACGCACTCATGTATGTTAAACAAAATATAGACAAAGACAAATATGTTTTGCACAGAGAAATACACCACCATGATACCAGACACAGAGATCAAGTTTGTTTAAACTACAGTAGATTAATGAGAAACCAGAATGCAATAAACTATTATGGCCAAAATATTTTTAATAAGTTACCAGCAGACATCAAGCACTCACCAAAAATAATAATAATAATAATAATAAATTCAGAATCAAAGAAACTCTGCTGAATGGAGCATACTACACATTTGACTTTGTCTGATATATTATGTTATTACTTTTCAATGTTTTTATTATTAGTTTCTCTTTGCATACTGCATAACATCAGTGGCGGATCGTGATATTGTCTGCAGAGGAGGCTTGATATTTTGACTGGCAATTAGAGAAATTGCTACAAGTAAAAGACATTAATTTGGAAGATTGGAAGATATGCTACTTCTTCCAAAGGGAGGCTCAGCCTCCCCTGCCTCCCCTGACGAGCCGCTACTGCATAACATGTGATGTCATTTACAATATATGTGATCTGGTAAATAAAGAGCACCATACACCGCAAGAGCATAAAAAGTGGGAATTGAGAAAATGGAGAATAAATAATAGAACACGTCCAATATAGTTACAGTGACCGAACATTGGTAGTCCTATGAACAAATAGATGCGTATAAGTTAGAAGGTTTTATATTAGTTTTCAGTTTCTGTCGAGGACTAGTACAACATGGAGGAGTTGCAGTTTACAGGCAAGAAAAAATATCTGCTCGGATAAGGACCGATGTTAATGAATTATCTGAATGCTATTCGTTTGGATGTGCAGCTGTGGAAGTAAGTTGTAAAAGTTCGAAATATGTAATTATAGCTCTTTAGAAATCACCAGACTCAAATATAGACAGTTTTTTAAGAAAATTTCATGTACTTTTAGAATTATTATTTAACAGTGATATATTTTTTGTCACCGGGGACTTAAAAATGTAAATAATCAAAACACTAAAAAATTTTTATCACTCTTAGAATCTTACAATGTAAAAGTAGCCATAGACGGTTATACCCGCATATATAGCACTTCAAAATCATGTGTTGACAATATATTAACAAACGTATTAAATTGCGAATTTGCCAGTGAAATAATAAACTCGCATTTATCTGATCATATAGCACAAAAGATAATAATTGTACAAATGCCAAATAAAGACTAACAAGAATATAAATATATACGTTGCTTTAACAAAGCTAATATTTAAACTTTTTCAAATTCTTTGATGCAAATTAATTGGTCACATATTTTAAGTCAAACAGAAAATGATGTAAACTTACAATGGGACACGTTCATGTCATATTTTTTAACTCTTTTTAATAATAGTTTTCCTTTAAAGAAAGTAAGCGTTAACAACACCAACGACCAAGATACTCCCGAAATTTTAGAATGTAAAAAAAGATTAGTACGATTTCAGTAATACTAAAACAGAATCCAAATTATAGAGAATTATACACCGTGGAAAAAGCTAAATTAGATTACTAGTTGAAGCTAGGAAAACATATAATAAAAAAATTGCAAATTCAGACAACATATCTAAATCTGTTCACCGACGAAGCCACTTTTACAACTAACAGAATACTTTAATCTCGAACTAATCAGTTGAAAACCTCTAATGGATCATCAACTGTAGAAGTAGAACATTCACACAAAATAAACGTATGAAGTGAGATAGTCTATAACAAGGTTATTGGTTTTTCTTTGAGGCAATTTAAACATATTTAAATTTTTGGATATCTTAAAAAAATAATTTTTGGCACTAGATAATTTACTCATTCATGAACGTCTCAACATATGATTTCAATTAGATGAGTTTTCTGTGTATAACGTAGTTATAATAAAAGAGTTAACAAATTTTAATTTGAGAACTAGTGAATTTGTCCCTACAGTCCTTTAATTGGATAGCCGCCTATTTCACTGGATTTAACGCCTCTTGATTTTTCCTTTAAGGTACAATTAAAAATGTTATTAGTTAGTAATTGATTTGTGAAGAGATATTATCTTAAATTCGTTGGAGCAAATTAACCCATTTCGTTGTTTCACTGTTATCTCAAATTCACGCTCCGCAACGAATCTAATTTTTAATTTTTTTACGTATATCGAGCTAATATAGGCTTTTACATTACCCCTGATAAGTATTTCGAGAACCTATCACGACATTTGTCAAATACGAATAACAGTAATGATCAATAACACGACCATAACTCTCATATCTCATGTCGCATTTTGCATTGAGAAAGTTACGATGGCTATATAAAGAATTTACCGCCACAGTGTCACAATAAATTTGCTGTATTATGGTAATGTCGATGCCTACCGAAAAAACCGTTTTTCAGGGCGTAGTTTTACAATGTGGAAAACACACATAAAAAGTAAAGGATTATTTGTCAATCTTGATAATACAGACATATACAGGGTGCAGCACGGTTAGTGGCCTATTAGACCTTTTAGAAAAACTACCAATAATTTGAAGCTGAAAATTTAGAAAGAAGGGTGCTCTACTTAATGAAAATATCGTCAAGTATGTGACACTTCTGGTTATACCGGAAGTTGACATCAACTTCCTTATTTTAAATTGAATGCCTTATTTTTTATACCGGATTCGAATTCTATTCATTATTTTAAAGTAACTGTCAATTTCAATAAAATTTTGTTCAAAATATAAAATTATTTGCGATGAGCAGCATGGATTTCGTAATTGCCGGGAGCCCGTGTATAAAATGACTGACTATCCGGCGAACTTTGAAAATATGTAAAATGGATTATTCTTATATAAGTTAGCAAGGAATGGACCATCAGCTGGTTGGGTAGCGGTGAGGGTGGCTGTCAAAGGGTTGAAAACACGTAAAAAAAATTGAGAAAAAGACTATCCGGCGAACGCTGAAACTTATATGAGGGGAACATTATGTTAAATTATTCGGTGAACTTTAAAATTTGGATATAAGATAATATTTATACTGAGATTCACGAAAAACATAGTCAGCTGCAAGTATGTGGGTGGAAAAGTCGTCAGCTGGTACAGAACAGTGCTGAGTGTTGATCGCCCGCGAGGCAGCGCGTATCACCTTTCTTGCATCAGCAGACGACTTTTCCACCCACATACTTGCAGCTGACTGTGTTTATCGTTAATCTTAGTATGAATATTATCATATATCCGAATTTCAAAGTTCGCCATAAATATTTAATTAGTAATAACGATATTGATAACTGAATGTTAGAAATCGTGCGTGCGGCATTCCCGAGTTTCTTTTTTTAATTTGATTAAATATTCAAATTATTATTAATATACATTATTTTATGAGAATACAAATTAATACATTCGTACATTTCAAAATTATACAGAATGATCTGCTCAGAAAATTTATTTAGTTTGGTGAGAATAAAAATAAATTTATTCGGCTTCTGATAACAGATCTTCCTCATTCTCATTTTCATCCAACTCAGCACTCTCTTGATGTTCAGTGGGTAAAAGATTATTTTTCTCTTTGTCACTCGAATCAAAAAAAAATACTTATTTATAAAAAATAGATAAAGATTATAATAGGATGAAAAGTGAAAAGCACAAATGATATAATACCTTCAGTATTTTCGACATCTCGGATAATCATTTCCACTTATGGAGGTAATCGATCTCCATCAAACCACTTGCAAGTTAAATTTGTTTTCCTCAACCAAGGAATCTAATGTAGATGGCACTTGTTTGTGTGCGTTGTTCCAAATCGTATACATACATACACAGTTATTAAAACGTACTGTACAAGTTCCGATTTCGACGGAGGCGAGAGAGATGCATCAAAATTTTTGTCTGGTAACCGAAATTCGTTATCATTTTCTCTAAATTTATACACCTTAGTGAAGGTAGCTACACGAGCATCATTGACATTTTTATAGCTTTAAACCCATACATCGTGCAAACTAACTTCTCTATTATGTTAACGACTTTATTTAGGTTCTCCTCTGGTAAATTATTCAAACTTTTAAATGCTTCAATAACTTTTTTTAGAAGCTCTATTCAAGTTTCTTTCAATGTATTGGGCAAGTGATGAAATGGCTCCGTTCTTATGTAATATACCTAATGCTGAAAACTGCTATAGTTATTGAGTTCGAAACGACGATATTCAATCTAGTGTCACTCAAGAAACCGTGGAAAGCTTATCGTGTTCTAGTCACGAGGAGGCGGACACTGAAATGATTTTTCACGTATAAATGAGAACACCAGTGTGGTCATAAGTTCAGATACTGACATTCCTATCATCATGCTGGGAATCATGAAATATGTACATAATAATGTGAAAATTTGGATAAAAATGGAAATAAAGAAACGTAGGAAATAGAACAATTTTTATATCTAAACAATTTGTATTCAGCACTTGGCGACGACTTGTGTAACGCATTGCCCGCTTTCCACGGTTTCGCGGGATGTGATTATAATCCCGCATTTTTCAAGAAAGGAAAAAAAAGCCTTTTACTATATTAAGAAAAGATCAAGAGTTTATTGAAGCATTTAAAAGTTTGAATAATTTACCAAAGGAGAACCTAAATAATGTCGTTAACATAATAGAGAAGTTTGTTTGCACGATGTATGGGTTTAAAGCTATAAAAAACAATGATGCTCGTGTAGCTACCTTCACTAAGGTGTATAAATTTAGGGAAAATGATAACGAATTTCGGTTACCAGACAAAAATTTCAATGCATCTCTCTCGCCGCCGTCGAAATCGGAACTTGTACAGCACGTTTTAAGAACTGTGTATGTATGTATACGATTTGGAACAACCCACACAAACAAGTGCCATCTACCTTAGATCCCTTAATTGAGGAAAACAAATTTAACTTGTAAGTGGTTAGATGGGGATCGATTACTTCCATAAGAGGAAATGATTATCCGAGATGCCGAAAATACTGAAGGTATTATATCATTTGTGCTTTTCACTTTTCATCCTATTATAATCTTAATCAATTTCTTATAAATAAGTATTTTTTTTTTAGATGCGAGTGACAAAGAGAAAAATGATCTTTCACGCACTGAGCATCAAGATAGTGCTGAGTTGGAAGAAAATGAGAATGAGGAAGACCTGTTATCGGAAGCCGAATAAATTTATTTTTATTTTCACTAAACTAAATAAATTTTCTGAGAGATCATTCTGTATAATTTTGAAATGTACGAATGTATTAATTTGGATTCTCATCAAATAATGTATATTATTAAGTTATCAATATCGATATTACTAATTAAATCTTTATAGCGAACTTTGAAATTCGGGTATATGATAATATTCATACTAAGATTAACGATAAACACAGTCAGCTGCAAGTATGTGGGTGGAATAGTCGTCAGCTGATGCAAGAAAGGTGATGCGCGCTGCCTCGCAGGCGATCAACACTCAGCACTGTTCTGTACCAGCTGACGACTTTTCCACCCACATACTTGCAGCTGACTATGTTTTTCGTGAATCTCAGTATAAATATTATCTTATACCCAAATTTAAAAGTTCGCCGAATAATTTAAATTTTTCATGTTTTTGGACCTGTTTGATAGATAAGCTGACGGTAAATCCACCGACCCCCGTCCAGCTGACTATGTTCTACTTTCATTATATAACATAATCTTCCCATCATATAAGTTTCAGCGTTCGCCGGATAGTTTTTTTTCTCAATTTTTTTTACGTGTTTTCAACCCTTTGACAGCTACCTCCACCGCTACCCAACCAGCTGACGGTCCATTCCTTGCTAACTTATATAAGAACAATCCATTTTACATATTTTCAAAGTTCGCCGGATAGTCAGTCATTTTATACACGGGCTCCCGGCCTATAAGGGGAGGTCGCCTTAGTCAGCAATTCTCACTTACCTCAATGAACTTCAAGAACACTTGAATAATAATAAGAAATGTATAAGTATCTTTATGGACTTAAGTAAAGCGTTTAGTCTAGGAAATAGCGTGCAAATTCGACGACGAATGGTTACCGTCTGCCAGTCGGTAATCGAAGAGACAATGGGTAAATTCGGGTTCTGAAAATAACCGTCCCAGAACTATCAGAGAACTGTCAAGAGTTTGCGCAGTTCCAAATCCGACCGCATCAAAAGCAACTGCGCAAACTCCTGACAGTTCTCGGACGGTAATTTTCAGAACCCGAATATAAGTACAAAATTTTTTTCTCTCTGGAACTTTTTGGTATGGTGGGGGGGATAGGGAGGGGGGGGGGCATTTATGTTTTAATCGAATGATTATCGATATCTGTTGCATAGTTAGTATATGTACTTCACATACCCCAATTACGTTGGCAGACGAAACTTCCGGTCGGCGCGCGCGTTAACCGGAAATAGAAACTAAAATTTTTTCTCTACGAGCGATATTTACGATTTTAGAAATGTGCCGATCAAATACAATATACTCTTCGTTTTTGCGAAAAGTATAATAATCGAATTTTTACCATCTCTGACGAACTTTAAGCAACTTTAATTAACCCACTGTGATTCTTTTACAATATTATGGAAAGTGTTGTCAATATTGATGTTAATTTAACAATTTTTCTAAATAATTTTAAATAACCCAATAACCGTACATTCTAACTAGAAGGAATGTACATATAGCTTGAAAAATAATAAAAAAGGGAAACGAATAGAAATATAGTATGTTCCACCTGTATATTTTGGGGCATCTGCAACTTGAGCTCACAAAAACTCGATCTATCAAAGACGTATGGGAGAAAAATTTGTTATCGGAATTTACCATAGCAAATGTTATTAATTTCCAACTATTGGTTGGTTTTCGCATCAGATTTAATTAAAATCGTAATATCTCAAAAACTATCGGTCTTTTAGATAGGGAATGATATTGAAAGTTACCTTAAAATAATTAACAGAATTCGCATCCGGCATAAAAAGTAAGGTGTGCCATTCAAAATAAGGAAGTTGATGTCAACTTCCGGTTGACGTTATTTTCGTTAAATAAGGCACCCTTGAAAACCCCTCTTCCTAAATTTTTAGCTTAAAATTATTTGCAGTTTTTTTAAAACGTCTAATAGGTGAGATGCACCCTGTATTTATCCAACAGAAATTTGTAAAATGTAAGGTATTGAGAGATGTACACATGTATTTATTTATTGTGAATATTGTTCAAATGACCAATTACCTTGAATGGAGTAACTCTAAAACACCGGTTATTCATGTATATTTTGGGTTGCCGTTATCCATTGTCTACATTTTGTGCTTGAAGTAAAATATCTTTTGAAGATATTTCAGTTATAAATATTTTACGACACTTTGTCAGTAATAATGTGTTGATTACAATTAAAATTTACATATCAGTTCCTGTGTGTCCGTCTTCTATAAATTTTACAGGTATGTGTTATCTATTTTTTTAATTAATATATCTAATATATTATTATTATTGTTATTAAACCTAGCTTTCTTGCAATCAATTTATTTTTGAGTCTGTAGGACCAATAGGGTTTATGATAGTCAAAATTATCTGATATGAAATAGTTATTTATTAAAACAATAAATAAATAAACAAACTTTAGATGAGTATGTTTTTAAACCATGGTTAACGTTTTGAATATTATTAAAACATCAAAGAGGCGTTCTAGGAATAGTGCACTTGCCTCGCTTTACATAAAGTAGTCTCTCATAGAGGGCAGCTCTGAGTGCACCTATTTCATCCAGTATTAAGTATATTATATGCTTAGGTGTTACAGATATATATTTTATACTCTTAGAAAACGTAACCCAAGTAAGTTTTTACTCTCATGGAATTTTATTTTGTTTGAGTGTCTCTACACTCAAACTCTCTATACTTCCCAGCCACGGACGGGGACATATTTTTTTCAGAGGGCTAATAATAACTATAATACTATCCCAACCAGCACTAGCGTACTAATATTCAGCTGAATTGCCCTTTACTTATTTTTTAACGATGGAACATTTTTCTTTTATGTTTTATTAAAGGACTATTGTGAACAAATTGACTCTCTGCATCAATTTCGTGATATAAAACGCCCTAAGAATGCTTTTACAACATGTTTATAAAACAATTTTATAAAGGTTCTATTATTCTCATGTAAAGGTTCTCGATATAACTATACGAATATTTTTATTTTGCATAAATGTTGGTTACAGAGTTATTATAAAACTTTCTGGGTTATTCCTTTAATGACATATTACCAGGTGATATATATATATATATATAAATGTCCTTAGAACTTATTATAAAGCAATTAGTTTTTGATATATGTTCTTATAGATAAACTTTGTTTTAACGGAATCTAGTAAATGCATACGAAACTTCTTAGAAGCCGAAAGCTTGTCGTTGCAGCATTTCACCTGCGGTAGTTATATTTATAAAACTGTAGGGAATATTTTAACATGGGAAATACATGAGTTGATCTATAGTTGCCGATGCTGATAGCTAACGTACTTAAAGAGCACCAGAATGGAAGAAAATAAAGCTAAGTGGAAAATATTCTGGAACCACTCGACTCTTAACTGGCAATATTGAAGTTCAGCTATGTTTTCCACAGAACTATGATGCATATTTAGTTATCGCCAAGTTAACCAAAGAGCTGTATAGTTTTATATTGACTACATAATACACTAAATTGTTCTATAAGAGAACCCATTCTACTACAACGCGAGCCTCGTGGTTGTATAATGTCTGCATAAGAAGCTTAATAAAAAGTGCTCCCACGGCTGCATTGGAAGTCCTTTTAAACCTGACACCACTACACATATTTATTCAAGGGGAATCTCGTTCAGTGGTACACAGGTTAATGCAAGGCACAACGCCCATACAACAACATGGAATAGAGCACCAAAGGTTATATTCAGAGCTGAAGGCAGATCCCATTTTGGGAATGCCCAAGGACACTATGGTCCCAAAGTATAACTTCTATAAAAAATTTCAAATCAAAATATCAGACAGAGAGGACTGGAAAAACGGTCCTCAAATATCGACGCAAACGATCTGGTATAAGGACGGCTCCAAGACAGAACAGGGAGTCGGAGCTGGGATTTACGGGATAAGGTCGAAAAAGAAAATCCTGATAATCTAGGTATACACGCCACAATATTTCAAGCTGAATTGGCCGCTATACAGTGGCGTGCAAAGGAAATAATGAGGCAAGGAACTGTAAACCAATCAATAATTCTCTGAGAGCCAAGCAGCGCTAAAGACACTCGATCCATGCAGGTCGATTCAAGACTAGTATGGGATTGTATAAATGCCCTTACAGATCTAGGAAGTCGGAACAAAGTGACCGTGGCATGGGTACCAGGACACGACGGACACAGGGGAAGTGAGAAGGCTGATAAACTGGCCTGGGAAGGCGCATCTAAGGCCCTAGTAGGGCCCGAACTCTTTCGCGGTGTGGCTAAGCTACGTATACGAACATTCATTAATGAATGGGTAGAAAATAAATTTCTAGAGTGGTGGAAGAATTTCCCACAGACAGGCCAAAAAGTTTATTAAAGAACGATCGGCCAAATTCACGGAAGACCTACTACGCCAAAATAGAAAGGCCATTAGGATAATGGTAGGTTTTCCAACTGGACATTGTAGACTTAATAGACACATGAGTCTAATGGTCCTGGCAGAGGATGCAACATGCAGATTCTGTCAAGAGGAAGAGGAAACCTCAATACATGTGCTGTGCCATTGTGAAGGCCTAGCAAGACTTCCAACTACTTGGCGAAGAGAAACCAAGGAGATAGCTATACCAATGAGCTCTTATCAAGGCTATGGAGTCTGATACAAAAGACAAAGCTGGATAAGGAAAATTAGACAAGGAGTGCCACAATAGATCCACAGGAGTCGCGCTGGTCAAGGTCAATCAGTCAGCTCCTTTTTCAAATCTAATCTAACCTAAGAAGCTTAATTGTTTTCTATAGCAGAGCTAGAACATCAAAATAATTTTTTGCCATTTCGCTCCCCTCCGGTTATTAATTTTGAGACGAGGACAAATATTTTTTTGTGTGATTTTGTGTGATTTTTTAGGATGAATTTCCTGTCGCCTTCACCAAAATTTTTCAAATTTTATTTTTTCCACGCTACTTCTATTACAATGAAAGACACTATTAGTTCAAAATATTCCGAAACACTATTAGAAAGTATCATAATACAAAATATATTAAAAACATTCATAAATTTTGAATTTCTTTAACTTGACCGTTTGTAACTTTTTTGACTTATACCTCGAGAACATAGGGTAGAGCTGCGCCTAAGAGTTCCTTTTAATCAGAAAGTTGAAATCTACAACATGTTGATTCAGCCAATTCTAGAGTCATTCAATTTTCATATGAGAACAGTGGGTCTTTTCATTTAGAAAGTTTATTTTTTATTAAGCTATATTTTATAGAAATTTTATTTTAGATTGATTTTTCATTTATAAAATTCTAAGTGGAGTAAAAAATTAAAAATTTATTAAAGAAATTTGAAATGTATCGATGAATTTTCCTCCTGATTTTCAAACTATTTCACAGATACTTTCACAAAAAACTTGGGGTACAACATTTTTTTTAATTTCAATTGGAATGTTTTTCCATTAACTTTCTTTTAATTTTAGAAGTCATGCCTTAAAATATAGCTTTGAAAATTTTGAGATTTAAGTGGGCACAACCAAATCCAGGGTGGGTAAGTGAAAACCCAGGCCAACCGCAGCGCCACCTCTGTTCCTAGTAAAAGCTGCATAGCTTTACTTTCCTCTCTCCTATTCTTAGTAGTTATAGGAAAATGTTGGTAATAGTAGTTATTTTTTATAGCATCTTTCCAAACCATCTACGTAAGAACCTAATATCTTAAAATATCCAGTGCACTGAGAAGCTCGCTTCTGACTGGAATAACGTAAATCTTGGGCTAAACCGGGGCCAAGCCTGTAGAATTGTAATGGTTTTGTTGTTACTTGGTAGCTGCATTCTTCTGAGCTATATTGAATATTTATATAAAATTTCATATTAAAAATGTATTAACTTTCAAGCTTTGAGATACAAACAGAATTTACAATTCCACAAAAGTACTCACTAGATAGAAATCAGCTTTTAATGTCAAGAAACATATTACTGGGTAAGCTTATAGACAAAAAATTAAACGTAAAAAATACTTTTAAAAAACAGGCTTTTATTATTATTTATATAAAATGGAACTGAACATATTGGATGTAAAAAACAACTTACCATGCTGAAGTTTTAGATTAAACTTGTTTGCGTAAGTCATTTTGCAATTTCACATCTAATATTTTCACATAACATAGTTAGTGATAAACTTAATGCCACTAGCATTAAGTTTATAAAGTAGCTACTTACTGCAAATGTAACTAAATACTAAAAACCGCTGCCCAAGAAATCACTACTTCCACGTCCAGATTCTCTATCCAAGTCACTCACAACGAAAAAATTTTGTTGGTGGGGGTGGATGAGGTAAAAAAATATTTTGAGGTTTCTGGTCCTTGTACATACACTAAATCAAAATTTTTTTTCATCCCCTTTAATAATGGGGTGGGGGTGATAATGGGGGTGGTTAATGCCAAAAAATTTTTTGAGACCTTAGCTTCTCTTGTATATACTAAATACCAATTGTATGGACTCTTATCTGCTTAATTTACCTATTTACCCCAAATTTACCCCAAATTACCCTCCACCCTTCGACGGAATAAGATGAAAATATAATCTAGTTCCAGATCTCATTAAAGTAGATACGTGTAACAAATTTCAATTCAATATCTTAAACGGTTCCAGAGTAAACGTGCGCACAAAAAAAGTTACAGACAGACCGACAGACAGAAAATTTTTTTTCGCTTAAACTTAAAATCTCGACGTTTCATAATATTCTAAGCCTATTTGAACAATAAAAATTTTTAAAAATTTTTTTGTCGTTACTATACTTCCACTGGATGTGGAAGTAAAATGAAAGTAATATTAATAGTACCTATCCCAATTATAACAAAATATATAAAAAAAACCGTTGCCCAAGGAATCACTACTTCCACATCTAGATTTTCTATCCAAGTCTCTCATAATGAAAAAAATTTGTATGTGGAAACAATTGTTTATAGAAATTTAATAATATAATATTTGAAATTGGTAGTGGGGTGGGGGTAGTAATAGGGGGGTGGGGGTGGTAATAGGGGGGGGTGGATGAAGTAAAAAAATATTTTGAGGCTTTTGGTTCCTGTACACTAAAACACATTTTTTTTTTCATCCCATTTAATAACAGGGTGGTTAATGCCAAACATTTTTTTGAGACCTCAGCTTCTCTTGTATACACTAAATACCAATTTTATGGACTCTTACCTGCTTGACTTACCCCATTTTACCCCCAAGCCTTCGACGGAATAAGAAGAAAATATAATCTAGTTCCATATCCCGTTAAATTACATACGTACCAAAGGACCGTACCAAAGGACCCCTCACAAATCTTATGGGAAATTGGCTTACGGTAAAATTGACCCAAACTTTGATATGTTGTTCTACTAATCCAATAGATCAAAAGTCTCAATGGGCACGAGTCCCAAAAATACACCCTTCTACAATTTTTTGCCCTCTATTGGGGTGAAAAGCGCTCGTATACCTTTACCAACTACATTTCTCTAAAAAAATATTTGTATTTTTTAGCGCGGTAAAAAACCTCAGTCGTAGCATCTGACTTACATTTAGACCCTTCCACCCTTTTCCACCCCTTCCGGGGAGGTGAAAATTGCATTCACGGCTACACAGCGGTACCTTTGTTCCAAAAAAAATATGAAACTGCTCAGTTGAACACAGAACCTTAAAACACTGTGCAAAAATCACTTTGAAGTACCCCTTAACGCTTTACCACCCCTTCCGGAGGGTGAAAATCGCTTTCACGGCTGCACAGCGGTATAAATATAATGAATAACCCTGTACACAGCATATACTGAAGCGCCATCCTCCATTGTTTCAAATATATCTTGTACGTAAGGTGCTAAGTTAGTCAGCACAGATCTCTTGCTATAAAGCCCATGTTGATTAATATTCAGATGATTTTTAATGAGAAAAAATAGCTCGTTAGCAATTAGTAATTCAAAAACTTTACCAAAGTGATCTAATAACGAAATGGGCCTATAATTTTTTACATTGCTTTTATCACCGGTTTTATAAATAGGAATCACTTGAGCATTTTTCCACCTCTCCGGGAAATGGCCTGTTTTTAAACATTTATTATAATGTACAAAGGCTCCAGAACACGATTTAAGAAATATGGCTGGAATACTATCGGAACCTGGCCCCTTCTTAATATCTAGACTTTTTAAGGCTTCTGGAATTTGTTTTCTTGTGATATTTGTTATGTTAAATGAAGTATTCCAGTTATTTTCGACTAAATTAATATCAGAAGAGAATGTGTTGGACTCATACATACTTCCAAAATAATCCATGAACAGATCACAAATAGATTGGTTCTCTGATGTCACAATTTTGCAATATGTCATTGTTTGAGGAATTGTTTTCGAAGATTTTTTATTGTGAACAAAAGACCAGAAATATTTGGTGTCACTTTGTAAACTCTCCTCAGTTTTGTTTACATATTTTTTGTAGTCATCACGAATATTATTTTTAAGTCTCTTACGTAATACAGAAAATTGTTGACAGTCATTTACATTATTAAATTTTTTCCATATTTTATGAGCTTTATTTTTATTTTTAATTAAGACTTTAGTGGCTGCAGAGAACCAAATAGGGTATAAACCTTTCCGAATACATTTTTTAGGTACATAGATATCGATAACATTATTAATAATTTCATAAAATGCTTGCACATCACAATTTACGTTTTTTACTTAAATTTTTTTACATGTTCTTGCCATCTAATATGATAGTCAACTGTAATTCCCAAGTATTTATTTTTTTTGCCAGATCAATGTACCCATATAACGTCGTTATCATCCTTCATATCTAGTTTATTAACATTTGGCAAATTTGGGCTGTACGAAAAGATGACAAGAAAAATGTTTTTCTGTGGTTAATAGTCAATTCTTTATTATCAAATAATCCTTTTATTAGTTGTAGATCTTTTTCTACTAATTTTTTAAATTTTCCCATGAATCGCTTTCGTAAAAAAATGAAGTATCGTCAGCAAAAGAGAGGATTTTTACTGCTGTTTTCATAGTAAGTATGTCATTCATATTTATTATGAACAGAATAGGCCCTAACACAGTTCCCTGCAGGACCCCGCATCTTACTTTTTCAGGTCTGCTTGTTTTATACCCTATCTTAACAAACTGTTTCATATCTTCTAGGTAGCTCCCAACAGACTCCAGCTTTAGTATGAGTTTCTTGTGACAAACCATGTTAGAAGCTTCCTTAAATCTAAAAAAATACACAGTGATGGCCTCGACTGGTCCACAGCATTGGGATTTGTTCTTATAGCATCACTAGTTAAGCGCTTTTCCCGAAAACCATATTGAAGTTCTGATAATAAATTATATTTTGTCAAGTATGAGCTTATTGTTTGTTTTAATATTTTTTCTAGAATCTTGCTGATACAGGAAATAAGCGAAATGGGCCTATAGTTTCCAACTAAACCCACATCTCAACTTTTATGTATAGGTGTAAGTATTGCTTCCCTTAACGCATCTGGAAGTGTTCCAGTTTCTATTACTATGTTAAATATATAGCATAGTGGTTTTGTTATATAGTCCTTTAGAGTCTCAGCCCTGACCCCATTTTTACCCGGAGCTTTATTATTTTTTAATTATCCTATAAATTTTTTTATTTCGGGCTCATTTATTGGGTGCAGAAGTGAATTAGTTCTACAGTAAGATTGCTGCTCAATGATTTTTTATTTTTTGTGCTAATTTAGTGCCTATTCATTAAATTCATTTGAAGTTTGTTCTTGGTGTGTTAATGTCACATCTTTCTTAATAAATGTAATATCAGTTTTTTTTTATAAGTTTTTATTAACCCCCGACCTAAAAAGAGGTTTGACGCGTATGTTTGTATGTCTGTCTGTCTGTCTGTCTGTCTGTGGCTTCATATCTCTTCAACGGATGATACGATTTTGATGCACTTTTTTTTATTTGAAAGAGTATTTTGCGAGAAGGTTTTTGCCATATTAGATTTTGATGTTTGGTCGCAAAGCTTTTATTTAACTTGCCTTGTTCTTGTTGGTCAAATCTTGCAACTGAATTTTAAAATAGTTATCCCCAACCGATTGAGCTGAAATTTTGCATACACGTTTAGTTTGGATGACAATGCATGGTTAGCTAACGTCATTCCAAATCTAATATGGCAGACTCCCAAAGATGGCGGACCAGTTATTTTTTATGCACCCCCATGATATGGGTATCAAATGAAAGGGTTTGCTGAAAAGAATACGAAAATAAAATGACGTCACACTAAATTCAATATGGCGGACGCAACTGAATTTTAAAACAGTTATCCCTAACCCTATTTAGCTGAAATTTTGCATACACGTTTAGTTTGGATGACAATGCATGGTTAGCTAAGTGACGTCATTCTAAATCCAATATGGCGGACCAGTTATTACTTATGCACCCCCACGATATGGGTATCAAATGAAAGGGTTTGCTGAGAAGAATACGAAAATAAAATGACGTCACACTAAATTCAATATGGCGGACGTCCCAAGATGGCGGACAAAATTTTTTTGTTTTAACACTATGATTTGATCGTATAGTGTATTCGCTGATACATTGCATTCTAAGAAATGGTGAAGAATTCGGTTTAAACTATAAGTTTCTATCGGATAGGAACGATGTCTGTCTGTTTGTCTGTCTGTCTGTCTGTCTGTCTGTCTGTCTGTCTGTCTGTCTGTCTGTCTGCCTGCCTGCCTGCCTGCCTGCCCGTCTGTCTGTCTGTCTGTCTGTCTGTCTGTCTGTCTGTCTGTGGCTTCATATCTGTTCAACCCATTTCGATGCACTTTTTTTATTTGAAAGAGTATTTTGTCGAGAAGGTTTTAGATTTTGATGTTTGGTCGCCATCTTGAATTGACCATGTTGAACTTCTCTAGAAATTGTCCGATTGAAGAAATATTGAAAATGTGTAGATAATTATGGTAGCCAAATATGATTTCGGCCTCCTTTTGATTCAGTCATATGAAACTGGTACGATTAGATACATTGATCGCGAGTTTTTAAAAATTTTCAATTTTTTAACCCCCGACCCAAAAGGAGGGGTGCTATAAGTTTGACTCGTATGTTTATATGTTTGTTTGCCTGTCTGTCTGTGGCTTCATATTTCTTCAACGGGAGATCCGATTTTGATGCAGTTTTTATTAAAATTAAATATAACACATAAATATATCGTATATAATATATTTCTTATACGCATGCATATGTCGGGGGCTGCTGTAAAGACGAACTACTAAATAGTTATATTCAAAACAGCAGCTCCCGATATATTCATGCGTATAAGAAAGCAAATCTCGAGGACAAAGAAAATGTAAGCTGTATTTAAATAAATCATAAGAGTTCGTATATGGAATCAAAATTATTTCATAATTTTTAAAGTTGTGTTAATTTATTTTTTTTTTATATTAGTTATTTAGTCGATATTTTTGTGTCGGTTTTTTTTTTAAATTTGTAATTTAATTTTATTTGTTAGTATTTTCACACCATTTCACAATGCCTTGCTTATATACATACGCATTTTTAGCTTTTTTAAACCATATTTATTTTATTCCTAAATTGCATATACGTATATTTTAACTCATTATCATCGGGATTTTTTAGTACATCTCGATACGTTTTATACCATTTTACCATGGAGTTTATGATCCCTGCGGTAATCCAGGGTTTTCTTTTGCGCGTTTCATTATTACGTTTAATTAATTTTGTTGAGGTTTCACTTGATTTTTTTATTTTGTTTATGTGTTAGCTGTACTAAAACGAAAAAAATAAGTTATGTTGAATTAATTGTCTCAAAAGCTTGTCGAGCGCGAGAAGTTCATTCAGGCATTAATTTTGTTTGTACCTAAGTAAGTATTTTTTTTCTATTCACGTGACATGACTTTTAAGACAACTAATTCAACATAACTTATTTTTTTCGTTTTAGTACCTAAATAATAAAAAAAGCTTGTTTTTAAAAAATTTGTTTACAAGTACGTCTTCATCCTTACTTAAAATAATACCGGTTCCTTCGCCATTTATTGGAATGCAACGTCTGAGTGAATACACTATCCGATCAGATTATAGTTTAAAAAACTAAAAGAACACACTTTTTGGTACAATATTATTGTATTGTCTCGAGAACTAGCACGCAAAATTTCAGCTCAATTGGACGTCGTTAAGTGGTTCAAAAGTGAGTCCAAGATTTGAACTAAGCATACTAACAAACAAACAAACTGGCTAACATACATGCAAAGCAAGTTAAAAAATAAAAGCTTGAAAATAGATTAATTTTCTCACATGATTTTAAAAATTACATTACTTGTAACCAAGGTGCTATGTGCATGTACGCTAAAAAATGTTCACTTGCAGGAGGAATAAGGCTTATAACAATTTAATATGTTTTAAAAATTATACTGAGTGTTAAGCTTAAGTGTAGTTAAATCGAATTATTCTAAGTATTTTTATCTACTTTCTCTGTCAATATTTTAGGAATAGTCATACGTATTTTCGCATTCTTGGTCGAGTTTGCGAAACTGTGCAAACAAAATAAACAAAAGTGATCCATGAAGTTACGTTGGAAATCTTATTTATTGCGGTTGCAAACCTGAAACGTACTTTTATAGGATTATTTGGCGATTTAATACAATAAAAGGTCGAAAGGAAAATTGTATTACATTAGCTTATGCAGGATATACTCCGGATTCTGAATGGGAATGCCGTTGAAAATAAACCGTTTGCTACAATTCATAACTTTCTATGGCAAGTCATTAGAGAAGGTATTTCATACGCTGCTTTCTTTACGTACACACAGATTAACAGAATCTAGAAAACGTAGTTTTGTGGTTTTTATTGGATTCTATTCAGAACATACATGTTCTGAATTGTTTCTAAACAAGATTATGCTAACAAGAGAGCCTTTCTATAGAATCTTCTTTTCTTAAAAACTGTGATGACCAACAATATGGTCTTACTTAATATTTAGTTCAATAAAAGTCCTCGTTGTCACTTAAAACTTTACTGACTACTAAATATATACATAAAAATCAAAGTTCTTTCTCATGTCGTCGCATGAGAGTTAAGCAGTGGACTATATAATGATACTGATATATTTTACAAGCAGAATACCAAAGATGTTTTAGTAGTTAAAGATCTTTGCAGAATACATCTCAAATAGTATAGGAAAATACACTGTTGCCACGTTGGGCAGAAATAATTAAATATACCATAAAATATAAAATTAAAATAAAATGTAATCTGGTACTGCACAAAAACAAACTTCATAACCCTATATCCCGGGGCATCCCTTAGCATCATGCTCCGGGGCAAGCAGGCTTCTTCCAATGCATCACCAGGGAATATTTACTTTTCATACCTGGTACTCATCAGCAGTGATGCAAAATTACATGAAAATTATTTTTAGGTAATATTGCACGGTATTGTTACATGCAACATTGTAATATTATTTTTTATATTACAATATTTCAAAATGTATTCATTTATCCACACTGCATCTTATCCATGCGTGATTGCAAAGTTCACGTCAATAAATACGAGAACATCTAGTGAAATAAAATATTTTTTTTCTAATAATATTTATTTATTAGATGTAATAGAATCCAATAAACTTCTGAAAGAGACGCAATCCAACACTGCTAAATAATCTGCTAAATAAACTATAAACGAAAACGGGAATATTACTTTCTGCGTCATCTTCGCGTGATGACTCAGAACTTTCAAATAAATAGCGCTAAATATTAAAATCAGAAGAACTATCATTAGTCCCTTGAGGTAAACCAGATAAAGGCAAAAAGCCCAAAAGTTCTGTGACTGGACCGTAACATGATGGTGACAATATTTTCCAACCTACCCTCAAACCACTCCTTTTACCGTTTTTAAGATATTAGGCTTGCAAGGGCTTGTCTGATCCGGTTTCTTTTTTGGTCAATTTGAATGAAATAAGTAAATATTGGCCACAGGTGACCTAACCGACCCCCCGGGGGTTGAAACCACCCCCCCCCTCCAATAACAAAATGCCACGAAAACAAAGGAAAACAGCTGGAAAGTGGTATATCCCCGTTTTCATGGGCGGGGAATATGAAGGTGACAATATTTCCCGATTTACCCTTTACCCACTACCCTCAAACCTGAAAATGCACCCATTTTTTCGATTTTTCGGTGCTAGGCTTGCGAGGGCTTGTTGCATCGGGTTTTTTTGTCAATTTGTATAAAATAGGTAAATATTGAACACAGGAGACCTAATCTACCCCCGAGCGTTGAAACTACCACCACCTCCAACAACGAAATGCCACAACAACAATAATAAGCTTTTATATTTCATTAAAAACCGCTGCCTAAAGAATCACTACTTCCACATCCAGATTTTCTATCGAAGTTTCTCACAACTAAAAAAAGCACTATATTTGCACTCAACTATTAAGCCCAGTCAATGAACGTTCAATAAGGGCGTCTAGAGGGAAATGCCGAGATCACAATTTTTGACTTGAGTGCTGTGTTTGGACTATTTGGGGTAAACATACCAAAAGTTCCCGAACGTAGGAAGTGTGGGGATGCAGGGGGCACGAAGAAGGTCCCGGTTTTTGGTTTTTCGCTCATATCTCGAAAACGGTTAGCCATAATCAAAAAGTGGCTATATGCAAAATTAAAGCTGACTAAATTTTCCACAATAATGTTTCTATTAATTTTTTTCGTGTCTGTTATGGTTCAGTAATGAATTGTATATCTTTTGACTATATTCTAACTTTATTATAAATTTATTATAAATTGAAAATAAATTTTAATAATCATCGTAGAAAAAAATTTCTTGCACAGATATTCATTTCACAGCAGACTGAACTGAAATATCGAATAAAAAATGTCTTTGCGTCTGTAAGTGTGTGTGTGCGTATATATCTGTGTGTGTGTATACCGTTTCTTGTAAAAACGATAACTTCTGTTAGACTTAAAATATTTGATTTCAATTTGGAACATATGTAAAACAGCATATTACCATAATCCCTATTGAAATTGGGTCATATCTGTAATACATGCTGATAACTAGAAGCCTACAAACTCCCATACGTAAAATACGTTTTATTTTAATTTCAGAGCAAAATATTACTAAGCATACAAAAATAAGAAGATGTATAAGATTTCTAAACCGCAATATACCGGGTGTATGTTAGGCAAACCAACTTTATTTAAATTAGATGATATATCAGTGTTATCCTAAAATATGGAACATGGTATTTTTAATAACATTATTATAAAGTGAGAATTGTAGGCCTCTGGTTATCACCATGTATTACAGATATGGCCCAATTTCAATAGGGATTATTGTAATATGCTGTTTTACATATGTTCCAAATTGTAATAAAATATTTTAAGTCTAACAAAAGTTTTCGTGTTTACAAGAAGCGGTATACTCGCACACATAGATATACATGCACACATAGATATACAGACGCAAAGACATTTTTTATTCGATATTTCAGTTCAGTCTGTCGTGAAACGGATATCTGTATAAGAATTTTTTTTCTACGATAATTGTTAAGATTTATTTTCAATTTATAATAAAGTTAGAATACAGTCAAAAGATATACAATTCATTACTGAACCATAGCAGATACGAAAAAAAATAATAGAAACATTATTGTAGAAAATTTAGTCAGCTTTAATTTTGCATATACCCACTTTTTGATTAGGGCTAGCCGTTTTCGAGATATGAGCGAAAAACCAAAAACCAGGACCTTCTTCGTGCCCCCCTGCATCCCCCCCACCTCCTACGTCCAGGGACTTTTCGTATGTTTACCTCCTAAATAGTCCAAACACAGCCCTTTAGTCAAAAATTGTGATCTCAGCATTTCCCTATAGAAACCATTCATAGACTGGACTATATGTGGAAATAATTGATTGTGGAATTTTAATAATCCAATATTTGAAAATCACAAAAGGGGTGGTTTTTCAGGTTCAGGGGTAGTGGGTGAAGGGTAGGTCAGGAAATATTGTTACCATCGTATTCCCTGTCCTCGAAAACGGGGTTTACCGCTTTCCAGCTGAGTTTCGTTGTCTTCGTGGTATTTCGTTATTGGAGGTGGGGGTAGCTTCAACCTTCGGGAGTGGGTTAGGTCACCTGTGATCAATATTCACCTATTTTATTCGAATAATATATGTAAGTTCGTTCGAGTCTGAAAAACATACTGTATATGACACTTTCTATAAATGCTTATTCAAAATTTTAGTAACATTTTGCTCTCAAGTTATATTAGTGCATAGTTTCTATAAAATATATCAGTTCACATGCCTCTAGCGAACACCGTCTATGATCGATATGAGCCCAACTTCAATTTGGAGAAATCTACTGGATTATTGTGTTTACAAGAAATCGTCTACACAGACATACACACACACACAGACATTTATTAGTCGATATTCCATGATAGTATACCTATTCAATTAAATCAAATAGGTATAATAAGCAATTAGAAATAGTTCAGGCGTTTATAACTGCTGAATACCACAACGGCGCGGCCTCGATAGCCAGCAACTCTAACAATGATTGATTTTCTCTTGTTTCTTGTTTATAGGTTTAAGTTATTACATAGTTCAAGCATTGTCGCTCACAAGCAAACACAGTAAAGCTTTCGACACACTCAGATGCCTTCCAATCCTGCCAAAATTTTATAACTGTATTAACAAAAATAGGTTTACAACTTCTTAAAAACCAATTCACATTAGATAAGATATCAGATATTATTCAATAAGGAAAAGTGAGGGACTTATATCGCACTCCATCATACTTACACCGTCCCGGTGAAAATTTTAATGGTATGGGTAAAGTAAGTCCTCTCCTTGGAAAGTTTCAAGAAGAGTATTTATTTTATGGCATATCAAAAAAAAAGGAATAATTATGTTTGCAAAAGTAATACAAAAACTTTCAAACAACTTCTTGCTTTTAGTTACTGTTTACCTTTGCCATGTCTCGTGATGAAGATTTCTGTCTGTGGTAATATTTAGTCCGTTTTCGTAATTATTGATTGATTATGGTCTGCTTCTTGGCATTATTTCGAAGTAATGTTTGTCCGATTTCTCCGTAAGATAGAATATTTTTTGTTTATTCTAGGCTTAAGCATGCTGCTTTAATCAGGTATCTACAGGGTGATTCTTAACATATACGCATAAACTTAAGAAACGATAGCTTACACATTTCTACAAAAAAAAAATCTGCCCCAAGGACTAAAACTATCAAGCCTTAAGAATTTTGTGTGCTGAAACCGAATTTTCAATTTAAAAAATGTTTTCTACTACGTAGATTTCGAGTAAATCCCTGTTTTTATTGTCAAAATACGGTTTTTGTAAAGTAACTTTGTTTCACACAGCAAACAAGAAGATGTCAAAGGAACATATCCATCCAACCCTTCAACGAAATAAGATCAAAATATGATCTAGTTCCAGATTTCATTAAATATATACGTGTACCAAGGGACCTCGCATCTGTTCTTATGTAAAAGTGATTTCAGTTAAATGTCATAAAACTAAAGTATGTTGTGCTTCAACCATGTTGATCAAAAGCCTCAAAAGGCCCAACCCTTAAGTATAAAGATTGAAAAATACTCCCTTGAGGTAAACCAGAAAAAGGTAAAAAAGCCCAAAAGTTCAGTGACTGGACCGCAAAACATCTTCCCCCTCTCATTTTATAATAATAATAACAACTTTATTGTCGTATCATCTTATAAAGATATTGACAACGTCATGTATTAGGTATAAAAGATGGAATAGCAATAATTAATAGACAAGCATAACAATAATAAACACTAAATGTAAAATCTGATGAATTACATGATTAAAATAAATAAATAAAAATAAAACAGAGAGGTAACATATTCATGGTGTGCAGCTAAAAATGTAAAAAATAACGCAATAATGCAGTTTAAACTACTTATTGTAGTATTCTTGGATAGAGTAAAAACAGTTGTCGAGAAGGTAGCTCTTTATATATTTCTTAAATTTGCTTACCGAGTTAATGTGCTTAAAATAGTTAGGTAGGTGATTAGATATATCACTACAGAAGTAATACATAGACAAATTAATGTTCGAAACATAAATGTTACTATTTGACCTAGTGTCATGATGATGTACCGAGTTATTTTGTGGAAACTTTCCTTCGTTCATTTTTACAAAAATTAGCGCTTGGTAAATGACTATACAAGGGAGTGGTAAAATATGATGTATTTTGAAAATGGACTAATGATTCAAATGGACCCATAGGAAAAATCTTGCGTATTATTCTTTTTTGTATCACAAAAATTCGATTAAGTTCAGTTGTCTGGCCCCAGTAAAGTACCATATAGTTTAGTTGTGAGTAAGCCAAGGCATAATAGATATTCATTAGGTTTTTAATATCTAAGATGTTTTTAAGATTAACAATAGCAAAGTACGCACTATTTAATTTACTGACCACAAAGCCAACATGTTCATCCCAAGTTAATTGATAGTCGATGTAGAGACCCAAGAATTTGCAATTGTCTACTCTTTTCAGCAAAGTGTCATTGAGTTTTAGTGTGAGTTCTGGAATTTTACGTCTTTTAGAGAAAATCATATGCGTTTTTAAGAATAAGCTTGTTTTTGTTGCACCAGGTTGCGAATTCAGAAAGCAATATTTGTGCATTGTTGGCGAGTTCATTTTCTGACGAGGCCGATAATGCAATAGTGGTGTCATCTGCATACAAAATCAATTGCATATTAACTGTATTGCCTATATACTTTTCCAGATCATTGATAAATAGCGTGAATAGAAGTCAGTGGCGGCTGGTGAAATTTCAATTTTTTTTTTCTCGTCTTTGGTGCATGGGACCCATATGAAATTTGGGAAATAACATCTAGAGAAGCACTTCTCTAATGACCCCTAAAAAATTTTGAAAAAGCAGTTTGCGAAAAAATTTTTGAAAATTCGTTAGCCTCCCCTGGGTCTAGGAGCTCCTGTTTATTTTTATTTTTTTTGTCATATGCATTTGACTTTTCATAAAAATACAACAACAGATTTTGGAGTTTATGAAAATATTTTCATTACTAACTGAAATACAATGAACTGAAATTTTGTAATTTACAATTTAACAAATTACAATATTTCAATTCGTTGTATCTCAGTTAGTAATGAAAATATTTTCATAAACTCCAAAATCTGTCGTTGTATTTTTATGAAAAGTCAAATGCATATGACAAAAAAAAATAAAAATAAACAGGAGCTCCTAGACCCAGGGGAGGCTAACGAATTTTCAAACATTTTTTCGCAAACTGCTTTTTCAAAATTTTTTAGGGGTCATTAGAGAAGTGCTTCTCTAGATGTTATTTCCCAAATTTCGTATGGGTCCCATGCGCCATAGACGAAAAAAAAAATATTGAAATTTCACCAGCCGCCGCTGATAGAAGTGGAGATAGAACGCTGCCCTGAGGTACACCATATTTCAACTCTCTCAAATTCGATAATTCTTGACCGATTCTAACTCTTACTTTACGGTTACTTAGAAAAGACTTAATCCAATCATTCGTGCAGCCTCTAATGCCCATAAAGTATAATTTTTTCACCAGATAATCAGCATCCACACATTCAAAAGCATGCGTGAGATCAAAGAACAGGGCTAAGGTGTAATTATGTCTGTCTAATGACTTATAGACAAATTCAACAAGTTCGAAAGCTGCTGTGTTCGTTGAATGATTTCTCCTAAAACCATATTGGTTTATTGACAATATTTTATTTTTAGTTAAAAAGGATTCAAGTCGGTTACCAACAATTTTTTCAAGAATTTTTGAGAACGTCATTAAGCCAGTTATAGATCTATAATTTTCTAGTAATTCAGGATCTCCTTCTTTATAAACTGGTATGATTTCGCCCATTTTTAAGTTGTTTAGAAAAATTCCTGTTTTCAAGGAAATGTCAAAAATAAAACACACGGGAAATTTGATATAATCCCAAATAAACTCGAGGGCATAAATCTGTATATCATCTAGACCACTGCAAGCAGATTTGTTCTTCAGTTGTGACATATCCAGGGATAACTCATCAATTGTTTTAGAGGACGGAGAACACGATGGTGACAATATTTTCCGAACTACCCTTCACCCACCGCACACCTGAATTGTGTTTTATCCGATATAACCTTTTCCTTCTCAGGGAAGCATATATGTATAGCCTCTTTTATTACACTTACAAACGATTCAAATTTTACATCAATATCTACCTCCGTATTTTCTATGAAATCCTAATTTGTTTTTTTAATTAAATTATAGAAAGTAAGCAATCCATTTTCCGATATGGACCTATATTTGATTTTTATATTCGCTTTAGGTTCCTCTTTCCACTGTTGTTCAAAAATTACAGCCTTATGGTCAGAGAGATGTGTCTCAAGCACGTGGGATCTATAATCCTTAGTGATATTTGTTAACACATTATCAGTGCAATTCTTTAGTCTAGTACTTTCTTTTATAGTCACTAATAACCCATGTATTTCTAAAAAGTTACGTATCCATGAATTGAGTATCATTAGAATTTTAAATTTACATTAAAATCACCGTTTATGATTACCTTATTTTCACTCAGTTTACATTTGTCAATACTTCATGAAATATGATTAGAGAATTAGCGAAACTACCTTTTGGTGACCTATATATAGTTATTACAAATGTATTCTGACCAATCAGTTCGATTGCAGACATCTCACATGTAAATTCGATTGATAATTTAGAAATGTCCTCCCTAGGTTTTAATTTTATATTGCTTCTTGTTAATATTAACGTACCACCATGTATATGAGCTGTACGAGAGAAATAAGATGCCATTTTGTACCTCTGTATATTTAGTAGTATGCTTTGGTGACGTCTTAGTTCTGTCAAAATGTCAAACTAATGAAATTGTACTAAGACTTCACTAAAGCACATTTTTCAATAAGTACAATTTGTCCGTTTCAAATTGAGTTTATTTTCAAAGAATTCTTGAGTTCTATTCTATGCTGCAGTTTTCTCGAAAATGGTTGAAATTATCAAGTTCTAAAGCATGTTTGGTTATATCCTCATATTCCGGTCCAAAAAATCTACCTTCGAACTATGGCCTATTACACTATTCTACAGCCTACATGCATTGGAAGTAAAAATAGCAAATTCTTAGTAACTTCGTTATGCTAAATAACAATATAAAAAGCAAAAGTTCAAGTTGCCTGTGGTTTTCCCAATAAAGGTAATAAAGTGTAACACAGGTATAGGGGTCTACAGAAGATCCAGCTGCTGGGACCCGACATTGTCGGTACGCTTTGAAGATAATTGGAATTCCAGCGGACCAGTTCACTTTTACGCATGCCGACAAGGCTGGCTCCCTGCCGCTGGATCGTGTATAGACCCCTTACAAACCCCAGTTTATGGGCGGTCCTGTCACAAATAACAGGTAGAATTAGAATTCTACGAAAAATAGACATACTGACTACCTACCTCTTTATTTGTCACTAAAACTAATATTCATTCTTAGGTAGTCGTATTTGTACCCTGTGCATGATAAGCGTTCATTTTCGAAAGTAAATAGTGTTATTTTGAAAATATGCCACGAGATTGTGTAAATACACCTAACAACTTTTATTGTATTTGTGGTGAAGTGACTTTTGCGCATCAAAAACGTAATTTTACTCCCAAAATTAAGAAGGCGTACCAGTTGTATTTTGGTTGTACAATTGGAGGTGAAGACAAAAAATGGGCACCTCATATATGTAGCAGCAATTGTGCGAACAATCTTTGCAGTTGGCAGGACGTGGAAGAGGACGTTCAATGGCTTTTGCTGTGCCCATGATCTGGTGAGAACCTACAGATCATGTTACCGATTGTTATTTTTGCGTGATACCTCCTATTAGACAGGGTATTAACAAAAAAAAGGATGGTAATACAATACCCCAATTTACCATCTGCCATTCGTCCGGTTCTCCATAGTGATGAACTACCTATTCCTAATCCACCTCAAGAATACAGCCTTGATTCTGACGAAGAATCGGATGATAATGTAGATGACGACTTAGTCCAGCCATCAACATCACAAGATCCCGATTTTTCTGCCGACGTGTCCGGTGGTGAACCACACAAAATTAATCAATACGAATTAAGTGATCTTATAGGCGACCTTGATCTGCCCAAGGCAAAAGCGGAGCTTTTGGCATCTCGATTACAACAATGGAATTTAGTACAAGAAAATGTTAAAGTTTCCATGTATCGAAGTCGTCAAAAAGATCTTATACCTTTTTTCAAAATGGAAAATGACTTGGTTGCCTGCAAGGACATTGACGGTTTAATGAGTGCTTTACACATTCCCCATGATCCTAGTAACTGGAGACTTTTTATTGACGCCTCAAACCTTAGTCTAAAAGCTCTATGTTACTCCACAATGAAAATAAATTGCCATCAATTCCAATCGCCCATGCTGTCCACATGAAGGAAAATTACAGTAACATGAATGTATTGCTACAAACTATAGAATATAACAAGTATAAGTGGCAGATTTGTGCAGACTTAAAAGTGATAGCTATCTTACTTGGTATGCAGCAAGGGTATACCAAATATTGCTGTTTTCTTTGTGAGTGGGACAGTCGAGCGCGATTAGAACATTACAAAAGAAAAATTTTGCAGCCAAGACTGGGTTTTGAACCAGGAGAAAAAAATGTTGCTAACATTCCATTAGTTGATTCACAAAAGGTAATACTGCCACCACTCCACATAAAACTGGGGCTTATGAAAAACTTGGTAAAACCTATGGACAAAGAAGGACGTGCTTTAAGTTATTTAAAACAAAAATTTCCCAGACTTAGTAATGCGAAAATTAAAGAGGGAATTTTTGTGGGTCCTCAAATCAAGAACCTTGCAAAGATGCTGAATTTCATAACATTCTAGAAGGTAATGAAAAAGCTGCTTGGAATTCCTTTAAAATGGTAGCAACACACTTTCTCGGTAACAAAAGAGCAGAAAGTTGGGAATCTTCTTTCTTGCTACCAGAAATTAGGATGCAATATGTCATTAAAAGTCCACTTTCTACATTCACACTTAGATTACTTCCCAGAAAACTGTGGTGCAGTAAGTGATGAGCATGGAGAGAGATTCCACCAGGGTATTCAAATATGGAAAAAAGATATCGAGGCAAATGGACTTCTGCGATGTTGGCAGACTACTGTTGGACATGTATAAGAGATGCTCCAGTAGTAACTTATAAGAGACGGGCTAAGAAGCGCAAGAAGAATAATTAATTCTCTGATTAAAGGGCTTATACTCTAATTAAATATATAGTATATAACATGAATTTGAAATACATACCAAAATGGCAAATATTTTTTCTCATGATGTAATTAATTGCTTTTTTTATTAAAATTATACCATAATATGTGAGTTAGGTCAGTTATTACAATTTTTAGAACCAACAATTTTTTTTTATGACTATGTTAGACGTAGCTGAGACCAAAACAATGCAAATAAGTGGTTTTGGTTAACGATAAAAAATAAAAGTTAAAATTTGTAGGTGTGTGTTATTAATGGTCCACCCTGTATATAAAATTAGGAGCGGCAAACCAGGCTTAATTTATTTAAACACTCATATTCGCCCAGGCTATATTTAAAATCTACTCCATTTACACTCTCTTTCAGTTGAAAAACTTTTTAAGCCCGATAATATCAAAATGTGCATCGTCGGTTGCTGAAAAAGGAAACAAAAACTGTTCTCGCGAAATAATTATGCTTTAATGTATTTTCAGCAGCAAACTTTTAGTAGCAATTCGTTCATTTTACTTTGAGCTTTTAACAGTTTTAGCGTAACAATAAAATGAAATTGTAATAATTTAAGTGATAATGGCGAGCCAGTGTTTTGGTAATAATTGTAAATAAGCGTAGTTTTTCAAACAAACACTAAACTCAGTAGCGTGTACAAAACTTAAATATCAGCATTTTACAAAGTACTGTAAAAAAGCTTAGTGTAAAACCGGAAGTCATAAACTACAGGTCGATATCATTAATCTCTAGCTTGACGATTTTTTTAAATCATCAAGAGCAAACTTGTAGATTTCTTAAATAGGCCAGTGTTTGACGGTTAAAATAGGGTATTACCTCTGAATTCTTTCGGACAACATCGATTTTGATGAAAATTTTAAGTTAAGCTTATATAAACCTTCTCTTCAAAAGTTATGTGTTCCTGATGTGTGGGGATGAAAACTACCCCTTTTGAGAAAAAAATTTAAAAACACAGATTTAAGCGTTACTTAGATTGAAATCATATTTAAATATGTAGAATAAACATTATTTCATGTCCTGGACTATAATTCATAATGTGTTACAACGTTTCAACTCTTCAAAACCACCCCTTATGCCGAAATTTTATAAAAAATTAGTTTTCACAACAGCTTGAAAACTTTTAATGGTGCATTTATAATGAATTAAAATCCCGTCACTGCTTATCAAAACAAAATAATAAATTCTTCTAATAAATCTAAAACCATGTGGGGTATAGTTAGAGAAAACACTAATGTTGGTCGTAATAAAAAACAACTTCCCTCTTAAATAATTAATTTGAAAAATGAAATTTTAACCAAACCTCAAAATACTGCAAATGGTTTCAACACATACTTCATCGATTCGGTAAGTGAACTTACCTCCACATTTAATTTTAAGACTTTTGATGTAACAAATGCACCAGAAGTTAATAATAACACTATGTATTTAATGCCCATTACAGAGATTGAGGTTGCTGATATTATCAACTCTGTTTGCAAGAAAAAATCGTCAGGCCCAGATAATGTGCCATGTTGTTTAATAAAGGAAGTTAGTACTTATTTGATTAGTATCCTAACATACCTCATACATTTATCTTTCGAAAATGGACAATTTCCACAACAGTTAAAATCAGCGCTAATAATTCCAGTTTACAAAAAAGATTATCCTCATTCCATGGAAAATTACAGACCGATAGCTCTCTTATCCACATTTTCAAACATTTTTGAAAAGGCATTTGAGATCAGATTAAATTCATTTTTAATTAAATATAACTTGTTAACCCCTAGGCAATATGGGTTTTGCAAGAATAAATCAACACAAGATGCGGTAACATAACTTTGATGAAAAATTACTATCAGCTGGCATTTTTTCGATCTATCACGGGCCTTTGACACCATAAATCACAATTTGTTGTTAAAAAAACTTGAAATATACGGTATCCGTGGCCCAACATTGGAATGGATAAAGTCCTACCTATTGGAGAGAACTCAAACAATCAAAATTGTACATGATGGCATGGTATGTCTTTCAGATAGTGTTAACGTTCTGACGGGGGTACCAAAGGGCAGTGTATTAGGTGCATTATTGTTCATTATTTTCGTCAACGATTTAGTAACTAACTTAAATAATTGCTTCTTAACCCTTTTTGCAGACGATACCTCCTCTATCATAACTGCTGCTAACGTTAAGCAAAAATGCCACCTTATGTGTTGATAAAATGTCACAATGGTGTCGCAATAATAGTCTGATTCTAAATCAGAAAAAAGCTGTATTTTTAATGTGTTCCCCGATTCGTGCAAAGTTGGACTTTAGCCTTTTGGTCAGAGGAAATCACAATCTCCATCAAAATGATCTTACGAAGTTCTTAGGCGTACATATGGATATGAATATGTCATGGGAGGCTCATATTGAAAATCTGACGAAAAAACTGGTTAGTCTAAACTTTGCACTTCTTCAAATAAGGGACACTGTTGAAGCTGACACACTGAAAATATTCTATTACGGATGTATCTACTCGGTTTTGCAATATTGTATATTGTGCTGGGGAAATAGTTCGGGAATTAGCAAGGTGTTCATTTTGCAGAAAAGAATTGTGAGAAGGAAGCAAGCAGAATGGAGCAAAAATAGGTGTTTTTACTAATTATCTCGGAAATGATTTGGGACAACTTTATGAAACTTGGTTAACTTTTTTCGGTTATTAAAAGTTATTGTTGTACAGTATTAGCCAAAATTAATTTTATCCAGGGGCGGAGAAACGCCCCTGGATCTTTGTTTCGACATATTAATTTTTCCATTTGACATTTTTAGTATTTTAATCCCTGATTATGATTCCCTGGTTAATTCTGCATAAAAAAGGGCCTCTTTACAATTAGTCATATGGCAAGCCGTTTTCGAGTAAAAGCAGTCTAAACGAAATATTGTGTATTCGTTTGCTAAATGCGCATTATTTATTTTTCAAAGTAGGCGTAAAACAATAACCTATATTAATCGAAAAAAGTTAACCAAGCTTCATAAAGTTGTCCCAAATCATTTCCGAGATAATTAGTCACCTATTTTTGCGCCATCCTTAGAGGGCCGTAGCTCCCTTAGGAAGCATTTCCGGACACATGTTTACAGGAACTTTTCTTACTATTTTTGCATGGAGAATTAGCACATAAAGGGGAAGGCGGGAGTTTCGGGACACCCTGTATATGTACATATTTTTCTTTTTTTGTTTTGTTTCTATTTTGTGTTTGACAATTCCAATACTGTAATAGTCTATGGAAATAAACTCATTATTATTATTATTATTATTATTATATAATTCATGATTTATTGCAACATTTCATCGAGCACTAATATTGAAATATCATCTGTCACATCAATAAAATATCTCGGAGTCATGCTTGATTGTCACCTTAGGTGGAATAAACATGTAGATTTTTTAGTTAAAAAATTAAGATCACTACTTTCAAAATTTAAATACCTTAAGAGATTCTTTGACATAGATCACCTAAAAAGCATATATTTTGCTCTAGTCCAGCCACATTTATATTATGGTATCATTGCTTGGGGAGGCTAACAAACTGCTATATAAAAAGCATAGGACAACGCTGTCACATTTACTTGGCTCCCAAGGTATATAATGAAGTCCCAACGGCTCTAAAAAGTATAAGCTCGTTTAATCACTTTAAAGGAAAGCTAAAAAAATGGATATTGGAAATTGTGTGCACGTATATATGTATGCATATATAAGAAAATACGTATATAGACAAAAAGACACTGTAGAAATGTATACAGTTACTATGAATGCGTGTATGTATGTGTATATTATATATATGTATATATACCGAATATAGTTAAAACAAATATTAGTACTTGTGATAGTATTTAGTTGATTTAAAATATTATAGGCTAAACAATATATACAGAATATTAAAATAAATTTACATTAAAATTAAAATATCGTAGGCTAAACAATATGTATTACCTTAAGATAGTTCACTTAACATGTCGTTTCCACTCTTAAAATCAAAATATAATTATATACACAGGTCATAGGACAGAAGCACTTTTGGTAGTATTTCATTTAGTTGATTTAAAATATTTTAGGCTAAACAATATATAGAATAGTAAGATTAATTTATATTAAAATTAAAATATTGTAGGCTAAACAATATGTATTACTTTAAGATAGTTTATTTACACATCGCTCTCAAACTTAAATAAAAATGTAATTATGTATACAGGTCGAAGCGCAGTTTAATCCACGTGCAGGTCTTCCTTTGTGGATTTTCTGTGTTTATTTACCTACATAATTTTCATATGTCACATTTTATTATAATTCTGATCTTTTGGTGGTGAATAAATATTATTATTATTATTATAGTACAAACCGCCCTCGTGATAAAATTAACTACCATATTTACTTAAAATTAAAAACTGAAATTATTGAATTAGTTTAAAGGGGAGAAATAAAAATTTCATTTACATTATAATAGCACGTTTTATTACTGAAAATCTATGGATCATCAGAAGAACTATCATCACTATCGACCTCCTCCTCTTGGTCTGTAACTGGAGTGTGTAATTGGAGAATTTTGACAGTTGTCATCAGAGAGCATGTTCCGCATGTTGCGTTACGAAAAAGTCCAACTTTTCAGCAGCTACAAGCTCCGCCGCATCCTTTTTTGCAATTACAAAATATCATTTTGAGGAGTTCTTCCGGTGCAGACATATCCATTTTGATTGGTAGAAAAAATCCTTCATTATTAATCCATCCCCAAACAGTTGGACGAATATTTTTGTTCTCAAGCCACATCTGGGTTTGTAAATAAACCCTCTTAATGTGCTCATTCAGAGCATCAACTTTCGGAACAAGGGATGATGATCTCACAGCACTGTTTTTAGTGGTAGCCTTGATAAAGGAATCATAGCGCATCTGCTCGAGAAACGATGATAAGTCTTCGACACGGCCCAATTTTTTTAGCAGCTCCGTACAGCAATATTGTGCAGTACCTACCGCCTTCTAAAATTTTTTCCAGCTCTAAAGTACTAACATAAAATATCTCCACCAGACCGGTTCTCTATAAGATCGAAAAATTTTTTTGGCTTTTACATAAGAACGCGGACGTTGTATCATCCAGTGAAACGATGCGAAAAAAGGATTAATTTCGCACTGTTTGGATGATCCACTTCAAACAATTTACATGCTCCGAAAATTTTACCGATTAAGGGCGATTCGTTTTTCAACGATAACTTCCTCCATTTTTAAGCTATTTAATCGCTCCAAAAACCATCCAAACCACCCAAAAAACCAGAGAATTTTAAGGGCTACAAGGCATATAAAGTTGAACTACCTTGAACCTTTCGTATTTGAGATTTTTCAGTTTAAAGGGCTTGGGGAAGGTGGTCCTCGCACTCAAATGCAAACTTATAACGGTGTTATTTCAATTAATTTTTATCCTAGAGAAATTAAAAAAAAAAGTAAAAATTTCAGCAATAGAAAATCTTAATTTTTGTACTCTAGTATTTTTTACGTATCTTCTTTAATTTTCGAATTATTATCAAACTTCTAGAACATATTGTTAGTACTTAAATAAAGTAAATTGTAACTGGATTACGTTCAATTTCAATTGTTGCGGTGGAGTCATTGGTTTTATTGCTGATTTTTTCTCCGAAAAAACGAGACAACCATTTTATTCTCATCATAACTCCGTTAGCTTTTACGCTAACGACTTTTACCAAAGCTCGTTTTAAAGGTCTCCTCACGCACTTTTAAAAATGTCTAATATGTTTTCCTCCAAAAATTTTCCGTTTTTCCGTTATTTAACGTTGAAAGGTTCGAATTCAATTTGCAACGAACAAAAAGTCACTTTCAACGAGCCATAATTCGGTTCGTATTATATCTACAGAAATAGAAAAAAATCGATTTGTTATTTTATAAGCTTCATTTTTGCTTATAATAATTTTTTTTGATAAAACGTAAAGTTTTCGAGTTATTCGCGAAAAATCGTTCTAAAATATGCATTTTTTAGATGAAAAATGAACATTTTCAATCACGATTAACTCAAGAAGTATTGACTCATCGAAAAAACTTTATAGAACATTTTTCGTTTAGAATTTATTCCCCTATCGATTTGTGCGGTTATTTTGAATGTAATAATTTGCACCCCCGAGAAGGGGTGGAATCCACCCCCAGGGTAAAAGCACACATCGGCACTATATAACTTTTGTTCCTTGTGCCATTCCCTAGTTACTATTCAAATTTCACGTCAATCGGTTTTGTCCGAAAGAATTCTGAGCGAAAAACCGTCAAACATTGGATTAAAATAGATATAAACGTAATGGTTCAATGTGCAATTTTGCATGGGGCCTCTATCCAACATGTAATTGCTTGTCTTACAATCTCCACCAATTCACAGTGGGTTAAAATTAAAATCAACGTCCAAAACCTAAAATTGACAACTTTCTAATATTCTAATGCTTCCTTCTCAGGTAAAGAACATATCAATACTCTTGCAAAAGGTATAATGACACGAAAAGATCACTTTACCATTTGAATACAGGCGGAAGCGGGGTTAGTTCACGACCAGCGTTCAATGCCAGTATATGTCGGACTATTATTGAATTTTAAACTGCAATAAATTTGCCAACAATTGTCCAACAAATTTTGAAAAATAATTTTCTGTCACTCATGTTTATAGTGTTCATTTAGTGAAAAAAACTCTTAATAATATTTATAATTTTTTATAAACATTATGTATTTTTAAGAAAATTTGTAGTGGTCAATGTTATAAGCGTTATAAACGTATGTCAACTTTATCGAGACTTTTAATAGTGCCAGGTGTACACAGGTGCAACATTTTTTTAGTTGAACTATTATTATACTTTTCGCAAAAACGAAGAGTATATTGTTTTTGATCGGCACATTTTTAAAATCGTAAATATCGCTCGTAGAGAAAAAAATTTCATATCATTGTGTTAGTGAACGAATTCTGAACACCTTTCAAAATGTCCGTCTGTCCGTCCGTCTGTCCGTCCGTCACGTTTCTTGTAAGCACGATAACTTGAGAAAGAAAAATCCGATCGTATTGAAATTTAGAAAGTAAGTTAGTGTTAGCTAGCGGAAGAACCCTATTGTTTTTGACGAAAATCGATCAGTAAATAAAAAAGTTATTAATTATTTAATAAAAAAAAATATTCTCTTAATTTTTGTCGCTTGTACTAAAATGGAAATCTTGCGAAATATTATTTCCATAATATATTTTTTTTGTTTATGAATTTTACTAATATATATTTCATAGAAGTACGAGTTGAAATACCTATGTATGATTGTCGAAAGATATATATCACAGAAAATCAATTTTTATAGCAATAGCTGGTGGCGCAGCTGCTAAAGCCTTGCGTTGCAGCTTTGCGTAATTCAAAGGTCCCGTGTTCGAATCTCACACAGGTTGGATATTTTTTTTTCATTTTTTTTTTCATATAATTTTTTTCACAACAAAGATGGTATCACAAAATTTAGGATGTCCAAAAATTAACATTATTTACAAGAAAACTGCGAAGAGTATCCTATAGAATGTGTAACAATTATATATAAAAAGCTCAGTAAATTGGCGAAGAGTACGTTTTTAGCTTGTTTTAAGTCTGTGTTACCTGCCAGCAAAAGGTGTGTTAAGGGTTACCCCCTTTTTGCTCTTTCGTTTATTATTGTAATTTATTTATATTGTTTCCAATTTTCCAAGATAATCAATACATATTCTTAATAGTCGTATTGCACTTCATACTGTTTGTAGTATTAACTTGCTCATATTAAGATTTTTCAAAATTCATCTACAGGAAGGTATTTCCGAAAAGAGACTCAGTAGAGAGTAGACATTCGAATTTTGGTACGAAGCAATTCTAAATGAATTTAATAAAAGATGAGATAAGAAAACCTTACTGCAGAAACTCTATTGTTAATATTCTACGATTTACAGCCGCCAGAATGGCAATTTTCTTCCATGGTGAAATGTTTTAAAATTACAGCAGCTCGAAATTTAAAAAATGTGATATATTCGAGCTTCTGTGAGCTAATTGAGCAATGGGAATAGAGATAATTGTAAAAATCTACAGTGAAGCATACATTTTGACATTTTTGCGTGAGTGCAAATTGTAAAGCATTAGCAATAAAGAAAAATTTCTGCATTGGCAGATCAATGAAAACTCGACAAATTCGAATAAAATTCATTCTCTTAAAGAAATAATACAATTATAAGTAAGTTTTATTGATTGTAGAAAATTAATAAGTATGAATAATATCGAAACAACGGAGCAGACATTTTTCTGGAATTCAGGAATGTTTTTCAAACTTTGAGCGACTGTAATTTTTTAACAATTGACCGTGGAAGAAAACAAAAGTTTTGGGAAATTTTATGATCTACAATATTGATAATAACCGATTACTACTTAGAAGTAACGGGGCAGATATAATTGCAAAAATCTGCAGCGAAGCATACATTTTCACCATTCTGATGGCTGTAAATCGTAAAATATTAACGGAAAAACGGACGAAATATCGAGATTTGCTCTTCGAGCTCCTCAAGCTTTACCCTGGCCATACTGTTAAGCTAGTGGTCCTGATCATAGAAGCCCTCGGTGGGACGAGACACACACTGCTTCCAGAACTAAAGATTATACCGGCATGCCGAAATTCGGCAGAGATCCTAGCCGGCAGGATGCTGAAGGCCATTATCCTCGGCTCATTACGTCTACTCAGGGCACACGATTCTCGGACCCAGCAGTCACTCACCCCACGGACGTGGGGAGTGGCTGTCGGTACTACCAGCTCCCCTCTGTGAGTATCGGAGCCACAGAGTTTAAAGGGTGACTGGCTTTTACAAAAAAAAAATAATAATAATAATTAACAAGACAACTTTATACCAGATTATTGATACTGTTCCAGAACGAGATCATATTTTCGAAAATAATGAGTATGTGAGTGATGGAAGATATTTGCTTCGCCGCGTAATACGGCTAAAAATAGGACAATTTAATAACATTTACAACGCTTAGGTTAGTTACATAAGAAAACATTACGGTAATAGAGTGCCGTGCTCGATGGTTATTTGGAGGACGCAAACAGCACGAAGTGCCTAGAACAAAGGCGGTTACTTCAAAGAACCTGTCCTGAAATTATATTTGATGAAAATACTGTTGTTTCTGATACTCAGCAGAAGTTCCTTGGTCATTTGTTTAACAAAGAACGTTTGATTGCAGAACCAGGGAAAAAATTAGGAAAGAAGGAATCGAGGTGTTCGTTGCTGCGTATGACGCCGTTTATTAATAGTACAAACTGCTATCGAAAAATGTTATAAGTGCGACACAGCTGTTGTCGTAGGGCAAGATATTGACCTGCTAGTCCTTCTTATTGCTTTTTCTCTCTCCAACAAAGACATTAAATTTTTTAAATAAAAACAAGGTAATACCAGCAAAAGGATTTACAGTTCCCGAGATTTACAAATCTCAACTTAAAAAAAAAATGAAAAGAAACAATATTATTTGCGCACGTCATTAGTGGTTGCAACACAACCTCAGCGTTTCTTTCCAAAGGAATAAAAGAGATGACTTACAAGACATCGTGCAAATTTTTAATAATGAAAAAGCTGGTCATGAAAAAATTGAAGATGTAGGAGAACGATTTGTTCTAGCTCTTCGACTCTTCCTCCGCAGAAAAAAGTCTAGATGTATACAGATTCATGTCTTTTAACAAACTTGTTAGTAAAACGAACAATACTGTAATGTTATCAAAACTACCACCAACTTCTACTGCTGCTCGGCAACACTCATATAGCGTTTTTTACCAAATTCAAACCTGGAAAAACGTTTCGCTAAAAGCTACTGATTGGGGTCTCGGGATGGAAGAAAGTCTGCGGTATATTTACTCCAAATCTGTTTTAACATTAATTTCTTGTTCATGCAAGTTAGTTAGGGTGCAAAAACAGGTGCAGTTGCAGAAGAGCAGGCTTACGTTTCTCCACAATGTTTTACCATTGCCACGGACAAGCATGCATGAATGTCGAATCTATGAAAGACGACGAAGATTAATTAACGCAGGTAATCTTCTAATAATTGGTGGATTAGGTATACAGGTATACGTAAAAAAACGCGCCAATTACTTTACCTCTGGGGTTGCGTGGCAACAACTACAATATGCAATATTCTCGCTTCTTTAAAAATGTCGATATTTTTATGGGTGAGATGGTGGAAGCGCTATTATATTTTAAAGTGGAGTTTAATAGCTATTGCTTTAGCGTTAAGCATTGAACTTTAAAGTAGATTATAGTAAAGATTACAATAATTTATTGTGTTAACTGGAACCAACCCTTAATATGTGCGCCTTATTTCCCATGGTACCATTAATTTTAGAAAAAAAATTGTAGAGACGTTTTTAATAGAGAATTTTATAAGGAACAATTTTCTATATAGGTATGTTTATCAAAAAATTCACCGTTCCCGAGATAATCTAGAAAACTTCAAAATGGTGGAAGCGACCTCCTAGGTGATGAAGCACACTATTTAGGGGGGGGAACTTTTCGGTTTAGTAATTCTTATGCTATCCTTAACATTTCTACCAATTTTCAAAACTTTATGAATTTTGTCCGATATGAATCGTTATATTACTGAACAATATTGGTAATACTTAGAATAGAACTTACAAAAAAGGAGATAATTGAGTAAAACCTATTTTGATCGTCATCTTTCCAAGATGGCAGTCATAGCGGACATTTTTGTGGAAAACTTGAATTAATGATTGGACCAGAGTATAAAAAAAGGAAATCTCTGGTAGGAATTATTCGTGGGTTAAATGACAGATTGAATGTGCTAAGTGTATTTTGAATTATATTAAGTAAGTTCAACAACCAACAAAAACAGTTTACTCATTTATTGTTATTATTATTTTATTACGTTACATTATTATTTATTACCAATAACTGGTAACACTTCTAAAACTTAACTGTTATACGATCATCATATAAATATTCCATAAACCTATGGTTATTCTGCCCTTTACTTTGTATACACTCTGTATTTCACTTGCATATAAAGTTGAAACAAAAAGATTGAATGTACTCGTAATTTAATAGAAAACATTTCTTTTCTAAAGTTAAATGCTGAAACACTATGGGCCATATGGCAGCGTCATCTACAAATAAGCATTTCTAAACCATGCCCCTATGCCCCTCCTCCTGGATTCGCCTCTGCACTGGTCTGGTCCGCCGGACAGACCACTTTTTTTTGTGTGCCTGTGTTATCAATGTATGCTTTCCTTCTTCCAGGCCATCAACTATATAACTCACGACAGACTAAATAGCATGAGTTGTTGATTTATTACTTCTGAAACCGAACTGAGAAGTATTTAAATAGGAATTTGATTCAAAGAAAAAAGATAATCTAGTTTTTTAAATTATGAAACAATTTTAAAATTTTAGCGGTATTCTTAGTTCCCTATTTGCACGCCACTGCCGCCACATTTCGGTGCTTAGATCATAAAACTTTTATTATATTTTAAGCTGAATACAGACTTCATAATAAAAGTCAGAATTTCGCACTATATAACTCACGCGACGACGTGGATGAGACATAATGTTTGTTTACATAAGTAGGAATAAGTAAAAGTTCACAAAATGTTAAAACATGTAGTAAATAATGTCAGTAGATTATTCCAACAAAAGTTATATTCATGTTTCCTTTGTGATGTTTATCAAAGTTACTCTTATTGTAATAATGTAACTCCTCTTATTTTCGAAAAGTTTGTACGGGATCGACTCGCTCATCTTTTATTTAACAAGAAGACATTATCTCGCAAACATTTTGATTCTGTAAATGGAGGGAAATTTGGAAACTAGGTAAACAACTAAGAGAAATATTCATTTATGCATATTTAAACAGCAAAAAAGTGAAAACGCGACAGCTCCCTGAAAATTATTGGCCTACATTTTGTCCCATTTCAGATATTCTTTCTGAAAAAAAGTTAAAAATACTCTTATAAAAGAAATCTTTTATTTCGTTTGATTAATAATTAACTAATAAAATGACTGTAACGTATTCTCATGCCAAAACACGTGCTGAAACTGTAAGATTAAGGAACCCACCTAAGGTGCAGCAAGGCACTTACGGAGACCTCCGAGGCATATTTGTGGTGACCAAGTAGACTCTGTCATGCCCAGATACTCCCTTGGTGTTCCGGTGGACACTGTCCACCCTCGTGTATTTTCTTGTTTAAATACCTGAGATAAATGGTGCGTCAGCGTTTTGCAAGTGCAAGCAAGGTCACTGTTTACTGACACTAATTTTGTTTAGGTCTCTGAAAGTGTTTTTGCTAATAATGGGTCATAGAATATGTATCTCACGTAGAAGTTTTTAAATACAGACCACTTCTGGAAGGGTTTAAATAGAAAATGTTTGGTAAATGCATTTATATATTTCGTTAAACAAAGTGTAGCTAGATTTACAAAAATGAATTCGAGGTGGAAAGCAATTAAAAATGGCAAAACAGATCATTTTTTTTCACTTTTTGTGAACTCAAAATAATATATAACGAATTTTATACCGCAAAAATGCATACCAGGTGAACCTAATATAATAATAATACTAAAGATATCTAAGATACTACGGCTCAAAGTCATGCCGAAAAAGTGCAAAAAATAAAAAAAAACTACTTTTTACAAGTTAGCTCTAGAAACTTACGGAAATTGAGACAGACAAAATCCCTTAAACTACATTATATAACAAAAAAAAGTACCCCCGCAGAAGTCTACAAGATCAGATGAAATCTATCATTCTGATGTATAAAATCGAAAAAATACCAAGATATTATTAGAAAAATTTTATGTTGAATGTCATCTCTTGATATTTAAATTTTTTCGCAAATTATGGAATCGTTTTTAAATATAGCTTTTAGAAAAAGATGCTATTCTAAAAAATGCTTTCATTTTTAGATTGAATTGAACTTTTGTTAAGTTCTAAAATTGCTATTTAAAGTGGTCATAGGCCTCCGTCTGTTGATCTGTACGTACGGAAACACTCTACAGGTCGCAATTCTTAACAGATCCACTTGATTTTTTTTCAATTCGCCTATTATCAGAATAGAACCCTGTTGAATTTCACAATGATCCATCAACTAGTTTAATTATTATAAACAATTATTTAACACCGTCACGAGTTTTCGCGGATCATTTCTCCAGTTCTATGTGTCGGATAAATAAAACAATTTGTTTTCCGTTTAACTCGTTCTAAAACGGCACTATGAATTACTTTCAAATTTTTACCGTGTTATTACTATATATTTGTTAACACAATGTGTCAATATGAAGGTCAAATTTTAATAAGTATAGAAAATATAAATATTTTTTAAGACTACTCGTATGTCGAAAATTTGCATTTTCAAATATTGCATGCGGCAAACTTTTTTATCTTTCAAAATAGATACCAAGTAAATCAAGAATAAATGAAGATAGGATGGACGTAACTTTTTTATTTGAAACTTTTTTTTCTAGCATTAGAAGTTTTCTAGAAAAGTGCAAATGAGTTATTGTTGACCCGGTATTACAATTAATTTTTATTAGATTTCCACGTTTTGCATATGTTAGTTTTATGCATTTTCAGTGTCGTGATGCCAGCTTAGTTGGCAAGTCAAGCTAGGAAAAACTAAAAATTCAGATGGGTAGATCACGTATTTATGAACAAAAAATGTCCTAACAAAATTTATCGTTAAAGCCACGGAATTCCCGGAAAAAAATAGTCAAGGTAACGTTATAACTCGGAGCGAGATCCATGCGTGCACGCGCTTGAATACGCATGACTATGACCCCGACGCACTGAATTACATGTCACTAAATCAGAATTTGTTCAATCTATATGAGTGTTGGTTCATTTAAAAGATGGAAATTGTAGCTTTCTGATGCTTTTTTGTTTTAAACAATACAAGCAAAGGATGGATGGGAAAAATATATTTATATATATTATCATGCCCGAACTCAATCGTCGCAATAAAAGATATAGAAAAAAATAAACGCAGAAAAAAATAAAAGGCCTTCAAAAAAATTCTTTCTTCATTGTGAACTGTCTTCATGATTATTATGGTTTATTAAGTTGTAGTAACGTGGATTCAAAAATAAGTACATCTCAAATCATTTTAATTTCCTTGCTTGGTGATTTTTTTGATAAATATATATTTCGGAGGCTGGAACTTGTTGAGAAATTGACCCATTGGAAAAAATAAAATATCACCAATTCGGAAAAAATGTATACTTTTCGAATGTTCAAACACAAATTCGCAAGGGCGGATCTGGACCTTGAGCTTGGGGGGGTAACACTGAATCCATTTTTTTTTTATGAGTGGGGGGAGAGAAATCCGAAAAAAATTTTTTCGTCCCAAAATTTTTTTTGAAGAGCGGGGGAAGAAATTCGAAAAAAAATTTTTTCATCCCAAAATTTTTTTGAAAAGCGGGGAGGGAGAAATCCAAAAAAAATCCGAAAAAATTTTTCCATCCTAAACAATTTAAAATGAAAATTTCTTGGGGGGGGGGGGTAATTACCCTGTTAAAAAAATTTTTCTTCCCAAAATTAACAAAAATCATACCATTTTAAAACAAAAGTTGATGATTTACATAATCTTGGAGGGGGTAATTACCCCGTTACCCCCCCATAAATCCACGCCTGCAAATTCGTTTACTTGTATGCATTTTTTCGAACATATGATCAATCCCATCATGATATATAATGATTTATATAAAAGTTGCTGCGGTTGCGTGTATTATATTCATGTTTATCTCCGTGTATTGGTAATCTGTTTTTTATGCTGTGGATATATGTAAATAATTTATATAAATAAATACCAGTGACAGTAAGCAGATTATTAATTTTAAAAGCGTCACGACAAGAATCACTGTACCCCATATTAAAAATTATTCGCAACACTCTCTTTTGTATAACAAAAACTCTTTGTAGGTCCACACTTTCACCCCAAGTAATTATATTGTATGACAACTTTGAATAGAATAAAGCATAGTACACATCTACCAGCGAGGTACGATCCAAACTATTTTTCAACATGGAGATAGCAAAGCACGACTGACTCAGTTTTGCACAAAGTTGATCTACATGGTTCGTCCAAGAGAGATTTTCATCTAATAATATACCTAGAAATTTTGTATGGGTGTGTGTGCTTAGTTGATTACCATTTAGGGAAATTTTTATATTTTTAGAAATATGTTTTGATCGCGTTTTAAATAGGACACATGCCGTTTTGCCATAATTTATGATCAGCCTGTTTTTATAGCCCAATGTATTAAATTGGTCTAGTGTTAACATATTCGGGTAGATCGTTTATAAATAGAAAGAATAACAATGGTCCGAGTACGCTACCCTGATGGGTTCCTATTGATGATTTATATTCATCCGAAAGAGAGTCTATCATTTTAACAAAAAGTATTCTGTCAGCTAAATATGATGTCAACCAATTGTTTATATTACCGCGTGTCCCAAGTTTTTCTAATTTATTTGTCATAAAGGGTATATTCAGTAGAGAATATTATTTAGGTATTATGCAAATCACAACTTACACACTTTTTTATTTATTATAAAAATACCTACTTTGTGTATATTGTTGCTCTAAACTGGGCACGCTAATATACTAGTTAGGTAAATACTTTAAAACACTCATTATTGGAGAACCAATCAAAACAACTACTCTTCTAGCTAATACTGACGAAGTATTGAATTACATGATAGGATTCTTAGCATTTTAAAGAAACAAAATATATTGAAAATACTTAAATCATTCATTTACATTTAGTCATTCACACTTTTTTTATTTAATATGAAATTATCTACTTTCTGTATATTGGTACCTTAATCGGGTCACGCTAATATACTACTTAGGAAAACACTTTAAAACACTCATTATTGGAAAACCAATCAAAACAACTACTCTTCTAGCTAATACTGACGAAGTATTGAATTACATGATAGGATTCCTGGCATTTTAAGGCAAAAAAAAATATATTGAAGATACTTAAATTATTTATTGAAATTCAGTCATTCACAAGAACTATTGAACCTTACATTCTATTTCAACTCTAGAAAAGTTGTACAAGTTTTTGCGAACTCGTTAGTTCTCATCAGTAGAGTATAGAAACATTCATTCATTATTTACAAGCCTATTCTTGATTTATTTTTTTACAATCGATTATTTTTATTTATTTGCTTTTATCATGATTAGAGAATATTATTTAGGTATTAAGCAAATCACAACTTACACACTTTTTTATTTATTATAAAAATACCTACTTTCTGTATATTGTTGCCCTAATCTGGGCACGCTAATATACTAGTTAGGTAAATACTTTAAAACACTCATTATTGGAGAACCAATCAAAACAACTATTCTTCTAGCTAATACTGACGAAGTATTGAATTACATGATAGGATTCTTAGCATTTTAAAGAAAAAAAAATATATTGAAAATACTTAAATCATTCATTTACATTTAGTCATTCACACGTTTGCAATTTCTTTATTATCATTGATAACAGCGTCATTATAGGAAAGTGTAATTTCCGTTTGTGTCTGTTTATTTCTATTTAAGTTCATATTTACTATATTCCACAATGTCTTTGTTTTGTTAGTCGATAATTCAATTTTATTTTTATTGTATAACTGTTTTTCTTTTTTTAAGTTGTCTCTATATTGTTTCTTTTTTAAGTTATCATCATTGGCCTGTTTTTTTAATGATTTAGCTCTATTAGATTTGAAGATTCCTTTTTTAAATCCGTTGAAAAAGTAAATTTTCTGTCTTTGGATTTATCATGGTCTTTTTTATTTGGAATTTTTGACTTAGGAAAATCATTTTCAAAGCTGTATATAAAATGAGCCCAGAAGATATTGAAAAGTGTATCTATGTTCGACTCTTCTGAGTTAGCCAGCAGTTCTAAATGTACATCTTTAAAAGTGACTTTAAAATTGTTTATATTATTCGAGTTAATGATCCTTTGGCAAATATTTTTTTCTGGTTCTTGATAATTAAGTTTGTTATATTGAGATATGAGGTAAGTAAATGTGCAGAGTGATCAGAGATTCCTGGATCAACAATTTTATATGTGACATTATTTGTCTTATTTGTAATTAAATAATCTACTGCAGTCTTTGACATACCACACACGCTTGCAATCCTTGTTGGTTCATTTATAAGGGATATTAAATCGAAACTCGCTAACAGATCATGCAATATACTGTTATCTACACTCCTTTTTAATTTGTTTATATTTAAATCACCACATATATAAACTGCTTTGTATTTTTTTGTTACAATCTGTAGTAATATTTGAAATTGTCTAATGAACATGTTAAAGTCACTATTTGGTGATCTGTATAATACTACAATACATGAGTGTCTATTAAAGCAAACGGAAGAACATTCAAAAGATAAGTCTATAGAGTCTATTTAATGTTGAGATTGAGATTTTTATATATTTATTTTCATTTTTAATAAAAATTGCAGCTCCTTCATGAATATGCGACTGTCTACATTAGCTGGAAATTTTCTTATAACCATGAATATTCACTAGATTTAATTTATTTTCAGATAGCCAGTGCTCACTGATACAGACAATTTTTGGGTCTAGATCTTGAATGAAATGCTCTGACATATTAACCTTATTTGCTAAACACTGTATATTTGTATGCAACAACTGCCACTCTCCGGACGCTTTAAATCCATCCATTTTATTAGACACAAAAAACTTATTGGAAGTAGCTACATCATAGCTAATTAATCGATCGTCCAAAGCCACTACTGTATTTAGCGCTCCATCATCCTTATTTAATGAGTTCTTTTCTTCTTGAATCGTTTCCGACACTATAGTTTTACATTTGTTTAATATTGATGAAGTTTTAATAGTTTTTATTACTGTATTATAGTTGGAATTAAGTTGATATGCGTTTACTATATTACACATTATACTTTTGCATAACTTATATTTTCCCTGTCTAATATTGGCAATAAATTTTAGCGAAATATTTCTATTTATACCGTGCGTGTAATTTCCCATTAGACATGTACATTCACGTAGCACGAGATATTTGACAACACAGCTGCCGTAAATTCCTCCGTCGCGCGTCGGGCGGAGCATCTCAGCTCTGTTATTTCATTTCAGCCAGCTGGCACGCGCGATGTTGTCATTTTAATCCCTATGCCTAGCGCTGCGCTACACGCACGGTATTACTATACTTATATTACAATACATTAACAAATGTATAAGGAATCCATTGGATACAGAAAAATGTTAAAAATGTGTAATCAGAAAGAGAAAACAGTTTTATTTTACTTGTTAGAACAGCTAAGAATTTTTAGAGGTTCCATAGTATGATACATTTAACCGTAGCCTTGGCCGGGTAGAGTGACAAAGTTATTTTACTATTTTTTTCCAGGAATACCGTGGCTTTAGCGATAAATTTCATTACGACATTTTTTGTTAAGAAGCATGTAATCTATCAACCTGTATTTTTTATTTTTTCCTAGTCTGACTTAATTTCAAAATTTTGAAAATTTGATTTGATTCTTATGTTATGCATCCGAGCGGAATGTAAACTTTTCAGGATATTATTTCATACACTTTCACGAACTCGTTAAAAAAAATTGTTCATTTTGCAAGTTTTTGGAGATTTCACTATAAAATGTTCCCTGGGCTAAATAAAAGTGAGTCAAGAATGCATCGGAGTTTTGTACGTTCAAGAGAAATCGTCAGAAATCGATCACTTTTTATTTTTATCCTAAGTAGGTTGATTATCGGACGGATGAGAGTTTCTACAAAATAACATTTAACACCTTGATGTATCTTGCGTTTAATCTTGTAAATCGGGAGTACTTAATCCAATTTTACAGCGATGAAACTCAAACCTACTATATGTCACATAATTCAGTATAATGCCTTAACACAGCACAAATGTATTATTTTACATACTTTAAATACGTAATTTTACCTCATAAGTCATCTTAACTTTTATACTAATATGTGCCCAGAACCATATCTCACATTTTATTAACACGCTGATAAATAAGAATCTCTATAGCAATCGTAAGATGTGCATAACTTGCATAATAAATATCACCTCTGGGGGAACCAGGCAATTTTCAGAAATTGAGATATACAACATAGGAAGCCAGTAGCGTAGGTATACATGATTATGTTGGGGAATTTGGGATTTTAAAGAACAATTAGTTAGGTTCGCCTAGCTAGAAGATTACACTACTTTTATGTTTATTTTCAGCCAAAGCCAAAGTTTACTGAAGATTGTGAAATGGTTGCAATGTTTGTCTGGTATTCATAATGAGGTGTTTTCTATCTACGAATCCTGCCAGATAATGCATAGTATAGTAACTAGAGTTTCTAACTTCGGAATAGTGGCATATGAATTATAGTCTAAGATCCCGCAGCTTATTCGTGTATATATCTTTTTTTTTTTAATAAAATTTGAATGAAGTGAATAATAACACACAGGCCCACAAAAAAAGTCTTGTTGTTGTCTTGTATGTTTTTTGGTGTGCTGAAAACGAATCCGGAGTCAGAGTTGACACAATCACCCAAGGATTTCGATATAACCTCAAAGAACTTCTCAAAGATGACCGAAAATACGTTTATAAACAAATTTAAAATTTAAGCGTGCATACTACTGCATCTATATATATATTTTGGGGCGCTGTTATCGACTTCATGATCAAATTTCACCCATGTCAGCATTTTGACATAACCTAAAAAAAATCCATAACTTATCAGCAAATAAATTCGTGAAAAAGGCAATTTCCTTGAGAATAAATTTGAAATTTTGAGCTACACGCTCTCGCAAAATTTTTCAAGGGTGAAGGTGGACATAAAATTTCTTCGCTTTTCTGAGGTATTTATGACATTTTAAGACGAAAAACCTAACAACTTTAAACCTAACGTAACCTAAGGCAGGGTCGGTTTTCTAACTAGGCCTCATAGGCTCGGGCGCCGCTCTGCGGGGGGCGCCTTTGCCTTTCATCTTAGTGGTTATTGCCCATAAACTGATAAAGATTATAATACAAGACATTTAACTTCTATTCCGGTGGGGGAGGGGGGGCGCAAAATTGACTGAGGTCCAGGGGCAATTTATATCTAAAACCGGCACTGGCCTAAGGCATCTAGGCCCAAACATAACAACTTTAAACCTAGCATAGCTTAAGGCGTCAAGTCCCAAACCTAACAACTTTAAACCTAACGTAGCTTAAGGCATTTAAGAGATGTGTCTAAGCAATAGTACAGTCGAATTTGTAATTTGACATGGCGAAAATATATAACCATGATTTTATTGTTTTAAGTTGACGGATTGGACGTCCACAACAAGCCTTTATAGTTTGTTAACTGAAGTCATACCGGTTAAGGGGGGTGGGGGTCGTAAAGTTAAAAAGTCGTTTTTTCGCGTTTAAATAGAAGGCTAATAATCTGAGAGGAAACTTCAATGGGAAAGTCAGAAGTATTAAAAAAATTAGCCCTCGAAGGTTAAGATAGCTTTAATAGGTCAGGAGTAAATAAAAAAAAACGAAAAATTTTGAAAAAAAAATTTAATTTCAGCAATATTTTAGAGAAAACTAAAGTATGTGCTATATAGGAGGGAACATCTGATAAAAATTTCAGATCGATATTTGCATTGTTTTTTGATACATTCAATTTTTAAAAAAATGATCTTCGCAAAATGGTTATAAAGTAGTTCACTTTCTGTAAGATTTTGCTATGAGGAGAAAAATTATATTCTTCGAGAGTTATTCACTTTTTACAAATTTTTTCTATGTGGTCATCATTCGGAAAAATGTGGTGAAAATTTAATGAAAAAATAGATTTTTTTTTGAATTTGAATGGAATGCAGTATCGAAAAATCATGTGTACCATTTTGAAGTGCTATTTCTTTAATTCACCTCAAAAAAAAAAAAATTACTCTATGATAATTGGTTTTCGAAAAGTATGAAAAAGCAGTGTGCGCGAGCGTAGCGGTGCGCGGATTAGGTAGTGATAAAATGAGTTCAGGCATAAGAGGGGACGGTAGCTCAGTGGTTTAGCGCGTCTAGCTTGCATACTGGCATACCTAGCGAAGCAGGTTCAATCCCTGTTCATCGCGAAATAATTTTAATTATAAAAACCGCTGCCCAAGGAATCACTACTTCCACATCCAGATTCTCTATCCAAGTCACTGCACTCACAACGAAAAAACTTTGTACGTGAAAATAATTGTTTATGAAACTTTAATAATATAATATTTGAAATCCTCTACCCCAAAAACCCATAAAACGATACCCCACATCGGTAGTGCTGATAGGGGGGTGGTAGTGGGGGGTGGATGAAGTAAAAAATATCTTGAGGTTTCTGGTTCCTGTACATAGGTACATTCAATCACATTTTTTTTTCATCACCTTTAATAAGGGGGTGGGGGGTGGTAATGGGGGTGGCTAATGCCAAAAATTTTTTTGAGACCTTAGCTTCTCTTGTATATACTAAATACCAATTTTATGGACTCTTACCTGCTTGATTGACCTATTTACCCCAAATTTACCCCCCAACCCTTCGACGGAACAAGATGAAAATATAATCTAGTTCTAGAACTCGTTAAAGTACATATGTGTAGCAAATTTCAAGTCAATATCTTAAACAGAAATTTTTTTTCTCTCAAACTTGAAATCTCGACGTCTCATGACATTTTAAGCCTATTTGGACAATAAAAATTTTTAAAAATTTTTTTGTCGTTACTATACTTCCACTGGACGTGGAAGTAAATTATCCCCAAGAAGTGGTTCGGACTCCACTATGAGCTGTAGGGCCTCGTTTCTCTTCTCTTAACACAAAATCATTCTGGATTTTCAAGGAGTTACTTCGGTGACTTGAGAAGCGGTTAAGAAAACATAATAATTGAGACAAAATATTAACTACTTAGTCTATATTTTTAAAATGTGACGGCAGTTGTAATTATATGCACAATTATTTAAGAATAATTATTTTTATTTTATACAGAATTTTTAAAAATTAAATTAATTTCATACACTCGTCAAATACATCGCTTACATATATAATAATAATAATAATACACTTTATTCAGTATTGACATGAAAGGGCGAAGTTCAGCTTAGTATAGCAGACACTATAAAAGCTGTTCTTCAACAAACAAGGCAACAAATTTTAAAAATAGAAATATACGTAAAAATATACATACTATTTATATATCTATATATTTATACACATTTATCTAAACAACAGAAATACACACGCAATTTTCTTTCTTTTTTCCTTTCCCACTTTATGATAGGCAAATACGTTAGACATTTTTGGAGGAGAAACAGAGAGAGAGAGACTTAACTGCAGTTAGGATGGAGTTATATATAGTAGAAATATTTTGAGAAAACTCAATTATCGCGGTTTATGAACCGGCAGTGTTAGAGTACCCTTGTGTCTAATATTTATGTTGTCTACATTAGTCCGAAATACAATTTTTCTGAATAGGTAGCTAGGATTATGAAACAGTATTATTTTACAGTATAATGTAGTGCAATGTAGCTTACGCTTATTTTTCATGTTAAACCACTTGGCCTCTGGTAATTTGTGACTGACTGTCTCACATTTTCCGATTCCATATACGAATCTCAAACAATAATTCTGAATTTTTTGCATGCGTTCAGAAAAAATTGCTGTGAGACAGGGGCCCATAAACAGTATATCGCATAAACACACAACTTACGAATCATTTTCATCCAACCTAATTCTTTTAATACTTTCTAAATCTAAATCTTCGTTTTCATCTGGTCTCATCAATTTTTTGGAGGAATTATTATTTATTTATTTACAGAGTTGGAGTTTATGAAGTTTCCAGATTTGAGAAATAACCCCAAAAAAGTTGTCTCTCTACGGCTCTGCATTGAGTGAAAACATGCTAGAGACAAATAAGAAAGCGGTTAAATTGAGAATGAATTTCGGTTTTTTCTAATGGTTTTGGAGATCTAGAAGTATAAAGGTTACGTCCGAATATTTATAAGATGAAGTATTTAGTTTAAATGTTAAATATCTCAGAAACTGTGGTATTTACATCAAAAAGGCTAACAGACAAAATGAAAGACTATTACTAAAACTGAAGCCTAAGTTCACCAAGGGGCCTGATGACATACCGGCCTTTATTATTAGAGACTGTACATAGGCTTTTGTTTACCCACTAATGATTATTTTTAATTTGTGTTTAAAATCCGGTGTATTGCCAGATCGGTGGAAATTATCCAGAGTGTGCCCAATTTTTAAAAAGGTGATAAAAGTTACGTTGCAAATTATCGTCCTATTACGATAATTTGTAATTTCGCCAATGGTCTTTGAAATTTATTTCTATGAGCAAACTAATAACGTGCGAGGGCAGATCAGTATATCTCAACATAGCTTTGGAAAGGGTAGTTACAAATTTATTCACTGTCACACAATTTATTTCTGAGGCTATCGATGCGGGCAAACAAGTTGACATTATATATACCGATTTCTCCAAAGCTTTGGCTTGACCACGGCATCCCCCTACATAAAATTAAAGCACTTGGTTTTTCGCCCTTGCTAACTTCCCTGCTGCCATCTTTTTTAACTGGAAGGAGCCAATATGTAGAATACCGTGCCTTTAAGTCTGATCAATTCCTAGCTACTTCCGGAGTGCCTCAAGGCTCAGTACCGGGGCCTCTATTATTTATTTTATTTATTAATGATTTAGTGACTTGTGTTGATGTGAACTGCCTGCTATATGTTGATGATATGAAATTGTATTATACTGTTGATACCGACGAGGATTGTGTGTTCAAAGTAATTTAAATGATGTTAATGACTGGTGTCTTCTAAATGATCTGCCTTTAAACATCACCAAATGTAACGTTCCGTGTTTCTGCAAGAAGAATAATCCACTGTTATTTGATTATGAGTTGAACGATACCGTATTAAATAGATCAGATGAGTTCAATGACTTGGGGCTTCTATTCGACTTGAAACTAAACGTTAACAAACATACAGAAAATATTAGAAATTCAAGTGCTTTTGATGACATTGAATTATTAAATCTTCTTTATACTGCATTTGTTAAATTCAGACTTGAATATGTCTCACTTATTTGGCATCCAGGCTATAATAAATATTGTAATTGTATAGAGAATATACAACGGCCCTACCTAAAATTCGTTTCATACAAAATTGGTCATGTATATCTCGCTGTTGGCTTCGAACATGGACAGTTGCTAAATAGATTTGGTTTTCTTAGTTTACACGACCGCAGGAAACTGTTCTCTTTTGTTTTTGCACAAGTTAATTTTTAATCTCATCGATTGCCCTAATATCTTGAATATGGTAAATTTTCATTTGAAATTGGTAATTATAAAACGTTTTATCTTCCCACTCCACGAACAAATGTTCTGATGTTCTCTCCCTTATCTTTTATGTGTAATACTTACATGTCTATTGAAGGACATATTTTATTCGAGTATTTCAAATACTAAGTGTATCTTTTCGTAGTAATTTGTAATTTTATTTTAATATGCTTTTAATCTGTTAGTGTATTATGCATGTTTATAATTGGTTCTTTTTCGTTTTCGTCTGTTTGTATATCTCTTACCATTAGGTATAAATTATTGTGTTTTTTCCCACCCCGTAATTGGTTTGTACTGTGGTGTAAGACGCTAAAATTTGTTTGCCCGTTTACAGTGCTTTAGAAGAAAAATGCATTTTAAACTATAAAGGATTGTTGAAAAAAACATAAAATATCTTAGTACAGTACACAGAGGTAAATAATATGCAAAACTTTGGAATAATGTCATATTAAACGAATTTCGTTCATTTTTGGCAGTATAACAGTAAATGCTTCACAGAAAAATTTCTGTATTGTGCGGGGACTTGCTAATTTATAGGGGTAAGTGCCACCCCCTTCTCAGGGGGTGGCACTTAAAAAATATATATATTTATTGGAGCTGAAAAATAATCAAATTGTAATAAGGGAATACTACGGGAGCCCACCTTAAGTGTCCGTGCACATCCCCTCCCGATCCTTTAGGACCAAGTTTTTCATAAAGATTAAAGCCTAAGGAACAATTTAAGACATGTCCTAAAAAAAAATTGGCTGCACTTTCAAAATGGCGTCCGTTAAAAAAAAAATTTGCAAATATTGTTTTTGTCATTTAACACAAAAACTAAAAAAGATGGAGAAAAACTTTCTGTACAAAAAATAAAGTGCGTAAAATTTTCTACAATTTTGTTCCTATACAATATTTGCATTGGAGTTACCATTTTCCAGATAAATGATTAATCTCTTAAAACAAAATATAAAATTCAATATAAAACGTAACACTACGGAAGCCCACCCTAACTGTCCGTGCACCCCCCCCGATCATTGGGGACAATGTTTTTCATAAAGATTAAAGCCTAAGGAACAATTTAAGGCATGTCCTAAAAAATAAAAGCTGGCCGTACTTTCAGAATGGCGTCCGTTTAAAAAAAAATGCAAATATTGTTTTTGGTCATTTAACACAAAAACTAAAAAAGAAGAAAAACTTTCTGTACAAAAAACAAAGTGCATACAATTTTCTACAATTTTGTTTTTATACAATATTTGGATAGGAGTTACCGTTTTCCAGATACCACTCGAGATAAATGTCTGCAAATTATAATATTATTATTATTAATAATCCTTTTCAGTTTATTTTTATTTTTATGTTAATAATATAAAGTTATATTATACGCCTTACAATAATTGTCACAGTTATTTCCTCTAAGTGATTTACCGATATATGAATTTCCATGTTTTCTTAATTTTGGACTCATTTATCTGGAAAATGGTAACTCCTATTAAAATATTGTATAGGTACAAAATTGGAGAAAATTTTATGCACGTTGTTTTTTGTGAAGAAAGTTTTTGTCCATCTTTTTTAGTTTTTGTGTTAAATGACAAAAACACCATTGGCAACCGTTTTTATTTAATATATGGCCGCCATTTTGAAAGTACAGCCAGTTTTTTTAGAATATGTCTTAAATTGTTCCTTACACTTCAATCTTTATGAAAAATATTGTCCCCAAGGATCGGGCGGGGGGTGCACGTACAGCTAGGGAGGGCTCCCCGACTAGAAGGTTCTATGCAATTTTTCACATAAATTGATAGTTTTTAAGTTATAACGACTTCGAAATTGCGATTTTAGCTTAAAAAAAAAGTAATTCCGAACGGCTTTCGTCAAGTATCTTGAAAAGTATTACTTCATCGAAAAAATGTTACAGTCTAATTACAGAAAGTACAAACTGGGAATTAATTATATTTTTTGTTTATTGATGTAGAATTAATTATTTCGGAGATATTTAAGTTTATATTTTGCATCCAAGTGTTTCGAAATTACCCTTAAAGTTTAAATGCATTTTTTTAAAGCAAGTGCTTTAAATGATCAAAAAAATTTGAGCATCTAGGTAATGCTACATTTTAATGAAAAACTGAGTTTGAGATTGTTTTTTTTAAATTACTAACTAATTAGAGTAACAAAATATATATGTATTTTAAGTGCCACCCCCTGAGAAGGGCAAGCCTTTACTACAATACTGCCAAAAATGAATCCGTTCAATTTGTCATTATTTCGAAGTTAAAACCTCCAATTACTGTACTATTTGTTTGTTTGTAAATATCTCAATAAATAATAGTTTTAACGACAATGGTGGACATCAAAAATAAAGATTTTAAGCTGAGAATGAATTTGTTTTTTTTTTTGTATTTATGTAGGATTAATAGTCAATCAACTTTTCTAGAGTTGAAATAGAATGTAAGGTTCAATAATTGTTTTGAATGACTGAATTTCAATAAACGATTTAAGTGTTTTCAAGATACTTTTTTTGCCATAAGACGCTAGGAATCATATCGTATAGTTCAATACTTCGTCAGTATTAGCTAGAAAAGTAGTTGTTTTGATTGGTTTCCCAATGATGAGTATTTTAAACTGTTTTCCTAAGTAGTGTATTAGCGTTACCAGATTAAGGTACCAATACACAGTAAGTAGATAATATCATATTAAATAGAAAGTTTAAATGACTAAATTTAAATAAATGATTTTAAAATGCTTGGAATCCTATCACGTAATTCAATACTTCATCAGTATTAGCTAGAAGAGTAGTTGCTTTGATTGGTTTCCCAATAATGAGTGTTTTAAAGTATTTACCTAACTAGTATATTAGCGTGCCCAGATTACGGCAACAATATACAGAAATTTCATAATAAATAAAAAAAAGTGTATAAGTTGTGATTTGCTTAATACCTAAATAATATTCTCTACTCATGACTATATATGACTTAAGTTATATGTATGTGTTTTATCTTGTGCTATAGTTAGGTCAATTGAACTACTGACTAAATTACAGTGCTGTATTTTCTGAAATAAATAATAATAAATATTATTGTTATTATTAATGTGTAAAAAGATTAATCCAATATGATGCATTATATGACAGCTTAATGTAAGCCCTGTCTTTACTTGCATAGACATCTGGATGTACGTTTTTTGAACGCTCACAATTAAGCCGTATTTAATTATAATGTATTCAGTAGAAATAGTAAAAAAGGTGTTTTTTGTTAGATAAACATCAACGCGCCAAAGTGTAATACCTTACACCGTTCCGCGTTGGAAGTTTGTTAGGGTTTAACAAACTTTAAAGTAAATAATGGGACATATAAGTTTGATGAGATCGAGAAAACTTTTAAGCTGTAAGTAAAATATATCGTATTACTTTAGAGCAGAAGTTTTAAGCACTTTTTTAAGAATAATAATAAAGCCATAAGCAAAATATAAGTGCCGTATAATAGGTAATCAATATTCAATGGCATGAAAGATAAGAGTGCTTAAAATATTTAGAGGTAAAGTATGCTGTGAATCAAGTGAGCATAGAGAATATAAAATTTTAATAGTATGGCACACGGAAAGTTTGCTAGATTCAAACATGTTTTAAACCGTCTTCCTTCTATAATATATATTTATATTTACATGCTACCGAGAGATCTACAAAACTACGACCGATGGCAGTTATTAATTTTTGAATTTCTTCGTTTAGACTATTATTGCGGTGTGTGTGCTCAGTTCTCGTTCAACGCGCCAGCACTTTCGCTGAAAAAAGTAATTTTTAATTCTAACTTCAAATACTCTTCTGGTGAGATAACGGTGTACCCCAAAGCTCTATCCTGGGACCTTTAATCTTTGTTATTTATATCAATGGTATATTCAGATATCTTTTTCCTAACCCTTGTTTATTATTCGCTGATGACGCAATCTTAATTTGTAGTGCTATACATTTAAACAACCTAAATAATCTAACAGTAAACAGAGAAACTAAAGCCAAGAAGTCGTTATCTGCAGATTTCTGGGACTTTTCTGGAAGTTACAGTAGGTGTGCCAGAAGGGTCTGCCCTGGGACCACTTCTTTACATAATTTAAGTGAACAACTTTAGTGAAACAAATTCAATTCTTTTTGCTGATGATACATCACTGCTTATCACTGCCCAAAAATCTGTAGACGCAGTCTTAAAGGCGAACGGGCAATTAGGCAGTGCTCATAATTAGTTTACTGAGAACAACCTCATCTTAAATAGTAGTAAATCCATTTTTACTCGGTTTAATATGAGTAAAATCAATGCTGACCACAGCCTTTTAATAAAGTCAAATGAAGGATCCATTCGACAAGTTACGTCCTCAAAATCTTTAGGTTTACACATTCAAGAAAACTGTACTTGGACAGTACATATAAATGAAATTTGTAAAAAAAATAGCTCCAATATGTTACTATATTAGTCAACTACGTCAAATGATTAGTAAAGCAGTGTTAATTATTTTCTACTATTCATTTTTTGAATCGATTATTAGTTATACCTTAATTGCCTGGAGTTCTTCGTCTAATATGTTAAATTATAGAAGAGAGTAGTACGTTTAATAGCGGAAATAACCAGGCGAACCAACTGCAAGGACATTTATAAACAACTTGAGATACTTACGCTATCCTGTTTATTCCTTCTTAATCTACTGTTATATACCAGATCACAATTAAATAATAAGACCATTAATGCAAATATATAACACGAGAAATATTCATACCCTGGAAATTCCGCATCATAGATTAGTACCTATTATATGAGCACAGCTCAAAATATCTAGGAATTAATGTGTACAATAAGCTAACTAATTCGTACAATCTATTGATCAAAAAGACTTTAAAATACAAATAAAGCATTTACTGAAAAGTAATAAAGCATATTATTTCGTTAATGAGTACCTTAATGACAGTTTGTAGTTTTATATTTGATTTATTTATTGACATTGTTATCTTATATTATATTTTAACTGATATTTCAGATACTATTTTTGACATGTCCTATATCATGTAAATGATCTCTTGGATTGGATTGTTATTATTACTACATTATTTCTTAAATTTATATACTACCAAGGTTCACCTTTTCCACTACCACTATAAACGAGAGGAATGCAGTTGTGGGGATGCTGGGGGTTGTTACTGACGGCAATTTAAATTGGTCAGATCACGTAAACCACCTATGTAAGAAATTAGCTAGCGCAAACTTTTTAATAAGACAACTAAAAACGTTTTACAATTCTGAGGTATTAATAACTTCTTCTTTTTCAGTCACATACCACTTATGGTCTAATATTTAGAGTGCAAAACAAGCTATAAGCATAATATCAGATACACATAAAAAAAACTGAGCATTATAACACTCCCTTCACTTTACATTCTCCAACATATCTCAGGAATTAATAAAAGTATGTCCGTCTTTCACAACTAATTCTGATTCATATAAGTATACTAGAGGTGCTAATCTCATCAAACCTATACGGCACATATTGGCTAAGTCGAAGAATAATTCAATACATTTTAGTTTTAGTTCCACATCCAGTGGAAGTATAAAAACGACAATTTTTTTTTAATTTTCGTAGTTCAAATAGACTTAGAATGTTACGAAACGTCGAGATTTTAAGTCTGAGCAAAAAATTTCTGTCTGTCTGTCTGTAACTTTTTTGTGCGCACGATTACTCTGGAACCGTTTAAGATATTGACTTGAAAGAACAATGTTAAAAAAGGGCTTTTTTTGGCCCATCCGTGGTAAAGTGTGGAAACCATCTTTTTTTACTAATATTGGTGCTCAATACGAATCTGTTATCCGAATTGGCTAAAAACATCGAGAAGACAGTAAAAAACAACCCTTATGTGGGGGTGGCATTGAAATTGATATTAGAGCTTGAAACAAAAAGTTATTCTTTAGTGCAGGAAATTCTTTCAAAATACTCAGTTTCGTTAAGTAGAAAAAGGAGCAACAATTCCAAATTCACCCCTCCCCTCGTTTCCCCCCTCGTTTCCCCCACCTTTCACTATCTATAAGAACGGTGTAAGTTACAATATCTAATATGCGGTTATTTATTTATTAAAAAAGACAAAGGTAGTAAGGTAAGGTAAGGTAAGTTACAATATAGGGTTATTTATTTATTAAAAAAAAAAACCGGAACTCCTCGTTAAATGGCTATTATCAGGTTATAATGTGATTACTTCTGAATACTCTTACACCCCCACCAATTAAGGTGGTGGATAAAATCCACCACCCTTTTTAGAGTTTAGAGTTTTTATTGGTTTTAATTGCAAAAGAAATCCCTAATCACCCAGTTTGATGTTTTTTATCATAATAAGGAATTAATAAAAGTACGTCTTCTAAAGAAATCCCTAATCACCCAGTTTGATGTTTTTTTATCATAATAAGGTGATTTAGTCAATTCACACTTTTGGGGGTTGGGGAGTACGGTGTGATTATCACTATCCAGAAAATATTACTTGTTCTTTATATTAAAAAATTCTTTAATTATTTAAATGACTTTTGGCGCGGAGACTTGAAGGGATGAATTTGGTTTTTTTACTTCTTTTTCTACTTAGTTACCAAAACTTAGTATTTTAAGAGAATTTCCTGCAAAAGAATAACAACCTCTTGTAATTCTAATTCTAGTGGCAAGTTTTAATATCAATTCCAATGTCACCCCAAAATAAAGGTTGTTTTTTAATTTGTTCCCGAGATTTTTTCCCAAAACGGGTGACGGATATGTTTTTAGCACCCCAAAATTAGTAGAAATAGATGGCTTCCACCCTTTGGTACACGTATATATTTTAACAAGATCTGGAATTGAATTCTGAATTTTCATCTTATTTCGTTGGAGGGTTGGCGGGTAAATTTGGGTAAATGGGGGTAAATGGATAAAAAATTTTGGCATTAGCCACCTCCATTATTAGACCCACTTCATTATAAAAGGGAGTGAAAAAAATTGTGATTTTGTACCTATGTGTACAAGAACCAAAGGCCTCAATTTTTTTTTACTTCATCCACCCCCACTACCACTCCCCTTCCACCCCCCCTCAACCCTGACTGTCTAAATCAGAAAAGGTCGCCAAGTAATAAAATATGTCTGCCTCGATTGAAATATCTGTATGTACTAACGTTTTAAAATTTGATATTAATAAACAACCTAATATCAAAAAGTTGTCAACGCAGTCCACTTTATTGATAAAGTATGTCAAAAAACTTTAAAAAAAATCACGCACCTTTCATTTGTCAGCTTATTAATTATTATTTACAACTAATAAATACAATAGTAACCCCAGTTTTAGTTTACTCAGTATGATCTTGGGCTTTTTAGTGGTTTATATTACATATTAACTCATTTTAGATAGGTGCAGGCTGAATGTAAACAGTAAGAATACGAAAAATATAACTAAACACTGTTGCCCCAACTTTGTTCAAACATGTCTGCCATAGTTAACAGAAAAAACATGGCTGAAAAATTAATAAAACCGTTTATTTTAATAGAATACTCTATTAAGAGTTTGTGGCTTTAGGAAATATTTTTATAAAACAAAAGGTTTTGTTAAATTCCAATTGCTCCACTTTATTACTACTTTAAAGCCTCTAAGACTTTACCCAATCTTACTACTCTTCTTTAAAATCTTTAAGATTTGTCTCTGACAATTTTTAATCCAAATGTATTTAGCTTAGATAACATAACCTAAAACCCATAATCACAAAAGGCGTTTACTATGCGTTATATGCCCCCTCTCTCAAAGTTTAAAGGCGTAAGTGGGGGAGGGGAACCAAAGGATTTATAAGTGCTTTATAAAAACCAAAAAGTTTTAACGTAGCTTAATAAAGCTACCAAAAAACTATTAGGTTTTAAGGAACCTTTACCAATTATCGTTAAAAGCAAATACTATTTATGATAACATATATTAAGGGTAAGACTACTTAATTAGTTTTATTGCTTGATCATAAGGAGTCCTTAAAGACCATATTTTAAAATTCCCATAAAACCTAAAGATTTATAGATGTCTACCACAAAACTTAAAATATTTAAAATCCACTATAAAACTTAATAAGTTTATTGTGGTTTTGAATAATGCAGCAATTAAGTGGCTATAAAACCAATGGTCTTAATTAGCAAAGAGCAAATTGCTTTAAAGAAAACTTGAAGGCTTTTTTTAAAGTACATATTATCTGTAGATAAATTGGTATGCACAAAAGAAATAATAAAACCCAGAAATAATAAAAACCTTCTTAAATCTGTGATAAAACCCGATAAATACTTGCTGGCATTTAAATTGTTAACTTGGGTCACTACTGATATTGCATATCCTTTTATAAGTTTTTGGAGTAGATGATTTAAAATATTATTTTATTAAAGGTCCATAAACAATTATTTCCACGTACAAAATTTTTTTCGTTGTGAGAGACGGACAGAAAAACTGGATGTGGAAGTAGTGATTCCCTGGGCAGCGGTTTTTATAATCTACTACGTAATGTTAAACAACGAAATTTCAACCACTTTAAAAAAAGTAACCGAGTATTTTTTACTTTTTCATTTTTTTCACTTGGTTGCTGAATTTACGGGAACCCCTCCTAATTTCGTCGTGCTTGATACTGCCGTCAGATAAACTTTTAATTGCTGTCTCTTTTCTGTTATATTTCATATTTCTTATAACTTTAATTACTTTTATATTACAAATTGTAATTTTTTCGACTTGCCACAAGTGTATATAAACCATGTAGAGTGGTCAAATAAAAAGTTGTAAGTTATATATCTTTTCATCTCAATCGGTGTTTAATTGCTATATTTATTTCCAGCAAAGAGGAAAATACTATTTTTAAAAAAATAATTAGTAATATACATACATATATAAATAATATACCAAATTAAACGTAACTACTAAATATTGTAAAAATATACGACAAAACTTTCAAGAGCGTGATTTCGTTGGAGTATGATGACACGAAAAGCTTTACAACTAAGATGCCGTAATATCTGGATGAAAGCACACACATGGAAGCAATATAATAGGACCACCCTCGAGGAATATCTTGACCGTACACAAGTCTGCCTCTTAGTACTTGGGTAGAGATACAGTGGCAAGACCAGGTGGAGGGTTTGAGGGGCCAACGAATGATTGAAGATGCACGTCAGCTTGACTTGAGTAAAAAAAGCAGTTCTGAAATGTCTGTATAAGAGTAATCGGGGTAGAAAAAAGTAAAATAAAGCATGTGATATGGAAACGTGCTTTCTAGTGGAAGGTTAGAAATGTGTAAATAATAAATATAATTTATAGGTTTTTTTTATTTTTAGAGACGAAGATGGAGGTCTGATATATATGTGCAATATTATTAATGTTTAGTTGAAAACCTGTAAGTCCAAAATATATTTTTTTTGAAAAATTTACCGGATACCACGAGCTATATCTTCTCAGGTCAGTTTTGTACTTTTTTGATACAAAAAAAAATGCATGGACTCTGCATCGTTATTTTCTTCTTGACAAATTAGGTAACACAATAAATGTCAACTATTACTCAGTTTGTACGAAAGGCTTAGGGCCATGGATTATTTATTGTATCATTTCATTTATTTATATATTTTTTATTCTTATATGTTGACAAAATATAAGTTCCTTCTCCATTTATCCTTAAGAAGAGTTCATCAATTAGTTGCTAAAAGAAGAATTTAATAAAATGAATTTATAGCTAACCAGTTAATAAATTTAACTATAACTCTTCAGCATTCCATTTTTTAATATTTTTGATTTACACGATGTGAATGATAAATTAGAATATTTAAACAATGCTCTACTCAGTCTATTTCATATTTATGCACATACTGTGACATCAAAATTAACCAAACCTCATGCACCGTGGTTGACTGACACTGTAAAGAGAATGATTAAAGTGAGAGAAAATGCTTTATTAAAATTTAAGAAGACTGGACAGAACCGTCACTGATTATTCTATAAACAAATAAGAAACTTAGAGAATATTATTTAGGTATTATGCAAATCACAACTTACACACTTTTTATTTATTATGAAAATACCTACTTTCTGTATATTGTTGCCCTAATCTGGGCACGCTAATATACTAGTTAGGTAAATACTTTAAAACACTTATTATTCGAGAACCAATCAAAACAACTACTCTCCTAGCTAATACTGACGAAGTATTGAATTACATGATAGGATTCTTAGCATTTTAGAGAAAAAAAATATTGAAAATACTTAAATCATTTATTTACATTTCGTCATTCACACTTTTTTTTAATTTAATATGAAATTATCTACTTTCTGTATATTGGTACCTTAACCGGGTCACGCTAATATACTACTTAGGAAAACACTTTAAAACACTCATTATTGGAAAACCAATCAAAACAACTACTCTTTTAGCTAATACTGACGAACTATTGAATTACATGATAGGATTCCTGGCATTTTAAGGCAAAAAAAAATATTGAAAATACTTAAATTATTTATTGAAATTCAGTCATTCACAACAATTATTATTGAACCTTACAATCTATTTCAACTCTAGAAAAGTTGTACAAGTTTTTTCGAACTCGTTAGTTCTCATCAGTAGAGTATAGAAACATTCATTCATTATTTACAAGCCTATTCTTGATTTATTTTTTACAATTAATTATTTTTTTATTTATTTGCTTTTATCATGATTAGAGAATATTATTTAGGTATTATGCAAATCACAACTTACACACTTTTTATTTATTATGGAAATACCTACTTTCTGTATATTGTTGCCCTAATCTGGGCACGCTAATATACTAGTTAGGTAAATACTTTAAAACGCTTATTATTGGAGAACCAATCAAAACAACTACTCTCACGCAGTGATAACGGTGGTAGCAAAAAAATCAAATCCTGTAGAATTACGAGATCATCGCGCTATTAGTATTTTACCGGCTTTTTCTGAAATCATAGAAAAAATAATGGAGGCACAATTATGAGTATATTTATTTGAAAAGAATATATTGCCCTCCATGCAATCTGAATTTAGCCCAGGTTATAGGTTAAATTACTGCGCTTTTGCATGTGGTTGATGATGTATCAGCGGCAATCGATAAAGGACAATGCACTATTCTGGTATTACTTGACTTCAGTAGAGCCTTTGATACAATTAACTATGACCTTCTTTTATCTATATTACATTATATTGGACTCGCTGAAGATACAATTACTCTTTTTGAGCATTACTTAAAAGGTAGGCAGCAGAAAGTCCTGTTAGATAATATTTCCTCGAACTACACTACTTTAAAATCAGGAGTACCACAAGGCTCTATTCTGGGACCACTGATTTTCTCTATATATATATATATATATATACCAGCCAATAAATATCTCTAATTGTAAGATACACTTATACGCCGACGACACTCAGTTATATTATTCTTTTAATCCTACTGATGTAGACAGCGCTTGTTACCATATAAATGAAAATCTAAAATTATTTGTTGACCCAGCCAGGATCATTGTTTAATTATTAATGCTAACGAGTCAAATGTTATAATTTTTGGACCTAAAAAAACACGAAACAATATTAAAAACATCGCTAAAATAAATATTGATAAAAATGAATTAGAAATTGTAGAAAGAGCTAAAAGTTTAGGGGTTATAATTGACTATGATCTCAGGTTTGCGGATTATATTAATATGCTAACTCGAAAGGCATATGCAACCATTAAATTAATATATGGTAATAGATGCTTTCTGCCACAGAAGACAAAAATATTATTATGCGAAAGTTTAGTACTCTCTAGAGTAAACTATGCCGACTCTATGGACCCAACTTAACAATTTTGTATAAATCTAAAATTCAAAAAATTCTAAACTCCTGTTTACGATTAATTAATGAATTCATAGGAGCGAGAGAATTTCTTTTAAATTAAGCGAAATAGGGTGGTTAAATATGGAGCGTCGTAGGTTGCTACATGCAGCATGTCTATATCATAAAATAGCTATTGTTAAATGTCCTCCATATTTATATCAAAGATTGAGATTTCGTACTGACGTCCACTTCCTTAATTTAAGATACAGAGAGAGGCCTATTAACTCCTCCTGTACATCGCACAGAATTTTTCAAACGGTCTTTTTCATATCAAATCTGCAAAGTGTACAATTCTCTCCCCGATTGTTTAAAACTCTTAAAAATAGGATCTTTCAAGCATAGGTACAAACAGCTACTCTTTAGCTCACAATGTGAGGAAAATTAATTAATCACTGATCGTTAAAATATGTGTATATATGTAAAGAGTAGCAGTACTTTCTATTAGAAAAGGAAAACTACGTACTGTAGAATAGCATTAGTACTATTGTTGGTTGTGGTGGTACCGGCTAGACTGCGGTGACTATCGGCATCGCATTCAACTCGTTACTATCACAACCATTCAGGGTTAAGTAGTAGAACAGACTGCAATAACCTTATTGCAGAAGCTGGACTTCGTCCTTTTATGCCACAATTATTTTAATTGTTGTTATTAACATTATAGGCACCTGCTGTAAAACATCTGTAAAATTGTGGAGGTAAATAAAGACGTTTATTATTATTATTATTATAAGGTGGAGTGTATTAGTATTAGTAGTGGAGCCAAATTAGGGCTAAAAAATTCGCAATATGAATTGTCTGGTCAGATCCATTTTTTGTTTTAACGTGTTCAGGGTATCAACTTAATTTCACAGTTTAGTTTTGCAGTTTCTGCGAGGTCGGCGTATTGTTTATTTAAACAATTTAATTTTTTAGACCCTGTTGTTCATCAGTTTTCTTTGAATATTCTAGGGAACGCAACAAAAAAAAGATAAGAGTTCGTTATGAACTGTACAATAAAAGTACATAAACTATAATTTATTCCAATTGTTACTATTATTTAAAAAAAATTGAAAATTGCAAGATTATGCGTTTCTAAACAAATCACTGTTCTTTCAAAAATAATGGATAATATTTAATGAAATTTTGGAGAAATATAGCTCCTCTAGTACAATCACCACTTAAAATTTAAATTCAAAATAATTATTAAAACGGCTCAAATACAGGGTCCGCCACTTAAAACTCCCCAGACTCGTAACTTCCTTATTTTTTAAGCTACGACCATGTTCGGCACATCAAATTGTAGATATTTTTAAGGCCTTTAAATAAGCATACAGAGTGATTAAAAAAAAATTTTGTTGAAAAAATTATTACGAAAAAAAAATTAACTTCCTTGAATATGTTTTTCCCTCACCCTGTACATGAACTGTGTTAATGTTTTCTTATAAAGGTCTTAATTAGCTTCAATTTATGTTATTACATCATATTCGAAATTCTTTTTGGTTTTAGAGAAAGAAATTAAAAACACTCCTGAACTGAAAAAATGTAAATAATAATTTTACGCTTTATTTGTAAAAGACATATCACAAACAATCCTCAACGTATCAAAACAGCAACAAGAAACAAAAGAAATAAATATTTTTAAAAATAAACTTTATTAAAATGTACTAAATAATAGGAAATTTCAAAATTTTTATTAACAATTTTTTTTTAACCGTAAATTGAAGCTAATTAAAACCTTTATAAGAAAACATTAACACAGTTCATGTACAAGGTGAGGGAAAAAATATTCAAGGAAATTAATTTTTTTTTAAATCATTCTATATGCATATTTAAAGGCCTTAAAAATATCTACAATTTGATGTGCCGAACATGGTCGTAACTTAAAAAATAAGGAAGTTACGAGTCTGGGGAGTTTTAAGTGGCGGACCCTGTATACAATTGTTGCTAAAGCTTTGCACCATTGTGAAATCCTGCCAACAATACCAAGAAATGTGTACGATGGCTCAAATTGTAGCTTTTTATAAGTACTTTAAGATCACGGAAAAAAGAATTTTTTGTTCAAAATTTGAACCAGTTTTATTGCAGTTGTTTATAGTTTTCGAAATTTTAGCTGTAAACAAATGCAAGTAACTCCTGTTTTTTTTATGATATTAAAAACGGTAAACGAATAATGAAAATAGATTAAAAAAGCCAACTTTTGAAAAAAAAAGTGAACAGTGAAACAGTGAAAATTTCAACGGATACAGGTGCTCCATATCAGTTTCATATTGCGATGTAGCAAAAAATGGTAATAAAGTGTTTTTATATAGAATTCTACCTTTGTCAGTTTTTTCAGCAACTAACATTTTTATATAACCATTGCGATGAAAGCAACTGCAAAAAACTACTTTTGATCGCCGCCATTTTTTCAAGACGGCGACTAAAATGATGTTATTCTCCACAAAAATATCTATACTACGTCAAATTTTATGTTAGTATAAAAAATTGTACTAGTTCTATAAAAAAAGAGACAATTAAGCAACTCCATTATAATTTTAAGGGATGGTGAGCGAGAGAGCTTTAATATATCTTAATAAAATAAGTCGAAACGATAATTCAACACAACTGTTTTTTATTTGCTAATAAAAAATGCTAATCTGGTGGCGCAGCATCAGATAACTCCAATAAAATTATTATAAATATAATGGAGATAGAACAAACGAGGGCGGATGTTCTGAAAGACCCGGATTAGAAGTGGGAGATAAGGCGTCATTCAATATCCGGATCGTTCGAATTGCATTATTTATAAAGGCAAATGGTGTGTTGTGTAATAACCAGGGAAAACTCGTGAGAGGGAATCGTGACATTTTTCTTGCTAGTTTTTATTTCAACCTTTTCATCCGCGTTCAGATGTATAAGAAAACAGAGTTGAAATAAACTGAATACAATGAATAACAAAATAATTGATGACGTTCATTTAAAACTGCGTCAGGTTTCTGTAATTAAATAATTAACTGAGTGAGTTTACAGTTTTCACATTATTTTAAAAGGGTAGGCATATCGGCAAAGTTTGCTTTAACATTTTATACTGCATAATAGTAATTTACGTTACAAAACCAGAAAGAGATGTTTTGCAGGTCGAGCCGCAGGCGAGTTCTGGAAGCTTGGGGTGACCTGCAAAACGCTGTTTTTCGGACATGTAACGTACAATTTTTTTTCGACCGTCATACAAAACCAATTTTGTATTATTTTTTTAATAAATTTTTTAACAAATACAACGACAAACAATAATTAATTAAATAAAATATTTTTACGACCGACACTATTATACAACTTCAATTTTTATTATTTCTTAATACATTTTCTAAGACAAATACAACTACAAACAATAATTAACTATGGGTAATAACTTGTGCACTGACTTTTGAAAACTCGTAAAAGTTAAGTGTATTTATCTATTTGACACTTATCTCAACAATTAACACAAGTTCGTTTCCATAGCAACGAGAAAGCAAAAGCCCCTCTACCATAAAGTAGCAGCCTATTTTATCCCCATGGTTTTGGAAAAGAGAATAACAGGGATGGGAAAAGCTTTTGCCAGAAAGGGTGTATTCTCTCGTCGGCCGCAAAAAAATATATGCCTCACTGAAGTATACATCACTTATATCGCAAAATATGCCGTATTTAAGAATAAAATAAAAATCATAAGTATAAACAATAACCTTACTCCGAAGAAACCAGTAATAAAGCTTAAAACTTTTGAAATTTATATTTTTTTTACTAGAAAACAGTATTAACTCAAAAAGGCTTGTTATATAACGGTTTACAAAATTTTTATGCTTGTAATAATATTTTAATGTATCAAATATATACAGTTCTCTTAAAGTAAGAATATTATCATTCGAGAACAACATTCTATATAGTTGGGTAACGCATTGGTCTTCTCAGGATGGTTTAATAATTGTTTTCTGACAGACAAATACTTTTTCTAGATTATTTTAATAAGTTCCATCCCAGGACAGAATGTCATACGTTAGCAACGGCTGTACAAGAGCATAATAACAATTCCTAATCAATTATAGAATACTCTTCTCAGTTTTTTAACATAAGTTAATTTTGTAGGTGTAATTGATATATCGTTAATTTAATTAACTCCCGATGATGTCAGCATAGTTGACGAAACGATACGTACCAGTTTTTTTTGCAATTCTTTTAGGGTCACATAGTGTTTGATATGCTGTACATTTTAAATGTTATTAAGATTATTTTCTCTAGAAGCTTATACTCTTAGTTTTTGCGAAGAGTATAATAATAATATTACGCATGATGCTTCGAGGAGCCAATCTTAGTCCTACGTCATTTACATTTGCAACGTTGATGGTTTTCTAACGATCGTTTTATTTTAAATTACTTTTCTGGAAAATAACATGTGTATACTTTGTCAAATTCAAGTTTGTTCCCTTTAGAACAATTAATTTAATTTGAATTAAAAAAGCTCTCTTAAAATATAATATCTTCATTTAACCTATCACTTGCAAGGATATTTTGTAATTTCATTTTATAATTAACATGACGTCCAGCTGCCTATTGTTGTTCATACAAAGAGCATATTCATTCTACTTTTCCCTAGTTGCATATTTTACAAAATAAAGTAAGCTTTTTCCTCAGTCCTGCTGGGAATACATCCCGGAAAACAATAAACATACTTAATTAAATTTTTCTTGTTTTCTTGTTTTAACACTAATATTTTCAAAGAAAGGTACTCGTTATTTTTATATTAGTAAACCGAGCACATAAATACAAATATTAATTTAGAGGGCTCGTTCTTTTGGGTGTCAGGAGCACACATAAGACATCACAGACACGTGTTGAATTTAAAAAAATATTTTCAAGAAAATGTCTGGGCGGATCATTCATTCGGACTTTCGCTCGGGGAGTATATTTAACAGCACGTGCCGAAATATTACACAAGATAGATCAGATCCGGCACGTGCATTTTTATACAACCTGAAAAATAATTAATTATAAGAGAGGAGAGGATAACAACAAATATTTCTTTCAGAGGATGTATCACTCAATAATTGACATATCCAACTGGACGTAATCTGTATATTTAAAACACAGTGGCTTCCAGTTAACTATTACCATTTAAAGCTCCTTAATTCCAGTTAACCGATCTTGACCAACTTTTTTAAAATTCAGTCTTTCTACTTTCTACTAATCCAATCCAATCCAGAAAAAACTTTATTATAAAATTAAAAAACCGCTACCCAAGGAATCACTACTTCCACATCCAGATTTTCTATCCAAGTTTCCCACAACGAAAAAATTTTGTATGTGGAAATATTGCTTATGGAACTTTAATAATATAATATTTGAAATCGTCTACCCCAAGTTAGATATCCCACGTCGGTAGTGGGGTGGGGGTGCTGATAGGGGTTAGTAGTGGGGGTGGATGAAAAATATTTTGAGGTTTTTAGTTCTTGTACACACACTAAATCACATTTTTTTTCATCCCCTTAAATAATGGAGTGGGGGTGGTAATGGGGGTGGCTAATGCCAAAAAATTTTTTGAGACCTTAGCTTCCCTTGTATATACTAAATGCCAATTTTATGGACCCTTACCCGCTTGTTTACTTATTTACCACCCAACCCTTCGACGGAATAAAATGAAAATATAATCTAGTTCCAGATCCCGTTAAAGTACAGTTGATTTAAAAAAAAAACTGGTACACTTTCTTTTAGCTATGTAAATCATTCGTTCTTTGATTGATATTAATAATCTTACAAATGTCACTTTGACGTTAATCAGTGGCGTCATTATTAAAAATGGTTCGACATCTAACAGATATTAAAAAATTTCGAATTGTTTCTAAAATTGAAGATAGTTGGTTCATAAGAAGACTTGCTGCTGAATACAATGTGAGTAAAACCACGATAATGAGTGTTAAAAAACAATGGGAAACCAACCAAACGGTATCCCGTAAAGTTGGTTCCGGTAGGCCCAGAAAGAGCAATAATCAAGAAGATGAAAATCTTATAGATTACCTAAGAGAAAACCCTTTTCAGACTGCAATAAATGCAATTTCAGAGACAAATTTCCCTGCTATGTCTACTGCTTGCAGAAGAATAAAACTACAAAGCGACTTGAAGAGTTGTTCAGCGGCTAAAAAATACAAACTTTCAAAAGAAAAGAAGCAGGGTAGGATTATTTTTGCACTCAACTATATAATCAATGATGAAAACTTCTGGGGACAAGTTGTCTTTTCTGACGAAAAGGTTTTTAAATACTGTAACGATGGACATGTTCGCGTATATATAGGTCTCCTTCCACCAAAATATACTTTCGATCCACAAATATCAGGAAGGTTTTCAGTCAATGTCTGGGCTTGGATGAGCCTAAATGGGTTAGGTGTGTGTTGGAACAGTGGTGGTCATCTCAATTCCATTAAATATATTGAAATATTAGACAATATTATGTTGCCGTCAATAATAGAGGTGTTTCCGGAAAATAATTTTATTTTCCAACAAGACAACTGCTCCATACATACGGCCCATCGTGTCAGGCAATGGTTTCTTAATAAAAACATAGAGTTGTTACCGTGGCCATCTAAAAGTCCGGATTCAAATCCAATTGAAAATGTTTGGGGACTAATGGTGAAACATATAAGAAAATTAAATAACCATCCAAATAATGCCCAAGAATTGGAAGGGATAATTGAAGACACTTGGGAGAACTTGTCGCAAGAAGTTGACCTTGCAAGAAATCTGATTTTGTCCATGCCTGTAGTACACTCTCGCCGAGGCGTTGCGAGGGCAGGCGAGCGCGAGAGTGTACTTGCTGCTCCCGCATCGTCCCGTGTGCCCTCGCCTTGTCTCGTTAATGCACTCGCCTGCCCGCGCAACGCCTCGGCGAGAGTGTACTTGCTACACTCGTATCGCCCCGTGCGCCCTCGCTTCGCCTCGCCTCGCCTCGTTAACGCTCCGATTTCTGTCGGTTTTTTGGCCACGAGTCAAAGGGAACACAAGCCACGAGGCCGAGGGCACCTAGTATATTCTCACTTGCTCTTGTCTGGGGGAGCTGAATTTTTGCAAAAAGGGCAATTGTTAATTAAAAATTTGTTGCAGCTTACCTAATTAGACGAAAAAATTTGAAAATTATCGACCATAAAGATCTTCCAGATGAATTCAGAAAAAAATATTACGTCGAAACGCGACAAAACTCAAAGGCAAATTTTTACTCTAGTGCTTATCCAGTCGTTCTAATTAATCGTACTAATTAACTAATCGCTCTAATTAAGTTCTATTCAACAAAAATCAAGTATTGTGAGAACGTGAACAAAAATAAAAACTTATTTTATTTTCTCTCGTGAAAAGTGACTTTTATTTCAAACTTAACTCATATACAGGGTGTTCAAAATTCACGGAACAAAAAGTGGGTGATAGTGCAGTGTCTTCTGTGCACGAATTAATTACAGACAGACAGAAATTGGTACCAAGATTCTTGTTTCGTTCATGACCGGAAACAATAAAATTTTCTTTTGGCCCAATAAGGAAGATAGGCAGGAGCTGGAGTGCACTGGAATTTTGAGCAAATTAAAAGATGCACCGGTTCCAATTTCATCAAAATATTTTAAAGTTTTAAATAACGATGAAATTGACACACTTTTTAACCAAATATTTAATAAGTAGTACGTAGTAGATTTTGTAACTTCTTGTTTTATTTCATTTTTTTAAATAGGTATTAAACATTACAATTTTGTTCTATTTTGTTTTCATTTGTTTATTTTCATATCAATTCGAAAGTTTATTATACTGTTAGTAATTAGGTCATTCTGATGACGAGAGTCATTCTGTGTCATTCCGATGATGCATTGTTAACATAATTTTTGTACTACATTACACAAAAAAACGTTTGGAAACCATACTTCTTGGAGAAAAATTAAGTAAACTTAACCTGAGAAACCTAAAGTCTGATGCCCTAAGTCATCATACATAGTTTAGAAGCATTTATAAGGCTAATTTGCTTATTAATTTATTAATTTTATTTAAAAATATGGCCTGGCTGGGTTATTAGGCTACAGATGAGGGGGTTGATTGCCTTTCTGCAAAGATTACCTCATAACTAACATATTCTGAGAATTTTATCGATTTGGATTTCTGGAATAATATTGTAACAAATATTTTTTTATAGTTAAGGGAATATTTTGATGTCCATTTCATGTAATTTCCTTTATAGGCATTTTTCATATGCTTAACCGGCTACACCATTTATTAATTCAGGCATGTTTCATTGTTATACAGTGAGGTAAATAATAATAATTAAAATCACATTTAAATTTTCAACACTCACTATTTCGATGAATTGTTTTCATCCACCATCTTCTTGGTTTCCAAGGATTTTCAATTTTATATTTTTTGTATATATGTACATAATTAAAATATGCAAACGCACAATAAGCTGCAGCAGCGGCAATTTCAGCAACGTCCATGTCGTTATTAGAAAATATTATTTTCAACATAATTTTTTTCTTTAAAATGCTAGGAATCATGTCATGTAATTCAATACTTCGTCAGTATTAGCTAGAAGAGTAGTTGTTTTGATTGATTCTTTAATAATGAGTGTTTTTAAATATTTACCTAATTAGTATATTAGCGTGTCCAGATTAGGGCAACAATATACAGAAAGTAGGTAATTTCGTAATAAATAAAAAAGTGTGTAAGTTGTGATTTGCATAATACCTAAATAATATTTTCCAATCATGATAAAAGCAAATAAATAAAATTAATTAATTGTAAAAATATCCATGTCTTTCATTCACATTACTAAAAACAGAGACATTCGCCGAGCGGTCTCGGCGAGAGTGTACTGCAGGCACAAGACTTCAGGCAGTTTTAGACGCTAATGGGAGCAATGACAAAATATTAGTTAATTCTGTATTACGTAGTTGAAGTTCATTTTTTTTTTTTTATTGTATTTTTATGTTCAGTTTGCATTGTTTACATTTTTTTAATCTCATGTGGTATTTTTGTGTTCTTATTTTAAAAATAGAATTATCATTATTCAGTTAGTATTTTAAATACAACCATTAGTAGAATTATCCGTAACAAATATTATTTTTTTAAACAATAATATGGCAGTCTTGAAAATGTTTTGAAAAAGTTATTTTCTAATTATTTTTTAAAATTCCATTTGAATAAAATAGAAAAGAAAGGTTTAATAAGTTTAAAAACACTAAGAAAACTGGTCTCCTCCAAAAAACCCAGGTCCGGGGTAAATCACCTCGTCTCCACCCCCCTCTCGACATGCCTGGCCAGCCCTATTTACAGACATATGCACACAACTAAACTATTAAGATTTTCGATTACAAGAGTTGTACCAGTTTTTTTTTTTTTTTTTAAATCAACTATACGTATGTGTACCAAATTTCAAGTCAATATTTTCAACGGTTCTAGAGTAATCGTGCGCACAAAAAAAAGTTACAGACAAACCGACAGACCTACAGACCGACAGACCGACAGACAGAGACAGAAATTTTTTTTTTCGTTCAAACTTAAAATCTCGACGTTTCATGGCATTCTAAGCCTATTTGAAAAATAAAAATTTTGTTAGCGATTTTAAAATTTATTCCTTTTTTAAGAATTTTCAAAACAAAAATAAATTATTCAAGTATGCAACCAGATATACAAACCGTTTATTTCTCAATATACAGAGGGTTGCATATGAGCTACGCTGGAAAAATTTAAGACATACACTTCCTAATATACAGGGTCTTTTTAAACCACTACAACACATCAAAACAATAAATTCGCATGTTCAAGGACTGTTGTAGTTGTCTCCACCAAATATTGTTTATTTGTATTAAAATCATGTTGATCGTAAACTTTGTTTGAGTAATTGGTGTTTGCATATAATAATTATTGCAACATTGACCAATAATAATCAAATTCGGACCAGTAAAACTTTAATTAATCAGTCATATGCTGCAATAATAACGAAAACAAGGGCCCTCTAAACGATATATTAATTTGATGCAATGTTGTTTAATAATAACTCTAAGCAAACACAAACTCGGCACATGCAAATTTCAGAGTGGTTATGGCAGAGACGAACCCAGCTATTTTTTTTGGGGGGGGAAAGCTACAACTAATTTGCCAACTGCCCATTTTTTTTACAACTTATATTTCCTTATGTTTTTTTTTTATTTCAGACTTAATCTATAAGTTAGCCTAGCGATACAAATATTATGCAAAAGAAGTTTAACTAAACTACATGATGTAGGCGCTAGACCTAAGTTGACCCCGCGCTCTCCTTCGTCTAGAAGCTACTGGATGAGGTAACCGTTATAGTTTAATGACCGTGGAGAAAAACAAGATACAATACGATTACGCGCAATAGGTAGCATTAAGGGGTCTACACACGATCCAGCGACAGGGAGCCAGCCTTGTCGACATGCTTCGAACTCATTCGTAAAAGTGAACTGGTCCGCTGGAATTCCAATTATCTTCGAAGCGTACCAACAATGTCGGGTCCCAGCAGCTGGATCGTCTGTAGACCCCTTTAATAGTCCCAGATTCTGATTCAGTGTCCTCTAAGAATTTAATATTTTAACAATTTCTGACCCACAACAATTTGTTATTATTATTATCTCTCGTTGAGAGGTTGGTAACTGATACTAGTGATACTCCGTATAAACCAACAACCAATGACTTTATAGCTAGAACAAAGCATTGTATTGATAAAGGCAAAAAGGAGTAATATTCTAATATTTCTAATGTAAGACAGTCTTTGTGAATTGTATGCTCTGGTCGTGCCGTCTACTGGGTCGAACGTCGAATTTCCGCGAGTTGACGAGTTTATTTTGTTGGCCCGTCGCGTAGGCCCGTCGGCGTTGTGCGTTGTCCGTCGACTATTCGGTGGCTCTCACATCAGTCGCATCTAGTCATAAATAATATCAATTAAAATTATTTATAAAAAAATGGTCATAGTGACAGTGTCATTTAATTTTTATCAACTCATTATTCGTTTTTTTGCAGTTATACCCAATAAAGATTTTTTTACATTTTTGGTGATTTTCCCAACTCAATCAACATTGGGGGGGGAGCGTACCCCCCCATAACCCCCCGTGGGTTCGTCTCTGGGTTATGGTTATTTAATAATTTGTAGAGGTGAATATTTGCACGAATATTCTAATTATATATACCTTCCACGAGTAATTTTTATATGGTTGATTTAATGAAAATCGCTTAATCAAGCCAATAATAGTTCAAACGGGCACTTTGGTCATGCTAACTCATTCCCTTAGATTCCTGAGCCTTCGCCTTTAATAATTCAAATGGCAATGAAGGTCGTCTCATAGTAGTGAAGTACACTGGTATAAAACTAAAAATTCTCTATACCGGGAATTAAATAGCACAGAAACATTTTTGTTTTAAACTTCAATCGGGTACGTGAGATTCTTGTATACAGTGTATCCCAGAACGTGTATTTATGTAACTTTTTTTCGATACGAGATATTGAGATGTTCATGAATACAGGCTGAGAAAAGAGGATTTTCAATAAGAATTTTTTTCTGCTTGGCCTCCTAGATCACCTGATTTGAATCCTTTAGATTTTTATCTGTGGGGACATCTCAAAAACTTTATGTAAGATTGGGCGAGCACAAGGGTTACATTAGGAAGAATGAGATTCAGAAATCGAAGCTTTGCGAACGCGGTTGGAGAACGGTCACATATAACAAAAGAGGCAGATAGAGTGAAATAACTTAGAGAAGATAACATAGGTACCATTGTATAAAGTTGTCTCTAAAAGCATATCAATTTTTTTAAATCAGTTCAATGATGTAAAAAAAATTGTCGAATTACGTTCACGGCACCGCCCACCTTAAGTAATTTGAACAAACTGCAGAATAAATGTCTGTGACTGTGTGTAGAAACTATGACGTCCACGCCGATCGAGGCTCGTAAGTCTGAACTTTTAGAACCTCCTTTGCGTTTAAAAAGGTTGGAGGAAAACATTTCTTCTAAAGCTATTTTCACAAAATCAATATTCGCTTTGTTATTCTATGTAAACTTTAACAATTCAAGATCTGACTAACAAATTTTGATGACTTAAACCATCTCCTGCACTATCAATAATTCACATTGTTAAATAAATTTTTAAATAATATATTCAAGATTCTTTACCTTTCGCATAACCGGCATGGTATCCCTCACAATACCACGATGTATTGAAGCCACAATAGCTCTACGTCAAATGACGCCTATACACTGATTTGTGGGCATAGAAATCCATTCTTGTAAGTCTGATGTAAAAACGTTTAATGATGTTTTTAATCCATTGTGATACCGTGTCCCATGTGTTAATTCCCACGAGATCGTAAATATCATCCTCAACAAAAAATTACTGACAGTAAACGTACGCTGCCGTATCTGGATCATAACGGTTGATTGACTGAATAGTACATTGAGATATCCCTACCGGAGTAAAGTAAACACAATATTTTAATTTAAAGATCACAATGTGTTAAAATTATTCATCCCCATAAAAAAAAGTTATGTCAGGTGTCCCGCAAGGATCACATCTAGGCCCGCTCTTGTTCTCGTTGCTTATATAGGAGTTGTCTATATTCTGGCTATTAACCTCATGATGGATATCTTAAAATTCTTAAAGCATTGCGTTTAACAGTATTAGTATTATGTAGAAAATAAACTAATTTTGGTATAGGATTCATATTGAACGGGAAGGGACTAGTCGTCTGGCTGTTCATGCTAGCAGACGTATTTCACAAGTGCTCTGTCTATAAAAATATCTAAAAGTGTAGAAGATATATTTTAAGTTCGCATAAGTGGATTGCATATGTAATTTTATAATAAATATTAGTTAGTGTTTAATTAGGCACGGAAACCAAATCATTCCACAGTGCTTCTGATCTAGGCAATAAATTATAGTGTTGTGCAGTGACATCATCTAGTAACACCTGAAGAGAGAATCCCAAAACAACAAAGATAAGCGTCTTTAACTATGCTTTTAATTAGTAATAGCAAATGCATGATTTTTAATTTTCAAGCCCACTAGCGTAGTATGTTATCACTTATTGTGTTGCAATGTTGAGGGTAAGAGATACCAAATTTCTTAGAATCAGGGTCGGTGGTCCTCAGCGGTGGGGGGCATAAATTATGACTAAACTAAATAAATCCGTCAACACCAATCTCTCATTCGGTTGAGTGAAATAACTAAGAGCACTATTTGGAACACAAAATAAAAGATAAAGTGTCATATTCATTTCAGATAAAAAAAATAATAAGATGTAAATATTTGTATTAGAAAGAGTAAATAAAAAATAGTCGTACAGACGAAAGTATTTGATTCCAAATAATTAATTTTTAATGACATAATCAATAATGTTGTTCGTAAATTATGGTCATATAAATTTCTTATTTTAATCCTCAAATAATTATTTTTTGATAATTATTAAAAACACTCAAACGAGTTTAATATAGGTTAGACCCGTAATAATCAAATGCATTACCCTTAAAATATGGTCGTAACACTCTTTTAAAAATTTTCAGGTGGGGTTTTCATAGTTATTGGGGGTATTCAAACGATTTTAATGGAAATATACTTGAAATGATCAATAAGGCATTGTTGATATACTGCGTGATATACTACTCCGCATATTCTGGTACCGCAAGTGACTTTCCCTTTGTAGCAGGCGAATGTTTTTAGTTATAAGTAGATCCTAATTTGTTCTATACTTGAGTAAAATTTGATTCAAATCGAAAACAAAATAAAAAACCGCTGCCCAAGGAATCACTACTTCCACATCCAGATTTTCTATCCAAGTCACTCACAACGAAAAAAATTTGTATGGGGAAATAATTGTTTATGGAACTTTAATAATATAATATTTGAAATCCTCTACCTCAAAACCCATAAAACGATACCCCACATCGGTAGTGGGGTGGGGGTGCATGAAGTAAAAAAATATTTTGAGGTTTCTGGTTTTTGTACACACACTAAATCAATTTTTTTTTTCATCTTTTTCATCCCCTTTAATAATGGGGTGGGGTGAGACCTTAGCTTCTCTTATATATACTAAATACTAATTTTATGGACTCTTACCTGCTTGATTTACGTATATACCCCAATTTTACCCCAATTTACCCCCCAACCCTTCGCCGGAACAAAATGAAAATATAATCTTGTTCTAGATCTCGTTAAAGTACATATGTGTACCAAATTTAAAGTCAATATCTTAAACGGTTCCAGAGTAAACGTGCGCACAAAAAAAAAGTTACAGACAGACAGACCGACAGACAGAAATTTTTTTTTTCGCTCAAACTTAAAATCTCCACGTTTCATGACATTCTAAGCCTATTTGAACAATAAAAAATTTTTAATTAAACAATTTTTTTTGTCGTTACTATACTTCCACTGGATGTGGAAGTAAAAGTTCTAAAGGTGCCTTCATTTTAAGTGAGTCACACTGTATATTTAATGAAATGTATAGATTTCAACAAAATATTACGTTAGTAAATGCGTCGAGTGTTGTAAAATAAAGATTGTTTTGTGACACCGTGATTTACTAGCATACCACGGTAAACCGCTTTGATAGAAATATTCAAGGTACCTAATTATATAATTAATTAATTATATATTTTGGCTGGCGAATATCTCGTAAACTATGACACATAGGAAGAAAATGAATATAGACGTTCTTGTAGGAAATTTAATTATGTTTAATTGTGCATAGATTACCTTTTTGCGTATGCCGCATCATTTCCGAGTTATAAGCGAAGAATCGAAAAAAAGGAACCTTTCCACCCACCTACCTCCTGAAGCGGCTAGGGGCGGGAACTTTTAGTATGTTTACCTCCTAACTACACCCAGCACATTCCTGAAGAGAGGAAAATTCTCCCCTCCTCCATTTTCTCTACAATCCCCTTTTGGGCATTCGTTGATTGGACTATGCCTAAGAATTGACATTTTAAATATTAGAGTGGTGCTTCGTTATCAACATAATTTTCGTCACTTTTGAAGCGAAAATAAATAGTTTTAAAGTGTTTCCTGGTGAAACCTTTACCCAATATACGGATTAGATCTGTATATTTATAATTATTAGTTAGGTGTGCTGATAGTTGTTAAACGTGATTAATTTTGATTTGCTTTCATTTTTGCTTACTTAGTAAACGAGTAAGATAAATTCTTTTGTGGTCGGCCAGCCGATACTGTTCTTGTCCATTAACTTATTATGATTTTATGGTGAACACGATATAAATTGTTTCTCCCGTGCCCTGGGATTGTTTTGCGCTCTACCAATATTTTCATAATACGTCTTGTTATCATTTTCTGATTGAGTTTTATTTCAAAACTTTGAATATAATAATAACTTTGCTAAACTAACCATTTTACCTTTTGGAGCTAGCTAGGAGAAAAAAAGTAACGTAGTATTTCATTCTTTGAGGTAACAGGTGGTTACAGTTTTCTTAAATTGTTCTAATGAAACCAACCTTTTCGTAGAAGTAAACAGCCTGTTTAATTAAATAACTATAACGCATCGATTCGATATCCCTCTCCCTTTTTAAATTTCTGCTAAAAACACAAATCATTCACAAACTAACCAAGAACTTAATATTTGATTGTCTAGAATGTATTGGCGAGAGATGGTTGCCAAACGTGATTGTACATTATGATGCGCGTTAACAGTCGTGTGATAAATTTTAAATTTTATGTCAGTTTCGATTCGAAAATATTTGTTTGTGAAATAAAATATTGTAATACAATGTTACGTTATGTTTGCTATTGTTGTTTTCTGATTTAAATTCTTATGCAAGTTCTCTATTCATAATAACATCATATCTGTGATAAATTAATGGGGTTATTCCAGTAACATGTATTAAATATTTTCAACAAGACCGTGTAATGTAAATAGTACAGACATGAGTATTTTGGGTAGGAAGCGATATATATATTTTTTTGGACTTCGTAGAGGGTCTTCCTTGAGAGTGAAACTAAGTTTACGCGCCTGGGTGTGTTATTTAGTCGCCATCTTCAAAGTAATGATATAATTAGCTTCTTCTTTATTTATTTCTGTAATCGTAAGTCTGAGAAATTAAAGAGTATTAGTGTCCACTCAAATTAGAAAAAAAAAAGCCGTTTTAAAGAAAGATTTTGAACAGCAGTTTCTTTGCATGGATAGTAAGTACTCAACTTTTAGAACAATTTTTTGCTTATGCGCAGAAAAAAAAGACATCATTTTTGAGATATATACATATTATATACGTTTTTTCGTGTTTTTTTTCATTTAGACTTTCATATCTCGAAAAATACGCATTTTTAAGGCTAAATGAACATAGGTAAACGTGTTCAGAATACGATTTCTTACAAAAAAGATTCTATACCTTTTTCCCGATTATCCTATTGGTTTTTCCGGAAAAGCGACTTGAAAAATATATGTTTTTTCGTGTTTTTTTTAATTTGAATGCAAATATCTCGAAAAGCACGCGATTTTAGGGCTAAATAAACATGAATACATTTGTTCAGAATGAGATTTTCTACAAAAAACCTCCTATACATTTTTCGCTTATACCATTGGTTTTTCCGTAATTTTTTTTTTTCATTTGGACATATATCTCGGAAAGTACGCATTTTTAAGGCTAAATGAACATTACTAAACTTGTTCAGAATGTGATTTCCTACAAAAAAGGTTCTATATATTTGGAGAGACATATACTTCAAAATGAAAAAAAAACACGAAAAGCAAATATATATATTTTTCAAGAAGCTTTTCCGGAAAAACCAATGGGATAATCGGAAAAATGTATGGAAGCTTTTTTGCAGGAAATCTCATTCTGAGCAAGTTTACTTATGTTCATTTGGCCTTAAAATCGCTCACTTTTCGAGATATTTGCATTCAAAATGAAAAATACACGAAAAAAACACATATGTATATTTTTCAAATTGCTTTTCCGGAAAAGCCAATGGGATAATCGGAAAAATGTATAGAAACTTTTTTGTAGAAAGTCGTATTCTGAACACGTTTACTTATGTTCGTTTAGCCTTAAAAACGCGTACTTTTCGAGATATACACGTCTAAATGAAAAAAAACACGAAAGCACGTATATATATATATATATATATATATATATATATATATATATATATATATATATATATATATATATATATTATTATAAATTTGTCAATTAGACAGTTAAAATGAATTATCAAATTAAATTATTTTTTTGACATATGAAGTATATTTCAAACCAGAACTAGATCGAAAACCAATTTATATAAATGAAAACTATACTGCTTACACAGATATTGGTTATGAAAATTTGTAAATTGTCTAGAATAATTAACTTTATCTCAGGGAGCCGGTTCAAAATTAATATCACTGTCTAATTTATAGAAGAAAAGAAAATTAAATCAACTTTAACAAATCAAACTATATTACTTTGCTTGAAATAATGTTATACACAAAAGCAATAATAACTTAAAACTAAACCTTAAATAAAGTCACTTGCTCGAGTCTGATTTTGATTGTCTTATTTTGCAAAATAAAATAAATACCTTTCTAGTCCTTAATCTGCAGATTAAATATTGTTTTCACTTTACCGCCCTGCTTTGTATGAATAAGAAATTTGGTGTCAGAAAACTCCCGTCCAATATTTCTCTTACTTCCTATATTATTTTCTCATCTATTAAATTTCTGGAACTTTATCCACTAATATTTATTTAAAATATTCAAATCTCCATTGATAACATTCATATTTTTCTTTCTTTTCTTGATCAATTCCCTCTAATTTATATTTTCCATTAATGTGGCTTTTAAAAGTTTAATGCCTCTTTTCCTTCCTTTCAATCTTTTCTTAGATTTCTCAAAAACTTCTTTCTGGTTTTTTTATCTTTCAAAAATTTTTATCTCTCCTCATTCCCTTTTTCTTGGTTACCATTCAATAATTATTTATAAACACTACTTATCTAATATATTAACTTATTTAAACATCTATTTACAACTACTTACTAAATCTTATAATCTAATTTGTCAAAATCTTTCAAATTTTCAACAATAAGTCCAAAAAGAAATTTTACCTAAGATAAAGAAACACTACAAGCAGTAATAGTTTAAATCAATTTTGTGGATTTCAATTAGTTTTAATTATATAATTTTGGTCAATGTTTAAAACAAAATATTATAAGGATGTGTATTTCATGATAATATGTATATATCTCAAAAATCATTTCTTTGTTTTTCTGCACATAAGCAAAACCTTGTTCTAGAAGTTGAATACATACTTACTTCCTATGCAGAGAAACTGCTGTTCAGATTTTTTCTCCGCTTTTTTCCTAATTTGAGTGGACTATATGCAATAACAGACAATAGATAATGCAATTCTCTAAATTTTGTTTGTAATTTCGAACACAAGTAATAAAAAAGTTATGGCAGAAAAAATGAAGTAAAAAAAATTTTTGAGGACTTAAGTTCTTGTATACACGCTAAATTACAATTTTATTTTTTTCACCCTCTTTAATAATGGGATGGGAGTAGTAATGCTAATGGCAAAAAAATTTTTGAGACCTTAACTTCTCTTATGTATACCAAATACCAATTTTACTGACTCGTATTGCTTGATTTACCTATTGACCCCCATTTACCCCAATTTATCCCCCAACTCTTTAACGAAATATAATCTAGTTCCGGATCTCGTTAAAGTGCATAAGTGTACCAAATTTCAAGTCAATATCTCAAACGTTCCAGAGTAAACGTGCGCACAAAAAAAGTTACAGACAGACCGACAGACAGATTTTTTTTCTTGCTCAAACTTAAAATCTTGGCGTTTCATGACATTGTAAGCCTATTTGAACAATATAAATTTCCGAATTTTTTTTGTCGTTACTATACTTCCACTGGATGTGGAAGTAATAAAACGACAGGAAAATAATATCTGGAATATGGTTGACAAGGACGAAAATCTGATACAATTTTGGTAAAAGAAAATATTCAAAGTGATCACTGAAAGAAGATAATTAATGAGTTGAAGGTGTCAAATAGAGAAATGAGATTTCTGCAAATAATTTAACAAATTCTTTATACTTCTCGCTTACTGAAGAGAAGTATTTTAATCATGAAAAATCACTATCCCAGGTTACCCACTTAGGACTTTTACATTTCAGATTTAGATTATGATGGCGTTATTCAAGGTCAGACGATTTCGCTGACACCAAATATTGAATTCCTCAGGAACCACTCTGATATTTTTTAAAAGTATCTCAGAATTACTACTAGAGACCGTAATGGTAGCGTCATCAGCAAACATAGTAACTGTTACCATAAAGCATAAATAAGAGTGGACCCAACACTGACCCTTGAGGAACACCAAGTGTTACGTCTCTTGGCTATGAAAGTTGACTTTCCAGTATCAGCTTGATCTTTCTGTTAGTCACGTACGATTCAATCCAATAAGAATCAACTTTCTGTTTTTGTATGTTCGAAAGTTGTATAGGATGTGTAAAATTCATGAGTCTCGTTCATCCACTAATAGCATTATCTCCACAATACTAGAGTTATTCCTAGTGTCGTGCAGCGTCTTCTTATATTATATACTATTAACGGGAATCACATAATGTAAAAGTCGGTTAAAAAATTAACACGCTTGCTTAAATATCTCCCTCAGTTTCCAACCAACATTAACTTCCTATCCCAGTTATTTCACCTAGTTGAGCTCTCCCTCACGTTCGGTGCAGTGAAGTGTCAGAATACAGCTGAATGTTCCCGAAAATAGTCACATTACTCTCAAGGTTTATATGGAAACAATACGCGCCATTGCAAGCTGCAGTACCAAAACAACGAAATCTGCCTTTCCTCAAGCTACACCATCAAATTAATTTTCGCTAATAGGAATTTCCTCGAGCATACCATTCGCATTTAATTACATTAAACCAACTTAAACTTTCATAACCTACAATTTTGCTGATACAATTAATACTTGTTTCTTAGTTTGTCGTGAATGCTTAGCAAAATTGCTGCTATTACAGATAAAGGCATGTTCCTGACATCAATTTAGTTTATGTTCGAGGGTTTAATATTGCTTACTTGAAACTGTAACAATTTAAATGGGAATACTACACATGTGATGCCGCTCTTAGCAGCATTCGTTTGTTATTTCAGTAGGTACTTTGATGTACGGAATGCTGCGACGAGTTGACGATATAAGTTTTGTTTCTGAAGAGGCGGAGGATGTATTTACTTTTTTTTGTTTCCTGCTTGTACATTCGCAGCGTTTTGCTACACGTACGGCGAATATGTTAGTTTTCCATAATTAAATCTATATTTTAATATACCATATTCGTTGCATAAATATCGGATGTCCTATAAAAATCCAGTCATATTAAACAAATTTAGTAAGTTAGCGCCCCAATTAGTACCAACAGGTTTCAACGACTAGCTATAAATCAGGATCGGTGCGCAATAATTCAGAGAAATTAGTATACTGGATTTTTTGTCAGAAATAAAAAATTATTAATAATAGTATGTATGTAATATCACTAATGTTTTGAATTTTATCAGTAAAATTTTTTCGAGAACGTAATATCTAGTAATATAGAGTGTGAATTTGACACTTTATTATAGCGGGGCACGTCGAAATTCGACGGAATGGGGATGTTTACAAATATATCCTAGAAATCATTATTATTTACCAGCACTCACATTTTCGGGAAATTCGCGGCCCTGTTTCGACGCGAATATCTCTCTTTTTCCTACAGTAGTTCATAAATACAAAAGTCTAGTCTATACATCCTCGGTCAAATGTTGACGTCTTTAGTCCAGTTTTGTTCCTAAAATAGCTTCCTCCTTAGCAAATATTACTTCCACATCCGGTGGAAATATAGTAACGCAAATAGGCTTATAGACCAGTGCCAAACCGGTTTTCAGAGGCCAAAAATCTGAAAAATTCTTAGCAGTATATAGGTGGTGGGAAAATTTAGGACTAATGGTATATAAATGGGGAAAAATCGATTGGACCGCAACAGATAACCGAAAGTGGGGTGGGGGTGCGAAAAGGTGTGTTTTTACGGGTAAAACGTGTTTTTTTTACGATTTCTGGCAAAAGTAGACCTCCTATCGAAAAAAGTTTAATGTAAGAGTTCTAGATAATTGAGAGATCTACAACTTTTATTTGAACCATTTTTTTACATAACCTCAAAAATCTTGAGAAAAACGCCAAAAACCAATTTTTTATTTTTATCTTCCACAAAAATAATTCGATTTTTATGAAATTCCGTGAAAATGTAGGTATATTTCTATGCCTCAAAAAAGCTGTAATTTTTTTGAGACGTAATATTCATTCTCTGATTTTTTTGCGAATTTAATTTGAAAAAAAGGCCTAATTTTCAATCAAAAAAGTTGACTAACAAAGTTTTGATTTTTGAAAATTTCAGGACGGTGTTTTTTTCGTTGAAACCTCTACTTTAAGATGGTGTAAAAAATCATACCGTTACTGTGAAAAACATTGTCAAAAATGGAAAAAAGCAAAAAAACACTTTTTTCAAGATCGATTTTTCCGTAAATGTCACTAATTCTTCATTGTAAATAAAGTGTTGAAAGTGGTGTAAAACGGTAATTTCAATGTAATATGTAATAAGGGAGCATTAATTAACCGTTTAATGTTCGAACTGCTGAAAACCGAAATGTTTAAACAATAATTTTACCTAAGAAATTGCTAGAAATGACCATTTTTAGGCAAGAAAAAAACTTTTTTATGCTTTATGGGCACTCACACGTTAAAAATCGATCTTGAAAAAAGTGTTTTTTTGGTTTTTTCCATTTTTGACAATGTTTTTCCACAGTAACAGTATGATTTTTTTACATCATCTTAAAGTAGAGGTTTCAGCGAAAAAAATTACCGTCCTGAAATTTTCAAAAATCAAAACTTTGTTAATCAACTTTTTTGATTGAAAATTAGGCCTTTTTTCAAATTAAATTCGAAAAAGAATCAAAAATGAATATTACGCCTCAAAAAAAAATACAGCTTTTTTGAGGCATAAAAATGTACATTTTCACCGAATTTAATCAAAATCGAATTATTTTTGTGGAAGATAAAAATAAAAAACCAAAATATTGGTTTTTGGGGTTTTTCTCAATATTTTTGAGGTTACATAAAAAAATGGTTCAAATACTCAAAGAAATAGTATGGGTAAATTCAACAAAAAAAAATGGTTAACTAACAATATCGTTAATTTTGTTAAACCAAACTATATTGATGGTATTTTTAAACAAGTGATTGTTATTTTAATTAATAAAAAGTTGTCGTACAACAAAACAAACATTAACTTAAAAAATAGATGAATAAGACTATTATTTTGTTCATCTGACTATTATTTTGTTGAATTCTGTCAAATTAAACTAGATAATATTATATTTTATTTTTAACTATTATCGAATTGTAATTCTAACCCAGTATTAGTTCGCTGCATTATTGTACTTGGTAGACAAACCAATATTATTGTCGTCTTCTAGAAGTTCTAAAAGAATTACCATAAAATTTGCTTGCTTACCAAGTAGTCTATTACAGAAATTATTCCCAGATGACGCCACATACAAATCACTGACAATAATCAATCATGCATTATCTTATACTCTTATGAATTTATAGAAAATTAATAACATAATTGCAATGTTCAAATTCTCTCAGGGATCATCGATATATTTGGATGGATCTTATAAACGATCTCGGTCTGATGTCTCAATACTGAGATTTTGGCTAACCAAAAAAAACTTCATCATACAATAAAGTGTAGATCAACCTAAAAATTAGTTGGTGAACAAAAAACAAAGTCGTTGTACTATTTAATTGTAGACCAAATTGAAAATGGTTTGTGAACATAAAAAAATGTCATTGTACTATTTAATTTGTTACAAGGAGATATGATTATTAAACTACTATTTGTTTATGAAAACAAATAAAGTTGTATGACTATTCTTTTCTGATTGATTTAACTATGAAACTAGATAGGCGCGATTTCATATGCTCTTTTTGGTTGAATTTACCTATCATTTTCTTTGGGTGAATAAAAGTTGTAGATCTCTCAATTATCTACAACTCTTACATTAAACTTTTTCCGATAGGAGGTCTACTTTTGGGATAAATGTGGGTAAACAGGTAAATCGAGCAAGTAAGAGTCCATAAAATTGGCATTTAGTATATAAGGGAAACTAAGGCCTCAAAAAATGTTTTGGCATTAGCCCATTACCACCTCCACCCATTATTGAAGGGGGTGGAAAAAAGAAAATTGTAATTTGAAATAGAAAAACAAATAGCATAGATTTGAAAAGTTTTTGATAAAAAAGTGATTTGTTCAATTTTGGAGGCTTCGTTTGTTAATGAAATTAAACGAAAAATTATATTTTTCCCTTGGACTTTACCTGCTCTAGAACAAATTTTGTTATTCCAAAGCACTCTAGACGAATGTTTTAAAATGCTTAAAAAACTGAACAACGACTCAAAAATTCGCGAAAATCTCAAGGTATACTCAGAATGTTGTCTTGAATCCAAATATGTAAAAATATACGGGGTGTTCCATTTAAAAATCGAAAGTTGCGGTCACTTCCGGGTAAACCGGAAATGGTCTCATACCGTTTTTTATGTCCAAAAATCCATTTTTACAGGTAATTTATGCACTCAAAATTTCAAATGGATAAGTTAAAAAATGAAGAAAATAAGGCACTTTTTGGGTAGAATCCGTTGCTGATAAGAAGAAAATTATGTATGCCTCAGTTTTCAAGATATAGACATAACTTTTATTTGCCATGAAGCCATCTCAAAAACCTAGACCTTAACCTAGATCGCAACCCAAAAATCCGATACCACCTTACAAAAATAACTGACTTCTACACCACCTGAGAAATAAAAATCGATCCAGAAAAAACAGAGATAATAGAATTTAACGGAAAACTGACATTGCCGAAAATAACACCATTAAATATCTGGAGTTTAATAATGTAGAATGAACCAATGTGATAAAATTATCTCGAAGCGCTTTCTGAAATAAACAATAAAAACTACTTTTTAGACGCCATCCTTAGTAAGCATTTCTGGCGACACATCTATAAAAACATTTCTTACTACTTTTAGGGTAAAATTAGATACCGGTCGGTTATTATTACCTGAACACACTGTATAGTCATAAATTTGTCTGCCGGAAATTGTCTTCTATACTTCCTCCGCGTTATAACAATAGTTATTGTTATCATTCATCAAACCGAAAGCCCGTGAGATAATGGAGCAAACCTCATGTTACAAGCCATCAATTTGGCCAATTTGCCAAAGATATAACTGTCATAATAATTATTGACTCCACATTGAAGGGTATAATTATATGAAAATATTTATGCAATTAAAATACATCTCACCCCAATATAAATTTATTGATTTTGCATTATGTGGTAAACATAATATAAACAAATCAGAGTGTACCATCAGTATTATCATGTTTCTATTGTATTAATAATGTGCTACAAATCTACATATTCAGTATATTTAATAGCTTAGTATGGTACATAAACGATTATTTGATAACACAACAAAAATCGAGCTACCTGCCATTTTCAACCTGTAAATTTTATCCAGTGTTTTCTTAGGCATCAATAGGGGACCTTTACAGTCACAGAATTTAAACGATAAGTAGCGTATTTGAAAATAATCAGTTTTTTTAACCCCCGACCCAAAAAATGGAGTGTTATAAGTTTGACGCGTATGTTTGTATGTTTGTCTTCTGTCTGTCTGTGGCTTCATATCTCTTCAACGGGTGATCCGATTTTGATGCACTTTTTTTATTTGAAAGAGTATTTTGTCGAGAAGGTTTTTGCCATATTAGATTTTGATGTTTGGTCGTCATCTTGATTACAAGCTTTTATTTAACTTGCCTTGTTCTTGTGGGACAAATTTTGCAACTGAAGTTTAAAATAGTTATCCCCAAACGATTGACCTGAAATTTTGGATACGCGTTTAGTTTGGATGACAATGCATGGTTAGCTAAATGATGTCATTCCAAATCCAATATGGCGGACTCCCAAAGATGGCGGACCAGTTATTTTTTATGCACCCCCATGATATGGGTATCAAATGAAAGGGTTTTCTGAGAAGAATACGAAAATAAATACTAAATTCAATATGGCGGACGCAACTGAATTTTAAAACAGTTATCCCCAACCAATTGAGCTGAAGTTTTGCATACACGTTTAGTTTGGATAACAATGCATGGTTAACTAAGTGACGTCATTCCAAATCCAATATGGCGGACCAGTTATTTTTTATGCACCCCCATGATATGTGTATCAAATGAAAGGGTTTGCTGAGAAGAATACGAAAATGAAATGACGTCACACTAAATTCAATATGGCGGACGCCCCAAGATGGCAGACAAAATTTTTTAGTTTTAACACTATAATTTGATCGTATAGTGTATTCGCTCATACGTTGCTTTCTAAGAAATGGTGAAGGATTCGGTTTAAACTATAAGTTTTATATCGGATAGGAACGAAGCAATGAATATACACTTTTCCAAGAAATTAACGCACCACCAAAAAATAACCAAAAGTTTGAAGTTAGTTAATTTTTAACCCCCGACCCAAAAAGAAGAGTATTATAAGTTTGACGCGTATGCTTGTATGTCTGTCTGTCTGTCTGTGGCTACATATCTCTTCAACGGGTGATCCGATTTTGATGCACTTTTTTTTATTTGAAAGAGTATTTTGTCGAGAAGCTTTTAGGCCATATTAGATTTTGATGATTTGTCGCCATCTTGAATTCGCCATGTTGAACTTCTCTAGAAATTGTCCGATTGAAGCAAAATTGAAAATGTGCAGACAATTATGGTAGCCGAATATGATTTCGATCTCACTTTGATTCGGTGATATGAAACTGGACATTGATCGGGGGTTTTTAAAAATGTTCAATTTTTTAACCCCCGACCCAAAAAGAGTGTGTTATAAGTTTGACTCGTATGTTTGTCTGTCTGTCCGTCCGTCCGTCCGTCCGCCTGTCTGTCTGTGGCTTTATATCTCTTCAACGGGAGATCCGATTTTGATGCAGTTTTTATTAAAATTAAATATAACACATAAATATATTTATAATAGAACCGGTCTTGTAAACCGTGTGCGACTAGTAGAATACAAAATTGAACCGCGTCAGCTTAAAGGTTAAAAAGTTCTGTGTGGGACTCGTGATATAATAATACGCTGTGTTGTATGTATATGTTTAGTTTAAAAAGTATAAAATTAAATTAAATTACAAATTTTAAAAATCCCCGACACAAAAATATCGACTAAATAACTAATATAAAAAAAGTAAATTAACACAACTTTAAAAATTATGAAATCATTTTGATTCCATATACGAACTCTTCTGATTTATTTAAATCCAGCTTACATTTTCTTTATGTTCTCGAGATTTGCTTTCTTATACGCATGAATATGTCGGGGGCTGCTGTAAAGACGAACTACTAAATAGTTATATTCAAAATATATGGAATCAAAATTATTTCATAATTTTTAAAGTTGTGTTAATTTATTTTTTTTATATTAGTTACTTATTTAGTCGATATTTTTGTGTCGGGGTTTTTTTTACATTTGTAATTTATTAGTACATTTTGATGAATACCTCTCCTCAGAAAAACACTTATTTGATATTTTCGTGGGGCAAGGTGCAACATGTAGCTGCAAACCGCTAGCTGTAATAGTACGGGAGCCTTAGGTCGTGCGTATGGAAATTTCAATTCCGATCAAATTCAGTGGCTTAACCAACCTATTTTAGAAAACGAAAGGAGGTGAATGTAACAAAAACTAGCGATTTTAAAAAGGCGCCATCTGTAGCAAAATTTAATATGTCACCTCTTCTGCCGTTGTAAGTCAGGTTTATAATAGAATAATAATGAAGGTCATTAAGGTATATTTAAAACATAAGTTGAATTTTGTAACAACTTTTCAAAATATATATTTTTGATAAGATTTAAAAAAAATTTAATATGTAAAAAAAATGTCACCAAATGTGGAAAGGTTGATTCCAAAATGTACGTCGATGTTTCAGAAGTATAAATTAATTATAACTTAATGAAAATATTATTGAATAAGGTACTTTAAACATAATAAATTTTGTATGAAAATTTAACGAGCAAATCGACTGAGTAAATAACTCGTATACAAATATTTTATATACAATAACGCAAAAATTCAATAATTCAAAAAATATGAAAATTGGATAATTCAGAAATTAATTAAAATTAATTGATTTGATTCCATGAGAAAAAGAAAGAAAAGTATAAAAATATATAAGAATGGCAATTATTTTAAATAAAAACTTAATTTAATTAATATGAGTGTTAATAAATTAAAAATGAGTTCAAATTATCTCTCTGATTTGATTGTGATACACACGAGTAATACCAAGAATGGAGTTGTAATTACCAGGGCCCGGCTCCGAGATAGTTACGCTGTCAAAAACAGAATCGGCTCTAGGCGATATGAACAATATGACTATTTTCACGAATAATAATACAATAGTTTACCAACGTAATTGTATCTAGTGAATACCGTGATGTTTAAAGGTACCTGGCACCTATAAAGCTATAAACAAGCCATACTATGATATATTTATTGTTGGATTTAACATTATCACAACACAATCATTTGTTAAATATACATTATTAGAATAACAAACATAATAGAATAACATTTTAGAAATGACCATTTGGGTTTCAGAACCATGAATTTCGAATCCTACATGTCAAAAAAAATTACAGAATATGACATACATGGATACTTATTGAGTTTCCGCAGAATTAACCGTTCACAAGCAGATAAATGACTAGAAAAAATAACCAAAAATAACCAAAAACCGCTGCCCAAGGAATCACTACTTCCACATCCAGATTTTCTATCCGAGTCTTTCACAACGAAAAAAATTTGTATGTGGAAATAATTGTTTATGGAACTTTAATAATATAATATTTGAAATTGTCTACCCCAAAAACACATAAAACGATATGCCACACCGGTAATGGAGGTGGGGGTGGTGGAAGGGGGGTGGTAGTGGAAGTGGATAACGCACAAAAATTTTTGAGGCCTTTGGTTCTTGTACACACACTAAATCTTTTCACTCCCTGTAATGATGGGGTGGGGGTGGAAACAGGGGTGGATAATGCTAAAAGTTTTTTGACAACTTATCTTCTCTTATATAAACTAAATACCAATTTTATGGACTCTTACTTGCTTAATTTATCTATTTACCCCCCATTTACCCCAATTTACCCCCAGCAATTCAACGGAATAAGATCAAAATATAATCTAGTTCCAGATTTCGTTAAAATAGATACGTGTACCAAATTTCAAGTCAATATCTTAAACGGTTCCAGAGTAATCGTGCTCACAAAAAGAGTTACAGACAGTCAGATAGACAGACAGACCGAATTTCTTTTTGCTCAAACTTAAAATCTCGACGTTTCATGATATTTTAAGTCTATTTGAACAATAAAAATTTTCAATTTTTTTTTTGTCGAAACTATATTTCCACTGGACGTGGAAGTAAAATTATCGTACTTCGTAGCCCTTTGACCTTTTCGTTTGTGATACATATATACAAATTGTGTGAATAAAAGAACTTAAAATAAAAGGGTATTTGGTACTTTAGATTTTGTTACATACAGAAAGGTCCCAAAAATTACCAATTTCGGCCAGAAAATGGTCATTTCTAAAATTATTTAAGTATATGGTTTCGGACCCTTGAAATTCAGATTATGTAAGTCAAAAATCATGATAAAATATGATATTGATGGTCTTCAATATTATGAAAATTTTGAGCCCAAATAGATTGATTTTGTTTGTACCAAGGAGGAGTCGAATTTTTACCTAAAAGACGCGTAAATTCCACACTGTGCACCGGTCCCCGTTGACTACATAGTTTATTCCAACCTATCATCATTTCAGTAGAGAAAATTTCAACCAATTATATTCAGAGGGAGTGGTCTACATTCTTGTTAGGAAATATGTGAATATTTTTTTGTGATGATAATAAAAGAAGCCGAACACCTTTACTCTTTTTTTGCGAGGTTTTTTATATCGCTGATTATATGGGGCCTTACTATATACGTACAAATATTTTGCACGATGATATGTTAATCCAAAAGAAGTAAACATTGTTTATAATATTCTCTTCGAGCTCTAACCTCCAATTTCCATTATGATACTCTTCGCAAAAACGAAGAGTATATTGTATTTGATCGGCACATTTCTAAATCAGTAAATATCGCTCGTAGAGAAAAATTTTTTATATCGTTATGTTAGTGAACGAATTCTGAACAACTTTCAAAATGTCCGTCTGTCCGTCCGTCCGTCTGTCTGTCCGTCCGTCACGTTTCTTGTAAGCACGATAACTCAAGAAAGAAAAATCCGATTGTATTGAAATTTGGAGAGTAACTTAGTGTTAGCTAGAGGAAGAACCCTATTTTTAACAAAATAGATTGGTAAATAAAAAAGTTATTAGTAATTTAAAATTTAAAAAAATATTTTTTACATTTTTTTATGGTTTGTAATAAATAGAAACCTTGCGAAATGTTATTTCCTATCACTATTTTTTTTTTAATACATTTTACTAATGTGTTTCCTAATAATCACAATAAATTTTCTAATGGTATATATTACACTCATTAACAATTTTAGTAATAAGAAATGGTGGTGTAGTGGCAAGAGTTTCGTCTCGCAATCCAAGGGTCCCGGGTTCGATCCCTCACATCGTGATTTTTTTTATATTTTTTATTTCACAACAAAGTTGGTATCACAAAATTTAGAATGTCCAAAAACTAACATTATTTACAAGAAAAATGCGAAGAGTATCCTATAGAACGTGTAACAATTATATAAAAAGCTCAGTAAATCGGCGAAGAGTATAATGCTTCCACTAATTTTAGATCAATCAGAAATAGGCAATATTTTCAGTGTAGACAGTATAACTATAAACAGCAGACGGAACAGACAAGGATATCGCACTCACTTGTCATTTGATTGACATGGGCTTTACAATGCTGCAACATTGTCATTTAAAAGTAATAAAACAGTTTTACTTTTACTTTGTTCAGTTTTTAACTGAAATAGCTAATTGACATTTAATTTTAATTTACTCACAGATATAACAATTATTTCATAGGTTTTATCAATAAAAGTAGGCCGTCCGGCTCCTTGCATCTTTATTGAAAATATGTCACTGAGGTTAAGAATTTAGTGTTTGCAAAAATGTAATAATGGTGAGAACAAAACTACATTTTTTATTTATTGCAATGAAAATTTGCTTAAAGACTGTAGTAATTAAATTAATAACAGTTAATTTAATTTCAAAAACACTAAATTATTTACCTCAAACTGAATAAGTCAAACACATCGACAATGCTGTATAATTGGTAAGCAGCTGCGGCTTAACAACGCAAGGGTACAAAATACATGAAATGTCTTTTTGAGTCGCTGGCACCGACAGCTGAGGCATTCTTTTAAAGACAGCCGCAATGTTCATGCGGAACTCATCTGGCACTTTTTTTTCATTTTTCCTTTCTCATTGTCGATGAATTGTTCGTAAGAAAAAGCGAGATGAAGGCATCAAAAAGACCTTGAAATAAGTGTTACTGACTTATAGGTGCCATAGGTACTATCTGACCTGAAGTTATGGTATTTTTAGAAAACTTATCATTTAAGCAAAACTTTTGGAGTAAAATAAACATTATACTAAACCACTACCCCTAAACCGAAAAAACACCCCCTTTTCCGATTTTCCGGTGCTAGGCATTTTTTTATCGGAAAATTTTATTAACGAAAGTTGTTCAGAATTGTCCAAAAACCCTAATGCAAAATTTAATCAAATCCGAAAATATCATTTAAATGGGTTTTTTTCGTTAAAAATTTAATGACAATTTTGTTTGAAGTTAAACCCAAGTCGTCGGGTAGTTGTCAAGTAATTAGTAGTCTTTTTTTACATTTTTTTAATTTTATCAATTTTTTTTTAATTTTTCAATTTTTTTATTTTGATAAATATTGGGCTTGAGGTTTTTGGACAATTCTGAACAACTTTCATTAATAAAATTTTCGGAAAAATCGGAAAAAAGGGTGGTTCTTTCGGTTTAGGGGTAGTAGTTGAAGGGTAGGTCGGAAGATATTGCCACCATCGTGTTCCCCGCTCCCGAAAATGAGGGGAACATGTCTTGCAGGCCAGTCGCAGAACTTTTATAGTAAAAGCTTTACCTCAAGGGACTAATATCAAAAGTGACTTTTTCATTATCTCTTTGTTTTTGCTACCGGGTCATGTAGTGGAGTAAAAAACAGGGGAAAAGTCGCTTCTCGAGTTTTTTTTTAATCTTAGAACAAACCTAGATATATACCATTTCGTTAAGTAGGTCGATGTTCATTAGAAATCATGAAATACGACATTTTTTAGTGGTCACGGACATTGTTATTTTTAAAAAGGTGTGAAGTTTTTTTTTTTTTAAATCATCTTTTTTTGAACATCTAATGCCATAACTCAAAAACGAATGGAGCTATCCACATGGACTTTTTTGTTATAAAACACACACTTAAGCGCTTCTATCTGTGTATAGTATTGTTAACTGAAACATTTTTAAGTTTGTTAAAAACTTAGATAACCTTGAAAGTTCAGAAAATACGCAGTCAAATTTTCACTAAGTTACAAACTTTTTTGTTTTTGGAAATTTTGTATAACATGCTGCGAAGAAAATAAAGCCAAAAGACCAAAAAAGTTTTTGATAGCATAAATTTTATTGTGTCTTTTACAGTTTAGGTACAGTGATTTTTTTTAGAGCGCGCGAATTGCAGAAATTGAATATTAATACGCCCGCGTCCATTAAAACTAACTAGTCTCAGGGCGGTGTACTATCAACGTTATTTGTTTTCTTCGAAGGTCAAATTATAAAACCGCTGCCCAAGGAATCACTACTTCCACATCCAGATCTTCTATCCAAGTCTCTCAGAACGAAAAAAATTTGAATGTGGAAATCATTTTTTATGGAACTTTAATAATATAATATTTGAAATCGTCTAGCCCAAAAACCTATAAAACGATATGCCACATCGGTAGTGAGGCTGAGGGTGGTGGAAGGGGGGTAGTAGTAGTGGTGGATAAAGTAAAAAAAAAATTGAGGCCTTTGGTTCTTGTACACACACTAAATGACAATTTTATTTTTTTCGCCCCCTTGAATAATGGGGTGGGAGTTGGTAATGTGGGTGGTTAATGCCAAAAAAAAATGTTTTTCTTATATATACTAAATACCAGTTTTATGGACTCTTACTTCCTTGATTTGTCTATTTACCTCCATTTACCCCCAACCCTTTTACGGAATAATCTAGTTCCAGATCTCGTTAAAATACATGGTACGTGTACCAAATTTCAAGTCAATAACTTAAACGGTTCCAGAGTAATCGTGCGCACAAAAAAGTTACAGACAGACCGACAGATAGATTTTTTTTGCTCAAACTTAAAATTTCGACGTTTTATGACATTCTAAGCCTATTTGGATAATACAAATTTTCAAAAATATTTTTGTCCATACTATATTTCCACTGAATGTGGAAGTAAAATGTGTAACGATATTCTTCCTCTTATTACCACTTGTATTATATTGTAGAACATATGGTCATTGTGCGAATTGTGCGTGGATTATCTACTTAAAAAATATTTAAGATAAATAAGCAATCTAAGTTTCATTGTAAAATGGAATTAATTTTATGTGGCGTAGTAATAGAGGAAAACGATAAACTTGTGCACAAGCCATGGAAACAGAGTTTAGAGACTATAATTAGGAAATTAAAAAAGACTTAATTTAGGATGTTTTTTTCTTTTTTGTTATCTAATTTAGGCGAAAATAACACATTTACTCAATTCACAGGTCTACAAAAAAAAAAAAAAAATTCTTCTCCGAGGAAACCTATCATGCCTTAAGTATTTTTGTGTGCTGAATCCGAATTTTCAATTAAAAAAATTTTCTACCGCGTAGATTTCGAGTAAATTCCGGTTTTTATTGTCAAAAAAACCGTATTTTGACGATAAAAACCGGGATTTACTCGAAATCTACGCGGTAAAATTTTTTTTTTATTGAAAATTCGGATTCAGCATATAAAGATACATAAGAAATGATAGATTTAGTCATTGGAACAGAATTTCTTTTTTTGTAGACCTGTGTACAAAGTGCACCTGTGCCACAGATCTACAAGAAAAAAGTTCTGTTCCAAGGACTAAACTTATCATTCCTTATGTATTTTTGTGTGCTGAATCCGAATTTTCAATTTAAAATTTTTTTTACCGCGTAGATTTCGAGTAAATCCCGGTTTTTATCGTCAAAATACGATTTTTTGATAATGTTTGACGTTTGCTCGAAATCTAAGTGGAAAATTCGGATTCAGCATACAAAAATACTTAAGGCATGATAGATTTAGTCCTTGGAGTAGATTTTTTTTTTTTTGTCGACCTGTGTTATTGTGTGGATTTAGGGTAAAAATGCAATGCATGGGAGTTTCGGATAGGGACTCTGACAGAGGAAATGTCGGATACAAATATTAAGATTGCCACGTGCTTTAAGAAACTGTCTTTTTTATTTGGCTCCAATAATAACGCAAATAAAGGAAAACTCGATAGTTTACTTTTTATCAAAACACTCCAAAATTGTTACTTTTCCTAAACTTATGTTTATGGGATTTTATTAACCCCCTAGTTGCACAACATTTTTTCCATTTTACTATAATATTATTTTTCACCCTTTTCCGAGATCCCAATGCAATGCATACTCCATTTAAGATTTCTAATTCCTTTTTGCCTTCAACCTTAGTCCTTAATGTGTCACTGGAAAAAATAAGTTATCCTTTCAGATCCTAAAACGTGATAAAACAGTCCTAAGCATAAAAAAATAATAATGAAAAGTTCCGTTACACACAATACATAATCATTATTATTCTAAGTACGGCGCGCGTACGCTTCGACAATTCCTCCATACTAAAAAATTCGTAACTAGCAAACTATTGCTAATAATGAAAATATTTTTTTTCTAAAAACTTTTTTAGCCTATTGACTTCATTTTCTTCACAGCATGTTACACAAAATTTTCAAAAACAAAAAATTTCCTCGCTTAGTGAAAATTTGATGGCGTATTCTCTAAACTTTCAGGGTCATCTACGTTTTTGGCATGTTTACATTTTTTTTTTATTAGCAATTCTGTGAATAGAGAGAAGCTCTTAAGTGTGTGTTTTATAACAAAAAAAAGTTCACATCGATAGCTCAATTCATTTTTGAGATATGGCAATGGATGTACAAAAAAACATGATATAAAGAAAATTAAATTTTACACTTTTTTTTTTAATAAGAATATCTGTGACCACTAAAAAATGTCGTATTTTGTGTTTTTATATGTAAAATGATGTTGTTGGTAATACCCACTGAGTCTGATCTTGTTCTAAGCTCATAAAAAAAAACGACACAATTTTACCTCTTTTTCGGTACACTAATGTTCTCTTTAAAAAACATTTTCATTTCCCGCACATACGAGTATAAATTACGCCGTTGGTAATGAACAATATATCTTATACAGGTGACTAGAATACGCTGGGGTTCATCCTATGAGTAAAAAAAAAATAGGTACTTTAACGCTTAACTGGGATGAATGTGAAAAATTTTAATTTCTTCGTTAAACTCACAAACTTCCTTTGTAAGTGAAATGACTAAAAACTGAAATTGGTGAATTTAAAACAGCTCCCCATACTGACTTTTTCCAGATTAATGGGTAATATCAGCTAAAGTGTTGATTTTATGTGATAAGTAAAACGAAAAGCTCTCACTAGTTTAATGGATCGTAGACAGGGAGCGGGAGATTGGGATAGCTGTGTGTGCTTTGAATTCAAAAATTATTCTCGCTTATAGGAAACCTATCAATAGGAGAATATTGGGGTAATATATTTTACACAAAAAACATTTTAACGGTGATAGAATGAAGAGGATACATGCTCGTGTTGATATGCCTTTCTCATTTTACGAACAAAATATACAGCTATTGAAATGAAAGGAACATGAAAATAACTTGTTTGTAAAACAACTGTTAATTATTTGATAAAGCCCAGAAACATTCTTGTAACCCATCCTACAATTATGAAGTGAAGGGTTTTGAGGCCACGGCGAAAAAAATAAATAAACTGAAATTCTAACTTAACAGATTGATATTTCAACATCATAAGTCAAAATTTCAATTCCAATTTATTAAACTGATACAATATAAGGCGAAATTTCAAGTTAATAAATCGAAATTTCAACCTAGAGAAAGGTTGAAAACTATTAGGTTACCTCATTCATAAATGATAAATAAGTACCAATTTCGCGAAATCACTTTGATAATATTTAATAAAAAAATTAAAATAAGACAAAAATGATGTTCTGTCAAAACAAAGAACAACAGTACCAAAAAAATGCAATAAATAATAAAAAACTACACCAAAAGCTGGTACATTTTCTTGATCGTATCTGATAACTTTCGCGCACTATGATACTTGTAGTCCTATCAAAGATCAATACAGTGGGCCTAATAGTGGAAGTAAGAAGTCGGGATTTTCTCGAAAAAAAAAAAAAAAATAAAATCGTGCTAACGTTATGAAAGCTATTCTCCTCCCGTTTTCGAGGGTACTGAACACGAATAACAGAGTGAAAAAGGTTTTTAGTCATGCACACCCCCTGAAACGCCTAAAACGCACCATTTTTTGCTTATTTCTCATATGACAGCTTGGCATCGATTATTCTTGCAGGGATTCTTTGTTTTTTTTATGAGGATATAACAGACGGTGAAAGGTGATGTCAGGTAGTCGACCGCGACCTTAGAGTTGGAATGTACCCTGTCAGGGGGTGTAAAATTGTTTCTTTTTTTTCTTGTTAAAGACGTTTACCCCCCGTTTTCGAGGATGCTGCTCAAGAAAAAAATGGTTTTACGCTGGTTCGACCCTTCCTTCACTCTTAAACTGTCGGAAACCACCCCTTTCACAATAATAATAATAGGTAGCGACTTGACTGATATTAGGGACTCGTACTATCAGTTTATTTGTTTTTGCCACCTTTACTGTTTTCTGGGTAAATCTTGTGTCCTCTAGGTATCCGTAGGCCATCAATTTCTCCGGAGGTACATCGTGGGCATAGGGTTAGCGCGGTGATAACCAAGGAGTATATCAATTTCTCTGGGAACGATCAGTGCATATGCCGGAATCCAGGAAACGTATGAAATGTAATTCTCTTTGTAAGCACCTAAGCATCCTAGGTTATATAACGCTCTTGTAAAAAATATTATATTGTATTCAAAATAGTGCCCTGTATGTTATATATGTGTGAATGAGACAAGATTGGGAGTATAACTGGTTTACTTTAAATGCTCTCAGTACAGGGTAATACACTGGTACCAACCTTAACATGTATAATGTATATATGACATCTCCCTTTTTCGTTAATATAAAATAGTAACTCTCGTTTTTAATATGAAATATAGTAATTCTCACTTATTCTAAATTATTATTTTTTTTACATTTTTTTTAATGATTTTTTTTTCATTTTAAGTATATACAGTGTGTCCCAGGACAGATGTAACAAGAGGTGTAATGGACCAAAAATTTTGAAATGGTATTTGGGGATTGAGTCCTGCTTGTTGTAAAACTAAAGTTGTAAAAATCACCACTAATAAAGTACCTTTATTTTTCAAAATATGAAAAAATTCCACTAAGAAAAGTTATTTAGAATGCAATTTTATACCTCAATACCAAAGTTCAGGAATATAAAATTATTTTTTTGAAACTTCCCATTTTTTCAATAAATTAGTATTTTATTTGTACCATTCAATTAAAGCTGCATAGAAATTATTTTTTGTGAATTAATATTTAAAGTTATGTAGAACCTAAAAGTAGGCTATGAGAAAAGCAGTGGATACACATTTATCATTTATTATTGACATATCTGTCAAACGTAGTCAATATTATCCTTAATTTCTGTTTCAAATTAACGAACCAAGCATAAAAAATTAAGTGAAAATGGTACTCGCAGTGCGTGAAAAAATTTATATTGTGCAATGCTACAGAATTGGCGGTGAAAACTCGCTAAGGAAGTGGTAAGCCAATTTAATTTGAAATTTCCAAACACTGCTTTGTCACGTACTCAGGCTATGAGAATAATTAAAAAGTTTCTGGCTACTGGTAGTGTTCTTAACATGAAAAGAAATATAAAAGCATATGATGAAGACAATGTTGGGGCTATTATAGCTCATGCTATAATAGAAAATCCTAGGATGCCACTAAGAGAGAGATCAGCTCTTATTAATATTAGCAAGTCTGAACTCCAAAGAATTTACAAGGCAAAGAAAATTAGGGCATATAAAGCAAATTATAAACATATGCTTGAAGAGGGAGATGACGGCCGTAGGTTGGATTTTTCTTTGACCATTGGAGAAAAAATCATGGAAGAGAGATTTTTCATTATTTCATAATTTTCTCAGATGAATCCACATTCACAACCAATGGTGTTGTTTCATCTCAGAATTGTCGGTTTTGGGCTTCTGAAAATCCAAATTTTAGAATTCATTGTAGAAGACAATATTATAAAATAGTGAATGTGTGGTGTGCCGTTTCTTATCACGTTGGAGTTATTGGACCTTATTTCATTGAGGGAAGGTTAAACCAACACACTTATTTACAGCTTCTTGAAAGATTTTCTGAAGAACATTTAAATATTTTAAGATATATGCCTTTAGTTCATTTTCAACATGATGATTGCCCTGGCCACTCCAGAAATGGTTAATCGGTGGTTGAATTTAAATCTTGGAGAAAATTGGATTGCCAGGAATGGACCGATCAAGTGGCCGGCGAGATCCCCAGACCTATCAATATTGGATTTCGTTTTATGAGGTCAGTTGGTTTACGCTGAACCACTTCCTAATGATGTAGCAGTATTGAAGCAGAGAATTACAAATGCCGTAAACTCCATACCGTTAGATCATATTCGAAACAGTTTTAAGGACTTCAGGCGAAGAATCGAAATGTGTGTGGATGTCGTGGTAGCTACGTCGAATAAATAAAAAAATTGTAAACATTGTTTTGTATTGGTCAATAATTAATTTGTTTGTGAATCTGTTATGTTTTTGACATGTATTACTTGTTATAATTTTTAAACCTCATTAATCTTCTGTTAGTAATTGTTTCTTGTTTTACAATTATTTCGATTAACATTATACCTTCTTACATCTCGTATATTCAATTTTTTATTTACCAATAGCCTACTTTTTGAGATGATTAACATTTGCTTCTACACAACTTTAAATATGAATTCAACTCTTAATTCGCAAAAAATGGGAAGTTTCAAAAAAATAATTTTATATTCCTGAAATTTGGTATAGAGGTATAAAATTGCTTTTCTTAGTGGAATTTTTTCATATTTTGAAAAATAAAGGTACTTTATTGGTGGTGATTTTTACAACTTTGCTTATAAAACACCCTGTAGAACACCAAATCAAGTCATTTTTGGTACACTTTAGTTTTACAAGCAGGACTCAATCCCTAAATACCATTCCAAAATTCCAAAATTTTTGGTCCATTACACCTTTTGTTACATCTATCCTAGGACACACTGTATATTTTAATTTACTTAACATTTAAAAAGTATCCAATTAAGAATTAACTATTTACAATATAGCTACTTAGCTGTAGTTAAATCTGTCTGGCTTAACTATATGTCTACATCTACTTGTACATAGAAGAGGCACATGAAAAGTAACATTTTTTTTATATCATATGAAATTATTACCATCATTATCCTCATATGAACTAATAATAATGGGCAAGTATACAATTTTTTTTTTTATAATTTTAATAACATCTACACATAAAAACAGTTGACCTGTATTTTTTATTTTATTTTTTTAATAATGCCTTATAGTAAAAAAAATCATGAAGTTTAAACTGTATTCAAACGGTAAGATATTGCCGCCCATTTTCGGGCTATTCTATTGGCTATGACGTAATAGCGTAATCACCAGATTCTATTTTATGTTTGAATAGAGAAACGAACGCTACGTTGCCATATTTCGATAAATAATGTAAGATATTCCGTACTGCTATACGGAATCCTCTGTATTATTACAATTCTATATTAGCAAGTTATCGATCAGTCTTAAAAATATATGAAATATTTACTTGCTGGGTATTTGAGACAGTGTTAAAAATTAATATTAAAATTTATTTCAGACAGCGCAGTAGTGCACATTCTTTTTTAGAAATGTGGCAACGTAGCTGGTTACTGTCAAATGTAAAATGCCCCTGTTTTAGAAGTTATTACGTTATTACGTCACGAGATATCCGGCAAACTACGTTATTTTAAATTCACTCTGATTTCAAGCATATTCATTTTACAATAAAACCAATAATAGTCAGTAAAATTACCTTAAAATTATATTTATAACATATTGGAGAGTCATACTGTAATGCTATATTATTAATATTGTCGTTTTCGTTATTGTCTACTAGCCCATTTCCTCATTACTGCTTACTGACATTTTAGTCTTGCAATGATCTACTAAATGTTCTGAATTTATATTTTCAGTATTGTTAGGTACTATTGCTAAACATCTCCTATTTCTTATGTAACTGTCTCCTTTATCGTCTTCTATTCTATATGAACGAGCATGATCTGTTATTTTTTCTTTTACTTTACCAAAAGTCCAATTTGAACTTAAATGATTTTTAAATCTAATATTTTGGTCTGGTTTGGCTACTCTGTTGTAATAAATTTGTTGTTTCTTTTGATTTGCTACACTCCTTTTATTAAATTGTTTATAGTTTATATAGTGCGGATTTAACAATTTATTAGTGACAGGTAATAGATCTCTAAGCTTTCTTGACATTAATAATTGAGAAGGACAATATTTATTATGTACATGGGTGTTTCGATAAGTTAATAATACTAAATCTAAATCTTTTTTGTCATCTAATGCTTTTTGTAACAATTTTTTGAAAGTTTGTTTAGCTCTCTCTACCATACCATTAGATTGTGGAAAACGAGGACTAGACATTATATATTTAATATTCCATTCTTCTACAAAATTTGCAAAACTTTAGCTCGATTTGGCATACACATCCGATTCCTTACTTCCACTATAATCTGAGTCCCAGAATCTGAAGTAAAATGGCGCACGATTCATTCTTAAAATCGAATTTTTCCATATCTGATAATCTAGCCTTTTTCATAAAAAAAAATGAATAAACAGTAATTTTAAGGAATAATTTTGAAAATGCTTTGTGCTTATACAGATTATGTTTCTTTACTTTCTAGTTAAGGTAAGATGACTTGGGGGGGCTCCTGGTCCACCCTGGCTGCTTGTCTAGTAGATATGATTGTATTCCTGTAGGTGTGGTAAAGTTACCCACAAAGGGCCAATGTTACCCTGGTCGACCGTACACACAAAATTAATTTTTTCAAATTAAAATAAAATTTGACGTGCAGGAACCAGACTAATAAACATGTTCTCTTTGTACGCACCAGCACGCGATCATTATTGACAGACAGGTAATATACACAAACAGTTCAGAGTTGATACCTAGTGAAGTTGAGACTAAAAAAATGAGGAGAAAATTAAAAGTCGCCTCAAACAACTACCGGATGCTTAAAACTAGCTGGAGCGTGCAGGGTAAATTGTTTTTTGAACATTCCACGTTGCATGGCGTTCGATATATTGCTGAAAATGGAAGGCCTTCTATTGAGAAGTACGTAAAGGTATTTCACGTTTGTGTGCCGTAGACAAAACGATCCCTCTATTTCGATTTAACCACTTTATTGTGTTCACGTTGTGAGGTATTTTAAAACGTTTGGGGCTATTTCATCAGCATCACATAACATGTACAGGGTTATCGTTTAAAGTGCCTCACGCGATTTCATTGCTTGATTATTCACCTAGGAAAGAATGATGAAAGAAATTTCCTTAATTTTTTTGCAGTATGCTTTATAAAATACGTACATCAAAATCTATATCGTCGCATTACCTGCTTTTTATTTTTAAGGGTGGAAACCACGTCTAAAAACTGAAAAATTAATAACTCTTCTTATTTTACGAATAAATTAACGAAAATCCATATACTCATGTTTTTGAGGCTGTGAGGTCAAAACTTATAAGACGAAAATATTAAGGTCAGGGGCGGCTTAAGGGCCGGGCAACCCGGGCGACCGCCCGGAGCGCCGGCTCAGAGGGGCGCCAAACAGAGCAAAAATTGTTCAATTTTTTGGTACCCTTTTTATTAGTTTTCTTTGGAAGAAAATATCAAATAATATCGGTATCTATGTCAGTTAAATGGTAATAATGCAAAACAGTCGAGTGAGATTAAAACCGCCTAAATAATTCAAAAATGCAACTCAAACATTCTTGTTTAGCTATGAGATAACTCATTACTCATACCTCAAGCTTCCCGCCCTATTATTGACTGAGACAGAGTCGATCATTAAAGATATTGCATAAACAAAGACCGGCTACATGTATTTTCATTCAGAAAAAGTTTAGAATACTCAGAAAATTGTTGTACCAACATCAGTTGTTTGTATTTCATATTTTACGTAATTTACTGTTTATAAATAAATAAAATAAAGAAATGACAATTTGTTTTGTATGAAATATTAAAACAATAAAGAGGAATCTTCTTCTAAATAAACCTGTGTCGGTGGTCCTCTCATTATAATAGCATTCAGATGGTGTAGACAAAAAATTTTACATTACAAATTAAATTCACAGGTTTACAAAAAAAAAGTTTTGTCCTAAGATTCTCATCTAACTTTTCTGAAGTATTTCGAGGCTCTGAAGCCAATTTTGAACAAAAAATTTTTTACTATCGGGTCAGTTTCCTCATACCACCTAATTTGTTTTTGTGTAAAACTGGTTTCAGCACGTCAAAATACTTCAGAAAAGTTAGGTCAGAACCTTTGTATTGGGACAAGGCCTTTTTTGCTATTTTTGGGGGGATAAAAAGGATGGTAGAGGGAACTGGCATGATAGAAAAAAATTTTGTGTCTAAAATTGCCTTCAGCGTTTCAAAATACGTCTCTCAGGGAGGGGCGCCAAAAAGCGTTCCCGCCCAGGTGAAGAAGTTACCTTGAGCCGCTCCTGATTAAGGTTGAAATCACCCTTAAATACTGCAAAATTCGAATGTTTTGTGTATGTTTTTGAGGTCTCTGAATATGATTATGAGGTCAAAACATAGGAAAGACGAAATTGTTAAGGATTGAATACGTTCACAAATTGTTAAGGATTGAAACCACCCTTAAATACTGAAAAATTAATAACTCTTCTAATGTTACAAATACGTTCACAAAAATCCATATACTTCTTTTAGGGCGCTGAATATGATTATGAGGTCTACATTTATAAAAAAAAAATGGTGAATTAAAAATTATCACAAAAGAGTATAATAATATGTCTAATTTTATTAAAAATACAGATTGTTATAAACAAATCAAATTAATACAATTAAGTAAATTAATTAAATAACATTTTTAATCTGCACTCTAAACATGCTAAAGTGCGCTTTTTCTGCGTATTCTTCGAAAAAATAGACGGCTAGTGCTCGTTTCTCTACCTACTATAGACATTTAAAATGCGCGTACAAACTGAAAAGTTTCAACATTTTTTCAGACTGTCATAGCTCTGTAACAGTTTGTCGTAAAAAATGAATTAATAAGAAATTAAAACAATCAGACTAACAAAATGACGCCTAAATTTTTAAATGCGCTACTTTTACTTCCACATCCAGTGGAAGTATAGTAACGACAAAAAAATTTTTTTAAATTTTTATTGTTCAAATAGGCTTAGAATGTCACGAAACGTCGAGATTTTAAGTTTAAACGACAAAAAAAATTTCTGTCTGTCGGTCTGTCGGTCTCTGTCTGTCGGTCTGTCTGTAACTTTTTTTGTGCGCACGTTTACTCTAGAACCGTTTGAGATATTGGTACACATATATACTTTAACGAGATCTAGAACTAGGTTATATTTTCATCTTGTTCCGTCGAAGGTTTGGGGGGTAAATTGGGGTAAATTTGGGGAAAATAAATAAATCAAGCAGGTAAGAGTCCATAAAATTGGTATTTAGTATATACAAGAGAAGCTAAGGTCCCAAAAAAAGTTTTGGCATTAGCTACCCCCATTACCACCCCCACCCCATTATTAAAGGGGACGAAAAAAAATTGTGATTTAGTGTGTGTACAAGAACCAGAAACCTCAAAATATTTTTTTACTTCATCCACTCCCACTACCACCCCCCCATCACCACCCCCACCCCGCTACCGATGTGGGGTATCGTTTTATGGGTTTTTGGGGTAGAGGATTTCAAATATTATATTATTAAAGTTCCATAAACAATTATTTCCACATACAAATTTTTTTCGTTGTGAGTGACTTGGATACAAAATTTGGATGTGGAAGTAGTGATTCTTTGGGCAGCGGTTTTTTGTTTGCAACTTTTTTAGTTTTCATTATAATATAACAGGTCGTAACACGTCTCAATCGAAAGAAAATTTTAATATCTTTAATTTTTACAAGAATAAAAATTTTTCTCATGGTTGGAAATTTTCAGTAATTTTAGATTTTAACGCCGTATATTTTTTCGAAAAAAAAAAAAAGAAAAAACCATTCGATTTTTTTTTCGTAAAACTTTAATTTTATACCCTTGCATTTTTTTTTATCAAAGTCCCCATTTTTCGAGTAAATAAAAAAAATCATCCAATAACGCAGATTTTAGGGGGTGGAAATTGCAATTTTCACTTCGCATTATCTCGAAAAATGTGTATTTTAGCAAAGAAGTGGTTAAGACCTTTCTTTCTTATAATTTGATCCTCTATCAGATTATGTGTATTTTTGTTTTTTCTGCGACAATCCCTAAGAAGGGATGGAAACTACCCCTAACCAAAAAAAAACAGGAAAAATGATCATATAAATTCTTATATACATACTTTAGGAAGTATGTTGAAGAAATAAATTTGGAAATTCATTACATCGTTTTCGGGCTGGGATTTAAAAACTTAAATTACTGTACTAAAACCACTCATGCGTTTTTTCCTGAGGAATCCAAATTCGAAGGGAAAAACAGTTGAAAGTTAAATAAAGTAATTATAGCAGGAAAACCGAGTAATAAGAAAATTACATTTGTTATATTAATGTGAAAATGGACACATAGCATCTTACTGACTCTAAATGCAAATCACATGTAAATTTTTTGTATTAAATGATTCACTGTATATTCCACTTAATTTAAAAGAAGTTTTTTTCTAAATTCAGTATTACAATATTATTATCTTTCATATTTAATAAATATTGCGGTATACATTTAATGTAAATGTATATACTTTATAAAAGTCATTTATTAAAAAAATATATATTAACAAATAAAACACTGAACTGTTCTTTATTTTTTCTTTTGAACTAGGATGAAATAATTCTTGTATCTTATATAGAAGTAGGTATTCACTAACAGCCAGTTTCTCAATGTCGCGTTAACTCCTGTAAATGAGTTAACTCTGGGTTAAGAGAAAAATTGCGTATTTCAAATGCGAGTTAACTTGAAACCTCGAGTGAAATCGAGATTAAGATAACTCTAAGGTGAGGTATGAGTTAACTACAAATTTCGGTTTAAAACTAACCTAAAATTATTTTATGGTGTAAATAAACTGTGATATTTTTCAAATACATGATGGATTATGATTTTGATGTAAGTGCTTATACCACTGATGTGGAAACCCAAGACCCATGTCACTTCGAAAAATGGAATCGACATGATTTTTTTGCGTGTTTTCATTTATATCCTACTGTAGAAAATTTATTAGAAGTGCAATAAGATATTTCGTATCCTACGAACATGTAATGTTTGTTTTCCAGAAATGTCTGCCTCTCGTCAGAAAACCAGTTGTTATTAGGGTTACGATATTATGCTACCGATTCTTTTCTTCTGCCGTAGATTTTTGTGGGCGCATAAATCCACAGCAAGTAAATGCATACGGTGTGTAAGTCAAGCAATAGCTAGTTATTCAAGGCCCAATTAATCAATTATATAAAAATGTCTCAAACAGATACAGATACTGCAATGTAAGCAAAATTTTTTAAATATATTGCACGATTTCCGAGTGTCATTGGAGCTATTGGCTTATTTGGCTGTAGTCATATAAAAGAATTCAATCACCTGAATTATTCAAAAATCGAAAGCTATTTTTCTGTCTACATGTTCAAACAATATCAGATTAAAACCACAAAATTATTGCGGGTTTATATGTACCTATTTTAATAACTGTTTAGAGAACTGTTTGAAATACAATACCAATGCTATATTAAAAAGTTGTAAAAGGTAGGTTAATTTAACATTTAATACTACAGAACTATAGAAGAGATCAAAAATTCTCGTGCAAAATCCCGAAAATATAAGCAAAATTCATACTTCTCATACCAACATAATAGAATATTATACACACCTTGAGTTAACTAACTCATATGAAAAGTTCTAATGAAAAACAGTTGTAACATTAACTCGAACTTATCCTCGAGTTAACTTGTGAGTTTAGGGTTATCTAACTCGAACTTTAACTCGACATTGAAAAACTGGCTGTAAAAGACAAGTATAAACAAAAGTTCTCAGGGCTTCCGTGGTTCTAACATAAAGCAAAATGGCGTCAACTTACCATAAATTGGATTTTTGGAAAACGCTTTTAAACCTGGCAAAATACAAACAAAATCGTGGAGATGAAAAGTAAAAAGCATAAAATTCTACACAAAAAGTTTGGTTACAAAGAATTTTGTACTTACAATCAGTTTCGAGTAAAATAAGAATCAAAGTTATGGGGTTGCCCAAAAAAAAGAAGCATTTTAAAGGAGAGAAGTGGAGCTTCCATTATCATATACATATTTAACCCAAACATTTTGTTTTTTGAATTCAAAGCAAGTTCATACTTTTTGTCGTTTCTAGAGCCTACTGCATTAAATTAACTATATCTTGGAATATATTCGTACTGTAACAAATCCGTTTGGTTTTAGGATATTGATACGTCACTTTTCGGTATCATAGTGGTCAAAAATGTTTAATGTGAGCAGAAAATAAGTTGACTACATTTTTTGTAATTTTGGTGAATTCTATAGTTTACAGAATTTTTGTTTCAATATTTCTCAAATGATCAAAAAATGGCATTGATACGTGGAAAGAATGCATATTATAGCTAAGCAGGGCATCTATTTTTAATTAGCAATGTCCATTTTTTCACCATAATTCACATGCGACAGGAATTTGTAATAGAGTGTATCGTGTATCTTAAAATCGAACCAGTTTTGAAAACTTACATTTTTTTTACTAGTGACCTACGATAAATGAAAGATAAATATTCGTTCTTTCGTTTGTGTACATTAAAATTTTGTATAGTGGTCAAGACATAACAGGTACACCATCTCGAACTCAGACTCTGTACTTCCTATTAGTCTGTTTGTGCTCGCGACGTCACGTTGCATTCTTTCGTTTGACATATTTTGTTAATTTTACTGTGTCTTTCTTAGTCATTTCACAGTGAATATTTAAATAATTTTTACTAAATAATAATTCTGTGGAGTTTCTCTTATGGAATAGAAGATATGTATGAACATTATACAACGTTGCAAAGAAAAGGATTTGTAACAAATTTATTAATGCCCATAAAGAGATAGTTGGAAAATATAAATTGTGAAATAAACAATTGTCCAGATAATATCGTCAATCCAAGTATTCCACCAGACACATTTAACAACTATTTTATACTTGATGTAAAGGTGACTTAATCAATTCATTGCCCAACGATAATTACAGTTTTCAAAATAACTTTACCTACAACCAAACACCGAGTATATCACTTTTCTTGAATCAAATAACTGTACAAGGAGTAAAATCAGCTATTAAATCTTTAAAGAATTACCTAAATGCCAAAATAATTAAATTTACGGAAGATATTATCGCCGCTCCGCTAGCGGCTTTATATAATAGATGTATAGTAAAAGGTGTTTTCCCATATATATTTAAAATTCCCCGCTTTATATCGGGTTTTAAAAAGAGAGTTGACTCCTTGTTAAACAACTGTCAGCCCATATCCTCGCCATTTTAGGTAAAATATTTTGGGATTATTCTGGCAGAAAGATTCTCAAGTTATCTGAAACACAAAACACTCCTTACTCCCTACCAATATGGTTCTCGCTCTGGACGCTCAACCATGCATGCAAAGATGTGAGTGTTATAGTCGAAGGTTCTGAGGAGGACAATCATACAGCAATTACTCTGTGTGATCTTTTTAAATTCTATTTTGCCAACGTCAGCAGTGCGTAGTCGTAGGAAAACACAAGTCGGATTCCCTAAATGTCATAAATGTACTGTTTCTGCGTGCTGAAGAAAGAAGAAGAAGAAGAAGAAGAAGAAGAAGAAGAAGAAGAAGAAGAAGAAGAAGAATCTGGTAATGACCAATACTGAATAATGTTGTATAGCAAACAAAAACAGGACAATATTAATAGAGTTGGACGCCAGATGGATTAGACCATCAAAAAAAAAACTGACAGGCGAAAGCACTCGTCACTGTCTAATAAAATCAGAGCACAAGAAAGTTTGCAATCGTGCAGACAACTCCCTCCCAGTGGTCGGTTCCTATGGATAAATTAAATTGTTTTTTGGCAATGGCATATGAAAGACAGTAAATTTAACATGGCGTACCTCAGGGATCTGTCCTGGGTCCACGGTTATTTTGAGTCTATGCGAATGACATTCTTCAGTGTACGTTGCCTAGCAAATCAACTATGTTCGATGATGATCTTGTGTTTTGACTGCAATATTGTCCATCTGCTTTAACTAAGCTCAAACATATTATTCCAGGCGAAAAATTGGTTCACATTTAACAATCTAATAATGCTCAATCAAGAGGAAACTCAGAAACTTATAATATCTTTTAATACAAATATATCTAAAGGTATATATTTAGATGATAACCTTAGCTCAGTTATATTATTGATCAGTTGGATAGAAGGTTCTCAACCATGATCTGTCTTGTTGGAAAATTGAAAAGCATTTTCGAATTCCACATCCTAAAAAAATACCTACTTTTTCTTTTCCATTCTAGACTTTCCTACACAGTCATTTTATGGGAAAACTCTCACCATGTTTTAAAAGTTTTCGACAGCAAAAGAAAGTTATAGGAGTACCGGGAAATGCCAAGTTTATGGAACATTGTCAACCATTTCCATTAAACTGGGCATTACAGAGTGGGCCACAAAATCGAAAAAGCTGGTCAAAAAGCCAAAATTCGAAAGAGATTTAATTGTATTCAAAGTAATATTTCTGTAGTTGAAAATATTCAGTTCATGACGTACCGGAAATTTCAACCATATTGTTGCCCATTGTCCCCGGATACACTCTAAGAAAGACAGCGTTCTGTTAGCGTACAGTTATGAATAGTTGCTTGCCACATTCGAACGTACTATTCGATATGCCTGTAATTTTTGTAATTTCAACAAAAACATAGTGAAACTTTACCAAGATAATCTATAAAAGTAAGTAGGTATTTTATTTTGTATACATTGATTGCTTGTGAAATATGATTCATTCGGTAATAAAATTGTGTTAAACGGGGTTCTACAAAGATAAAGAAATAAAAATTAATGGGCACTTTCTGTTTGAGCTACAAAAAAGCGCAACCGAGTTCCAAGCATTGTTCTTTTACTGGGCGATTTCTTATAGTTTTACTTCCACATCCAGTGGAAGTATAGTAACGACAAAAAAATTTTAAAACACTTTTATCGTTCAAATAGCCTTAAAACGTCATGAATCGTCGAGATTTTAAGTTTGAGCGAAAAAAAAATTTCTGTCTGTAACTTTTTTTATGCGCACGTTTACTCTGGAACCGTTTAAGATATTGACTTGAAATTTGGTACGCATATGTACTTTAATGAGATCTGGAACTAGATTATATTTTCATCTTGTTCAATCAAAGGGTTGGGGGATAAATTGGGGTAAATTTGGGGTACATGGGTAAATCAAGCAGGTAAGAGTCCATAAAATTGGTAATTAGTATACAGGGTGATTCTTTTAAGACGGCCATTAGAATATTTCCCACTTGCAGATGAGATAGAGATTTGAGATTTGATGCTCTACCATAGTCGACCATTGCGGGTCCGAAAATAATAATTTCAAGATGGCGGCACTTCCGGAAACACCGGAAGTCGATACCAACTTGCTTATTTTAAATGGAACACCCTATATATTTTCGACTTTTCGAAATTTGACACGTGCAACGGTTTGCAAGAACCGTTATAACTTTCTTCGTGTAGGAGTTCCCTATTAGCTCTTTCTCGTAGAAAGAACACAAGATGAGCTACTCTTTACAAAAAAAAAATAGATTCCAAAATAGTATACCAAGTGTTTTATTTTTCTCGTTACATTTTGTCAAATTCAAACCTCAAAAACTTTTTTATTTCAAATGGAACACCCTGTATTTTTTTACATCAAATTATGTTAAAATTCCCTTTTTTCTAGTATCAGCATTGTAGAGGTTAAAGTTACAACTTTTCGAAATATTGGCGATTCTCTTAAATGTCCAAGAATTTTTAGTAAAAATTGCCATCAACTTACCCATGATTAGAAACAATCATTAATGTCAGTCATTCTCTTTTGTTAAAAAATGCCAGCTTGTTTAAATTACACCCACGAAGACTTTTAAATTTGTTTATTATTTATGGAGAATTTGATAAAGTAATAATACCAAGAACATGTAACACATTTGCTAATCGATACCCACTTTATTGTTTCAATTGTTTCATAGGGTTCTACGTTTTTTTGGATGAATTATAATTTTCAACAAAACCTTGCGAAAAATTCAAAGTACATGTGTTAGATATAGGACATGCTGATATAAGTCCACCTCAAATTTAATTCTACATCGATTGCCATAAAAAAATTTAGCACGTGCCATTTGACAGAGCCAAATATTCTAAAATTATCCAATATGCGGTTTACAGTGGATGATGGATGGTTTCTGTTCTTGTGGGTATCGAGTAGCAAATGTGATACATGTTCTTGGTATTACTTTATCACATTCTCCATAAATAATAAACATACCTAAAAGTCTTCGTGGGTGTAATTTAAACGTGCTGGTGTTTTTTAACATAAAATAATGACTGACATTAATGATTTTTTCTAATCATGGGTAAGTTGATGGCAATTTTTATTAAAAATTTTTGGACATTTAAGAAAATCGCCAATATTTCGAAAAATTGTAGCTTTAACCCGTACAAAGCTTATACTAGAAAAAAGGGAATTTAATTTAACATAATTTGATGTAAAAAAAATACAGGGTGTTCCATTTGAAATAAAAAAGTTTTTGAGGTTTGAATTTGACAAAATGTAACGTGAAAAATAAAATACTTGGTATTCTATTTTGGAATCTATTTTTTTTTGTGGAGAGTAGCTCATCTTGTGCTCTTTATACGTACCAAAGAGCAAATAAGGATCTCCTACACGAAGAAAGTTATAACGGTTCTTGCAAACCGTTGCACCTGTAAAATTTTTTATAAAATGTCAAATATCTCCGAAACTGCTCGGTTTAGGTATAGGGTGTGTTACATGTTTTGACTCAGAATTTTATGATTATTTCGAAAAGTCGAAAATATATAGGGTGTTCAGTTAGGGTTTCTGATTTCCCGACTTTTTTTCATTCCCGGGAATCGGGAAATAAAAATTGACGATCCCGGGAAATAATAAATTTTATATATATTGGCCAAAAAACACATTTTTTTTTCAAAATGTTTGTTAATCTTGTCATCCAAATATACAATTTTTTAAAAATATGTCTGTTTTCTTTTTTTGGCAAAAAAAAACTCGGACCGTTTTCTGTTTTATTTAGGTATACATTACTAAAAATAAATAACAACTCAACAAGACACAGTATGTACAGCAAGTACAGCCTGTTAATGCCATTCACAACTAACAGTTATAAAATAACAGGTTGTTCAGTAGCAACTCATTTCTCTTCACTCATTGCAGAACCAGTTTGCTTGACAAGAGCACGAAATTTAATATTCTTAGAACGTCTTTTTATTCCCGCATATCCGGGAAATCCCGACTGTTATTTCCCGGGAACGGGACTTAAAAAAACTGATATAAATCCCGGGAAACCCCGTCCCGGGATTCTCGGGACAGAAACCCAAGTGTTCTATTTAAAATAAGCAAGTTGATATCGACTTCCGGTATTTCCGGAAGTGCCGCCACCTTGAAATTATTATTTTCGGACCCGCAATGGTCGACTATGGTAGAGTACCAAATGTCAAATTTCTATCTCATCTGCAAGTGGGAAATATTCTAATGGCCGCCTTAAAAGAATCACCCTGTATACAAGAGAAGCTAAGGTCTCAAAAAAATTTTGGCATTTTGCATTAGCCCCCAATTACCACCCCCATTATTAAAGGGGACGAAAAAAAATGTGATTTAGTGTATGTACAAGAACCAGAAAACTCAAAATATTTTTTTACTTCATCCACCCCATCTACCACCCCACTACCGACGTGGAGTATCGTTTTATGGGTTTTTGGGGTAGAGGATTTCAAATATTATATTATTAAAGTTCCATAAACAATTATTTCCACATACGAAGTTTTTCCGTTGTGAGTGACTTTAATAGAGATACTGGATGTGGAAGTAGTGATTCCTTGGGCAGCGGTTTTTCAAATTATGGTACAAAATTTAGAATTTGATTCATCCCGGTTTGGAAGTAATGAGTAATAATTTGGTCAAGTACTAGGTGTTAAATATTATGTACGACGCGACGATGGATGCTCGGTAACCGCTTCGAATGCCTATTTTAATTTTTTACACGGAAATTTCTAGAAATAAATTTGATAGTTATCTTCAGACAATTAATATCTTTCACAAACATGGATTTACTTAATAGACCATTGGTCTCCTCAAACCCAGTAATTTCTTCCTATGAGAAATCTACCCAAAGAGAACATGTTAACCTTTCTTAAGGAAGTTCTCCAGCTATTGAAAGAGTCAGAATATCATGCACCTGTGGTTTAATCGGCTGATAATACTCAATCGGCTGACGATACTCAATCGCCTGAAAATAATGAGACAGAAGTGTCTTCTCGCAGCAGTATGGATACCGAAGATGAACAAATATAAATATACTATTTTCTACGCGACTTGCCCATTTTTATTTTTTTTAACACTTATTTTACTTTATACATCCCCGAAAACTACCTCCCATTACCTTCATTTTTATTTAAATAATGTTTCCATGCTAATATACTCATTTTTAGAAAACTGGTCCATTGTTAAATTATTTTGTCACGTTTCTCGCATTTTCCAACCCCAAAAACATCCCTCCCAATAGAAATTTTTTTTTCAATATTTTTTCTATGCTTAATGCACTCTTTTTAGCCGATTTGTCCATTTTCATTTTTTATCACCTTTTTTCAATTTTTTCACCCCCGCACCCCCATCACTTTAAAGGACCCCGCAATAATCTTGGAAATTGGATTTCGGTCAAATCGTCTGAATTTTGGATATGTTTTAGGTTTCGTCATGCCAAGCAAAAATCTCAAAGGGCACAAAGCTCGAAAATCATACTTTGGCTGCTACGGAGCTTGAAAGCTCCTAAGCTCCACCACAGATTTATTTATTCGTGCAGTCTTTATAGATTTTTAAATAACTTATTTTTTCGATTTTAATGTCTAGGTTTATATTTTTGAGGTTGCTGAATTCAAATCCGATGTCAAATTGTCCAAATTGACACTTGACAGCTGTCAATTAGCTGTCAAAGTGCCTTAACAAAGTGCAAATCTTATTTTTATATTATGAGTTTATGCTGTTTAGGTAACTCAGTTCATGTATGATGTGAATACAATAATTCGACAATTGGCAGCTGTCAACAGGCTGTCAGCTAGCTGTCAAAGTGCAATAACAAAGTGCAAATCTTATTTTTTTGTTATGACTAGGTAACTGAGTTACCTAAAAAGCATAAAGTCATACCAAAAAAAATAAGATTTGCACTTTATTATTGCACTTTGACAGCTAGCTGACAGCCTGTTGACAGCTGCCAATTGTCGAATTATTGTATTCACATCATGTATGAACTGAGTTACCTAAAAAGCATAAAGTCATAACTTTGGAGCTTTCAAGCTCCGTAGCAGCCAAAGTATTGATTTTCGAGCTTTGTGCCCATTGAGACTTTTGCTTGGGATGACGAAACCTAAAACATATCCAAAATTAAGACGATTTGACCGAAACCCAATTTCCATAAGATTATTGCGGGGTCCTTTTTTCATATTTTTAAAAGATGTGGAAGATAGTTAAAAAAACGAAAAACTGCATTACCGACCATTCTCTTATACGCATAAGATTATTGCGGGGTCCTAACTTAAATGTTTTTTATACTGATTTACTCATTTTTAAACGATTTAACCATGTTCAGAATTTTGGTCGGGCTTTTCGATTTCTGGGCCCACTGTGCATTATGCCTCTCCCTTTATTATAGCCGTGTCGAAATTCACAGGATTACGTGTCTTTTGTTTGCATAAGAATTTATTTTTTATATATGTTAATATTTATTGAACGACTTTGATCAAGGTTTTTTTATGAATATATGTCATTTTCTAACAACTTAAATCTCCAATTGTTTGCTGCTGGAAAAAAAATGACCAACAAAATAAAAAATAATAATAAAATGACCAATAAACTAATTTTATACGCATAGCAATTATTAGATAAAACTTGCGGGGTATGCACTCTTGGTTTTACTAACAACTTGTTATGTAAAATTCCATAAAAAAATACTTACAAACATAACAAAACTACTGATAAAAATTTGATCTCCAATGAATTTTAAAACACCTTTTTACGAACTTAAAACAATTCATCAACATCAAAATAATCGATGTATGTTTCAAAAAATACCTCGTTCATTTTGTAATTAATTGAATTCGCAACCTGTTTGTGGTTGAAAATCATACTTTATGGACAATCATAAAATAAATTTAAATTGTATTTGTATTTAAAAACAGTAACACAAACCTCAATTTCCATAAATTTTATTTAACTAAATTGTTAATAGCAGCTCTCTACTGGTCGTCAATCACTGTTCAACAACAAATTGCACGTACAAATTTGGTTTTTCGTTAAAATAGTCAGTATATTATAGTTGGAGTTCAGGTGGTCAAAAAGCGTTCACTAGAAAAAATTTGTTGGTGTTGTAGATTTTTGTATACTCGATTTTTTAAGTAGGTACCCAAAAAAAAATTCAAATTTCCCTAATTTCGAAGAATTTTGTCATTTCTTAAACAACCAACCAAACTTTTTTTTACCGTTACTATACACAATGTGTGGCAATCTTTTAAATTTAAATGAGTAATAACTCTTTATTTACTGTTCGAATTTATTAAAAAACAATAGAATTCTTGCTCTAGCTAAAACTAACTTATCCAAATTTCACTACAATTGGTCTCTTTTTTCACAAGTTATAGTGCTTGAAATATGACGGACACACGGATGGACGGACAACTATATTGAAAGCCGTTTAGAATTCTTTCACTAGCACAATGATATGGAAATATTTTCTTTACAAGAGGTTTCAGAAATGTGTCTTTCAAATGCAATGTACTTTTTTCTCTGTTTTTGCGAAGAATATAATAATAGAAATAGAAATAGAAATAAACTTTATTGCTGTAGATCTTGCAAAAGAAAGACATTAGCATTGTCAAAATAATCAAATATAATAACTCTTCAACTTAAAGATGCTTCATCGGAAAAAGTACATATCGAGAGAAATTCCGATCCCTCATTAATTTTTGTAAAGCCACTGACAAAATTCTTTCTTGGGATAAAAATTTCCTGTTATTGGACTCGTATAAATTAGTATGGTTTTAACTCTTGCTTCTGTGGGATTCTCAGCTCTAAGATAACGAGATATTTCCTTATTTATTTGAAGCAACCTCATTCTACGATCATTTGCAACTGTATTTAAAATTGATTCCTTTACCTGAATAGTACTACGATATCTCCTCAGTCTTAGAATTCACTTTGAGTAGCTTCAAGGAGCGAGTTTTATATGGAATTTATCTTTGAGGAAATTTTCGTAGATACATAGGAACAGCTTTGCTACCAAAACAAATTGCTGGAAACTCCTATGCTTCATTGACAGAACTCTACCCTAGGGATTTTGTTTAATTAATAGCAACATTCATACTATGGGACAGTCGGTTGTGCCTTCGAAACGAACGGATGTGTACCTGAAACGCGTTCACTATGAAAGTGAAAATATCGGGTAAAACTCCGTCAAATTTGATAAAGTTTAGGTGAATTGTAGCTTAAAAAATTCCTCGTAAATTGATACGTCATAACAAAAGAACAAAGTTAAAATAGAATTAATATTTGAAAATAACTAATACAGAATTATTTAGTTACCAATGCTATGTATAAAGAAACGAAAAGAGCATAAACAAACAAACGATCCAAGACAAGCAAAAAGCTAAGCACCCTTTTCATTTTTAAGTACCTTGAAGAGTCGACATTTGCCGACAAGTTTATGAGGGCAATAAATTTCGTAAAGTATGGTCATATAAATTTCTTATGTTAACCTTCAAGTAATCTTTTTTCATAATTATTAAAAATACTCAGGCGAATTTAATATAAATTGAACCCGCAATAATCAAATGCATTATTCTTAAAGTATGATCATAATATTTTCTTAGGTAAATTATCAAGTGAGATTTTCAGGTCGAAATTACGCTCGTTGTTAAGTGAAAAATTCTAGATAGTGTGATACATACTAGCATAACAATTAAGTGATATAGCTAATATTTAATTAAAATCTCTCAAAGACAGTGAAAAAGTGAAAGTGCAAAGAAATTGAAGTTGGTAGTTCTGGATGTTTGTTGTTTGGGTTATGCTAATAAATAGTTGGGTTATGCTAATAAATAGTGAAAAATATCGTGAAAAAACAAAGAAAATAAATCCAAAAACTGATCAGTGTAAAGTTAAATAATTTATTGTACTCTTAACAATAAAAGGTACGCTAAATATTTTTTTAAATAATTAGTAAACATGAAATAAACAAACACTAAAATGGTGCTGAAGTTATAAATCATCAAGACATCTATAATTTAGTAGCCGAACATTTAAACTTAGATACAAAAACTATATACAGTTATCACTCTACAAAAAGTCTCCACAAACTATACAGCATTCTTCAGATAAAACTTAGCACTGGCATGGATGAACAAAATGATATTAGGAATCTGCTACAAGTGATCATTACACAAAACGAAGAAATAAAAGCAGATATTTCACAAATAAAAGTTGATTTGTCAATAGTAAATAGTAAAGTTGACGCTATAGAAAAAGAAGATCGAAACCTTAAAAAAAGACTACTAGCATCAGAAAGAAAAACAAAAAGAAATAATTTTATCATATTTGGAGTAAATGAGGAAATTACAGACATTCTGCCATTTATAACTGAATTAATACAGGTAACACTACAAATTCCATTTAGTGTGGGAGACATAAATAATATATACCGTGTAGGTTAAAAGTCTATAGAAAAACCAAGACCAATTATATCAGAATTAATATCAAATCTAAAAAAACAGAAGATTTTTCATGTAGTAAATAAACTGAAAGGTAATGGGATTACTTTCTCAAACGATCAAATATCCGAGGATAAGGAGGAACAAACGTTCTTGTACCAGCAACTCAAAATTGCTAAGCAAAAACAGCTTAATGCAAAAATTGTTAGAAATAAGCGAATCATATTCTTACCAAGATCTTAAAAACAGTACACAAGTCCACTAGACGAAGGTTCAGAAACTTTTAAAAATAATTCTGCTCCGGCCACTCCCGTAACAAGTAATAAGAGTCCATTTGGAAAAAATCCTCAATACCAAAATAAGCAATTGGAAATTGAAAAGCAGGGAAACAAGGAAGTACTGAAGAAAAACAATACAGAAAAAAATATTGTAGAAAATAAATCCTCTACTCCAGGTCAATCTGAAGCAAATTCCAAGTCGAAGAGAAACAACTTGTCAGAGGAAAAAGAGCATGGTCTTCGATCAAAAAGAAACCTAAAGAGAACATGAATTGATGACGTGTCTGTGTCTAATAATAAATCTTTTCTATATTGTTAAACCTTTTATATGTTGCTATTTTAGATAATATTTTAATAGTTTTAATCATAGCATTAACTTATTTTATATAATAATTGTTTTATTTGTATAGCTAGATGTAATTTCTTATATAGTAACCTCTTTTATGATAATATACACACACACATTTAACTTGATATATAATTATAAAAAATACACTTATCTCGAAATGGATCAATTTATTAGAGATTATGAGAATGAATCTATTAAGACAAATGCATGGCCGCATTTCACAAATACCTACAGATATATACTCTACCAGAACCAGAAACGGAGAAGTCAGAAGACTCAGAAGAAGAAGAAGAAAATCTGTAGGAACAGAAACACAAAAAAAAACAGGAGCATAAACATTAAATATCAGGAACACAATGCAACAACTCATTTCACACGCACCTACACTGCCCATCCCTACTCCTGTACCATGTGTCATGTGGCTCTTGCTGCTGGCAACAAGCATGACCCAAATCCAACCCAGCATCGGAAACCGAGAAATCAGAAGACTCGAAGAATAAAAAGAGGAGCATAAACACTCCATATCACGTCACAACTCGGCAACATATTTCATAAGAAAACTCAGAAGAGGCGGAAGTCCAGAACCAAAAACCGCTGCCTCACGACACAATGCAGTAACTCATCTCACAAATACCTAGACACCTCCCATCCCACATTCCTTTACCATGCGCCATGTGGCTCTCGCTGCTGGCAACAAGCATGACCCTAATCCAACACAGCGTGGACGTAGCAACCCCAGCTGTATACATGGGAGTGGCAGCAATGCCTACCGTACGCTGGTAAATCAATCAGTCAAATCAATTAATAGCAACATCCATACAATGATTATTCCTTTGGTTACATTTTTGGTTTGAATATTTTTATTTCGCAATGAAAGAAATGCATTTATTTCCTATTTGGAGTAAAAGTTAAAAAGTGCCAAAGACAGGTTTTATTAAGATTTTAGCTAACCTCTTCCTGTGATATAAAAAAGTAAAAACTCAGTGACGTGCATATTTACATACCTTAAACCGAGGGGGCAACCGCTGGCGAAATTTTGTACACCTAATACCTATTCTAGAAAAATACCCGTTGTTTCCCCTTTAATTCCTTGTAATTCCTCTAATTCCTCAAATACCTTTATTTCCTCCTAATACCTTAATATTTTCTAGATTATCTCGGGAACGGTGCACTTTTTGATAAAAATACCTATATACAAAATTGTTCCTTATAAAATTCTCTATCAAAAATGTCTCTACACTTTTTTCCTAAAATTAATAGTATCGTGGGAAATAAGGCGCACACATAAGGGTTGGTTCCGGTCAACACAATAAATTGTAATCTTTACTATAATCTACTTTAAAGTTCAATACTTAACGCTAAAGCAGTAGCTACTAAAGTCCGCCTAAAATTATAATAAATTCCTCTCACTAAAATAACGCGATTTTTGATGAAGCGAGAATATTGTATACTGGGTCGCTCAGCCGGTAGGGACACTGTTGTAACTTTTGAATGGGAGAATGGATTTTTTTCAAATTTGGTGTAGTGATATGGGATATAATTTCCAATTAAATAATGTAAAGAACCAAAATGGCCGACTTCCCGTTTCGATTTTACCCGAAAGTGGGTTTAAACTACCCGGTTTTTGCGTAAAATCCCGCACATTGGCAGCCCTGACAGTAACAGGGTTTACAGCAAGCTCTAAAATAATGCAGTGACCTTGGGTCATCTGAGGTGTAGTGAGAGAAATTGAAATTTTTTACATTGTGGTGGTGTATAGATATTTATACTTCTTTCGCGTAAAGACAGCTTTGGAAATAGCCATACGGATATTCAGCGAATTATATGACCTGCGCTGATTACATTTGCGTCTCATTTACCTAAGTACTATTAATTTTAGGAAAAAAGTTTAGAGAAGTTTTTTATAGAGAATTTTATAAGGAATAATTCTGTATATAGGTTTTTTTATGGAAAAATGCATCGTTCAAGAAACACTCTAGAAAACCTCAAAATGAGAGTGGAAACGACGTCCTCTAGGGGATGAAGCTCGCAATTTTTGAAACTTTATGAATTTTGTCCAATATATTACAATTTTAACTGTTGTATTACTGAAGTATTACAAGACATAGTGCAAAGTTTTAATAATGAAAAAGCTATTCATGGAGAAATTGTAGACGTAGGAGAGCGATTTGTTCTAGCTTTATACAACTCTACCTCCGCAGAAAAAAGTCTAGATGTATACAGATTCATGATTTTTAACAAACTTATTGGTATAGCGAACAATACTGTAATATTATCAAAGCTACCAACAACTTCTGCTGCTGCTCGGTAACACTCATATCGCGTTTTTTAACAAATTCAAACATGGAAAAACGTTGCGCTAGAAGCTACTGATTGGGGATGAAAAAAAGTTGGCGGTATATTAACCCAAACTATGACAACAAAAGAACCGGCTCCCGAATCTGTTATAACACTAATTTCTTGTTCATGCAAATTAGGGTGCTAAAACAGGTGCAGTTGCAGAAGAGCAGGCTTACGTTGCTCCACAATGTGTTACCATTACCACGGACAAGCATGCATGAATGTCGAATCTATGGAAAACGATGAAGATTAATTAACGTAGGTAACCTTTTGATAATTAGTGGATTCGGCCTACAGGGGACACCACACGCCAAGTACTTTACCTCTAGGGTGGCGTGGAAACAAGTACAATATACAATATTCTCGCTTATTTAAAAATCGCGTTATTTTATAGAGGTGAGAGGGTGGAAGTGGTACATTTATTATAATTTTAGTTGGAGTTTAGTAGCTACTACTTTAGCGTTAAGCATTGAACTTTAAAGTAGATTATAGTAAAGATTACAATTTATTGTGTTGACCGGAACCAACCCTTATGCGTGCGCCTTATTTCCCACGGTACTATTAATTTTAGGAAAAAAAGTGTGGAGACGTTTTTTATAGAGAAATTTATAAGGAATAATTGATCAAAAAGTGCACCGTTCCCGAGATAATCTAGAAAACCTCAAAATGGGGGTGGAAACGGCGTCCTAGGGGGTGAAGCACACTATTTGGGGGTGAGAACTTTTCGGTTTAGTAATTCTTATGCTATCCTTAACATTTCTACCAACTTTTAAAACTTTATGAATATAAATCGTTATATTACTGAACTAGAAGTCCATAGTATCATCGTAGTTTAATTAAATTAAATATTTTTTCTTTACTAGATATTTTTAGCGCTAATCTCGGCGCTAATGTTTTTACAACATTGACGTCCTTTATATAAGAATTGGTATGTAATTCTTCAAGATAAACATTCCATTTCAATATTTTTACGCTCTAATTTCCTCCTAATACCTTTTATTTCCTCTTAATTCCCTTCTAATACCTCGTAATAATATTTATTTCCTCCAAATTCCCCTGTAATTCCCTTAATACCTAATAATTCCTTCCGAAATACCTTCAATTCCTTCCTAATTCCTTTCTAATTCCTCCGATTTGTACATTATTTCCCCTCAGCAGTTGCCCCCTCGCCTTAAACTCGCGGTCCACAGGTATGCCCTAGGCGAAACTGTTTGTAGCCAAAATATACCTTACTACTAATATAGGCACTTAGCTCGGTACTTAGGCAACAGAAATTATAAATAATTTGGTTCAAGCTGTTTCTTCGTTATTACGAAGAATATTTTTACTGAAAAAATTCGGTTTATAACAAAATAAAAATAATTATCTTGTGCAGACAGTGAAATACTACGGAAGCTGCATATGAAATAATTTTCAAATTTCAATTAGTATTGCGTTGATGGTAGGTTTTACAGTGATCCATCATGTTGGTTCATGTACTTGTAGAGGCCTATTTTCTCCATAAAAAACACTCTAGCATTGAAAATTAAACGCCTACATCTTACCTGTCACTTCGTTTACAAATGATGGATCAGATAAATTTACTTCTTCGTGAAACATATCCTTAAAGTAAATCTATTTTGCAAACTTTGTTGTACATATTTGAATATTTAAACTGGAAAGGTCTGAAATTGATGGGTTTCGGGTCCCTCGTAAAATTTATTCGAAGAGATCTAAAAGGGTCGTATTTTCCACAACAGTTTTTTGCCATTTATTTTAATTAATAATTACAGCGCATTCCTGGCGTGCCTTATATTATTTTCACAGGTGCACCGTATTTATAGAGATTTAGAGAAGACAGGAGGATATAAGACCGCTGTTTTTCATTCTCCGTAAATACTAAATAAAACTGATCATAAACTGCACAGCATTTCCATTCTATTAATTCTATGTTAACCCAATCCCTACGGGGTTTGAGTTGGGGTGGAAGAATTCTTATGTGGAATTTTGCATAAAAGTAAATATTTGCTAGTAAAAAAGTATAAAAAAGATTAACCCTTCAACGTTCGCCAAACTTGAGGTAAAAGATTATTTTATACTTTTCAAGAACTTCAGTCATGACAAGTGAGGAATATCTTGATGAAGAGTTGGAATATAATACAAAAATGGGAAAAAAATCCCATTTTTAGTTATTCAAATAAAAAAGTTTCTCGAAGTTTTCGAAAAATCTTAATTACCTTCCGCAAAAACAAAAAAAATTGGCTCTGAAAGGTATATGTGATTTTTACCAAACATATTTTGGAAAACCAATAACGGTTAAACAAATATTGAAAAAAACCAACAATACGAAGAGCAGGCTGAAAAGAAAACTGTCAAAACCAGAACTGGCAATGAATGCATAAATCTGAAAAATTGGGAGCGGATACTTCTTGAATAATGGAAGCTGAACGAAATCCAACCATTATGTGGGTTCCTGGTGCAATTTAATGTGAACTGCCGTCACCTCAAAGTGACCGACCCAAAAAGAGGTCGGGGGTTATAAGTTTGACGCGTATGTTTGTATGTCTGTCTGTCTGTCTGTCTGTCTGCCTGTCTGCCTTCATATCTCTCATCCGATTTTGATGCACTTTTTTTATTTGAAAAAGTGTTTTGTCGAGAAGGTTTTCGCCATGTTAGATTTTGATGTTTGGTCGTCATCTTGATTACAAGCTTTTATTTAACTTGCCTTGTTCTTGTGGGTCAAATCCTGCAACTGAATTTTAAAATAGTTCTCCCCAACCGATTGAGCTGAAATTTTGCATACACGTTTAGTTTGGATGACAAAGCATGTTTAGCTAAGTGACGTCATTCCAAATCCAATATGGCGGACTCCCAAAGATGGCGGACCAGTTATTTTCTATGCACCCCCATGATATGGGTATCAAATGAAATGGTTTGCTGAGAAGAATACGAAAATAAAATGACGTCACACTAAATTTAATATGGCGGACGCAACTGAATTTTAAAACGGTTATTCCCAACCGATTGAGCTGAAATTTTGCAAACACGTTTAGTTTGGATGACAATGCATGCACGTCATTCCAAATCCAATATGGCGGACCAGTTCTTTTTTATGCACACTCATAATATGGGTATCAAATGAGGAAGCAAATCTCGAAGACATAAAGAAAATGCAAGCTGGATTTAAATAAATCTTAAGAGTTCGTATATGGAATCAAAATTATTTCATAATTTTTAAAGTTGTGTTAATTTATTTTTTTTATATTAGTTATTTAGTCGATATTTTTGTGTCGGGGTTTTTTTATTTTTAAATTTGTAATTTAATTTTATTCTTAAAAACTATATAGTCCAGTCAATGAAAGAGTTGTAGAGAACATTTTGGAGGGGAGAATTTTTCTCTTCAGGAATGTGTTGGGGGTAGTCAGGAGGTAAACATACTAAAAGTCCCCGCCCCTAGCCCCGCCGCTTCAGTAGGAGAGGGGGGTGGAAAGGTTCCTTTTTTCGATTCTTCGCTTATAACTCGGAAACGGTGCGTCGTACGAAAAAAGGTAATCTATACAAAATTAAACGTAATTAAATTTCCCACAAGAATGTTTATATTCATTTTCTTCCTATGTGTTATATTTTACGAGATATTCGCCAGCGAAAATTGATAATTAATAAAAAAAAATCAATTGTGTACCTTGAATATTTCTATCAAAGCGGTTTACCGTGGTCTGCTAATAAATCACAGTCACAAAGCAATCTTTATTTTACAACACTCGACGTATTTACTAACGTAATATTTTGTCGAAGTCTAGACATTTCCTTAAATATTACAGTGTGACTCACTTAAAATGAAGATACCCTTATAACTTTTTCATTTTGTTTCTGATTTGAATCAAATTTTACTCAAGTATAGAACAAATTAGGATCTACTTATGACCAGAAAATCATTCACCTGCTATAAAGGCAAAACTACCTGCGGTACCAAAATATGAGGAAAAAGATTAAAAATCATATTAATTTTTAATCTTACGAATGATGAATTTTACGTAGCCACCACAAATTGCGGAAGCTGAGGACCCCCTTTGCCAGATGAGCTTATGTATGAAATATCCCCCATCAATAATCAAATAAAATTTTGGTGTATGTACGTTTGTGGCGCCGATTGGATGCATTTTTTAGAATTTCTAACATTCAAAATATTTTATTTTTTTCAGCATATTTTGGTACCGCAGGTGGCTTTGCTTTTATAGCAGGTGAATGATTTTCTGGTCATAAGTAGATCCTAATTTGTTCTATACTTAAGTAAAATTTGATTCAAATCGGAAACAAAATGAAAAAGTTATAAGTGTATCTTCATTTTAAGTGAGTCACACTGTATATTTAAGGAAATCTCTAGACTTCGATAAAACATTACGTTAGTAAATACGTCGAGTGTTGTAAAATAAAGATTGTTTTGTGACTGTGATTTATTAGCAGACCACGGTAAACCGCTTTGATAGAAATATTCAAGGTACACAATTGATTTTTTTTTTTATTAATTATTGATTTTCGCTGGCGAATATCTCGTAAAATATAACACATAGGAAGAAAATGAATATAAACATTCTTGTGGGAAATTTAATTACGTTTAATTTTGCACAGATTACCTTTTCCCATACGACGCATCGTTTCCGAGTTATAAGCGAAGAATCGAAAAAAGGAACCTTTCCACCCCCTCCCCCCTGAAGCGGCGGGGCTAGGGGCGGGGACTTTTAGCATGTTTACCTCCTGACTACCCCCAACACATCCTCAAGAGAAAAATTCTCCCCTCCAAAATGTTCTCTACAATCCCTTTTTGGGCATTCATTGATTGGACTAATACTAGATATCAAATTTTGTATTTTTTACCATTAAGTCATGGCATGGTAGTCCGAAAAATATATATCAATCATTGAAATTCTCCATATTATTTCAAACAAAATGAAATTAGTTACCAACAAATATCTTGACAGAACTAACGTGTTGTTTACTTTAAATTACATACTTTTTACACGGCTAATTTGATAAATTGTTTTATAGTAAATCAGACAATTTTTTTTAAGATAAATACTTAAGATAAAATAGTGCCGTGTAACAGCAACACTTTGCTCAGTAAACCCGTTGTAAAAAAACAAAAATTCATTATAAGACTGAAAAATTTGAAACTGATGAAACACGAAGTGAATACTATGGAACTCCAACGTTTGAGCAATTACAAGCAGCCAGTGTTTAAAAAGAAGCAGTGATAGCACAAGCCAAATACTCTAATAATAATCAAAATACAGTTATTGAAGATTTGTCGTAACCTGTAACATTTATTTGTGCGTATTGTAAATGCCAAAAAAGTTAATTTAAAGACATATTTTTCTATATATTTTGCACATGTAATCTTGTTGACCTACAGGATAAGTTTTGTTATAGTTAATTAAACTTAAATAAAATAGTCTAGTTAAATACAGAAATCGTGATTCTTTATTGTTATTTTGAGTTAATTTAGACGATTAATTGTAGCTGTTAATTCTTCTTTAATATGCTGACCTCTTACGCGTGGCACCAACTGTGAGTCCTCTGCACCACATCCATCACCATCATCATCTTCCACTTCTTCAGGTTCGTGATCGAAGTCACGATCATGCAATTGTTGATCATGCATTAATTCATTAATGACCTCTTCCGTTGTGGATGTTGGTAGATGCAAGTAATGATAGGTATGTGTTCGCTTTCTGTAGGCTCCATGGGACAGTCTATCGCTGCCTGATTGTTTCACCGATACATCTAAAAAAGGAAAACCTCTCTCGGTCTGCATCCTAAACTTGATATTTTGGTTTTTGGTATTTAGATGATTGACAAAAACAGACAATGAAGAACCTCTATGCGGCCATATGATGAACGCATCGTCAACATAACGCAACCAACATTTTGGTTTCTCTACACTACAAAGTATGGCTTATTTCTCGAATGCTTCCATGAAAGATGAAAGGTGAAAGTGGTGATCCCATAGTTGCTCGTAAAACTCTCCGGTCCACAGAAAATATGTATATTGCTGATAAACCTAGTCGAAATAAATCAGGTATCTATATTTTCTCTTAATCTTTTGGTTACAAGTTGCTGGCGTATCAGGTTAACTTTTTCCTCAATCGGTATGTTGATGAACAGAGATTCCACGTCGAAACTCACCATGATGTCACTGCTCGTTATTTGTAAACCTTCTAAAATTTCCACAAAGTTCCCGGGGTTCTTCACATAGCTGCTGGTCTTGCCTATATAGGGTTATAGTATGTATGCGACATATCTAGCTAATTCATAATGTTTTAAAATAGTCGATGACCAGGTTGCAATATGTTTGGAAATCTTCACAAATATTTTCGTCGCGCAACGTCCATTGTAATTAGGTTGACAACAAATAAGAAATATCTCTCCCATATCTCAGTTCGAAAAATTGTTATGCCTCGACATATTCTGATTCTTATAGCTTTTGCTAGATAGACTTGAGCACCTTGGTACTAAAATTATTTAATAGTTATTTAGAAAATCGTAAACAAATGGTAGGAATCAATCAAGTGCTCAGTAACGAGGAAACCGTGACTTGTGGAGTACCACAAGGAACGGTCCTAGGACCCATTCTATTTAGTATATATTTAAACCAGTTACTTACCTTGGAACCATCCGGAACCATTATCTCGTATGCTGATGACACGGTTATTCTCTATATTCTCTATATAGGACCGATGTAAGAACAAAAGCCGAAAATGACTGTGACGTGTCCCTAATGGCAAAATTAAGAACACCCCAAGTATGCCCGAAAGCCCAAAGTGAAGAGCGGGTGGGAATTCGTTTTCTTATTCTGAATTTTAAAATTTTGGGGTGCACCGGTTAAACTACCCTGGGCGCCAGCCAATTGTTAAAATTGACAGAGGTGTATAGGCAAAACTAAATTAAACCTCAAGATAATAGTGAAAAATTTACTAAAAAAAATTTAGTGAGTAAGTATATGACAAAGTATATATAGGAATGTATAAAACAAGCTTAAAACTAATTCGTGTATATGTATGAAATGGATAGATAATTGGGACAATAAATATAATACAACATTAAAATTAAACTGACAAACAATAGAGATCAACAACTGTCAGCCACTAATCCTTATGGCAGTTATGTATTATGTCAAACGACCTACTTATCACTTGCCCCGTGTGCCAAGTGTCCATAAGGGTAAGCAGAAGCAGAAAACAACCAATGTGATATAAGACGCAAGTTAATATAACCTCAAATATTCAAATACAGCTGATATAAATCTAAAATGCACGCTTTGGAATTTCGTGTAAGCTTTTTACAAAATAAATTAAGCACACTAAACCAGCAACGATTATGTACAATGTATAAAGTAAGTATTTAATTATACACGTCTAATAATAATGTGATGTGTAAAGACATATGACATGATGAAAATTGTATTTTAGCTACAAGTCAAAAGGTGTGGTATATTAATACTCGTTGAACGGCCGTTTATCGAGTTCACATGAAACTTCTAATTATTATAACACATATGGATTTAATCACTCATTATCCAGCGGTATATTATTAGGACGAGACACAAAATTACCATCGACTAAACTAAATATTAATATTATTGAAAGGTAACAAATCCACTATTCTCGTAAACAAGATATGAATAATAAATTGCTTAGTTAACTTGCTTTTTTACTACACCGTGAGCTTCTATAGTGATAACGTAGCACTATCGTTACTTGTAGATATGCTGTACGCTGGTTCTCTGCAACTTCTGGTGGACAACAAAATAAATGCCAAAATTACTTACAATACGTTGGTGATACTTGAGGACAATCCAAGAAAATTACGGTACTTGCTTACTTCTCGGTTTTACCATGAGACCATGATTAACAGGCGTAAGGCTGATGATCTCCAGGGTGCCCCGAAACAAAACAATATGTAGGTGATTTCTCTAATATTCTCTTGACTCCAGCCAAAGCAGTTCCAAAATTAATTTACCACAGACAAACAAAATCTAATATATATATATGTTTCTACGCAGATCAGCGTACTATGTTTAACAAGGAGATTACGACAAGTTTCATTGAGGTAATAAACAAAAGTACGAGCCTCTTGAAATAGGTATCTCGGAACGAGCCTAAAAATATAATTCCGTTTAGGTATCGAATTATATGAAATTTATATCAAAATTGATAGGGAAAATTAAATAAGACATACCTTAGTTTGTTATTAGGCGTTTTTCCCAAAAATTGTTAAAATTAAGGAAGATGTTCTTCACAATTTTTAAATTGCCAGCATGGCTGCTCTTTCTTGGACAAAAAGGCCCTTTTTTGTTAGCTTTTTACTTTTCAGCAAAAAATTCTGTTTGCCAACTTAAATTAATTACTAAGAGAATCCACTATGTTTGAAATTTGAATTTAAAAGAAAGATAATAAAATAATAGTAACTATCTGTATGTGATAATAAAATTGTCTACCTTAGCTGTAAATAATACCTTAATAACAAAATACATTTTAGCCTACAAATTGTTCCTTTTCAGGTACCAAAAGAAAATTAAATTTGGCAAGAAAATTCCTACAACCTTTCTTTGAGCCCCTGACATGATTTAGGGAAATAGTTTTCATATTAAGAACAATAATAAGTAAATCGAAGCTCTACACTCTTAGACAAAATACTTAATCTTAATATAGGTATTACTGGTTGCATACCTAAGAGGATATAAGAATATTATTCCACCAAATGTGAATAATATGGGTTGTAAATTTTTATTATACAGGGGAATCAAAATGTAACTGTTACATGACCTAGAAAAATTCAATGGTTCAATGCTAATTTGTTAACAGTAAATGTCAATAAAACAAAAGTTATACCGTTTGCGTCGTTGGAAAAACACTTACCGGATTACAGCACTGTACCTTTAGTCACGGTCATTAAACTATAACGGTTACCTCATCCAGCAGCTTGGTGACGAAGGAGCGCCAGGAGCGGGGAAGTGGGGTCTTGCGCCTACGTCATGTAGGCCCAGAACCCACCAATCTCTTTGTCTCTATCTTTTGCATGGGAATTAGATATATCTGTCTCTCTTGGACGTTTTATTTGTTTGATTATTCAGATCAAGGTCAAAGTCTAGGTAGATCCAGAGCCGGCGCTAGTTGTCACGTGTACAATGGCAGTGTGCTCATTTTTAATTTGAGATAGTTGTTTTAAGAGTTCTGATATTATAACAACGGTATCTATATCCCTATTGCATATAGTATTCAATCACAGAAAATCGAAATTTATAACTTTCATGGTTAGAGGCAGCTTCTATTAATCAAATCTTTGCTGTTAATCGTGCGCTAGCTAACAAAATGTCTAGAGCCGGCACTGGTGCGGTCTACGTCAAAATTCTGTTCCCCGCCCCGCGCGTCTCTCTCGTCCTAAAGCTGCTGATCGAGACAACCGTAGGGTTTACTGATCGTGCCTTTTGGTGACCAAAGTATTTCAACCGTATCCTCTGTCAAATACCTTGGTATATATATTGAATCTTTTTTAAAATGGGATGTTCATATACAAAGCGTCATTAGAAAGCTGCGAGGTATAATTCCTAAAATGTATCAACTTCGCTGCATTCTTTCATTGAACCAACTCAAGATATTGTATTGTCAAATACCTTGGCATATATATTGATTCTTTTTTCAAATGGGATGTTCATATACAAAGCGTCATTAGAAAGCTGCGAGGTATAATTCCTAAAATGTATCAACTTCGCTGCATTCTTTCATTGAACCAACTCAAGATATTGTATTATGGTGGGATGGATGTTAGGCAGTTGTTTGCAAAAACCACATGTTTATTTTTATTTAATAACAATCAATACATCACTTCAATAAACCATTTATAAAATACTAGACTTAACACAGGAGCTCACTTATTTTTACCCAGAACACAGAAAACAATCGGACAAAGATGTTTTTCTTATATCGGACTTAGATTGCATAATATTTTACCCAAATTCCTTAAACTTATGAATATAAGACATCTCTATAAGAAACACTTGAAACGCTGGCTTACTTTATCCGACCGAAATACTGTGCATAATATTATAGATCCTTAAAAGAGAAGAAAAAAAGAATGTGTATTGGCCTTTTAAAAAATGAAATCACAGTTTATGTTTGTTTGTACGCTGAATATGCCTATATATATATATATATATATATATATATATATATATATATATATATATATATATATATATATATATATATATATATATATATATATATATATATATATATATATATATATATATATATATATATATATATATATATATATATATATATATATATATATATATATATATGTATATATATATATATATATATATATATATATATATATATATATATATATGTATATATTGTGTTGTTGCATATTTTTGTTTGTACGTATGTGTAATTTATTTTGGTTATTTGGTTAAGTACACTCAAAGAAATAGTATGGGTAAATTCAACAAAAAAAAAATGGTTAACTAACAATATCGTTAATTTTGTTAAACTAAATTATATTGATGGTATTTTTAAACAAAAGGTGATTGTTATTTTAATTAATAAAAAGTTGTCGTACAACAAAACAAACATTAACTTAAAAAATAGATGAATAAGACTATTATTTTTTTCGTCTGACTATTATTTTGTTGAATTCTGTCAAATTAAACTAGATAATAGTATATTTCATTTTTAACTATTATCGAATTGTAATTGTAAACCCAGTAGCAGTTTGCTCTACTATTATAGGTGACAGATAAACCAATATTATTGTAGAGTTAACCCGCAGTTCTGTTTACATAAACATAACATCGTTCTGCCATCCACTTTGATGAATTAAGACGCTTTTGTTTGCAAATAGTATGGGTTAAATCAATAAAAAAAATAGTATATATATTGTTCATTTTGTAAATTGAAGTATATTTAATAGTATTTTTAAACAAAAGGTGATTGTCACACAACAAAATAAACATTAACTTAAAAAATAGGTGCATAAGACTATAATTTATTCATCTTACTAATAATTTGTTGAATTTTGTCAAATGAAACTAGATAAATAGTAGACTTTATTTTTAAGTATTATCGAATTGTAATTCTAACCCAGTATTAGTTCGCTGTATTATTGTACTTTGTAGACAAACCAATATTGTTGTTGTCTTCTAGAAGTTCTAAAAGGGAATTACCATAAAATTTGCTTGCTTACCACGTAGTCTATTACAGAAATTATTCCTAGATGACGCCACATACAAATCACTGACAATAATCAATCATGCATTATCTCATACTCTTATGAATTTATAGAAAATTAATAACATGATTGCAATGTTCAAATTCTCTCAGGGATCATCGATATATTTGGATGGATCTTATAAACGATCTCTAATCTTTGGTTTGGGTCGTCTGATGTCTCAATACTGAGATTTTGGCCAACCAAAAAAAACTTCATCATACAATAAAGTGTAGATCAACCTAAAAATTAGTTGATGAACAAAAAACAAAGTCGTTGCACTATTTAATTGTAGACCAAATTGAAAATGGTTAGTGAACATAAAGAAATGTCATTTTACTATTTAATTTGTTGTTCTACAAGAAGATATGAACTACTATTTGTTTACGAAAACAAAGTTGTTGTATGACTATTCTTTTCTGATTGATTTAACTATGAAACTAGATAGGCGCGATTTCATATGCTCTGTTTGGTTGAATTCACCTATCATTTTCTTTGAGTGTAATGTATTTATTTGGTGTATTATCACCCAATTGTTTAAACTGTTTGTTTATATTACTGTCTATATTGTTTCTATTGATTATATTGTTTATACTTTTATATTGTTAAGTATAAACAAGTCTTCATCATTCCATCCAGCCACAGTGTTGTGATGGAATGATTAGCCCATTGACAGGTTATAGCGACTATAGCGACTCACTCACTTCCAAAAGCGAGAAGTTTCCATTGAGTCGCTAAGAAACAAAAAGGAAAACTCGATCCATAATGGAGAAGTTTCCATGGAGTCGCTAAGAAAAATAAAAACATTCGATATAAAAATAATAATATCAATATACATAAAAATACCAAAAATGACATAAAATATGAACCTGTATTAAAAACAAATATACATATATTAACTTCGATTTTAATATATGTATATTTGTTTTTAATACAGGTTCATATTTTATGTCATTTTTGGTATTTTTATGTATATTGATATTATTATTTTTATATCGAATGTTTTTATTTTTCTTAGCGACTCCATGGAAACTTCTCCATTATGGATCGAGTTTTCCTTTTTGTTTCTTAGCGACTCAATGGAAACTTCTCGCTTTTGGAAGTGAGTGAGTCGCTATAGTCGCTATACAGGTCCTTATGTGGACCTAAATGGGCTTACACTTCTTTGTATACCTTTATTATCGTTATATTTTATTATCAATATCAATAAACAAACATTAACTGATGTTAACCGACAATGGATAGCCAAAATTGGAAAAAAAACTATAACTGGCAAAAGTATTGTTGGTTTCGCGCCTATTACATTAATATTACTTCCACATCCAGTGGAAGTATAGCGACAAAATTTTTTTTTTTTAATTTTTATTGAGATAGGCTTAAAATGTCATGAAACGTCGAGATTTTAAGTTTAAGAAAAAAAATGTCTGTCTGTCTGTCTGTCTGTCTGTCTGTAACTTCTTTGTGCGCACGATTACTCTGGAACCGTTTAAGATATTGACTTGAAATTTGGTACCCGCATCTATTTTCATCTTATTCTGTTGAAAGGTTGGGGGGTAAATTGGGGTAAATAAGTAAATCAAGCAGGTAAAAGTTCATAAAATTGGTATTTAGTATATACAAGAGAATATAATGTCTCAAAAAAAATTTTGGTATTTGCCACCCCCATTATAAAGGGGGTGAAAAAAAATTGTGATTTAGTGTGTGTACAAGAACTAAAGGCCTCAAAATATTTTTTTACTTCATCCATTTCCACTACCATCTCCACCGCACTACCGATGTGAGATATCGTTTTATGGGTTTTTGGGGTAGACGATTTCAAATACTATATTAATAAAATTCCATAAACAATTATTTCCACATGCAAATTGTTTCGTTGTGAGAGACTTGGGTAGCAAATCTGGATGTGGAAGTAGTGATTCCTTGGGCAGCGGTTTTTCTTATAATAAATCATGCAGCCGATTGTTAATTTGTTAATCTTGAAAACGGACAATTTGTAATGGTAATGACAAATTTCTAAGGGTTCTCCATCAAAATGAGGTAGGTTTAGTGTTTTTTAATAAAAATAGCGGCAACCTTTCATTAAAAAACCCTATGCACCAATTTTCACAGCAATATTTGATAAATTTCAAAAGCCATGTGAGAAAATTAAAAATTTTAACACAACTAGTTCAACAAAAACAAAACTTTTATTTTCTCTTAATACACATCCAAGAATTTAACACATACACGCTTCTAAAACATTAAAACATTGCATCATCTCACAAAACTAAACTGTCAATCCCCTCAAACCACACAAATACTGCCCTCTGCTTCTTCTTCTTGCACAATACCAATCGACATTAAAGGCAACAACTTAGCAAAATGTTTATCCCGCTACACACTCCCCCTCTGTACCACGCTAAGGTCTCCGGCGGGGTACAGGACTAAGGTGTCTTCTTCTTCGGTCGTCCGCGCTTCCGTTTGGGTAACACCGGATCGGGTGTAGTCATTTCCGGTCCATGGTATGGAAAAATATCGCTTCCATGATATTTCCCTATTACTTCTACGAGTTCATGGCATGTGGACAGAACGTACGAACTTGGAGTGACGATTTCAGTCACCGTATATGGCCCATCACGTTTGGTCGCGAATTTTGCAGTAAAACCCTTTGGGGTACTACTGAGAACATGAGTTTTCACTAGTACTTTATCTCCCACCTTGAAGTATTTTACCTTTCGATCTTTATCAGCGTTCTCTTTACGTTTGTCTTCTGTTTTAACTAGAGTTCCTTGAGCTTCAAGGAGTGTATTTGAAGGCTTTCGTAGATATGGAGTGATTCGGGGTACAAAATTTTCAGCGTCGACTACTTTCCTTACGTCATAAACAGTGTCATGGGGTGCCCGAATGTCCCTTCCAAATGTTAAATACGCAGGTGTATGCCCCACTGACTCACATGCGATCGAGTTTATAGCAAATCTAATACTGGGAACGTACTCATCCCAGGTGTCATGTCTGTCTTGCACCAGGATGGCCAACTGGGTTTTTAATTCCCTATTTTTGCGTTCAACGGGGTTGCTCTCAGCATGATATAAGGGAATGTATGAAAGTTTTATACCCAGACAGTAACTTTCTGCATAACGGCACTTATGAACTGTACACCATTATCTGATATCATTTTCCTAGGCATTCCATAGCGTAAGAAAACTTCCTCGATAAGAGTTTGCGCACATACTTCGACAATAGCATCTTGGAGTGTAAATAGCTCTACCCATTTGGAAGCTATATCTTCGACGATCAAGATCCAACGGTTTCCTTTTGGTGTTACTGGTAACGGGCCAAATAAATCTACCACGATTACCTCAAATCTCTGAGAAGGTGCAGGAGTTTGTATCAATCCGGTGGGTTTTTGGTTAGTCGCTTTATATCGCTGATATTCAATGCAATTTCTTATGTAATCTGTGACGTAACGTCTCATTCCAGTAAAATAGAACTTGGTGGAGATTTTCTGAAGTGTTCGGTCCACTCCATAGTGACCTGCAGTACTTGCATCACGGTACTGTTTCAAAATGTCTGCACGACAATCTGCTGGCACAACAAGTTGCGGATCCTCTGACTGTGATTCAGGATTACAGCGGTAAAGTACACCATTTGCCATGATGTAACCTCTTTCTGTCCATCGAGCTATTTCTAAGACATCCTCTCCTTCTAATGCTACAATGATCTTCTGAATTTCTCGGTCGTTTACTTGTTTCTCTCTAATGTCAACTGGACCCAAGCTAGGCATTTCTACTGTAACCAAACAGACCTGGCAACTTACTGAATCCTCATGAACACAAAATGGTCGTGATAACGCATCTGCTATAACTTTTGCTTTACCAGGTAATCTTCATGTTGAGGCCTTGTAATCTTAGCGCCCATCTTGCTAGGCGAGCAGAGGGTGTTTTCAATGAAAATAGCCATTGTAGTGGCTGATGGTCTGTAGCAATCGTCACTTCAGCGCCCTCGAGGTATATTCGGAATCGTTCGGAACTCCAAACTAGGCAAGGAGCTTCCCGTTCACAAGTCGAGTAGTTTCGTTCTGCAGACCATAACAAGCGACTCGCATATTCAATTGGTCGTTCACCAACCCCCTCCCCCTGGAGCAAAACGGCCCCCAAGGCATAGTTGCTTGCATCAGTGCGCAGAATGTAGGGTTGAGTTTGATCGGCCTGGACGAGAATCGGAGCTGTTGTGAGTTTCTTCTTTATCATCACAAAGGCTTGCATTTCATCTTCTCCAAACACGAAGTTTTGATTCTTCCGTAGTAGATTAGTCAAAGGTCGCTCGATATCCGAGAATTTCGGTATGAACTTTCGATACCACGAACAAGTCTGTACAAAACTGTTCACATGTTTAATACAAGCTGGAGGATTCAAGTCTCTAATAGCGGATATTTTTCCAGGATCTGGTTCTATACCTCGCGGAGTTATAACATGTCCAAGGTATTTTACAGAGCTTCGCACAAACACGCACTTCTGACGACGCGCTCGGAAGTTAAATAATCTAAGTCTGTCAAATACTGCTCGAATGTCATTGACATGTTGCTCAAATGTCTCTGAAAGCACTAGAAAATCATCTAGATACGCGAACACGGCTCGATCACCTAAACCGGCTCGAAATCTGTCAACTAAGCGCATGAATGTAGCAGGTGCATTCTTCAGCCCGAATGGCATGCGATTAAATCGGAATGTTCCGAAAGGTGACACGAAACAAGTTTTGTCACGATCTTCAACAGAAATACTGACTTGCCAATAGCCAGATTGTAAATCAATGGTGGACATAAACGGAGTACGTTTGGCAGTGTGAAGTAGGTCTTCTATACGGTGCATTGGATAACTGTCCTTTACCGTTTAACCGACGGTAGTCCACGCACAGCCTAAAGGTGTCATCTTTCTTTGGTACCAATACGACTGGACTTGTCCAAGGTGACTCGCATTCTTCTATGATTCCGGCATCTAGGAGGCGATCTAGTTCGTCCCTCAAGAACTTCTTTCTAGGTCCACTTAAAGGATAAGGTGGGACTGCAATTGAAGAGTGGTTGACTGTTTTAATTTGATGCAGCGCAAATTCTGTGGGCCCTCCCCCTGGTGCAAAGATATCCTCATACTCGTTAAGCAGGGTGTCGAATGTACGCCTTTGGGGTAGACTCAAAGCTTCACCTTCGTCAGTCCGGAGGCAGTATTCCTCACTGATTCCAAATACCTGAACACCTGTGGGTATGTCAAACTCATTAACAAACGGATACTTTTTCTCAGGTTTATCGCAGAAATTCCAACATCCTCCTGGCACATTTAATACCACTTTTGCTTTCTCTAAGAAATCAACACTCAAGAGTGTGTGATTATTGTCCAGATTAGGCAGAACAGTGAAAGTGGTGAGCACTACTCTGTTTTCTATAGTAACCTCAACTTCAGTATGTAACACGTCTTCTTGTCGTACATTTCCATCTGCATATGCTAGTCGAACTTTGGCCGACGTGAACACATGATCTGTTTCTTGCAAAACCTGATATAACTTGTGTCCTGCTATACTTAGTTGAGCACCCGAGTCAGCAAACCCAACTCCATCAATATTTGCAATAGTAAGGGGTAAAAGAGGTCTTGAAGTGACTGATAGTGTGGAGACCTGATAAAACCCAAGTGCTTTCACCTGCAGGGGTCCTGATGAATCACCTCCTTTACATTTGGTACATTTCGAACGTATCACACTCGGTTGTCCACAACCGTAACATACGATTTGACTTCTCGTAACCTCACCCGATGATGATAGATAGCTTTCGACAAATTTCTCTGCTGTGACCAAAAGCTTTACAATAGCTGCATCGTGGTCTAAGTTTTTTGTCAGATTTTTCCTGAGATTTTACATTTGTTGAAGAATTTTCCTTTTCGTTCAACGGCGACTCTTTCATAGACTGCTCTACATCACGCGCTTGTAAGAGTAACTCCTTAAAACTCTTGAAGTTACCACGTGGGAGTCGTTTGCGAACCTTTCTTTGTAGTAAACCATAAATCATATCTAGTTGCTCAATTTCTGGCAATTCATAAGGTAGCTGGGCGATAAGGGCTCGTATATGGCATACAAAACTTTCAGTTGTTTCATTGGGGCGCTGCTCACGTGAGAAAATCTCGCGAAAAATCAGATGGGTAGGTAGTTTCCTCGAATAAGCATCTTTAAGCGTCGTGACGGCGTTATCCCAAGTTATAACCGTCTTTTTAACACCTTGCCACCAAGTAGCAGCAATACCTTCTAATAACATTGAGAGACCTCGCAAAGCGTTATCATCTGAGATATTTGTACAATCTTTGTAGGTTAAAACGTTGTCAAGAAACGCGTCAACATCCGCGCTATCCTAACCGTCAAAACGTGCCAAACATTTGGCGAAGCTGCCTTCTAGCTGCGTATTATTTTGAGGCGTCAAAGTGCTGCGACTATCCAAAGTTTCCTCTTTTGGTTGTTTTGCTGCTTCGCGCACCTCATTAATTAAAGCTAAGAACTGCTCATTTGTCATAGTAACGGTTGCAGGTACAGTTTCCTTCGTATCTGCACTCTGAGAAGCTGCAGAATTCTGCTTCCTATCCCTAGGCATTTTGTAGTGAGAAAAGAATCTTCACGAACCCGACACTTACAAAAGTTCAGAAAGATAATTGAGTATCTGCACTGAAAAGTCTCGAATAAAGTTTGTACCCGTGAATACGTCGATAGGTACGGCACTGGTTTTCACAAAGGTCCATGCATGTAGTAAAATGTTAGAATTACTTACAGAAATGTCCAATTTGTGTGATAAAACTGTTTCCTATTAAAATCTTGATGTGTTAAGATCCGATGAACAGTTGTTGTTACACTCAAAACACGCTCGTTCTAGAATTTCTACCTTCCAGAGTTCCAGACAAGCTGAAATGCTTGGTTCCTTCGAAGAAAGTTATCCAGATCGGCTGTAAAGTGCGATTTTCCGTCGTAGGTACTGCACGGCAGACAGAAAATGCGTGCTTCCCGCGTATCGGCGTTTTTTGGAACGAAAAAGATACATAGCACTTTTAAACACTAAAACGTACTCTATAGGCTATTCGGCCACAGTTGGGACGCCAGTTTAACACAACTAGTTCAACAAAAACAAAACTTTTATTTTCTCTTAATACACATCCAAGAATTTAACACATACACGCTTCTAAAACATTAAAAACATTGCATCATCTCACAAAACTAAACTGTCAATCCCCTCAAACCACACAAATACTGCCCTCTGCTTCTTCTTCTTCTTGCACAATACCAATCGACATTAAAGGCAACAACTTAGCAAAATGTTTATCCCGCTACAAAATTGAATTTAACACCTGATGTCTGTTAAATCAACTTTTGGACTAAGATAATTTTAGCCAAATCGGAATATTTTACACCCTGTATATTATGACTGCCTAATTCTTGCAGCAATCGCCTCTTTCTAAATATCTTATTTTGCAGGCTTCTCTGGATCTTGAACCCACTCATTCAATTACATTGTGTTAAATTTTGAATGATATAACAAATCCCTTTCATAATCTACCAATTCCGATTATAGACAGTTCTATTCGGAGTTTTTGGAGTTCCAAGGGAAATTAAATTTTGTTTTGTCCTTATTTAGTGACAAATTCCTTACGTCAAAGGATATTTACCGAACACATAAACCTTTAATCAGATTTTACCGTAGGGTATATTATATTTACTGGTTTGATTCTTTCATTTTCAAAGATCAAAAGTGAACGTTCGTTAATATTTAGTCTTTTTATTTATGTAGCGGACATCCAATCGTGACTATTTTCCTTTAAGTTTCTCTATTAATTACGTCTTTTAATCTCTGTTATTTTAGTGAATTACACTTCGAGTGTATAATTTACGGCAGGCTCGTTCGCGTGTGAAATATGTTTATTTTCTAGACCGCTCATAGATATTAAAAACCGGATTTATGTTAGTGCCTATAATTCAAGGAAATATTTTTACCTTTGTTATTAAAAAACTTTATATATGGTATATACGTAGAGACTTACATCTGCTTTTTATTAAATAAGTTTTTATGTATTACAATCATCCGAAAAAATAAGTAAAAACAGTTTGATAATGTTTAGATGGGCAAGTAAACTTTCGGGGTGACTTTGACGGAAAATTATACAAGTTCTTTGTATCAACTAATTTATATTCGTGTGTAAAATTATACTCTAAACGTCTCTATAGAGACGTCACACAGAAATGAAGTAGAAACTTTTTGTGATAATTTACCGCATTATAGTAAAGGAAACAAAGTTCAAAATTTGGTGTACCAACATATTAATACATGGCTAAAATTTTGCAGTCGTATAGGTAATAATGGACCAGATGAGGAAGGCATTTTTGTGTCAAACACACTTCTCAAAACCACTTCAAAAATATGATGTCTACAAGGAAAATATAGAATACCTCTTTCTAATTTTTATTGCAATAGTGTGGCTGCCCCATTTATATAACCCATATTTGATGCTGTTGTATCACAACACAAAGCTATTACCTTTTCGTCCAAATTCCATTCACAAAACACATCATAAACTGCTTCAATCTGTTCTCTTCCAGTTGAATTGGACAAAGCTGGTACTCCAAATAGTTGTTCAATATCTCCACTAGTAACTAAGATAGCAAGTATATCGATATTTCCCTTTCCAGTGAGAGAAGGTAAAAGTTTTCCATCTCAATGGATGACTTAGGCCGGCAATTCAGAATTACCGAGGGCAGTTTTTAATATTTCAGCTCTTTCTTCTCGGATGCGTTGTCTAGAGCGCTAAAGTGTGGTTCTGCTGATGGACAAAGATGTGGTGTCATGTCCTAGTGCTTCTGCTACTGCCGTCAAAATATGGACTCCATACCTGTCGCTTATTTTGCAAGCATCAAATGCAGCGGCTATTTTTGGTGTGATGATGTTACATGTTCCATACAATCTCCTCTTTTTTGGCTGTGACGGGCCAGGCTGGTCTCGTAACAACTCTTCTTGGGCTTCGATTATTTCATCTTCATTTTCGTTGGAGTCGGCTGAATTACTACTTGATGATGGACAGGTGACTGTTTCCTCTAATCTAGCTTTTTCTTGTTGACTTCGTTGCATTCGTTCGTATAATTTCTGTAATTTCTCCTCAGCTGATTTTTCTTGAGAAGCAAGTTGGTAATCAATACCATGCATAAATCCAGGAAGTCCCTTTTTTCTTTGGTTAATTAAAAACTGCTTATCTTCATCTATTTTCATCAACTCCAATGCATTTGCATGAGAAATGTCAAAAAGATCGTCCAATTTTTCAACGAAATTTTTTTCTTTACCTCCCGCACTGGCCCTTTTAGCCGATTTTTGTAAGTTCCTCCACTCTGCATAAAGTTTATCTAGTTGTTTAACACAATGAAAATCCTGACGTGTCGGAATGCGAGCTTTATCCCAAAAAACTGACACCTCTTGTTAATTTAACACTTTCATGTACACTTAGCTTCACTTCACGAATATTATAAAAGAGCACTTGTAATACTTGTCTATTAGACGGCAATTTATTGCCAATGATTTGTGACGAATAGTGTCCAACTAAGTAAATGAAAGTATCCTTTCGTAAGGATCTAACATCAGCCATCGTTAAATGTTTTTTCAAAAAGGAACGTATGCTAGAACTTATAATATCACCACTGTAAAACACAATTGCAAACTGACATAAAAACCTACCGTAGCTGCATTATATTTCCAAACTTCCAAAACAAATAATTTCTAAGAAATAATTACACCAATAAAACGTTATGTATTTATTTTAAGTAAAATTTAAGTGTATTACCGTAATAAAATCTTATCTACAAATTTCTACCTGAATGCGGCACGGGTTACCGTTCACCGAATTATCTGAAACTTTGACATAAATTATTCCTAGTATAATAGTATATTTTCGTGGGGTGAGACTTAAAAAATACGCAAAAAAAACTCACCCCCTATAGAGATGGGCCACCCTAATGTACACTTTACGATAAAATATTTTTAAGGGCCTGTTTATCAATGCCAGGTCAAATTTGTTAACTAACCCAGAGATGATTTAAATATCAGGCCAAAGTGAATGTTAGATCTGCATCCTTTTACATTTTATGGTGTGGTTTAGAAAACCCTTGAATAATCTGAGGTAGGTAAAGCTTCCTACAAAGTTGTCGGCTCTAGATTGATTTTGGTTGGTCGAAAAATGTGTTTTTCAAGTTTTTGTTACTAAGTTAAAAATATTTGGTTCTCTTTGTTGAAAAATCATCTGACAATGACAGTAGCATTTGTAATATAGATATTTTCTGGTCGATAGTTATATTTTTATTTTTACTTTCACATCCAGTAGAAGTATTAGTAACGACAAAAAAACAAAAAAAAAATATTATTCAAATAGGCTTAGAATGTTATGAAACGTCGAGATTATAAGTTTAAGCAAAAAAAATTCTGTCTGTCTAACTTTTTTGTGCGCACGATTACTCTGCAACCGTTTAAGATATTGACTTGAAATTTGGTACACGTATGTATTTTAAGAGATCTGGGACTAGATTATATTTTCATCTTATTCCGTTGAAGGGTAAATTGGGGTTAAAGGAGGTAAATAAGTAAATCAAGCAAGTAAGAGTCCATAAAATTGGTATCTAGTATATACAACAAAAGCTAATGTCTCAAAAAACATTTTTGGAATTAGCTACCTCCATTACTACCCCCACCACCTCATTATAAAAAGAGGTGAAAAAAAAAAGTGATTTAGTGCGTGTACAAGAACCAAAGGCCTCAAAATATTTTTATACTTCATCCAGCGGTTTACCCCTCGGTATAGCAATTAAGAGTAATCACGTTAATTCTATAAATAGAATATATTTTAAGTACCATTTATGTAAATGTTGTCTTCAATTTTCTTTATATTCAAATATCCAGTCTGGTCCCACAAAATAAATATTTTGAAACTAAAATTTCCATTGCATTTTAATTAAATAACGGCTAAACAAATTATTTTACGTTACAATACATTAAAAATTTAAAATAAACACAAAACACAAACATCTTAAAAAGAAACAGAAAAGCAGATATGACAAAAGCCGAAAACATAATAAAAAAAATCAAGATTGTTGAATTTTTGATGAATAAAAACATTTAGTTGTAGGTAATTTTCAACTAGCAGAGAGAGAAATATAAGCATGTTGGAACAATATGCGCAAATTTCAAGAAAAAATATCAATATGTTTATTTATAATCGACTAAAATGCAAAAACTAACGTATTCACGGATTCAAATGCAAGTAGAACATCATTCTTTTTAAACGTTGATTATTTCATATACTTTCATAATTCGCTTATCGCTATTGGTTTCACAAAAAAATCACGTAGTAATTTTGAAATTGTTCATACGTGCAATATCCATAATTACAATGAAATTCCAAAAAATTTTTTTAAGTTTAAATTATTTTTCCATTCCAGACACCACCGTAAAGTACATGTAAAAACCTACACTTTAAAAGAAAAATTGTCCTACTACGAGTTGATGCCCTTAAACAAAATGCGATGGAAATTTCGAAATGATTGTTGATTTTTAGCCGTTTGAACGAGGGGGCAACCGCTGGCGAAATTTTGTACACCTAATACCTATTCTAGAAAAATACCCTTTATTTCCCCTTTAATTCCTTGTAATTCCCCTAATTCCTCAAATACCTTTATTTCCTCTTAATACCTTAATATTTTCTAGATTATCTCGGGAACGGTGCACTTTTTGATAAAAATACCTATATACAAAATTGTTCCTTATAAAATTCTCTATCAAAAATGTCTCTACACTTTTTTCCTAAAATTAATAGTACCGTGGGAAATAAGGCGCACACATAAGGATTGGTTCCGGTCAACACAATAAATTGTAATCTTTACTATAATCTATTTTAAAGTTCAATACTTAACGCTAAAGCAGTAGCTACTAAAGTCCGCCTAAAGTTATAATAAATTCCTCTCACCCCTATAAAATAACGCGATTTTTGATGAAGCGAGAATATTGTATACCGGGTCGCTCAGCCGATAGGGACACAGTTGTAACTTTTGAATGGGAGAATGGATTTTTTTCAAATTTGGTGTAGTGATATGGGATATAATTTCCAATTATATAATGTAAAGAACCAAAATGGCCGACTTCCGGTTTCGATTTTACCCGAAAGTGGGTTTAAAATACCCGGTTTTTGCGTAAAATCCCGCACATTGGCAGCCCCGAACAATAACAGCGTTTACAGCAAGCTCTAAAATAAGGCAGTGACCTTGGGGTCGTCTGAGATGTAGTGGAAGACATTGAAATTTTTTACATTGTGGTGGTGTATAGATATTTATACTTTTTTCGCGTAAAGACAGCTTTGGAAATAGCCATACGGATATTCAGCGAATTATATGACCTGCGCTGATTACATTTGCGTCTCATTTACCAAAGTACTATTAATTATAGGAAAAAAGTTTAGAGAAGTTTTTTATAGAGAATTTTATAAGGAATAATTAATTCTGTTGTATAGGTTTTTTTATGGAAAAATGCATCGTCCCAGAAATAATCTAGAAAACCTCAAAATGGGGGTGGACGTCCTCTAGGGGATGAAGCACGCAATTTTTGAAACTTTATGAATTTTGTCCAATATATTACAATTTTAACTGTTATATTACTGAAGTATTACAAGACATCGTGCAAAGTTTTAATAATGAAGAAGCTAGTCATGGAGAAATTGTAGACGTAGGAGAGCGATTTGCTCTAACTTTATACAACTCTACCTCCGCAGAAAAAAGTCTAAATGTATACAGATTCATGACTTTTAACAAACTTGTTGGTAAAGCGAACAATACTGTAATATTATCAAATCTACCAACAACTTCTGCTGCTGCTCGGCAACACTTATATCGCGTTTTTTACCAAATTCAAACATGGAAAAACATTGCGCTAGAAGCTACTGACTGGGGATGGAAAAAAGTTGGCGGTATATTAACCCGAACTATGACAACAAAAGAATCGGCTCCCGAATCTGTTATATCACTAATTTCTTGTTCATGCAAATTAGGGTGCGAAAACAGGTGCAGTTGCAGAAGAGCAGGCTTACGTTGCTCCACAATGTGTTACCATTACTACGGACAAGCATGCATGAATGTCGAATCTATGGAAGACGATGAAGATTAATTAACGTAGGTAACCTTTTGATAATTAGTGGATTCGGCCTACAGGGGACACCACACGCTAAGTACTTTATCTCTAGGGTGGCGTGAAAACAAGTACCTACAATATACAATATTCTCGCTTATTTAAAAATCGTGTTATTTTATAGAGATGTGAGGGTGGAAGTGGTACATTTATTATAATTTTAGGTGGAGTTTAGTAGCTACTGCTTTAGCGTTAAGCATTGAACTTTAAAGTAGATTATAATAAAGATTACAATTTATTGTGTTGACCGGAACCAACCCTTATGTGTGCGCCTTATTTCCCACGGTACTATTAATTTTAGGAAAAAAGTGTAGAGACGTTTTTTATAGAGAATTTTATAAGGAATAATTGATCAAAAAGTGCACTGTTCCCGAGATAATCTAGAAAACCTCAAAATGGGGGGTGGAAACGGCGTCCTAGGGGATGAAGCACACTATTTAGGGGTGGGAACTTTTCGGTTTAGTAATTCTTATGCTATCCTTAACATTTCTACCAATTTTCAAAATTTTATGAATTTTGTCCGATATAAATCGTTATATTACTGAACTAGAAGTCCATAGTATCATCGGTAGTTTAATTAAATTAAATATTTTTTCTTTACTAGATATTTTTAGTGCTAATCTCGGCGCTAATGTTTTTACAACACTGACGTCCTTTATATAAGAATTGGTATGTAATTCTTCAAGATAAACATTCCATTTCAATATTTTTACGCTCTAATTCCCTCCTAATACCTTTTATTTCCGCTTAATTCCGTTCTAATACCTCGTAATAATATTTATTTCCTCCAAATTCCCCTGTAATTCCCTTAATACCTAATAATTCCTTCCGAAATACCTTCAATTCCTTCCTAATTCCTTCCTAATTCCTCCGATTTGTACACTATTTCCCCTCAGCGGTTGCCCCCTCGCGTTTGAATAAATATTTTGCGCTAAAATTTGGCACGGAGGTTTAGTTCAAGAAAGGTCATGGTTCCACCAACTTTCGTTAAAATTGATGAATTATTACATCATATTTCTTAAACTGTTAACAGAAGGCAATTTTTTGTGGTTTTTATTTTTTTACAAATTTATGAATTTTCAAGAAGTTTCTTCATATGCCTAGTCTTATTCATAATTTTATAGCGAACAGTTTGGTATTTTTGTTTTGGCGATTGGATTACTATGACCTGAGGTAATAGGGAAAATAGCGGAAAATTTCTGTGTTGAAAAATAAATTGTTAAAATTCTACAAGAAGCATTGGACGGATTTCACAAAAAATTGCTCAGAGCACTTGTTTGTATACCTACAACAAATTAGAACAATAAAATTGCTGTAGCTAAAGAATTCCTTATCCACCTACTTTCATCCTTAATTTGACTCCACCATAGCTGTGACGCTGCTTCTAAAGTAGTTCACAAACATCAATACATCTAAACACCACTCTTGAATATTATCACTCGATACACGTGTTGCCAACCATGTTGGCATCATTTGGAAATGACTGAAACTCTAATATTTATATTACGATTTTAGGTTACTATGGTTCATATGTGTGTCTATTGGAACAGTGGCTACGACAGTAATAATTTTCAGTTTGTGGGAAAAATTTCAAACATATCCAACCATCACTGGTCTAGACACAGATTTTCACAACTGGCCGGTACCTTTTCCTTCTCTTACAATCTGTCAAGAAATACCTACTACCAATGCTAACATCGAAAAGTTCCTTGCGAAGCATCTTCAGAGGTAAACTTTGAAATATTGTTATACTGGTAACTTGTTTTAGAAGGAATACATGTTTAAATAAGCCTGTTGGACAGATGGAGTCACTCACAAAAAATCGTGTCTTTAACCCTTTCAGGCACAGAAAATCATGCACAAAAATAGCCTTTGTTATTGGGGATTGCTAAGCAATAAAATATACTTTAGTATATGCAATTGTGGAGATTTATTTTTTGTTTTAAGTATATACTTTTAGCGTGGTACCCATATACATAGTATTCATTACAGTGTACATGTACACAGTATATATAGAGTATACAGTCCACCATGAATATACAATATGCAGTACGTAATTTGTACCACCATGCATTAAACAAGTCAGTTTGAATGGTCCAAACGGTGTACCACCATGCCTGAGTACCACGCTAATGAATATCGATAAGTTGAATTTTATGTTTACCTATTTTGTCAATCCGGACTTAGATTTAATGTTAAAAGTTATTAAAAGGGCTGAAACAAGCACTAACACAAAGACGTAAGCAAGATGCATGTAGAAGACTTCCTCGTAGAAAAACAGGAACATATGACTTCTAAGCGCAGCCATGTGCTGGGCTAGAGGCGACGTAAAATAAAGTTTCATTACTTACAGTTTTAATCATGAACTTCGATGCACCCACTTATTATTTTTATAATTAAGGCAGATTAAAATATAGGCAGTGATCAGGAAATACTGGTGAAACTAGGGGAGCAATCAGACTGATAAATTCTCTGGGCAGTACGCTCGCCCCATTTAGACTTCATCCCAGATTAGAATGATTTAAAATCCAACGTATCAGGAACGAAATCTACTCGGTTCCGCTAGGTGCGCACAGTAGATGGAAATGAACTTGATTCCAGATTTATTTTAGAGCAATCGGTGTGTCAAATTTTCAAAATAATTTAATCCATAAACACAGGGTTGGCTTCAGATAATTTTATGGCAGAAAAATACAAAACGTGGTAATTTTGGTATATTAAATAGACTATTATTAGAGGTGAAGAAGTGAACCATTAAAAAGCGAGGATGAGCTTATACATCTACCTACTAGATAGGCTTCAGAAAATTATCTCCGATTGTGGTTTAATTGTAAATGACAACAAAACGCAAATTATGAGTGTAAACCACCCAGATACGTTAAGGATAGGTCACTGTGTGAATAAAAGGTAGCAAAGCATCTTGTGGCCCTTGTGGACAATACTGCCGACAGCGAACATGAGGTTCTGCGAAGAATACAGATGGGAATATCGTAAAATTTAGCGAAATTGGAATATCACAAAATGCACAAAGATTGCTAAAGTCCTGGTTTTCTCCATCTTTCTTTACGCCTCTGAGACATGGACCGTCAAAAAACATGCTTTCGAGATGTGGGTCTGGAGCTATTTGCTATGAATTTCCATCACATTAATACTTCGACTCCCCAGAAAATGCGTTCGCAAAAACGATTCTCCAGCATCGTATTCTCCCGAATTCATTTTTTGGCCATATCGACCGAGAAAACGACAGTATATTGTACCGGTTGATAGTTTAGGGAAAACCAGCAGGCAAGAGACGATAAGGATGCCGCCCTAACGTTGGACTGAGTCACTAAGAATTTTAATAAGGATATACGCCTAAATAGGCATTCGCGATTGATGGTCTGATCCATCAGACGTGCAATATAACAAGCAGAGGCCATCTAGAATAATTCATGGATCCAAACATCTGGCAAGACGTTGTGGTCCTAGGAGAAGAGTGAAAAGAAAGATATGTTGTGATAGATAAATATTAGTAGAACTAATTTTTCTGTTTCTTGATGGGATGCTCTGCCATATGTATTTTCTTCTAAATCTACAAAATAATACAATTAACCAGTATTTTACTGGAAAATTACCTCTACGCCTGTGAATTTTACGTCAAAGGATCAGTTAGAGGGTGGTTTTTGACAAATAATGAATAAGAACAAAAATATAAAAATGGCGTATTTTGCTGAAATTTCGGAAAACGAATCTGTGCTTCGTTTTAAAACGAACGGGGCATTTGGCAACGTTGCATACTCGCAATTGATAGTGACATTTGACGGCTTTTCTATAATAACTTACTTTTTCACGTGTTTGCTTTTGCGTAATGGTGCTTTTTAGAACAATGGCAGCAAAAAAAAATTCTGAGGAAAAAGGGATAAATTGCCAGAAGAACAAAAAAAAAATTAGTGGAGTTCATGAAAAAATATCATAACTTTAGCCCAGAGGACAGAGAACATTTTTATAGTGAAACCCACAAAAAGTTTCAAACTGAATAATTTTTTTTTTTAATGAGTTCGTGAAAATGTATAGAATAATATTCTGAAAAGTTTACATTCCGCTCGGATTCAGAACATAAAAAAAGTGAAAAAAATTTTTTTTTACCAATTTCTTCAAAATTTTTAAATTAAGTTAGGGCAGGAAAAAATAAAAAATACTAGTGGATAGACCACGTGTTTCTGAACAAAAAATATCCTAATAAAATTTTTCTATTTTGCCTTTTGGATGCAGTGCATCGCTAAAATTTTATGCTCATACTTTAGAATTGGGCTTTCAATGACCGTACCTCAAAGGTCAATGTCTTTGGTGGAGGAATAAAAAAATAAAAAATAATTCAAAGTATATTTTCGTGGTACTTTTTAAACTGACTTTGTGGTACTTTTGAAAAATCTATTTTAAGACCAATTTCGGCGTACTTTTGAAAAATCAATTCTCAAGCCAAATTTCAAGGTACTTTTGAAAAACTAATCTGCGGGTGAAATTTTGGCGTACTTTCGAAAAATCGATTTTCAAGCCAAATTTCAAGGTACTTTTGAAAAGCTAATGTGCGGGTGAAACTTTGGCGTACTTTTGAAAAATCGATCTTCAAGCCAAATTTCAACGCAGTTTTGAAAAATTAGTCTGCAAGTGAAATTTTGGCGTACTTTCGATAAATCGATTCCTGAGCCAAATTTTGACGCCCTTCCAAAAATATTATTTTTCAAAGTCCAATTTGTGGTACCTTTGAAAAAGTATATTATTCATAAATCATTGTCATTATATACTTCTGCTCTCATATTCTGAACCAAAAACATTTTTCCTAAGTGAAAATTCGGTGTTTCTTCGAATTTTCACCTGGTCATTTCCAACGCCTTATAGAACCCAAAACAGTCCTTATGGACTGATCTGCGCCTCTGCAGACTCCCAAAAATGTCTTCAAATGAAATTTATGCCTAAGTCGAATTTTGATTCTGTCTTCAACTCAGGACGATTTTGGAGAGTTCTACAACACGTCCACCGGTGAATTTAGAAAAGTGCGGCAGATTTCTAAATTCACCGGTGGATCGCACCGGTAAGCAATAACAATAAGGGCAGATTTCTAAATTCACCGGTGGAGCGCACCGGTAAACAATAACATTAATGGCAGATTTCTAAATTCACCGGTGGAGCGCACCGGTAAGCAATAACGTTAAGGGCAGATTTCTAAATTCACCGGTGGAGCGCACCGGTAAGCAATAACATTAAGGGCAGATTTCTAAATTCACCGGTGGAGCGCACCGGTAAGCAATAACATTAAGGGCAGATTTCTAAATTCACCGGTGGATCTCACCGGTAAGCAATAACATTATTTGATTGACTATTTTGAAAAGCATAGCCTGTCAGCGTTGTATTTTGTCCATCCGGTGCGTCCACAGGTGAATTTAGAAAAGTGCGGCAGATTTCTAAAGTCACCGGTGGATCGCACCGGTAAGCAATAACATTAAGGGCAGATTTCTAAATTCATCGGTGGAGCGCACCGGTGAATCGCACCGGTGGATCGCACCGGTGAATCGCACCGGTGGATCGCACCGGTGGAGCGCACCGGTAAGCAATAACATTAAGGGCAGATTTCTAAATTCACCGGTGGATTGCACCGGTAAGCAATAACATTAAGAGCAGATTTCTAAATTCACCGGTGGATTGCACCGGTAAGCAATAACATTAAGAGCAGATTTCTAAATTCACCGGTGGATTGCACCGGTAAGCAATAACATTAAGAGCAGATTTCTAAATTCGCGGGTGGATTGCACCGGTGGTTCGCACCGGTAAGCAATAAGATTAAGGGCAGATTGATAAATTCACCGGTGGATTGCACCGGTGGATCGCACCGGTGGAGCGCACCGGTAAGCAATAACATTAAGGGCAGATTTCTAAATTCATCGGTGGAGCGCACCGGTGAATCGCACCGGTGGATCGCACCGGTGAATCGCACCGGTGGATCGCACCGGTGAATCGCACCGGTGGATCGCACCGGTGGAGCGCACCGGTAAGCAATAACATTAAGGGCAGATTTCTAAATTCACCGGTGGATTGCACCGGTAAGCAATAACATTAAGAGCAGATTTCTAAATTCACCGGTGGATTGCACCGGTAAGCAATAACATTAAGAGCAGATTTCTAAATTCGCGGGTGGATTGCACCGGTGGTTCGCACCGGTAAGCAATAAGATTAAGGGCAGATTGATAAATTCACCGGTGGATTGCACCGGTGGATCGCACCGGTGGATCGCACCGGTGGAGCGCACCGGTAAGCAATAACATTAAGGGCAGATTTCTAAATTCACCGGTGGATTGCACCGGTAAGAAATAACATTAAGAGCAGATTTCTAAATTCACCGGTGGATTGCACCGGTAAGCAATAACATTAAGAGCAGATTTCTAAATTCGCGGGTGGATTGCACCGGTGGTTCGCACCGGTAAGCAATAAGATTAAGGGCAGATTGATAAATTCACCGGTGGATTGCACCGGTGGATCGCACCGGTGGAGCGCACCGGTAAGCAATAACATTAAGGGCAGATTTCTAAATTCACCGGTGGATTGCACCGGTAAGCAATAACATTAAGAGCAGATTTCTAAATTCACCGGTGGATTGCACCGGTAAGCAATAACATTAAGAGCAGATTTCTAAATTCGCGGGTGGATTGCACCGGTGGTTCGCACCGGTAAGCAATAAGATTAAGGGCAGATTGATAAATTCACCGGTGGATTGCACCGGTGGATCGCACCGGTGGATCGCACCGGTGGAGCGCACCGGTAAGCAATAACATTAAGGGCAGATTTCTAAATTCACCGGTGGATTGCACCGGTAAGCAATAACATTAAGAGCAGATTTCTAAATTCACCGGTGGATTGCACCGGTAAGCAATAACATTAAGAGCAGATTTCTAAATTCACCGGTGGATTGCACCGGTAAGCAATAACATTAAGAGCAGATTTCTAAATTCGCGGGTGGATTGCACCGGTGGTTCGCACCGGTAAGCAATAAGATTAAGGGCAGATTGATAAATTCACCGGTGGATTGCACCGGTGGATCGCACCGGTGGATCGCACCGGTAAGCAATAACATTAAGGGCAGATTTCTAAATTCACCGGTGGATCGCACCAGTAAGCAATAACATTAGGCAGATTTCACCGGTGGATCGCACAGGTAAGCAATAACATTAAGAGCAGATTTCTAAATTCACCGGTGGATCGCACCGGTAAGCAATAACATTAAGGGCAGATTTCTAAATTCACCGGTAAGCAATAACATTAAGGGCAGATTTCTAAATCCACCGGTGGATGGCACCGGTAAGCAATAACATTAAGGGCAGATTTCTAAATTCACCGGTGGATCGCACCGGTAAGCAATAACATTAAGAGCAGATTTCTAAATTCACCGGTGGATTGCACCGGTAAGCAATAACATTAAGAGCAGATTTCTAAATTCACCGGTGGATTGCACCGGTAAGCAATAACATTAAAGGCAGATTTCTAAATTCACCGGTGGATCGCACAGGTAAGCATTAACTAAAAGAGCAGATGCACCGGTGAATTTAGAAATCTGCTCTTAATGTTATTGCTTACCGGTGAGATCCACCGGTGCAATCCACCGGTGAGATCCACCGGTGCAATCCACCGGTGCAATCCACCCGTGAATTTAGAAATCTGCTCTTAATGTTGCGATCCACCGGTGAATATAGAATCTGCTCAATGTTATTGAAATCTGCCCTTAATGTTATTGCTTACCGGTGCGATCCACCGGTGCCATCCACCGGTGCGATCCACCGGTGCGATCCACCGGTGCGATCCACCGGTGCAATCCACCGGTGAATTTAGAAATCTGCCCTTAATGTTATTGCTTACCGGTGCGATCCACCGGTGAATTTAGAAATCTGATCTTAATGTTATTGCTTACCTGTGCGATCCACCGGTGAAATCTGCCTAATGTTATTGCTTACAGGGTGGATTGCACCGGTGGATCGCACCGGTAAGCAATAACATTAAGGGCAGATTTCTAAATTCACCGGTGGATTGCACCGGTAAGCAATAACATTAAGGGCAGATTTCTAAATTCACCGGTAAGCAATAACATTAAGGGCAGATTTCTAAATTCACCGGTGGATTGCACCGGTAAGCAATAACATTAAAGGCAGATTTCTAAATTCACCGGTGGATCGCACAGGTAAGCATTAACTAAAAGAGCAGATTCCTAAATTCACCGGTGGATCGCACCGGTAAGCAATAACATTAAGGGCAGATTTTTAAATTCACCGGTGGATTGCACCGGTGGATTGCACCGCGATCCACCGGTGCAATCCAGATCAAGAGCAGATTTCTAAATTCACCGGTGGATTGCACCGGTGGATCTCACCGGTAAGCAATAACATTAAGAGCAGATTTCTAAATTCACCGGTGGATTGCACCGGTGGATCGCACAGGTAAGCAATAACATTAAGAGCAGATTTCTAAATTCACCGGTGGATCGCACCGGTAAGCAATAACATTAAGGGCAGATTTCTAAATTCACCGGTGGATTGCACCGCGATCCACCGGTGCAATCCACCGGTGCAATCCAGATCAAGAGCAGATTTCTAAATTCACCGGTGGATTGCACCGGTGGATTTCACCGGTGGATCGCGGTGCAATCCACCGGTGAATTTAGAAATCTGCCCTTAATGTTATTGCTTACCGGTGCGATCCACCGGTGAATTTAGAAATCTGCTCTTAATGTTATTGCTTACCTGTGCGATCCACCGGTGCAATCCACCGGTGAATTTAGAAATCTGCTCTTAATGTTATTGCTTACCGGTGAGATCCACCGGTGCAATCCACCGGTGAAATCCACCGGTGAATTTAGAAATCTGCCCTTAATGTTATTGCTTACCGGTGCTATCCACCGGTGCGATCCACCGGTGCAATCCACCGGTGAAATCCACCGGTGAATTTAGAAATCTGCCCTTAATGTTATTGCTTACCGGTGCGAACCACCGGTGCAATCCACCCGTGAATTTAGAAATCTGCTCTTAATGTTGCGATCCACCGGTGAATCTATATTCACCGGTGGATCGCAACATTAAGAGCAGATTTCTAAATTCACGGGTGGGTTGCACCTGCTCAATGTTATTGAAATCTGCCATTAATGTTATTGCTTACCGGTGCGATCCACCGGTGCGATCCACCGGTGCGATCCACCGGTGCGATCCACCGGTGCAATCCACCGCTGAATTTAGAAATCTGCCCTTAATGTTATTGCTTACCGGTGCGATCCACCGGTGAATTTAGAAATCTGATCTTAATGTTATTGCTTACCTGTGCGATCCACCGGTGAAATCTGCCTAATGTTATTGCTTACTGGTGGATTGCACCGGTGGATCGCACCGGTAAGCAATAACATTAAGGGCAGATTTCTAAATTCACCGGTAAGCAATAACATTAAGAGCAGATTTCTAAATTCACCGGTGGATTGCACCGGTGGATTGCACCGGTGGATTGCACCGGTGGATCGCACCGGTGGATCGCACCGGTAAGCAATAACATTAAGGGCAGATTTCTAAATTCACCGGTAAGCAATAACATTAAGAGCAGATTTCTAAATTCACCGGTGGATTGCACCGGTGGATTGCACCGGTGGATTGCACCGGTGGATTGCACCGGTGGATTGCACCGGTGCATCGCACCGGTGGATCGCACCGGTAAGCAATAACATTAAGGGCAGATTTCTAAATTCACCGGTAAGCAATAACATTAAGAGCAGATTCTATATTCACCGGTGGATCGCACCGGTGGAGCGCACCGGTAAGCAGTAACGTTAAGGGCAGATGTCTAAATTCACCGGTGGATGGCACCGGTAAGCAATAACATTAAGGGCAGATTTCTAAATCCACCGGTGGATTGCACCGGTAAGCAATAACATTAAGAGCAGATTTCTAAATTCACCGGTAGATTGCACCGGTGGATCCCACCGGTAAGCAATAACATTAAGGGCAGATTTCTAAATTCACCGGTGGATTGCACCGGTGGATCGCACCGGTGGATCGCACCGGTGGATCGCACCGGTAAGCAATAACAATAAGGGCAGATTTCTAATAAATTAGGAAAAATGACATTCAGAAATCGAAGATTTGCGAACAAACACGCTTGGAAGAAGAATAAACTGGGACTCGGCAAAAATTTTAACAAAAGAGACAGATAGCAAGAAAAGAAAAATTAAAGAAGCAGCTATAATACTATTGAATAAGGATACATGCGTGTCGAATTGTTCCGTAGATGTTTGCACAACCTGACCGATTTTAAAAGAAGAACTTAACAAACTCAACATTGTTTAAAATAAAACTATGAACTAGATATACCAACAGTTATGTGTAAGCAGTAAGTATCTATGGATACCGAATATAACAAATATATTCTATTCTTAAGGCTGTATATTTAATATACACAGCACACAAACATTTATAATACGCTTTGAGAAAGGAAAAAGATTCGTTTTCTAAATGCACCGGTAAGCAATAACATTAAAGGCAGATTTCTAAATTCACCGGTGGATCGCACAGGTAAGCATTAACTAAAAGAGCAGATTCCTAAATTCACCGGTGGATCGCACCGGTAAGCAATAACATTAAGGGCAGATTTCTAAATTCACCGGTGGATTGCACCGCGATCCACCGGTGAAATCCACCGGTGCAATCCACCGGTGAATTTAGAAATCTGCTCTTGATCTGGATTGCACCGGTGGATCACGGTGCAATCCACCGGTGAATTTAGAAATCTGCCTTTAATGTTATTGCTTACCGGTGCGATCCACCGGTGAATTTAGAAATCTGCTCTTAATGTTATTGCTTGCAATCCACCGGTGAATTTAGAAATCTGCTCTTAATGTTATTGCTTACCGGTGAGATCCACCGGTGCAATCCACCGGTGCAATCCACCGGTGCAATCCACCGGTGAGATCCACCGGTGCAATCCACCGGTGAATTTAGAAATCTGCTCTTAATGTTATTGCTTACCGGTGCTATCCACCGGTGCGATCCACCGGTACAATCCACCGGTGAAATCCACCGGTGAATTTAGAAATCTGCCCTTAATGTTATTGCTTACCGGTGCTATCCACCGGTGCGATCCACCGGTGCAATCCACCGGTGAAATCCACCGGCGAATTTAGAAATCTGCCCTTAATGTTATTGCTTACCGGTGCGAACCACCGGTGCAATCCACCCGTGAATTTAGAAATCTGCTCTTAATGTTGCGATCCACCGGTGAATCTATATTCACCGGTGGATCGCAACATTAAGAGCAGATTTCTAAATTCACGGGTGGGTTGCACCTGCTCAATGTTATTGAAATCTGCCCTTAATGTTATTGCTTACCGGTGCGATCCACCGGTGCGATCCACCGGTGCGATCCACCGGTGCAATCCACCGGTGCAATCCACCGGTGAATTTAGAAATCTGCCCTTAATGTTATTGCTTACCGGTGTGATCCACCGGTGAATTTAGAAATCTGATCTTAATGTTATTGCTTACCTGTGCGATCCACCGGTGAAATCTGCCTAATGTTATTGCTTACTGGTGGATTGCACCGGTGGATCGCACCGGTAAGCAATAACATTAAGGGCAGATTTCTAATTCACCGGTTGCTTACCTGTGCGATCCACCGGTGAAATCTGCCTAATGTTATTGCTTACAGGGTGGATTGCACCGGTGGATCGCACCGGTAAGCAATAACATTAAGGGCAGATTTCTAAATTCACCGGTGGATTGCACCGGTAAGCAATAACATTAAGGGCAGATTTCTAAATTCACCGGTAAGCAATAACATTAAGGGCAGATTTCTAAATTCACCGGTGGATTGCACCGGTAAGCAATAACATTAAAGGCAGATTTCTAAATTCACCGGTGGATCGCACAGGTAAGCATTAACTAAAAGAGCAGATTCCTAAATTCACCGGTGGATCGCGCGGTAAGCAATAACATTAAGGGCAGATTTCTAAATTCACCGGTGGATTGCACCGGTGGATTGCACCGCGATCCACCGGTGAAATCCACCGGTGCAATCCACCGGTGAATTTAGAAATCTGCTCTTGATCTGGATTGCACCGGTGGATTGCACCGGTGGATTGCACCGGTGGATCGCGGTGCAATCCACCGGTGAATTTAGAAATCTGCCCTTAATGTTATTGCTTACCGGTGCGATCCACCGGTGAATTTAGAAATCTGCTCTTAATGTTATTGCTTACCTGTGCGATCCACCGGTGCAATCCACCGGTGAATTTAGAAATCTGCTCTTAATGTTATTGCTTACCGGTGAGATCCACCGGTGCAATCCACCGGTGCAATCCACCGGTAAATTTAGAAATCTGCTCTTAATGTTATTGCTTACCGGTGCTATCCACCGGTGCGATCCACCGGTGCAATCCACCGGTGAAATCCACCGGTGAATTTAGAAATCTGCCCTTAATGTTATTGCTTACCGGTGCGAACCACCGGTGCAATCCACCCGTGAATTTAGAAATCTGCTCTTAATGTTGCGATCCACCGGTGAATCTATATTCACCGGTGGATCGCAACATTAAGAGCAGATTTCTAAATTCACCGGTGGGTTGCACCTGCTCAATGTTATTGAAATCTGCCCTTAATGTTATTGCTTACCGGTGCGATCCACCGGTGCGATCCACCGGTGCAATCCACCGGTGAATTTAGAAATCTGCCCTTAATGTTATTGCTTACCGGTGCGATCCACCGGTGAATTTAGAAATCTGATCCTGATGTTATTGCTTACCTGTGCGATCCACCGGTGAAATCTGCCTAATGTTATTGCTTACTGGTGGATTGCACCGGTGGATCGCACCGGTAAGCAATAACATTAAGGGCAGATTTCTAAATTCACCGGTAAGCAATAACATTAAGAGCAGATTTCTAAATTCACCGGTGGATCGCACCGGTGGATTGCACCGGTGGATTGCACCGGTGGATTGCACCGGTGGATTGCACCGGTGGATTGCACCGGTGGATTGCACCGGTGGATTGCACCGGTGGATTGCACCGGTGGATCGCACCGGTAAGCAATAACATTAAGGGCAGATTTCTAAATTCACCGGTAAGCAATAACATTAAGAGCAGATTCTATATTCACCGGTGGATCGCACCGGTGGAGCGCACCGGTAAGCAGTAACGTTAAGGGCAGATGTCTAAATTCACCGGTGGATGGCACCGGTAAGCAATAACATTAAGGGCAGATTTCTAAATCCACCGGTGGATTGCACCGGTAAGCAATAACATTAAGAGCAGATTTCTAAATTCACCGGTAGATTGCACCGGTGGATCCCACCGGTAAGCAATAACATTAAGGGCAGATTTCTAAATTCACCGGTGGATTGCACCGGTGGATCGCACCGGTGGATCGCACCGGTAAGCAATAACATTAAGGGCAGATTTCTAAATTCACCGGTGGATTGCACCGGTGGATTGCACCGGTGGATTGCACCGGTGGATTGCACCGGTGGATTGCACCGGTGGATTGCACCGGTGGATCGCACCGGTGGATCGCACCGGTAAGCAATAACATTAAGGGCAGATTTCTAAATTCACCGGTAAGCAATAACATTAAGAGCAGATTCTATATTCACCGGTGGATCGCACCGGTGGAGCGCACCGGTAAGCAGTAACGTTAAGGGCAGATGTCTAAATTCACCGGTGGATGGCACCGGTAAGCAATAACATTAAGGGCAGATTTCTAAATCCACCGGTGGATTGCACCGGTAAGCAATAACATTAAGAGCAGATTTCTAAATTCACCGGTAGATTGCACCGGTGGATCCCACCGGTAAGCAATAACATTAAGGGCAGATTTCTAAATTCACCGGTGGATTGCACCGGTGGATCGCACCGGTGGATCGCACCGGTAAGCAATAACATTAAGGGCAGATTTCTAAATTCACCGGTGGAGCGCACCGGTAAGCAATAACATTAAGGGCAGATTTCTAAATTCACCGGTGGATCGCACCGGTAAGCAATAACAATAAGGGCAGATTTCTAATAAATTAGGAAAAATGACATTCAGAAATCGAAGATTTGCGAACAAACACGCTTGGAAGAAGAATAAACTGGGACTCGGCAAAAATTTTAACAAAAGAGACAGATAGCAAGAAAAGAAAAATTAAAGAAGCAGCTATAATACTATTGAATAAGGATACATGCGTGTCGAATTGTTCCGTAGATGTTTGCACAACCTGACCGATTTTAAAAGAAGAACTTAAACTCAACATTGTTTAAAATAAAACTATGAACTAGATATACCAACAGTTATGTGTAAGCAGTAAGTATCTATGGATACCGAATATAACAAATATATTCTATTCTTAAGGCTGTATATTTAATATACACAGCACACAAACATTTATAATACGCTTTGAGAAAGGAAAAAGATTCGTTTTCCGAAACGTCAGCAAAATACGTTATTCATATATTTTTGTTATTATATATATATATATATATATATATATATATATATATATATATATATATATATATATATATATATATATATATATATATATATATATATATATATATATATATATATATATATATATATATATATATATATATATATATATATATATATATATATATATATATATATATATATATATATATATATATATATGAAGTGACGGTGAGAGGTAAACTCTCATATGGTCAGATGCTACTATACGTCGGACAAATGTCACTGACGTATAGCGACTTGCTTTTTTGCAAGTACCAAGAGCGGCGACCTCTAGCCTTAGTGGGCTATACTCACTGTTTATGAAATCGGATTTGAAGGAAACAACTACTCAGCGGGCAAATACCCCGACCTGCATTGAATTACACCTTCAAATCGTGATCAGTAACCAACTATCATTTGTCTGTTCCCTAACCAGACATAGACCGGTTTCGAACTTATTATGTTCTCATCAGTATGCCAGTTGACCACTATCATTTGTCTGTTCCATGACCTATGGCATACTGATGAGAACATAATAAGTTCGAAACCGGTCTATGTCTGGTTAGGGAACAGACAAATGATAGTTGGTTACTGATCACGATTTGAAGGTGTAAATCAATGCAGGTCGGGGTATTTGCCCGCTGAGTAGTTGTTTCCTTCAAATCCGATTTCATAAACAGTGAGTATAGCCCACTAAGGCTAGAGGTCGCCGCTCTTGGTACTTGCAAAAAAGCAAGTCGCTATACGTCAGTGACATTTGTCCGACGTATAGTAGCATCTGACCATATGAGAGTTTACCTCTCACCGCCACTTCATTTGATTCAGTTTGTATAAGACTAGCAAGTTGACCACTATCATTTGTCTGTTCCATGACCTATGGCATACTGATGAGAACATAATAAGTTCGAAACCGGTCTATGTCTGGTTAGGGAACAGACAAATGATAGTTGGTTACTGATCACGATTTGAAGGTGTAATTCAATGCAGGTCGGGGTATTTGCCCGCTGAGTAGTTGTTTCCTTCAAATCCGATTTCATATATATATATATATATATATATATATATATATATATATATATATATATATATATGGCGCCGCCTCTCCGTCCCCAGTTTCCACATTCTCCTGTCAAGACATTCATCCTCGGTTAGGTTTCTTACTTCCATCGCTTCGTCCAAGCCATTTCTCCAACTCCTTCTAGGCCTTCCTCTCTTTCTTATCTCCGGTGGTTGCCATTCCAATACTTTTCTGGGCCATCTGCCTTCGTCCATTCTTTTCGTATGACCAAACCATGTCAGCTGTTTTCTTTCAATTTCTTCCGAGATATTTTTTTCCATGCTCATTCTTTCTCTTATATCTTCATTTCTCACCTTATCTCTCCTTGATAATCCACAGCTTCTTCTTAGGAAGTCCATTTCTGTTGCCATTAATTTGTTTTTGATTGTTTTAGTTATATCCCATACTTCAGCTCCGTACATTATCACACTTTGAACAATACTTTCGTATAATCGTTTTTTTGTTGTTCTTCTAATATCCTTTTCCCAAAGGATTGCATTTAGGGCACCTATGACTTTTCTACCTTTATTATTCTTGTTATTATTATTTGTCAGAAACCATCCTCTAACTGATCCTTTAACGTAAAAGTCACAGGCGTAGAGGTAATTTTCCAGTAAACTACTGGTTAATTGTGTTATTTTGTAAATTTAGAAGAAAATACACGTGGCAGAAGAAACAGAGGGAAATTAAGAAAATGCAACAACCAACATTTACAATAATAGTAGGACTAAGATAACTAAGATAGCATAAAAGAATTTCACATTGTTGAGGGTAAATATTGAAGAGGGTAATAGTTAAGAAGCGTTGAAATAATATCTCTCTGTTCAGGGCCTTGAAACTTTTTGTTAGTTAGTTATTCAGTTTTTATGCAATTCTGTATTTCATTTCAGGAATCTCACAGATGATGACGTGTATTTTTTTACAAACTTAACTCTCTTGTCTTATAAAACTTGGCGTAGTTTTGTTGCTAACCATGCAAGCAAAGTAAACACAACAACAGATTACAAATATTTGGCTAAACATTCAATCCAGAAATTAATTTTTGAAGTAAGTATTAATTAGTTTATTAATAGCAAAATATATGGTTTTTCTATAAGATAATTTCGTAAATAAATTTTCTCTAGTAATATATTAATACTCCAGGCATTAGAGAATTTTACATGGAAAAATTCATGGTAGTTCTGGCAATAGATTTACTTTATATTTTCCACTAAAAACTCCCCCCGCAACCCCCTCAAAGGACCCCGAACCAAATGCATGCGTTGACGATGGAATCATTGCAAATTCAAGGTATAGAATCCTTAGGTCATTCTCAATGAAAACTGTTATGGATAAAGTTCCAAAATGTCTTTATTTTAAAAATATGTATTGATTTATATGAAGCAGTTACATGAATTATAAATTGTGTACTTATGTAAATAAATATATAATTACTTTTGCACTTATTTATATGTATACCAGTAGGATACACACAAAAAAAGTATTCTTATTTTGAATGTATCTATTTGTTCAGGAATATGAATGTATTATTTGCTCAAAAGAAGATATTTTTCTTGGTTTGAAATAATACATTTATTTGTGAAAACTAAAGCAACATCTTGATAAATTTCTTTAATTTGAGATGAGGATAATCAAATCAAAACATTAGCTTTGTAAATATAAACTATGCATAATTTCAACTTAAAAATGCATTACTCTTGGAAGAAATATTATATACAATTGAAACAAGAATATAATTCTTCTTTTGAATATATGCATATGATAAAAAAATTGAGAATATCATATATTTAACTTAAATATAATAATATAATAATAATTTTATTTCATCCAAATGATCATGTACATGATATAGGATATGTCAAGAAATTATCTGAAATATCAGATATAATATAAAAATACAACAATATTAACAGTCACATACGAAACACAATAAGACAAATATAACTAGAACAAACAACATAAAATTACGATTTAAAGTATACAAAATAAAAATGCCAAATAGTGTATATAACAAGATAAACATTAAAATAAAATAAAATAATATATTATTGGTAATCAAGAGATGCAGATAAAAATTCCTTGGTGCTATAAAAACATCCATTAACCAACATGACTTTTATATATATTTTAAACATATCTAAACTTGCAACATTTTTCAAATTAGTAGGCAATTTATTGTATAATTTGATGCAGTTATAATTTGCTGAATGTTTGTATGTTGTAGTATTATGACGAGGAATATTCAATAGCTCACCGTGCCTCGTGTTGTGTTCATGAAAACAGGAATTATTGGTGAATAGATGATACTGCCTTTTAACAAATGTTACGCATTTGTATATGTATATTGAAGGGGCAGTGAGAATTTTATTATTTATAAAAACCTGCCTACAACTTTCAATGCTCCTCATATTAAAAATTAGCCTTAAAAGTTTCTTTTGGGCTACAAAAATTCTGTTAAAATCTCTAGCACATCCCCAGTTTATTATATTGAGAGAAATATGTGAGTATGCCATGGCATAATATATGCTTAGAAGTCCTGAAACAGTTAGGATATCTTTCATTTGTAAGATCGCATAATACGACTTGTTTAGTTTTTTACAAACACCGTCCACATGAGCGTCCCAGGTAAGTCTATTATCAATGCAAGTACCTAGGAACATTACTGAATCTGAAAATTCCATATCACCGGTCTGTATTTTGCTAGCAGGAATGCCCCCTTCTTATAAAAAAATTTATACATTTGGTTTTGGTTTTATTCAAAACAAGTCTGTTCCTCTCGCACCATATGCTTAAATCACATATAGCACTTTGGATCAGATTTTCTAGCTCTTGTGGTGTTTCTGCTGATACAGTTATAGTTGTATCATCTGCGAACATTGTAACTAAGCCCCCTGGGATATGGATAGGAAGGTCGTTAATAAATAACAAAAACAGTAATGGGCCTAGTACAGATCCCTGTGGAACACCGAGTTTTACATCGTGCGCAGCTGACTTGGTACCATTATTGTTAATTACCATATTTCGCCCCTCAAGATACGATTGGATCCAACTAATTAAATTGCCTGGTAAGTTGTAACTACTGAGTTTCGTTATTAAAAATTTGGGCATACGGAATCAAATGCCTTAGACAGATCAAAAAGTAATGAGGCAACATATCTACCCCTATCAAGCTCTATGTAAACGAAATTCAGTAATTCACAAGTAGCTGACTCAACAGATCTGTTCTTTCTAAAACAATGCTGAAAGTTGGTCAATAATGAATTGTTCTCCAAATATATAGAGAGGCACTGACAGACAACTTTTTCAAACAGTTTTGATAGAGCATTAAGAATTGAAATTTGTCTATAGTTATCAACATTGTTTAAGTCACCCTTCTTATATACTGGTAGGACTAAGGCGGTTTTAAATACATCCGGAAAACATCCTTGGTGTAGTGATTGATTTAATAAGTACAGCAGAGGTTGCATAATTAAATCTAAAATATAAGAGATAGTGACCAATGATAGTTCATCAGTCCCTGATGATTTTTTATTTTTTATTTGAACTAGAGCATCAATAACATCAGATTCGGTGATGGTACCTATATACAGGTTCGAGTTATTCTTGTTTGGCATCATTGTACAAGGTAGAGCCAAATTCTGTCCAAAGTGGTTAATAGCATTCTGCTCAGCTGCATTAGAGAAGTGGCTGGCGAAGAGATCGGCAACTTCTTTGGGATTATCTATACAATCAATATTGTAATTAAGAACTATAGGTTTCATGTCACAATTTTTCCTTCCCAATTTAAAATTTATTATGTTCCAAGTCTCCTTTGTCTTATTGGATGAGTTATTTATTTTTTTATTATAATAGTTTGACTTGGCTAGTTTAATATTAAGTTTATGTTCCTGTTTTTTAATTTTATACAAGTTAGTTATATCAGGAAGCCCTGTATTTGTCATGAGCCAGAATAGTCCTTTCAATTCCTCACCTTCTTTGACAATATCGTTTGTTACCCACTTATTGTAATTGGGCTGCCTTCTGTATATTTTTTTTAAAGGACAAGAAACATTAAAAGCCCAGCTTAAACAATCCACAAATGATTTGAAACCCATATTTATATCGAAATCAAACAAATAGGTCCAATTTATGTTACTTAGTCTAGTTCGAAACTCATGTAAATTATTTGAAAAAAGTTGTCTAGCAAAAACAGGAACTTCATTCTTAGATGATTGCTTGGTGATTATAAAATTTAGCTTCAGGATATGCGCGAAATGGTCAGCTATGTTCGGATTTACTAAATTGCAATCATATACCGAATTATCTAGGTTGGTGACCATGTAGTCTATACAAGAGGAACTAGTATGGCCATTCTTATTCGTAAAAATTCTGGTACTACCAGTAGAGCACATGTTTAACTCGAACGAATTAAATATGTCCATTAATAGCTTGGTGTTCATACTATTAAGCTGGTTATAGTCAATATTAAAGTCTCCACAAAGGACAATGTATTTGGACCTACCTGAGGCGATGCTAAGAGCCTGGGACAAAGTGTAAGTAAATATATTAATATCACCATTGGGAGGCCTATATAGAGTAATAATCGATATCCTAGAATTGCCCAGTTTATAACATATGGCACATATTTCGATATGACACTCAACAGATAATTGTTTTATTGAATTAATTTCAGTGGCCACCATGGTAAAATGAACTAAAATAAGAGATCCCCCATGAATGTGATTACTTCTGGTATATGCAGAAATCCAGTTGTAGTCAGGAAAATGTAAACAATTTAAATTATTATTACAAATCCAATGTTCCGAGACACATAGAATATTAATCTTTTGTTGTTTTACAAACAACTCAACAGTATTAAAGTTATTTAAAAGTCCCTGGACATTAACATGACATACATTGAGCATATCATTTACAACTACATCACAGTCAAGAGATACATTTAAATAGTTTAACTTACATGCTACTTCAGTCTTATCATTTTCTAAGGACCCTTGTGAAGTGGGGTCACCGGTTGTCCAGGGCATAAAAAATTTGATTTATTTAGTTCAACACTTAGAGAAAAATTATTCACAGTTTCTGAATTGGAATCGTTGGGTTCGACAATTATAGACGAGTCATTTATTGAAACTAGGGGTTCACTCACATTGGATGTAGAAGTTTTTTCATACAGAGTACTGAGGTTTTTATCAGAAATATCAATAAATGTTAAAGTCTTGTTCAGGCATTTACTTTTTAACAACACACTTGTAACACTAGATGCCGCCACTTTATGATTAAAGTATTTATAATTTTTATTGTTTACTTCTACAAATTGAATCAACCCTTTTGTGCATTTATTAAATTTAGTCAAAAAATCATTAAGTTTTGTATTATATTTATAAATGTGCGAGTTTGCGTACGGTACTACGAGAGTCCACACGTGCGTGAAAATATTTTCCCAATCGGAGTGGTTATACGGTTTGTTTTTGTGTTTGTGAATAAAAACAATAATAACTTTTAGTGTTAGTGACTATTACCATGCCACCCCCCCGAGAAGGGGAGGGCACTGCGATAGAGACGCATAACGGTGATGTGATATCTTTGGATTCACCCGACGAGTTCGACATTTCTAATACACGCTCTCAGGAGTCGCTGAATATGGATATAGGCAATACGCCTACTACGATCTCTAGCAGTGGTTCTCCAGTGAATCAGCCTGATACTTCTTTGCATACACAAAAAACAGATAAGATTAAATATTTTAATTTAAATCCAGATAAATACAATTCCAATAATATTTATGTTTATGTAGAAAAAACAAATGACCAAAACATTGGCCGACTGCATCCCATGTATGTGGGACATATTCTTCACAAAAAACTGCAAGTCAAAAATATTACTGATATTAAAAGCATTGGCAAAAATAGAATTAAGGTTCAAGTAAAAACTACTCTCGATGCTAATAATTTAATAAACAATAATCTATTATGTTCGGAAAACCTCAGAGCTTACATCCCCAACCATCTGCTTGAAAAAAAAGGTGTCATTAAGGGTGTTGATACTTACTTTGATGTCGCTTATCTAAAAGAAAATATTGTATGTTCGACTCCCATTAGTGACATTAAGAGAACTCACAGAAAAATTGAAAAAGATGGTAAAACCGAATATATTCCTAAACAAACAATCATAATTACATTCGAAGGTAATATTCTACCGAACAATGTATACATTAATAGTGTAATTTGCCCAGTTGAGCCTTTTTTAGGGAGAGTCACTCAATGCTACAAATGTCTTAGGTACGGTCACGTTGCAAAGCAATGCCGAGGGACTAACACCTTGTGTGTTTTATGCAGTGATATTAAGATTGACGGTCATGAGTGTGAAGAAAAACAAAAATTTTGTGTTTACTGTAAAACAAATGATCACACTTCTATTAATAAAAAATGCCCATATTATTCTAAACAAAAAACAATTAAGAAAATTATGGTAGAAAATAATGTACCTTATGCTGAAGCAAAAAAAATGTCTGATACATCATATGCCAATGTTTTAACTGAAAACAGATTTCAATTCCTATCAAATAATATGGAATATGACTCTAACTTTCCCAGCTTACCTAAAAGTCAAAATAATGCTGTTTTCACATTTTCTCAGCCTAACACCAGAAGTATGAGTTCTACTCGAAATTCTGATGTTTTCACCTCGCAACCGCATAGAGCCAGATCAGGCCCTTCTGGTCTGAATTTAAATAATAAGAAGAGAAAAGCCTCCTCTCCGCTTTCCCATTCACCCTCCTCATCCCCAATGTTTCCTTTTCGTTTTGGCCCTTCGTCCCCTCTACCTTCTAATCCTAGCAAACCGGATAATTCAAACTTAATAATAAATAAAAATAAACTAGCGGAATCTCTTTCTAACTACTTCATAAGTATGCTGGGTAAAATCAACTCTCTAGAAGATATTAAAAGGGTGGATAGTCATTTAGTTAGAAAAGATATTGAACTTGTAGTGAAGGATAACTTACATAACTCATAGCATTCACCCGACTTTTTGATAAAATTAACATTATGCAGTGGAACGCACGTTCCGCTGTTTCAAACAAAAATAGTCTGGTAAATTTTTTATCAACTAACAATATAGATATAGCCTTGATAAGCGAGACATGGTTTAAACCTGACTCGACTATACATTTCAATGGTTTCAATTTAATACGCAAGGACAGACAGGATGGAAAAGCAGGTGTAGCAATTTTAATAAAAAAACATTTTCCTTTTAGGGAAATAAAAATTTTGAACTTTGATGATAACATTCTGGTATGTGGAGTCACAGTGTTCATTAATAATCTTAAATTATCATGTTTATCGATTTATAGACCACCTAATATAAGCACTAACAATAATGACTGGTATCATATTTTTGAGCAAGTGTCGGCACCTCTTATTATAGGGGGCGATTTTAATGCACACAACAATTTATGGGGTTCATCTAAAAATGATCGAATTGGTGTTCAAATAATAAATGCTGCGGATGACCTTAACTTATTATGTCTGAACGATGGTCAATCTACCCGGACGGAGAGACCTGGTTTACAGAAGTCTGTAGTTGATATTTCTTTTTCATCTCCAGATATCTCAAATAAATTAAAATGGAGTGTAACTTCCGACACTCTTGGTTCAGATCATTTTCCAATTCTCTTGGAATTCGATTCTTGTCATCAAATAAACGACACAATTTTCCCAAAAAGCAAATGGAATGTTAAAAAGGCTAATTGGTCTCTGTACTCATCTCATATATATAACTCGTTCATTACCACTCCTATTTTTTCCAATTTAAATGAAAAATGGGATTATCTATTGGATTGTATTAATCGGTCAGCCGAGCTGTCAATCCCCAAGTTAAAACCCTTTAAAATAAAAAACCGGCCCCCGGCTCCCTGGTGGGATTTTGAATGTGATAATGCAGTTCAAGAAAGAAAAACTGCACTTAATAACTATAAACAATCTCCTACTCTGGAGAATTTTTTAAGTTGTAAACGAATCAGTGCTCGCACTAAAAAATTTTTAAAAGATAAAGCTAAACAGAGTTGGATAAACTGGGTGTCAAATTTAAACAAAAATACTCCATCATCTTCTTTATGGAAGCAAGCAAAAAAAATGCAAAGAATTCCAGAAAATACCAATAAAGCAATTAATAACGATTGGGTACAAGAATTCTTTAATAAAGTATCTCCCCCCTACGTTGAAAATGCTCCCAAGACACACCATTGGCAATCTGACTCCAGCCATTTTTTGTCACAACCATTTAGTTTTTTGGAGTTAGAATTTGCTCTTAAAAACAACCTGAATACTTCCCCTGGCCACGATAACATAAAATACCCTATGCTTGTCCATTTACCAGATATCGCCAAGCAGTTCTTGCTGGATATATTCAATGAAATGTTAAGCACCGGCAAAAGTATAGACTTATTTAAGAGAGTCATTGTAGTCCCCATTTTGAAACCAGGCAAGGATCCTAATCATGCTGATTCTTACCGACCAATCTCTCTTCTTTCGTGTGTTTTAAAAACTTTGGAACGTATGATAAAGGGTAGATTAGAGTGGTGGTTACAAATCCACAAATTACTTCCAAATAACCAATATGGTTTTAAAAAAGGGTTCGGGACCGTCGATGCTTTATCTTCTCTGGTGGTGGATATTCAGAATAACTTCTCTCGTAATAATTATTTAGCTGCTTTGTTTGTAGATATACAGGGTGCATACGATTCTATTGATCTGGATATCTTAGAAGGTAAACTAATAAATAATTTTAAATTTCCTATAAATCTAGTAAAACTTGTAGTCAATCTCTTTACCAATAGATCTATTTTTATCCGTGATTTTAACAACCAATTAATTGGTCCCCGGAATAATAGCACAGGCCTTCCACAGGGTTCCGTCTTGAGCCCGATTCTTTTTAACTTATATACAGCGGACATACACAATATTAGTGATGCCCAGTTTAGCATTGTGCAATATGCCGATGATTTTTGTGTATACACAGAACATAAAAAATACAACATAGCTATTGACCTTCTAACAACATCTATAATTAGATTGGGAAAATGGTTTTCTCTTAATGGTTTTAATATTGCACCAAATAAGTCCACAGTGGTTGTATTTTCTCGACACAACTGCCCTAATATTAACGATATTAATCTTGGGGATTATTTATTTCCTTTTCAAACACATGTGAAATATTTAGGAGTGATTCTGGATAAAAAACTCAAATGGAACCTCTATATTGAGAATATAATAGACCGTTGCAACAAAAGCGTTAATTTTCTAAAAATGTCTACTAAAATCTGGTGGGGTGCAGACGTTCAAACCGCTCTTCTTTTTTATAAAGCATACATTAGATCAATTCTGGACTATGGATGTACTCTTTATGGATCTGCATGTAATACTCTTTTAAAACGCTTGGATGTCTTACAAAATACAGCACTACGGATATGTTTAGGAGCTATGAGATCAACACCAATTGATGCCTTATATGCCGAAGCTTTGGTTCCGCCTCTTTCGCTTAGACGACATTACCTGACTGAAAAGTTCCTTCATAGAATAAATATTAACAATCAACCGCTTTTACACAATATTTCTGTCCTTAATACATCTGATTTAACAAATAAATTCTGGATACATAAAAATTCTCCGCCTCTTTGTGTAGCTTTTCGAGATTCAAGCGATATTCTTCCCCTATTAGACAATCCATATGATTACACTTCAAACTTTGAATACTCTAATCTTTTTTCGAAAGTGTCATTAATTACGCCACAATACAGTGATCATCCAAATATTAGTATGAACATTTTAAACACAATTTTGGATAAGTGGGATAATCCATTGTTAATATACTCAGACGCTTCTAAGTCTCCCTTGGGTACTGGTTGTGCATGCTACATACCCTCGACCAATAACTGTATAAAAATCAAATTGTCGCCTCAATGCTCCATTTTTACAGCTGAAGCAATTGCTATATACGAGGCTCTCAAATTTATTTATTCTTCTAATTCCCACACTTCCATAATTTTATCAGATTCTCTATCGGTTTTATCTTCATTAGAAAACAGCTTTTCCTTCAACATCAAAACCAACCCGTATATTCTAAAAATAAAGAAACTGCTACACAATGTTTTAGGTATGGGAAAAGAGGTTCATTTTGTATGGGTAAAAGCGCACATTGGCATAAAAAATAATGAAATTGTCGACTCTTTGGCTAAGGAAAGCATCGTCTCAGGATTCCCATTAGAACAAAAAATCTGTCTATCTGACTCCTTTAACATTTTAAAATCTAAATTTAGAAATAGATGGTTAGAGCTGTGGCGGGAGTTCTGTCATTCCAGTCCTACTAGATATACGCATATTCATCCTGACCTCCCATCTAAGTTTTGGCACGAAAATTATGAATATCCAAGAAAATATATCACAACAATAATACGTCTCAAATTTGGACATGCCTGTTATCCAGCACATTTACACAAAATAAATGTTCTGCCTTCAGAGAATTGTGATATTTGTAATGTTAAAGGTGACCTGGATCATATTTTCTTCCAGTGTTCTAAATATAAAGCAGCAAGTGACAGACTACATAACAATCTTATTAATTATAATATTCAGGCTCCTTTTAATATACTTTCTCTCCTCAGCCTCCATAATAAGCAAATTTTTGATTGTATCATCGGTTTTTTGGAAGAAACGAATATTTTATTATGAATCTTGTGAGTGAATGTTTAAGTAGGTTAGCTTCGTATCCTCTGTTGTTTTTCCTCTGTTGCATCCTTAATTTATAGTGGTCCTCTAATTTTGTTTGTGTTTAAAAAAAAAAAAGTCCTGATAGACCCCAGGACGAGAAGCGTGTGTCCCTGTTTTTTCTCCTTTATTGATCTTCAATATTTATTTTCTCATTGTCGACATAGGTTAATTGGAATAAATGGTTTTTTTTAGGGTAGCGGTTGGCTGTATGGCTAGTGGCCAGATGCCATAAAAAAAAAAAAAAAAAAAAAATGTGCCTATTTTTTGAGAAACTATTGCCGACGTATGGAACAGATGTAAATAAAATATTTGTATTTGTACACAGCTTCAGCTTATTGCAGATTAGACGAAATGAAGGGGTTTTATTTAATTCTATATCATTAGATCCACCCGATATAATTACGAAATCCTCCAGATTAAAATGTTTGGTAATCGTTTCAATGTTTTCCATTACTTGATTTAGAAGAGCTCCTGGCTTTTTAACCGACATTATTTCATATACTCTTAAATCAACTAATTTTCTCATTTGCCAATTTATATTCTTGTCATCTGTCAGTAACAGATTTTTTTTTTTCATTTTTATGTTTGTGGTTGTATTATTTCCATAGTTATTTACATTTCCAATTCTTTTTGAATATTTATTAACTTCCTTAGTCAGCGCGTCAATATTTTGCAGTGTTGAAATTTCGTTTGTCTCACTGTGTATGTCTAAATTTAATTTAAGTGATTCGGTTAAGGTCGATACGTTTTTCTTTGCCATGAGATTTGTTTGTGTAGAGATAGTATTTACTTGTTTTGTTTTATCAGTGATAGTTTTTTTCAATTTATTTATAAATACATTTAATTCCATTATGGTATTTTCTTGTTGGGTTATTAAGTCGGTCAGTTCTTCTTCCCTTTTCATCGCCTCTTCTAAGAACAATTTATTTTCAGATTTTAACTTTTGAATATAATTATCTTTCAAATCACCATCTTCCGTCAGATCATGTATGGTTTTTTCAAGTAATTCCTTATTACTTTCGTCCAAATTGGAGGTATATGTGTCTTTTCCACAACACTCGATTTTATAATCAAGTTGAGACATCCAAATTCTTCACTGAAAACTCTACCTAGTTTTATGTTAAAAATGTATCAGCTTTAGAATAAACATTACATATATTTGAAATAAATAGTAGAATTCTTTGTTAAAAGTAACTACTTAACTTAAGAGCAGTATATTCAAATCGAGACATTTATATTCTCAATATAAAACTATGCACAATTTTAACTAAAAAATACTTTGCATTTGGAATAAACATAATATAAATTTAAAACAAGCTAAAATTCTTCCTTTGAATATATGCATATATTTAGAAATTTGAGAATATCATATATTTAACTTAAATAGAGTATAGTCAAGTTGAGACATTCATATTCTACATTGAGTACTATATATATTTTCAAGTTAAAAATGAATTAATTTATACAAATTTTAAATAAACAGTAGAATTCTTTGCTTCATTAAATAGGTATATTTATTAAAAAATTAAAATGACAAGTACCAAACTTAAGATAAATCTATTAAAGTCGGGATACAAACTCGAAATATAAAATTATGCATAATTGCAACTGAAAATGCTTTACTCTTGAAATAAATGTAATATAGATTTGAGACAATCTTTAAATGTAACACATTTTTTAAATTTGAGAATATCATATATTTAACTTATATGGAGTATAGTGAAGCCCTCTCCAAGTTCACGGTAGATATTTGTAGATGGATCTGCTTACAATTCGCTAACTTAGTCTTACCACAGGTCTATGAGAGTATTCGCTTGGGAATAGTGATGGGGCGAACCAGCTATTTTTGTGCAGCAGCTACTTCTGCTACTGCTATTTTCATTTAGCAGTTAAAAATAGCTGCTATTTTAATAGCAGCTATTTCTTAGCATTAGTTGTTTTGGCTAAATGGCACGTATTAACAGATAACAAACGAAACTTTACAAAAAAACGCAATCGCTGTATGGATAGTTAAATATGATTAGTTTCAAAAGAAATATAAATTATTATCTGTATAATATTTATTAGTTTATTTTTTATATTCCTCTAAAATATTTGAGCAGACGAACATAATCATGTGTTAAATATTATTAAAATAAAATTGTTTTACATGAATTACATATTCCCTTCCTAAGTGCTGCGTGGACCCGCTTGGCCACTACTCGCTGTTGCGGAACGAATTGCATGCGCTGCTTGTGCTATCTGCTATGACCCACTGAACTCTACTATTATAAATGGAAGGCCAATATAGGTACATGCGCGTGAACAAAATACGGCAATTACGCCACAGATTAAAACTCAAAATATAAAACCACGCGTCGACGCAGTAGAGAAATTGATGTCTGCGCTTGAACCAAACGTCTGTCTACGGAAGTTATGCGCTGACGCGAGTCTGTGTTTTCTTCGTTTCCCATAGATTCCGTAGCGTAAGTCTTGGATTAGATGAAATTTCCAGAGTCGGTGTCACTAATTTTATTCTTTGTTTATTTCTGTCATTTATGTAAAGTTGTTACAAATTGATTATTTTGTGAAATATATTTTGTGACTGTTATAAACAGTTAATTGAGACAATATGGTGCAATCTTGTATGGTACTGTGTTGCAAGGATCGTTGCAAAATCCCGTGTTTTAAACAGTTGCAGTAACAATAAGACCGGCTCTGGCGTATTTTGTAGTGCGATTGCGCTCCGCTTTACGGTCGCCATACTTGCGCGAAGTTCAATTTCACGTAAAAATTGGAATGGATATTGACCTTCCATTTATATAGTAGAGTTCAGTGCTATCACCACTATTGGGCCGACGCAGCCTGCTTGTGTTGCTGCAAAGGCGCGTTGGCACTCAGCGTGTGATTTCAATCTGCTATAAAAGTAGCAGCTATTTATCAGAGCTCGTAACAGTTGCTACTGCTATGAAGCAAATAGCAGTTAAAAAATAGCAGACTAATATCTAGCAGCCCGTCACTACTCGGGAATTCGTATAAGCAATCAAAATATAAATGCTCCATCACAATATCATCAGACTTTCTTGAATCATCAGGGGGTCAAATGATGGACGAATTAAATAAGTTAATTCTTGCTGTCGACAAGAATTTGACTTGAAAAATTCATTTCAAAAGGAAACAATCCTGATTTTCTATTTAAATAAATATTAATTTTTATCTGAACTACAAGAAATTATACACAAATAAATTATAATATTGATTTCAAAATAATCTTGTGTTAAATTGGGACCAGCTATTTTTGGATTAAATATATTATATTCAATTTAAAATTAGGTGTATTCTTAGTTTAATTTGATTTTTAGTTCGATCTAAAAAATTCAATATTATTGTTTTAAATAAGAGGTAATTTTAAATGTAACAAACAATTTATTTACAAAGACTTAAACACAATTTTAAAGGAAATATATTGAGGTGTTCATTTTAAAATAAGAAATAGTGTTGAAATAACAAAACTAGGATTTTCATTTTAAATAAATTAAATGTTCAATGTAATACTACGTATTGTTTATAATTTATTGTTTGTGGCATATTCATGATTTCTTAGTTTGTTGGGTATTTTGCCACTGTAAAAATATTTAAAAATTTTGATGAAATAAACCTCTGCGCCAAAAGGATCAGACAGAGGCTGGTTTTTATACTTTTATTACAAAATGTCTCACACCTAAAAATATATAAACTGAAACAAAATTGTTAAATGATAAATTGAAAAATTAAAACGAAGTCAGTTGACGTTTCGGAAAATAGTTCTTTTTCCGTTATCAAAACTTTCACTTTTGAGAATGTCAAACCAGACAGTTTGTTGTTTATGTATTTCCATAGTCACGTGAGACATAAAATTATATTCATTTTATTTTTACTTACTTCGTCTCTGAGGATCGGCAACCAGCTGGTACAGAAAGAAATCTACAGAATAATTAGAAACACATTTATCCTCATTTAACAAAATAATAGCGGATTCCTTAAGTTTTCTTTTAGTTGAGTTGCTTTCTTTTTCTAAAATTTTCGCGGAGTCCCACTGGATCCTATGATTGTTATCCCACGTATGTTCACAAATTTTTGATTTTTGAAATTCTCCCTTTCTAGCATAATCTCGGTGTTCAACCAAGCCTTATGTTGAAAGGTCTAGATGACTCACCTACATAATGCTTACCACACTCACATGGGACACTATAAATACAATCCTTGGAATTTTGAATAATATTCACCGGTTTAGTCTTTGATAAAACAGATCTTAATGTGGTTCCTGTTTGAAAAACTGTTCGTACAGAAAATCTATTTCCGATTTTTCTCAATTTATCCGATAAACCTTGTATGTATGGAATTACTGCTAAAGATCTAAATTCAGGTTGTAAATGTTGAGTGTTTACTCTACTTTCAATGTTTGCCATCTGGCTATCAACAAAACCCTCGGGGTATTGATTATTCAATAGAACGGTTTTAATAATTATTTTTTTCTCATTACTTAAACTTTCATCATTTGAAGAAATTACTTTAGCCCTATCATACAAACATTTTACGACACCTTTCTTAACGCTAATATGTTGATTTGAATTGAAATTCAAATATCTGTTTGTGTGTGTTTGTTTTCGATAAATTGTACTCTTCATTTGAAATATTGATCTTATTCGTTATATACAAACTTATCGTTTATTACTACTATACTTTTTTTGTGTGCAATTTTTAGTAATTTTTATAAATATATTATCAGAAAACGAACCATACGATCTCGCTTGTATTTTGTTTGTTTCGCTGATTCCCATTGGAATAAAAATAGGATTCTTCTAATATGTATGTATATGTATGTAATAATGTATTTCCCTGTTACTACGTACATCAGCATTATATTCTTAAAGCAAATTAAATATTAAAAGTATTTACCGTTTCGATAAAAAATACGTAAAGTCGCGTTTTAAAAATTTTGAATTTTGAAGCTTCGACCTGCTGTATTTTTAAAATAAAGACATTTTGGAACTTTATCCATAACAGTTTTCATTTTCTAAGGATTCTATGGCTTGAATTTGCAACGATTCCGCCGACAACAAATCACCCATGCATTAGAGAAAAAAACCCAAACATTGGTTTTTGATTTTTTTATCGTTTTTGATGAAGAATAGAAATTTTTAAAAAACAATTCGCCATTATAATAAAAACGGTGATATTTCTCATATAGACATATTTAGTCATATAGGTGCCAAATGACCCCTGTACTTCTCTATGCAGGGTTGGCATCGCTTTACCAAATATTCTGTATATTGCTAGTGTATATTTTAAGTGATAGGTGGACAAAAATAAAATACAGTTATTTCAATTGTTCGGTTTTGAGAACTGGACTATAGCAGAATCTACAAATATTCTACCTTACAAAATTTTAATCAAGTGTTGTAGATTTTAGTTACAACTTCTAAGGGTGAGCTAAATCTAAATACTTCATAATCCCCACAAATTAAGAACAGCCACACTACGTGCACATAAATAATAATATAATTTATTTTTTAGTTAACGAACACTTGTGAAGATGTATTTGTTACATGCGACTGGAAATCGGCCTCGTATAATTGCTGTGATGGATTCTTTCCCGTGTTCACAGAGAACGGCTTTTGCTACACCTTCAATTCCAGACATCACGAGAGGAAAATTCCAGGGTAAACATAGATCATAAATGAACTAGGGGCGAATGGAGCAACTAAAGTATAAAGTTGATGCTCTTGTAGTTTGCGTGTGTTGAAAGTAAATTTACTGTATTCAGTGAAAAAATGAGTTTAAGTGTGTACGGCCAATCTTTTAAACGTCTAGACATTCTGCTTTAAAACGAAGAAATAGTATGAAGCCTGTGGCGCATTCACCACAAATTATTATATTACTACTAGTAGTACAACCACAATTTACTTAAATAACTAAACCATTAGAGATACTTCTAATTATTCACACTATTTCTACAGCACCTAAAACAGATTTACTAACCCAACTTAATACTTTTACTACCAATTTTCAATTTACATTAAACCAAATTATTCAAAAACAACAATCACTCGAGATACAACTATCTACACTACAATCTACCCAAGCCCCATCAACAGTTTATCCAACTTTTTGTTACCAGTAATTCACTATTCCACAGCCTACATGTATTGGAAGTAAAAATAGCAAATTCTTAGTAACTTCGTCATGCTAAATAACAATATAAAAAGCAAAAGTTCAAGTTGGCTCTGGTTTTCCCAATACAGGTAATAAAGTGTAACGCGGTTATAGACGATCCAGCTGCTGGGACCCGACATTTGAAGATAATTGGAATTCCAGCGGACCAGTTCACTTTTACGAATGAGTTCAAAGCATGCCGACAAAGCTGGCTCCCTGCCGCTGGATCGTGTGTAGACCCCTTATAAACCCTAGTTTATGGGCGGTCCTATCACAAATAACAGGTAGAATTAGAATTCTACGAAAAATAGACATACTAACTACCTACCTCTTTATTTGTCACTAAAACTAATATTCATTCTTAGGTAGTCGTATTTGTACCTTGTGCATGATAAGCGTTCATTTTCGAAAGTAAATAGTGCTATTCTGAAAATGTGTCACGAGATTGTGTAAATACACCTAACAACTTTTGTTATATTTGTGGTGAAGTGACTTTTGCGCATCAAAAACGTAATTTTACTCCCAAGATTAAGAAGGCCTACCAGTTGTATTTTGGTTGTACAATTGGAGATGAAGACAAAAAATGGGCACCTCATATATGTTGCAGCAATTGTTCGAACAATCTTTGTTGGCTAAGTGGAAGAGGGCGTTCAATGGCTTTTGCTGTGCACATGATCTGGCGAGAACCTACAGATCATGTTACCGATTGTTATTTTTGCGTGATACCTCCTATTAGACAGGGTATTAACAAGAAAAGAATGATGGTAATACAATACCCCAATTTACCATCTGCCATTCGCCCGGTTCTCCATAGTAATGAACTACCTATTCCTAATCCACCTCAAGAATACAGCCTTGATTCTGACGAAGAATCGAATGATAATGTAGATGACGACTTAGTCCAGCCATCAACATCACAAGATCCCGATTTCTCTGCCGAAATGTCCGGTGGTGAACCACACAAAATTAATCAACGCGAATTAAGTGATCTTATAAGAGACCTTGATCTGTCCAAGGCAAAAGCGGAGCTTTTGGCATCTCAATTACAACAATGGAATTTACCACAAGAAAATGTTAAAGTTTCCATATACCGAAGTCGTCAAAAAGATCTTATACTTTTTTTCAAAATGGAAAATGACTTGGTTGCCTACAAGGACATTGACGGTTTAATGAGTGCTTTACACATTCCCTATGATCCTAGTGACTGGAGACTTTTTATTGACGCCTCGAAACTTAGTCTAAAAGCTGTGTTACTCCACAATAGAAATAAATTGCCATCAATTCCAATCGCCCATGCTGTTCACATGAAGGAAAATTACAGTAACATGAATGTATTGCTACAAACTACAGAATATACCAAGTATAAGTGGCAGATTTGTGCAGACTTAATAGTGATAGCTATCTTACTTGGTATGCAGCAAGGGTATACTAAATATTGCTGTTTTCTTTGTTAGTATGACAGTCGAGCGCGATTAGAACATTACAAAAGAAAAATTTGGCCGCCAAGACTGGGTTTTGAACCAGGAGAAAAAAATGTTGCTAACATTCCATTAGTTGATTCACAAAAGGTAATACTGCAACCACTCCACATAAAACTGGGACTTATGAAAAACTTAAGACAAAAATTTCCCAGACTTAGTAATGCGAAAATTAAAGAGGGAATTTTTGTGGGTCCTCAAATCAAGAACCTTTTGAAAGATGCAGAATCTGACAACATTCTAGAAGGTAATGAAAAAGCTGCTTGGAATTCCTTTAAAATGGTAGCAACACACTTTCTCGGTAACAAAAGAGCAGAAAACAATAGAGACCTTGTTGGGAATCTTCTTTCTTGCTACCAGAAATTAGGATGCAATATGTCATTAAAAGTCCACTTTCTACATTCACACCTAGATTACATCCCAGAAAACTGTGGTGCAGTATGTGATGAGCATGGAGAGAGATTCCACCAGGATATTCAAAATATGGAAAAAAGATATCAGGGCAAATGGACTTCTGCGATGTTGGCAGACTACTGTTGGACGTGTATAAGAGATGCTCCAGAAGTAACTTATAAGAGACGGGCTAAGAAGCGCAAGAAGAATAATTAATCCTCTGATTAAAGGGCTTATGTTCTAATTGAATATATAGTATATATATATATATATATATTAGTTGCGCATATAGTACTTTCCTGATCTCCTACTAACTTCAATGTGTACATTTTTGTCTGTCTAAAATATTTTAAAAACTATTACAGAATAGCAGGCTGTCCTCTCAGTTTATTACATTCTTACTTGTAAAATAGAACTCGTGTGTGAGATTTAGCAGTAATAGCTCTAAAATTATGTCTATACCTCATGGGGTGCCTCGAGGCTCTGTCTTGGACCCCCTCCTGTTTATTATATATGTTAATGACTTATTCCATCTTATGATGCATAAAATGTATAGCTTATGCAGACGACACATCTTTGCTTCTGTCAGATGTCTCGATTGTTTTACCTCTGACCACTGTACTACTAGGCAAAAACTTGGTCACTTCCAATAATATGACTATGAATGATGAAAAGGCTCAAAGACAGCATAACTATAATACTGGTCTTGGGAAGCATCTTAGACCTGCTTAACTCAGACTTACAAATCTGCAAAAAACAATGACGACAAACTAAAAAGTTAATTTTAAAGTTCTGTTTTTATAGTGTAAATAAATATCGGGAATCATTAATTAAATTTGACCTAAATAAGTGTTATGGAGCGTGCCTACTGTATTTACGTTTTTTATATGTTCATTGATGTTTGTTGTTTGTCGTTATTCGTTGCTTGTATTTAGTATGTTTGTTCATTTGCATGTGTTTTAGCCTCTGTGTGTGAATCCTGTATTTGTATTTTTTTGACTCGCTATAAATATTTTTTTATAATGTAATCAATAAACGATTTCATTTAATTTGATATTGAATGTAAAAGAATTTTTATAAAAGTCGTAACATTCATCACGGGGCAATAATAATGTAACTAAAAACAGTAAATCTTTTCATATAATGAATGAACATAATGAAATAAAACATTAAACCATTTTTATGTTTTCATGAAATATATTGTGAAAACATAAAACAGTTTAATGTTTTATTTCATGATGTAGTGATGGTGTGGATTTTCACTAAGTAAGGGACAAGTCTATCAACTAGAGTAAATCTTTGATATGCAAAATTTTGACGTCCATTTCCCCCTACAGACTAGCGCTAAAATTACACATCCTGTGCATTTTGCATTTTACTTTCATTGTAAGCAGACATCTGTCGTATTAAATATGCATCGGTTTCAGGAGGCAAACAGAACTACCTAGGAATGATAAGCAATATATTAAAGAAACGGATCTACAATGGTCATTAAAATTCAGTATCCGTTCGACAGCTACTCCTTATCCTGTAAGTTTGTAACATAATATTAAGTAAAAAGTTTTTGACTATTCATTTTTATTACTATAAATTTAACTGAAAAAACATTGCTACAACAATGTGTCCATCTTCCCGTATAAAAATGAGTTATCAAATTGTGGTGGGGGTAAAACAATTGACAAATATTATATTTTGGATTTGTTCACCCGTTCTTTCGAATTAGTTCACGCGAAATCTATGAAAGATTTTACAAGCTATATAGGACATTGCTCGACGTTGATGGTCTGATATCTGTAATATTTTCGTCAAGTTGAGACCAGTGTAAGATGGGCACAAATCAACAACTAAATCTTCCGTGTAACGAAGCTATTTTCTCCATATATTTGATAATTTAAAATCTGTCCGGCTTCGGTACATACCCGTACTGAAATATGAAATCTACGTCACTTAAAGTAGACAAGAAGTTTTAACGCATCGAGCGCACTACTTGCAACTCGCCGACTGAACTCATATGTACTTATTTATAACTCAAAACGTAAGTAGTAGCTTTCAAGGACATTCTAATTCAGTTAAGTAGCAATACTGACAACGTGCAAAATCTAGCTAGTTTCTTTCTGAATTTAGGGACCGTTAGCAGGTTTTGAAATATTGTTAAGATAAATAGTTTAGCTATTTCTAATGTTGTAGTTTGACTAATTCCAAACATGTAGGACTATATAACAAGGATATTATTCACTCACTGAGTGGTACACTCGATAATGGAACAAGCGTCTAGGGAGACTAGGGTACTTTGGCTTCCCCTGTCAAAAAATCCTATTTCAAACTTATAGATACTTATAAATTTTTTATGGGTAGTCATAAGAGCCTATCTGGTTTATAAGGTTTTCTACAGTACATTAATTTTGCCATATTGAAATTATATTGGGATGAATAAGTGTCTAAAGGAGTCTTAATTGAGTTGGAATCATGATACAAAGAAAACAATCATGAGTTGGAATACCCATGTTGTTATTGGTGTGTCCATAAGTGTTTATACTAAAAACAGTATTTATATGGCATTACAACTTTTAATTTGATAAGTTCTCATGGGATCTGAATAGTGTTGAAACTGAAAAGGTTTCATCAGTAAAATCAAATACGAGTTCTGTAATCTTTTATAAGAAACAATTAGTATATGGTTTTTATAAGATCTGAGGGGTTATTATCAGTTTCAGTTTATATAATAATTTAATGAGGATTTATAAGGATACGTATTAAAAAGTATTAATAAGGAATTGCATCGAATAATTTTGTGACTTTTTTTGGGATCTGAAGAGTAATGAAATTGAAAAGATATACTAAGAAGTTCCTAGTAGACATTTTATACATTTTTATAAGGATATATTTATAAGACTTCATGGGTACATATCAGTTTAGTCTATATAAGAATTTAATGGAAACGTGTAAGGATGCATGTTAAAAAGTATGAATAAGGTATTATCGAATACTTTTGTGAGTTTTTTTGGGAACTGAAGAGTAATGAAATTGAAAAGACATACCAAGGAGTTCCTAGTAGGCATTTTATACATTTTTACTTCCACATCCAGTGGAAGTATAGTAACGACAAAAAATTAAAAAAAAATTTTTATTGTTCAAATAGGCTTAGAATGTCACGAAACGTCGAGATTTTAAGTTTAAGCGAAAAAAAAATTTCTGTCTGTCAGTCTGTCGGTCTGTCTGTAACTTTTTTTGTGGGCACGTTTACTCTGGAACCGTTTGAGATATTGACTTGAAATTTGGTACACATATGTACTTTAACGAGATCTAGAACTAGATCATATTTTCATCTTGTTCCGTCGAAGGGTTGGGGGGAAAATAGGTAAATCAAGCAGGTAAGAGTCCATAAAATTGGTATTTAGAATATACAAGAGAAGCTAAGGTAACAAAAAAAATTTTTGCATTAGCCACCCCCATTACCACCCCCACCCCACTATTAAAGGTGATGAAATAAAATGTGATTTAGTGTGGTACAAGAACCAGAAACCTCAAAATGTTTTTTACTTCATCCACCTCCAGTACCACCCCCTATCACCACCCCCACCCCGCTACCGATGTGGGATATCGTTTTATGGGTTTTTGGGGTAGAGGATTTCAAATATTATATTATTAAAGTTCCATAAACAATTATTTCCACATACAAAAATTTTTTCGTTGTGAGTGACTTGGATAAAAAATCTGGATGTGTAAGTAGTGATTCCTTGGCCAGTGGTTTTATAAGGATATATTTGTACTTATTTTTATAAGACTTCATGAGTCCATATCAGTTTAGTTTATATAAGAATTTAATAAGGATTTATAGGGACATTTATTAAAAAGTATTAATAGTGATTTAAAAATATTAATTTGATAAGTGTTCATGGGGTTCCAATAATGGTAAAACTAATAATGTTTCATCAGGAAACCAGGAATAAATTTTATAACATTTAATAAGAAATAATTAGTATATGGTTTTTATAAGATTTGAAAGGTTATTATTAGTTTAGTTTTATATAAGAATTTAATAAGGATTTCTCAGTGCACCCATTGAAAAGTCTTATTTACAACTATTAATTTAAAAAGTTTTCATGGAATTTCAATAGTAGTCAACCTAAAAAAGTTACAATACTTACTAAACTAAACTTACTAATACAATAGATTTCATATAATTTACATTAAAATCCATTGTAAGATTAAAATCCATTGTAAGTATATACACATTGTATTTTATAAAACCCACTTATTCCAATAAAAGCATAAAAGTCTTAAAATAGACCTCAAGCGAGGAATATATATTAAAAACTCACAGAATCTATAAAATTTTCGTGTTTCAAACGCCATAAAAACTTATAAATACTTATAGGCCTCGTACTGAGAATTTCCATTAATATCTTTCAAATTCATATAAAAACCTATAAAACTTCGCAATTTAATTACCATAAATACTTATAAATATACTGATAGACTTCATTCAGGGAATTTACTTTAAAACCTCATTGCATACTCATAGAATTTTATAAAAACTTGTGTTTATTATTAAAACGTGCAAGTGTTGATAGACTTCAGGCAAGGAATTTACCCTCAAAACACATTTCAAATACTTCAAAAACATAGACACATCTGAACCTATAAAATCTTCGTATTTCAAACACCATATAAGAACTTACAAATACTGATAGGCCTCGTATGGAGAATTTTCATTAAAAATACTTTTCAAATACATATAAAATATCTATAACACTTCATATTTCAATTACCATGAAAACTTATAACTGCTGATAGACTCCATATAGGGAATTTACATTAAAAACTCATTGTACGCAGCAAATCTTATAAAAACTTCGTATTTCCTATTAATATATGCAAATGACCTCAGGCAAGGAATTTACATTAAAAGCACATCTCAAATAGCCACATCAAACCACATTCAGAACTTATAAAAAAAAACTTTGTATTTCAAATACTATAAAAACTAAAATATACTAATACATATAATTGCTGAAAGACTCCATATAGGTAATTTACATTTAAAACCCATTGTACGCAGCAAATATTATAAAAACTTCGCATTTCCTATTAATACATGCAAATGCTGATAGACCTCAGAAAAGGAATTTATTTATATTAAAAACACATTTCAAATAGCCGCACATCAGACCACATTTAGAACTTATAAAAAAAACTTTGTATTTCAAATACTATAAAAACTTACGTATACTAATAGGTTTCATACGAGGAATGTACATTTAAAACACACACACACATAATTAAAACTTATGAAAGTTTAGTGTTACATACTTCAGCCTCCGGTAGAGGGAGTTGTTATACATGTCGCTAGTTCATATCTAATCTAATGTGACCTAAGAAACTAGCATGGGCTTGTTAAATTGAAAGTAAAACAGTCTCTTTTACTGCTAACTTATTAACTGCGTTTAGGCTAGAACGTTAGAGGAAACAAGGACTTTTGCAGTATTTAGTGTTCACCACTATATTACTATTGATATTTGAAATATTAATAGTAAGTAAATAATATTTACTTACCTATGTAAGTTTATGGGATTTGGCATTAAAAATATATTTATATACACAACCAAAATCTGTAAAAAAAACCTATCTATACTAATAGAATTTCTATGGGAAATTTACATTTAGAACACTATACGAACCTATAAAAACTTTTAATTACATGTACTATAAAATCTCATCAATACTAATAGATATCATATGGGAATTTACATTCAAAACACTATAAAAACCTATAAAAACTTTTAATTAAATATACTATAAAAACTCATCAATACTGGTAGATACCATATGAGAATTTACAATTAAAACACATTTCAAATACACACATCAAAAATTATAAAAATTTATACATTTTTTTTAATAAGTTTTTATAAGGATTTTTTGACAGGGTCGAGACTTCCGCATGCGCACTGAAATGCGACATTTGAACAGTGTAATGCGCATGCGGAAGTTCTGAAGCCATAGTAGACATTGGAACAACATAGCCAGAGATTAGATAATAATCTACTTTGGCTTCGAAGGTTCCGCATGTGCACACTGTTAAAAAGTTAAGCAGCGTATTATTTATTATTAAAAGTGTATAATAGACTATTAGACTATAATTTCGTAATGGATAATCCGTTGCATTCAAGCGTTAGCTAGTTTTCCTTTGTTTCCTTAAAAACTACTTACTGGTCGGGTGATGATATTCAGTTAGTAAGTAGAACCGTTAGTAAAACCACAGAAAAGTAAACTATACAGAAGCGAAAGCTAGGCTTTACGGCAGGACCGACATTGAGAGCGGATGTCCAATATCCGCCACGTTATAACCCCCCCTTCTGTCAGCTGCCACAACACAAGCCATAGTCATGTGACTATTTACCGAGTTTGCGCGAAGATTTAAGCTAACGTTAAAACTGTTAAGAATGTCTTATTATTGAAATTCTTGCGCGTAAATGCGCCTTAATATTACTTGGCTTAGTGTTGTCAAGCCTTACTAAATGTGTTAAGTTAACACATCTAACTAAACAAAACTGAGTTAAGGACTTTGCGTAAACGCTTTAGGCGGCTTTAGTGTGCGCTACGGCGCATGTCAGGTCTAAAAAAATATACACAGAATACATCTGATTGGTTGATTGTAAACAATTTAAAATTAAATCAGAAATTCAACTAACAACTTTGGTAACGGACTGACATCTGGTGGATAAATCCAAAATGAATGTTAACGCGCATAAACGCTCTTAAAAACTACTACTAACATCGACGTTCGAACTTTTAAATCTTCGCGTAAATGTGGTAATTGTTTACATTGTGTGATTCATGGTCTTACAACGTTTACACGGTATTTCGTGATTTTTGTGATCTTTTCGTTTAATGTTCGATAATTTACTATTCTGTTATTGTTTCTTTACATATTGAGATTATCAGTCTAACGTGTTAATATAGTTATTGTGCATTTTTGCGAACGTTTCGTGTATATAAACAACTTATCTATGTCTGGGCTATTGTGTTTTATTTTTTATGTTTTCACCAAAAGGAAATGGGTATGCTTATCGTCCATGTCCTTCCAGGACAGGTGAAACAACAAGCTTTTTTGTATTTCCAAAAGATCCTGAAAGGTACATACGTATATATTTATATCACTGAAACAACTAGGAAGTAGCATTAGCTTTGCTAATTAACAAGGAAAATGTTCGTGTTTCGCTATGGGTTCGTTAAGGTAACTAAAAAACAAACATCGCTACACTTTTCTTCATATGTATATAGGTACAGTACTTGAAAAGAGGCAATATTAAATGAAACATTTATCTATAAATTGCTACTACAAATTCTGGGTAATCTCGAAGTGTGATTTAAAAAGAACATTTTTATAAAAGCGATAGTAGATAGTAGGAATTTTAGTTTTTGACCCGGAATTAATTATTGTAAAGCTGAAAATTTCCAGGATTGTAGTTTTGGTCCAGGACAACACGTAGCAAAAAGTCCCCTACTCTCCCCCTTCGGCTTCCCTGTTCTTTCAGAGCAACAAGGGCCTAAGTCGCAAAAATTGCAGAGCTGGCTATAAAGTGCAACAGGAAGGTTGTTACTGGTCTGATTTGGGTCGAAATGATCATAAAATATTAGGAGAAGCATATCCATTCATATTTCAGATGTTCCATACATATTTTTGTTCATAATTTTCCGTTCTAGTTCTGTCAACATTTCAAAAATTTTAAATTTGTTTAAAATCATTAGAAAAATTCAGAAAAGGCGTCATTGCGGATAAATGAAGACTCGGAGGGGAAAACGTACCCCAATAAATATTTTTCTTCATACTTTGGCGTTCATTGTTGCGTCTATCACGTCTAGTCTAAACAATCAAGAAGGCGCAAGACGAGCTATAGTCTCATCAGCGCAGCCAGGGTAGTTCCACCGGGCACATGACGGGCGCTGACTCTCAAAGTTGTGGAGCTCCGTAACGGGTGACGCTACAGAGAAGGTAGACACACCAATGGAAAGCCCAAAGTATGAAGAGAAATGTTTATTCGAGTGCGTTTTCCCTCCCGAGTCTTCATTTATCCGCAATGGAGCCATTTCGAAATTTTTTCAATTTTTGAAGTTTTGACAGTACTAGAACGGAAAATTATGAACGAAATATGCATGGAACATGTGAAATACGAACTGATATGCTTCTCTGAAGCTTTTATGATCACTTCGACTCAAATCGGACCAGTAGGAACCTTTTGCTGCACTTTATAGCCAGCTCTACAATTTCTGTGACTTAGGGCCTTGTTTCTCCGCAAAAACAGGGAAGCCGACGGGAGAAAGTAGAGGACTTTTTGGTACATATTGTCCTGGACCAAAACTATAATCCTGCAAATTTTCAGCTTTACAATAATTCCGGGTCAACAACTAAAATTCCTGTGCTACATGGCTTAACTAAGATCACTCAATTTTGCCGCACCAATGAACCCATGCATACACTTAGAGAACCATCAAAGTTAAAGAACCAAAGGTCTTGCGCCTTCTTGATTGTTTAGACGAGACGTGATAGACGCAACAATGAACGCACTTAAATGTCCGAGTGTCGCCGCCGCGACACTCTGAGTGGCGTAACTCCGTAACGGGTGACGCTACAGAGAAGGTAGATATACCAATGGAAAGCCCAAAGTATGAAGAAAAATGTTTATTCGGGTACGTTTTCCCTTCCGAGTCTTCATTTATGCGCAATGGATGGCATTTTTTAAAATTTTTGAAATGTTGACAGAACTAGAACGGAAAATTATGAACAAAAATATGCATGGAACATCTGAAATATGAACGGATATGCTTCTCCTAATCTTTTATGATCATTTCGTCACAGATCGGACCAGTAACAAACTTCCTGTTGCATTTTATAGCCAGCTCTGCAATTGTACGTGTTGTCCTGGACCAAAACTACAATCCTGGAAATTTTCAGCTTTACAATAATTAATTCCGGGTAGAAGCGATATATTGGCTAAATTTCCGGCGCTATAGGGTTTCTTGGCGAATTTTTTTATTTATATCATATTAAAAAAATAATAAAATAGTGGAAATCATAATATTACCATTTTCACAGTTTATAATACCAAATTATCGTAATAAAGTATATTTAGATATAAAGAAATTACTGTAATACCGTATATATAAATAAATATTATTATCCATTATTTTTAGTTATCTTAATGAACCCGCAGAGGGACACTAGTGGAAGTAAGGAGTCGGGATTTTCCCTAAAAAGTGCAAGATTTTGCTAAAGTTATGAAATCTATCCCCCCCCTCTCCATGTTTTCGAGGGTGCTGAACACGAATAACAGGGTGAAAAAAGTTTTTAGTCATGCGCACCCCCTGAAACGGCCAAAAACCACCCCCTAGGCATCGACCACTTTTGCAGGGATTCTTTATTTTTTCATGTGGATATAAGAGATGCTGAAAAGTGCAGGGGTGAAATCTATCCTGTGCTTCTTTTTTTTACTCCCCGTTTTCGAGGACGCTGATCAAGAAAATAATGGTTATACGCTGGTTCGACCCTTCCTCCACCCTTAAACTTTCATGATAATAATAATAATAATAGGTAGTGCCGGCTGATATTAGGGACTCGTACTATCATTTTATCTGGTTTTTTCCACCTTTACTGTTTTCTGGGTAAATCATGTGTCCTCAAGGTTCCGTAGTCCCACAATTTTTCTGGACGTACATCGTGAGCATGGGGCTAGCGTGCTGATAATCCCGAAATCTATCCATTTTTCTGGGAGCGATCTGTGCGTATGCCGCTGATATTAGGGACTCGTACTATCATTTTATTTGTTTTCGCCGCCTTTACTGTTTTCTGGGTAAATCTTGTGTCCTCGAGGTATCCGGAGTCCACCCAATCCTCTGTAGGTACATCGTAGGTATAGGATTGAATGTGATTCATTTGGAGGAATTTCACTTTGTTATTTGAATATTTATATTTGATTATCAAGTTTCGCATATTTCTTTTCTTAATTTATTGAATATTGCATGATTTTGATCTTAAGTTCGACCATTCTGGATTCGTCATCGTGTGTTTCTATTTTCTAATCTCACTTTAGTTGTTTAAACTATTAGAAATACCTAAGCTTCAATATTTGAACTTTGATATAAAATATTTATGAATACTTATAGAATCTCGCATGATTTTGATTTTAAATCGACCATTATGGAGCTGCCATTTTATTTATTAACTCTCTAAATACTAAATGGTATCGCTAAAACAGCTACAGATTGTTTTTCTTAATGTTGATATTCTTGGTAGGAACTATTTTTGGATTAAAGTATTTCCATATATCTTTTCCCAGTTTTGATTCAGTTAAACTAACTAAAAATAAACACACCGCACCTTAATTTATTTTATTTACCTACATTTAGAACAATAAGGTTTAAATGCTGCTGTTTATAACTGTCCTAAGTTTCACGAGCTGGCTTATTTGCATTTTGTCTAATGTTTTCTCTTCAAGCAACATATTTCACGCGAGCATTAGAAATAGACCTCGTAACTGTTTAATTACTTTTTAGATTTATATACTCAATTCCGAGGAAATGGCAAGTATAGATGTGCAACCGCAACACATATGGGATTTCAGCAAGAAAGAGATTTTGTTCTCCGTAAAAGAAACTTTCACTACTCTGGATACGGCTCAGCTAAGCATAAAACAGAGGCGTTGTGCTTTTCCCAATGAAGTTAAGCTAAAGGTTAGTTTAAATATTACTCCTTATAATAGGAGAGTCCAAGACACTCAAAGTCTCCGTCATAACCTAGAAGCATATTTGACATGTCAAGTTTCAATTCGACTTGTGCTGAACCCGAAATGAGCGCAGTGAGCATAAAATTTCAGCCAGAGCCGGAAAAAGGCGCCAAAAAAACGGTCATTACCGTCTTAAAAAGATGAAATTTATGACTCTTAATTTCTGCCACCGAAATCATGTTAGATTGACGCCCCCTTCCAGCCACTACCCCGTGCCCTCGTATTAGTCTAAGAGCCAGACCCAAAACGATTCTCTGAATTTACTAAGCCTGGCTTTCTGCCAGTTGATTACAGTAGTTGTGTACACAAACATATTTCGGTCAGTCAAGCGAAATCGAGAACAGGTGTCTCTGATACGCCATCAAAGGTGTCATAATTGCATAACGATTTTCAGCCATAGTAAATTCATTTTATTACCTCCGTAATTATGACACCTTTGATGACGTACCTGAGACACCTGTTCTCGATTTCGCTTGACTGACCGAAATATGTTTGTGTACACAACTACTGTAATCAACTGGAAAAAAACCAGACTTAGTAAATGCAGGGAATTGTTTTGGGTCTGGCTCTCCGTCTATATGAAGTGATTTTGCGAAGACGGCCCAGAAGGTTGAAATTTACGTCAAATGAAATTTTTTGACTTCTAGTTGACATCCGCTTATGGTGGGCTGCCGGAAAATTATAAAAAAAAAATTATGGCACGACTTGAAGCCCTTTTTTCGCGTCGTAGAAAGCTTTTTCATTTGGAAATAAAGTATTTTTTACAAATGAATCGCTTCTGCAACTTACACGCACTAGTCTATACTAGTTCATAAGTTCAAAGCCGTGTTAATTCTTGATAAAGCTCGTAAAAATATAAGTGAGAGATGACGTCTAGAAAAATTTTCAAAATTTTGAAACCCGCACATAAACAATTGCAAAAGTTATAAGCAAATGAAGATTGAAGACATAACGAGTTTCGCTTTTTGCAAATTACTCGAAAACTATTAATATTTAAGAAATTTTAGAGAAAGATTCTTAAAGAGAAAGAAATTTCCAATAAAAAAGTCCCAACTCCCGAAACTCTATCTCGTTTATTAATAATTTTAATTTAATGTTGGAAATAGAGTTCCGCGCGGCGAACACTAAGCCGTTACTTTGTTCTGAAACCGGCCACAACAAGTAAAAATATTTTTTAAGTTATTAAATATTAATTTAAAAATAAAAAAAAATGGAGGTATTACTTAGAGACTTAAAGGAACAATATCCTGTTGGAAAAAAAAATTTTCACCGATTTTTCATAAAATGAGCCTATTGTTAATTAATAAATTTTTTTAGAGTTTGCGTTTATATTTCAAGTCGGATAATTGTTAATCAAAAGCTACTAAAATTATTTCGCTTCGTGGAGACCTTATGTCAACTATACTTTATGGGATTATGACATTGCGATAGTCTATTAGTTATTAATTATTTAACCTAACAAGAAACTAAAAAATGAAAATGAAAAAGAGAGGTTGAAAAATTTCTTTTATTAATTTTAATTATTATTACTGTTTTTATATTCAAAAATACTATAAGATTACATAAACTGTTATTGCTATTTGTTTAAACAAATTTTATAAACAAATAGATAAATTACTTATTTTTGAAAAACATTATTTTGCCATAAAATATGATTAAAAAAATTGTTTTTCTTAAAAAAATTTTTAATTGTTTATAATCATTTTTTTCCTTTTTTCATTATTTAAACAAATTATTAAGAAACAATTTTTTTAAATAATGAAAAACGGAAAAAAATTATAAACAATTACAAAATTTTGAAGAAAAACAAATTTTTAATCATAAGTAATATTTTATTACAACTAAAATGGCAAACTTTTCTTTTTCAAAAATACGTAATTTATCTATTTGTTTATAAAATTTGTTTAAAAAAATAGCAATAAAAATTTAAAGTTTATGTCTTATAGTATTTAAAAAAAAAAAAAAAAAATCGGCAGCTACTGGAAGCGACTGGAACCTCCCCACACGGTGGATCTTTATAAGCTGAGTTTGAATATTACATCAGAAATCAGAGCACTGAGCAAACAGATAAATTACACGTGACTTTGGAGCCATTTATTTCATGAACAAATATCGAACGAACTGAAGTGGACTACAAGCAATCTGTTAAAACATAACCTCTCATGTTTGTTTATGTTGAACGTTAATCAATTGCCGGGTATTATAAGGGTATTAACAGATAATGTTTCGAAGATTTTGTAGAATATTGGATAGCGAAAAAAAATAATAACACAGAATTTAGCCCAAATGACACTCTAAACTCAACAGGTAAATAACATTATGGACAATAGGGAACTTGCCCAAAAAATAAAATTGAATTAAAATACTCAAAATCGTAAACTAACATCATTAAAAACCCCATAGACAACAAAAAATTAAAAAAAAAATTCCACCATAAATATAAGCGATTAAAATCTGCCGGATTTTACCCACTTCTGAAACGTGACGTCAGAGGGTGAAAGTCGGATGACGGCGTCAAGCGACACCGATTCTGCTTTCGCATGCTCATTTGTCAGAAACAACTAGCAGTGAACACAATCTAACCTAAAATTCGTTGGAAAAACATCTTCAATATTCTGAAATGTCACAAAATGTCACTTTTGATTCGTTCGTGCCGAGCCGAATTTTCAAATTTCGCCGTGCAATTTACGATCAGGTTTATCTGGAAGACTTCCTCTTTACGTCGCGACATCGTACGGCCGTCCCAATGGTGTTTTTCGAAAAATATGAACGTGTCAAGATTGCACGTTTTTGCAATTTTTTCGGCTCCGAAATGTAAGCTGTTTTTTGCTATTTTTCGTAGATATCTCCGAAACGGAGGGAGTTAGCTCGAAATAAAAAATAAGGTCAAACGAGTATTTTCCATTACGAATTTTTTGCTATCACCAGACTTTTGATGTTTTTTTCGTTTCGGAGATAACTATAGAAATGTCGGCCACGTACGGCAAAAAATCGCGAATTTTGAGTTTCTACAGTTGGCAACTTTTTAATCTTGGCTCCTACGCCAAAACACTTATTTTATTTTTTGAATTCCGGCAAAAATTAAGGAATTAGAGGGGGGAGGGATTTGGGACTTTTTTTTTCCGGTAAAATTTCTCCATTTTGTCACCGTAATTAATCGGTAATTAACTGAAATCGATCTCATTTACGATGTTCACTTAATATCATGTACTATTTTGATGCTCCGTTAATCTCGGCCCTTCGAAACAAAGGCTTCTGAGAAAAAATATTTTTTTAAGATTTACATACACTCTATAAGGAAACGTGTACATTTCCTCGAATATCTCGATAAATATCGGTTTTTTCGAAAAATTTGTAGACAGCTTATGTAAAGAGAATTAATTGAGCTTTCCGACACTTTTTTTTAAATTTTTTCTCTAACATAAAAAACAAAAGACCGAATATGCGGGCGTCTCAAAGCGAACCGCCGCCCAGTCTATTAAATAGGGTGAATGGCTAAAGTAACGCCATCTGTTGAATACCACGCGAGACTAGTGCTTTTCGTGAGGAGTGGCGTGGATTTCAACTTTAATTATTTATTACAAAGTAAGTACTGCGATTTAAGAGCTGATATTCGGTGTGGCGTGTTTTTATACATAAATACACACTTTAATGAAATAAAAAAAAAAATGGACAAGTTCCCCATTCAGGTAGACTACGCATGCGTCAAATTAAAATCTTCCTGCCAGATCAAAAAGGCACGATTAAGTCGAGCTTCGTCCGAGGCCTTTATTTTGTAATATTCGAACGTTTCAGATTTAGCTCATTTAGCTCGATTTGCATTAAATGAACGATTGTGACGCGTCCCATCAATTGGACGTAATATCCGAACACGGCTATAAACAATTATTTCCTTTAAAAAAACCAACTAAAATAAGTTTTGATATTGTCAAAAATATTTGGGTTGGTATAACCTTTACGAATGTTGATTTTTAGGTTATGAAATATATTTAGGGATATAACATGTTTAAGTTTTTCAAGTTTATTCTCATTTTTAATGTTTGTACACGCATTTTTAGCTTGGAGCCACAGTGGCTCCAAGCAAATCTTTAAAAATTCACGCAAATAATTTTTCTATATTGTTGGTTAATAAAAATAGACTTCTAATTACACGTTAGATTTCCAAGCTACAAAAGAGTCCTATTTTATCAGGACCAAGTATTTAGAACTTCATAAACATTACACTGTACTAGATTTTAGTTGAATGTACGGGGACCAGGCAGAAATTTTAATAATAGCTACGTAACATTCTTAAATCTTAAGAAATATATATTTTTGAGGTTAGCTGTGACGTCACGTGCAGATGTACCATAACCTATAAATCAACATGCACAAAGGTTACCAACCCAAATATTTTTGACAGATGGCAAAATAGATTTGCCCTAACAGTAATACCAATAATATTTTTTGGATGCTGCTGTCACGTGTGCACATATTTTTAATTTTTTTCACGGAAACCAAATCGAAAGTGTTATATATCGTTGAAACTGTAATTTTTACTGCTTTTCAATGGTTCGATTACATATTGTTAGTAATTATAAAATAAGCAACTTGTTGTGCCAAAACGGCACTAAACCTAATCCGATCTCAACCAAAACCTGTTCAGATCTTCTGGAGCACTAAAGACTAAAGACTCTACATACACACATACACACACCAGACATTTTTCAAAAACCACTTTTTTGGGTTTCTGGGACCTCAAAACGTAAAGATTTGGTAGAGTTTCGGGAGTCGGGACTTTTTTATTGGTTTCATCCTCTTTAAAAATCCTTCTTTAAAATTTCTTAAATATTAGTAGTTTTCGAGTTATTTGCAAAAAACGAAACTCGTCATTCCTTCAATCTTCATTTGTTTGTAACTTTTGCAATTGTTTATGTGCTAGTTTGAAATTTTTGCACATTTTTCTAGACGTCATTCTGAATCCAATCCACTCATATTTTTACGAGCTTTATCAAGAATTAACTTGTGAACTAGCCTAATATTTTTAAATACATTTTTTGATTTTTCACGTGTTTTTAAATAAAAGTGCTCTATAAAAAAATTGGAAAAAGTTGTTTTTCTGAATTTGAAATGAGATTGCAGTTTAAAATTCAGTCAAGAGAGGGACTTTATATTTAACAATGATACAAATGATACATATATGAATTTTTAAATCTTTTATTAATTTTTCTTACATTTACAACTTTTAGACTTAAGCCTTACTATTGTTTGGCGTTTTAAAAGGTGTATTGGGGCACATTGGCACTGTACTGTATTTGCAATATATATTTTCTCTGGATATCTTCCATTATTAGGGTTTTTTGAAACGTAAAATAAACACAAAAACGTAAACAATCCCGCCATTACAATTTTCAACCTCGATGCTAATCCATATAAAATAGGTCCTTTCCTTTGTTTTTGAGTGTAGTGTGTTTTACACTACACTCAAAGTCAGCTGAAAAATTCAGTGTACATGAGTGTGATAAAAGCAATGGATTGGACAAGTGTAATTTTTCTAATTTATTTTGTTTTTAAATCTTTCTGGAAGAATTCCTCAGTGAATTGATCATCTAAGAAAAATTGTTTGATTAGGTAAATAATACACTCCTATACGGTATTTTTATAGTTACCATTTCTTAGAAGATTAATTACTTGTGGGTCATCTTCCAACCTGCAATTTTGAATTTAGAGCAGCGATTTCGTAAGTCTATTGTGTCGTTTTTTTTTTTTGGCGTAGAACCAGGTCAAACATGTTAGGTTCCTTTGAGTATGTCACCGGGCATATGAAATCATATTTTACGACATTTTTTTGTGGTCTCGAACTTTTTAAATCAATAAAAAGTGAAAAAATGTATTTTTAAAGAAAATTGTTTTTTTTTGTTTCCACCGCCATATCTTTAAAACTATTAAAGGTACCGAAATTTGTTTTGGTTCAAATTAAAGGTCACACTGTAGAGCTTTTACCAATATAAGCGGTTTGGGTACAATTCTCACTTTCATTTCTCTAAAAATCAGATAAACTAAAAATATATATTTTATGTATTGAAATCTTCACCAATCGATAAACTTTTTTATTTTTGAAAATATTTACATATATGCAGCGAAGAAAATAGAGCCTAATAATCACAAAAGTTTTTGAAACAATATATTTTTTCCTAAAGTGTACCGTTTGGAAACAGCGATTTTTTTTATCAGCGCTAAATGCGAAATTGGGACGCAATTAATACACCTCGCATGCTAGTACAGTAACTAGAATAATGTCATATTGAATGGATTTCGTTCATTTTTGGCAGTATAATAGTAAATGCTTCACAGAAAAGTTTCTATATTGTGCGGGGGCTTGCTAATTTATAGGGGGTGAATTCCACCCCCTCTCAGGGGGTGGCACTTAAAAAATATATATGTTTATTGGAGCTGAAATAGAATCAAATTTTAAGAAGAAAAGATTCTATGCAATTTTTTTTTCACATAAATTGATAGTTTTCAAGTTATAACGACTTCAAAATTTCGATTTTAGCTTAAAAAAAAGGTATTTCCAAACGGCTTTCGTCAAGTTTCTCGAAAAGTATTACTTTATCGAAAAAATGTTACAGACCAATTACAGAAAGTACAAACTGGGAATTAATTATATTTTTTGTTTATTGATATGGGATTAATAATTTCGGAGATATTTAAGTTTATATTTGGTAGTGTTTCGAAATTAAATTTAATATTTAAAATGCACTTTTTTCTAAAGCAAGTACTTTAAATGAGCATCTAGGTAATGCTACATCTTAACGAAAAACTGTATTTGAGATAATTTTTCTAAATTACTGGCTAATTAGATTAACAAAATGGCGACCTTTTTATATAAAAAAAATATAAATACGCACATTTTTCCGTCATAACTTCTTTATTTCTTATGTTACAGGAACGAGTAAAAAATAATTTGAAAGCGCAATTAATTGTCTTTAATTCCATTTCATAGCATGCGTGACGTAGGTGTCACAATTTCTGAAATATTTAACATTTAAACTGCATTTTTCGTCTTATAAACGTTCGGACGCCATTTGTAAACTTTCATATCTCCGAAATTATTAAATCTATGTAAATGAATTAACAAGCGAAATTCATTTTCAGTTTATGAGCTCTATTTTTGGTATCTACCCATTTTCAATAAAACGAATATTTATTGAGATATTTGGAAAAGGAAAAAAAAATTACGTTTCATCGAAAATACCTTTATAGCTTAAACTGTATTTTTTTCTAAAGCAAGTGCTGAATATAAACCAAAAAATTTAAGCATCTACGTCATGCTATATATTAATGAGGAACAGTGTTTGAAATTCCTTTTTTTAATTACTGGCTAATTACAGTAACAAAATGACGACGTTGTTATTAAAAAAATGTGTAGACGCACATTGCTTCGGTCATAACTTCTCTGTTTTTTATGCTACAGAAACAAATTAAAAAACAGTTGAAAGCTTAATTAATAACATATTATTCTACCTATTAGCACCCTTGACGTAGGTGTCACAGTTTCTGAGATATTTAACTCTCATTCTAAATAATTATCCTATGAACACTTGAATGCCAAATGTAAACTTAAATATCTCCGAAATTATTAATCCTACATCAATAAACAAAAAATAGAATTAATTCCCAGTTTGTACTTTCTGTAATTGGTCTGCAACATTTTTTCGATAAAGTAATACTTTTCGAGATACTTGACGAAAGCCGTTTGGAAATACTTTTTTTTTTAGCTGAAATCGCAATTTTGAAGTCGTCATAACTTAAAAACTATCAATTTATGTGAAAAATTGGATAGAATCTTTTCTTCTTAAAATCTGATTCTACTTCAGCTCCAATAAATATATATATTTTTTAAGTGCCACAGCATGAGAGAGGGTGGCATCCACCCCCTATAAATTAGCAAGCCTCCGCACAATATAGAAACTTTTCTGTGAAGCATTTACTATTATACTGCCAAAAATGAACGAATTCCGTTAAATATGACATTTTTCCGAAGTTTTGCATATTTTTTACCTCCAGTTACTGTACTATGCAGGGTTGGTCAGATTAGTCGCGTAGAAGTGACGGTTGTCGAAAATCATTAAGTATTCATTGTTCGGATAAAAATTGTGACAATCGAAAATGTGCTTGTTTTAAGGAAGGCCTAAAATGTTGCAACGAGTGCAAATGTTCCTGTAACAACATTATTAAAGATTTCGAGGCAGATATGAACGAATTAGAATGCTATTAATGTAGGGCCTACATAAACTACATACTACATATTTATCTATTCAAATAGAAAATTTATTTCAACAATAAAACTCATTTTATGCGTACGTTTTTACTTTCATTCATTTAAAAATGTCTAATAAACTTACTAATTAGATGGGTAGTTAGTAACACTGATTGCTATTTATAGATTAGGTATTTATATCTACCTACCTGTCTTTTTATTATTAAATGGAGACTATTTAATATTTTTTGTACAATTTCTTAATATTAACAACATATGATCAATACTACTGTACAATATATGAAATATTGAACAATAATATTGATCCCCTAGATCTTTTGATCACTACTGGTTTTGTACCTATTGATATAAGTTAACTACTACATACACCCCGACCGGAGCCGTCAGATCGTTGCAGTCGGCAGGCTTGCTACAGCCGAGCGCGCAAGAATATGACTTTGGCCCGTAAAAAAAAATCGCTGACTCAATACTATCAACGGGACTTGGAAAATTTTTATCCTAAAAACTTTTTTCAACTATTGGCTTCAATTTGTACGCAGCATGTATATACAAATTTTCATAAATAAATTTTTTTCTCGATTGCCTAAAATTACTCTACTGAAAATAACAAGTTTGAGTTTCCTATTATTTTACCAACTTAAAAAAAAATAAATCGGGTTCACTTGGGACGTTGTTCGAAGCGCTATTGTGTCTACTTTAATCAAAAAAAAAAATAGCTTGATAGCACAAATATTTTCAGAGATATAGCGGTGGAGACGTTAAAAAACATATTTCATTAAAAATCTATTTTTTTGAGTTTTTCCGAAATAAAAAAGTTCTCGACCACCAAAAAATGTCGTAAAAAATGATTTCGTGTACACGATTATCTTACTAAAGAATCCCACTAAGTCTGGTCTGGTTCTACGCCGGTTTCTTTTTTCTCGAAAACTAAGCGACTTTACTTCCAGATTTTACTCTACTAATTGAATTTCTTCAATTTTCCTACACCACTACACAAAAACTAATTCACCTAAAAGTCCAGAAACTACCGTATTAATTCGAATATTTATATGGCGCATGTCCAGTGCAATTCACACCTGCCTTCGACCAGGTGGAGATTAGCTACACCAGTGCTGACCAGTGGACTTTACACTGGGCAAAAGAATGGAAGTGTAGTGCATGTAACACCATATCTTTGCAAAGAAACGACTTTGGGTAATTCAGTTTAGTTCAGTGCTACACTTCGAATGCAAAGGAAAGGACCTAATGACTGATATTTCTTGTTGTTCCCCGTTCGACACATGGTGCGCCTTCCCGCATCTATTGCCTTGTCTGAAATTAATAGCTAGCGATTAAAAATTATTATTTGTTAAAAATTAAATTTTGCTATTTGGCATAGTCTCTTTTTCCATATAAATAAATACAAATAAAATGAAAAAATATGCACGTTGCCTATTAGGATAATAAAATGCCTTGTGTTTTAAATATATCAGTATTAAATTTCTAGTCCTTTCTTCATGGAGTAGCACGTCACTGTTACGTCTAAATTATTTTATTTTACATCCCTTTGTTTTATTACCCTCTTTTTCCATCCACACAAAAAGACTGGAAGTTCTTAAGAAACTAATGAACTTCATTTTTTGCGGTAACTAAAACAAATGGTTAGCCAGCATATTGATTAAAGCAATTTTAACTACGTTCGAGAGTAATTCATTAAAACATAAATCGTTTCCATTAATATTTCATGTGAAACAAAAGAGCTATTTTTCAATGAATTTTTCCGACAAACAATACAACTTAAATGAGAACACTCTGCTCGTTATAATTAAAGTAAAACTTCGGGCCAAATCCCCAAGAAGAAAAACTAATGCTGGTAACGCTTTGCGTTCCTTCTAGTTATTTAACTAATTAATGGGGTCCGCTTTATTTGACAATTTCAAAGGAAGTTTAAACGATTAGGAATCTTAGAAGATACACGAAATTTTTAAATATTTCTTTTAAGAAAATAATGATTGTTATAGTTTTCGAGGGTTTATAAAGAATTTGTGAACAAATTAAACTTTAATCTGTAATTTTTAAAATCTATATTGTCGTATTACCAGCTTTTTATTTTTAATGGTGGAAATCAACCTGAAAAACTGAAAAATTAATTGCTCTTCTAATTTTATGAATAAATTAACGAAAATCCATAGACTTATGTTTTTGAGGTCGCTGAATATAACTGTGAGATCAACACTTATATTTAGGGTTGGAATCACCCTCAAATACTGAAGAATTAATAATTCTTCTAATGTTACAAATAAATTCACGAAAATCTATATACTTATGATTCTTAGGTCGCTAAATACGATTAATTAAAAAAAAATGGTGGATTAAAAATGGTCCCAAAAGAGTAATTATGCCTAATTTTATTAAAAATACAGATTGTTATAAATAAACCAAATTAATGCAATCAAGTAAACTAATTAAATAACAGTTTTAATCTGCACTCTAAACACGCTAAAGTGCAATACAATCAGCTTTTTCTGCGTATTCTTCGAAAAATAGACGGCTAATGCTCGTTTCTCTACCTACTATAATAGACATTTAAAATGCACGTACAATCTGAAAAGTTTCAACATTATACTCCAGTCGAATTAGACATAATAAAAAATTTTGCGTACTGCGGACTTTTTTTTGTGGAAGTTGTTTAAGAGGGCATAATAAGCAAGCTCAGAAAACTACACCCTGCTACACCATGTGCGTCCCCTATTTTTAGGGGTTGAAACTTTGGAATTTTACTTATGTGTCCATATCTGTTTTCCTATTGCCCGTAGGGCTCTTTACCAAGTTACACTTTTTGAAGATTCATCCCTGCTCTACATAATATATACATATTACACATTTGCCGTAGGACAAACGGTTTTGGCTGTACGAGACCGGAAATGTCGCGCTGTCCGAATTTGGGGGTCTTCTGTACAGGACAGATAGTTATTATTTCCAATCTACAATACTGCACATACTAATGTCCTTAAGGAGGGATGATGATTCGTGAAAAAACTTTCATCGAATACAGCGCGGTTTCCATGATACGGGATGTTGAAATTTTGAAAACCCCTTTTTTAAAAAAAAAGTGAACCTACCTTTTTCGCTCATTTTTTTTTTGATGTATGTACGACCCTATATATAAGAAAATTTGCGTTGGTTTCATTTTAATACATTCGTTGGTTTAGGAGCTAGACAGCAAAATATGCCAAAAATGGCTATTTTGATATTGTTGCATAAAAAAACCAAAACCAGTACAATTCTGGTAAGTGTTTTTATTTATCCTAAAAGTCCAATTCATTGCGCATAGAAAATGTGTTTTTGTATTTAAATAGGATCAACACTTATTGTGTAATAACGATTTATGTCATGTGTTCTCCAGTCTCCTTTTACACAATTTTTTTTGCGGCCTTATGGTTCATAGTAGAGCAGAAAGCAATGTATACCTGAACAGGGCACATATTAGGGTGTTAAAATGGATCTCTTGTTAAAATACGATAGGACGTACCGTTTTCGAGTAAAACGCACTTGTTTGCAAACAATTATTTCAGATCACACTTTTCATCGAGTGACTAGTAAATACTCACCGCTGACTACGAAAAAATAAAACTATGTGTCGCTTCTTGCTTTTTCTGTCGCGAAGAGGGGAAGCGTACCCTCTTCGCGACATCACAGCAGAAACAGTTGCGCGTACTTTATTTCAAAACTTTGTTTGTCGATTCGGTGTTCCGTTGTCAGTAACGACTGATCAAGGAGTACAATTCGAGTCAAGATTATTTAATGAATTTTCAAAGTTTTTAGGTTTTCATAGAATACGTACAACTGCATATCGCCCCCAAGGCAACTCTTTAATTGAAAGATGTCATCGCTCACTTAAAACTACCTTGTTAACTAGAGCCAATACATCACATTGGACAGATGAATTACCCATCATTTTATTAGCATTTAGGACAACTCCCAAGGAAGATCTGCAATGTTCACCTGCTGAACTCATATATGGTCAAACCCTTCGTTTACCTGGCGAATTTTTCGTTGAATCGTATAATTCCCCAGATATTCCTTATTTCATTGACAAATTACGCATTTATTTTAATAATTTAAAATTTGTTCCTCCAACTTCGCATGGCAATTACAAAACTTTTGTTAGTTCAGATCTTGCCTCTTGCGATTTTATTTTCGTTCGCATTGAACGTTTAAAACGTTCATTTACTCCTTTATATGAAGGACCGTTTAAAGTTTTATCTCGTTCAGATAAGTTATTTACCTTTAAGAAAGGAGACAAAGTCATAACTGTCAATATTCATAGGCTTTTGTATTAGTTGGCAGATGTGACACTTTGCCTACCCCGATTAAAAAAGTACGTTTTGCAATCGACACGTTGATTGATTGACTATTTTCTTTTTTAACGAAGGGGTGTATATAGCGACTATAGCGACTCACTCACTGGAAATCGAGAAGTTCCAAAAGCGAGAAGTTTCCATGGAGTCGCTAAGAAACAAAAAGGAAAACTCGATCCATAATGGAGAAGTTTCCATGGAGTCGCTAGGAAAAATAAAAACATTCGATATAAAAATATAATATCAATATACTTAAAAATACCAAAATCACATAAAATATGAACATGTATTAAAAACAAATATACGTATATTTACTTCGATTTTAATTTTATTTATAGCGATAACGCTATAAATTTTAGCGACTCACTCACTGGAAATCGAGAAGTTCCAAAAGCGAGAAGTTTCCAGTGAGTGAGTCGCTATAGTTCTCACTCCCCTATTTGAAGGTTCACGCTTGTCTCGAATCATCATTGCAACTTATTTTGTGTCTATAACAAAATCCACATTAATTTTACCTTCCTCGAGAAACAGCTATTATATGTCCATTTCATCGGAAAATGATTTAAAAAAACAAACTCCTAAGAAAGAAAACACCAAAATGTAGAATTTATTTTTCAGATCACAATTCAGAACAATGAAAACTGAAAGCAAACATAACCAAACAAGTGCGTTTTACTCGAAAACGGTACGTCCTATCGCATTTTAACAAGAGATCCATTTTAACACCCTAATATGTGCCCTGTTCAGGTATACATTGCTTTCTGCCCTACTATGAACCATAAGGCCGCAAAAAAAATTGTGAAAAAGGAAGACTGGAGAACACATGACATAAATCGTTATTACACAATAAGTGTTGATCCTACTTAAATACAAAAACACATTTTCTATGCGCAATGAATTAGACTTTTACGATAAACAAAAATATTTACCAGAATTATACTGGTTTTGGTTTTTTTAATGCAACAATACCAAAATAGTCATTTTTGGCATATTTTGCTGTCTAGCTCCTAAACCAACGATTGTATTAAAATGAAACCAACGTAAACCTTATATTAGGGTCGTACATACATAAAAAAAATGAGCGAAAAAAAGTAGGTTCACTTTTTTTTTAAAAACGATGTAATGAATTTCCAATTTTTTTTTCTTCAACATGCTTCATAAAGTATGTACATAAGAATCTATATTGTCATTTTGCCTGTTTTTTGATTAGGGGTTGTCGCAAAAAAACAAAAAATATGCATAATCTGATAGATAATCAAATTATAAGAAAGAACGTTCTTATACATTTTTTTTCTAAAATGCATATTTTTCGAGATATTGCGAACTGAAAATTGCAATTTTATACCCCCTAACATTAGTATTCTTAGACGTTTTTTTTTTAAATTACTCTAAAAATGCGGTACAAAATTAAATGAATCTTTTACGAAAACAAATCGAATGATTTTCCTTTTTTTCTTGTCGATGTTTAGTTTTGGAAATATGGCATTTTCAAAATGGCGCAGAAACATTTAGAAAAAATATACGACGCGACGTTAAAATCTAAAATTACTCAAAATCTATAACTATGAGAAAAATTGTTATTCTTGTAAAAATAAAAAAATTAAAGATATTAAAATTTTCTTTCAACATCCCGTATCATTAAAACCGCGTGGTATTCGATGAAAGTTTTTTCACAAATCATCATCCCTCCTTAAGGACATTAGTATGTGTAGTATTATATATTGAAAATAATAGCCGTTTGTCCTGTACAGAAGACCCCCAAATTCGGACAGCGCGACATTTCCGGCCTCGTACAGCCAAAACCGTTTGTCCTACGGCAAATGTGTAATATATATTTATTATGTAGAGGAGGGATGAATCTTCAAAAAATGTAACTTGGTAAAGAGCCCTACGGGCAATAGGGAAAAAGATATGGACACATAAGTAAAATTTTAAAGTTTCAACCCCTAAAAATAGGGGACGCACATGGTGTAGCAGGGTGTAGTTTTCTGTGTTTGCTTATTATGCCCTCTTAAACAACTTCCACAAAAAAAAGTCCGCAGTACGCAAAATTTTTTATGATGTCTAATTCGACTGGACTATATTTCAAACTCTCATATCTCTGGAAGAGTTTTAAAAACCCAAACTCTTCGTTATAAAAAAATATTTTCTGAGCAATTTCCAAAAATCCGATTATTAAAAAAAAATTATGAAAATTTTAATTATTGAAAATAGGTGCAAAATGAAAAATAAGTATTTTTAAAATTCTAATAAAAAATGAGCATATTAGTAATAATATGCATTAACAATATATAGAAGGATTTAAAAAAAAATTGAATTAATAAGAAATTAGAGCAATAAGACTAAAAAAAATGGCGCCTAAATTTTTAAATGCGCTACTTTTTTGTTTGTAACTTTTTTAATTTTCAGTATGAAAGGTCGTAATACGTCACAATCGAAAGAAAATTTTAATATCTTTAATTTTTACAAGAATAACAATTTTCCTCGTAGTTGTAGATTTTGAGTAATTTTAGATTTTAACGTCGTATATTTTTTCTAAACGTTTCTGCGCCATTTTGAAAATGTCATATTTCCAAAACTAAACATCGACAAGAAAAAAAAAAGAAAAATAATTCGATTTGTTTTCGTAAAAGCTTTATTTAATTTTGTACCGCATTTTTCGAGTAATTTAAAAAAAAACGTCTAAGAATACTAATGTTAGGGGGTGAAAATTGCAATTTTCAGTTCGCAATATCTCGAAAAATATGCATTTTAGAAAAGACGTGTATAAGACCGTTCTTTCTTATAATTTGATTCTCTATCAGATTATGCATATTTTTTGTTTTTTTGCGACAACCCCTAACCAAAAAACAGGAAAAATGACAATATAGATTCTTATGTACATACTTTATGAAGCATGTTGAAGAAAAAAAATTGGAAATTCATTACATCGTTTTCGGGCTAGGATTTAAAAGCTTCATCTACTGCACTCTTCATTTATTTAGCTTTTTGGGGCTTCTGCTATCTTCAAATTAATTTTAAAAAGTTTTATTTTTACAAATTCTTTATAAACAACCTCGAAAACTATAACAATCATTATTTTCTTAAAACAAATATTAAAAAATTCAGATAATCATTGATTTCTAAAAATTTTATTTTTTTTTATTTATGAATTTTCGAAATTGCGGTAATTTTCAATGGTTAAATTTTTTAGTATATGGCATTAGAAATTCAACAAAAAAAAATCATTCAAATTCATTCACTATAGCTGGGTTCCGTCATTTTTCATTTATAATGATTAATTGCATTGGACTAAGTCTCACATAAAAGATAACGCAAGCACAAATTTTAAATCAAGAAATAACATGAGATTCAAAATTATGAGATCAAATTGCCTATGCAAAGGCAATGGAAGCCTTAGGTTGTGTTTCTTTTAAGCTGACATACAATGCAATATTTTAGATACAACGGAACGGGATGGCGTCATCATCACAAAAGAAAAATTTGGAGTTCTACAAGGTTCCGAACTAGGACCACTAAAATTTCCAGGTGAACGCAACACAGCATAGTACCATAATCCCTATTGAAATTGGGCTACATCTGTAATACATGGTGATAAGCAGAGGCCTTCAAACTCTCACTCTTATTTAAAATAGGTTTTATTTTAATTTCACAGCAAAATGCCTTTTTTTGATTAAGCATACAAACATATGAAAATGTATAAGATTTATAGATCGCAATATACCGGGTGTATATTGGGTTCAAACCAACTTTATTTAAATTAGATAATATGTCAATGTTATCGTAAAATTTGGATTATGGTGTTTTTATTAAGATTATTATGTTGCGAGAGTCTGTAGGCCTCTGGTTATCACCATGTATTACAGATATGGCCCAATTTCAATAGATATTATTGTACTATGCTGCTTTACAAATGTTCCAAATTATAATTAAATATTTTAAATCTAACAGAAGTTATCGGTATATACACATACATACATATACACGCCACACACACACTTACAGACACAAAGAAATTTTCTGTTCGATATTTGAGTTCAGTATGCTATGAAACGGAAATGGACCATAACAGATAGGACAAAAATTAATAGAAACACTATTGTAGAAAATTTAGTCAGCTTTAATTTTGCATATAGACTTTTTGATTATGGGTAACCGTTTTCGAGATATGAGCGAAAAACCAGAAACCGGGACCTTATTCGCACCCCCCTACGCGTTTGGGGACTTTTGTTATGTTTACCTCCTAAATAGTCCAAACACAGCGTAGGGATTTTTTACTTGTCTAACATTTAATAGACAAGGGGCCGCCTGCTTTACATCCCCTCCGAAGGATGGTATATCCACTACGTAATCCTCGTCTGAAATTACATAGCTTCTGCGTATACACTGATATACAAGCTAACGAATACTAATTTATGATATGTTTCAGGTTGATGATATTTACACTTACACAGCATGCACAAGACAATGTCGTATGGACACCGCCATGCGACTATGTGGATGCGTTCCATATTTCTACCCAGAAGTTGATTCTTATAAACATTGCCAGTTCAGTAAACTAAATTGTATTAGCACAAACTTAAAGGAAATAAAATCGGTTGACAAATGTTCTTGCTATTTGGGATGTTCCAACACGGTATATGAAGTTGAGAAGTTTGACGAGATTCAGTAAGTATGCGCAGAGTCAGACTCTTAGGTTGCAAGTCCGAAAAATATGCAGGAAAACTAGTAATAGCCGGACAGCGAGACCCTCGAAATATGCAAAATAAGTGGCCTATGTAACTCGCGAACATACAAAAACTGAAGTCATATTCTTATGTAAAATGGCCTGCCGAATTCGAATATGGAGGTCGCGATTTGATTTGGAATTGCGAAATCGGAAAAAATTGCACTTTTCTACGAAATTCCGCGAAAATACAATATTTTACGTTTCTCATCCCATAACTTTGTTAATAATGTGACGTGTTTCCACCCCGAGGAAACCACCCTTGCAAATTCCGTGGGTTCCAAAAATTATAACAAGAGATAACCACTAACACACTTTATTAAACAATTTACTGGATACTTCACAATACTATTATTAATTTAAATGCACTTTACTGACTAAAAATAACAATGTTTATCACTTTGTAGTCTTAACCTCACTTTTCCAAACTGACAATTCAAAAACTTCTACTTTCTATACTTTCTGAACTACCCGCCGAGAATGCTGTCTTTGATACCTAAAAATGACAGATCTCGATTTTTCTGTGATGACGCCACCATTCTCTAGATAATTCCAGATGTCACTTTAGAACTAACTTCTGGTAGGTTCTTTCTCGAGTAGGTGCAAATACATCTGAATTAATTGAATTCATTCTAGGGGTGGCAACACATCACAATAACAATCAACTCGGATTAAATTTTGAAATGTTGAATCGATTGCCATACATAAAAGTATTAAAATATCTGGTGGAAAAAAAAATATTTTCACTCGAGTTCACATGAATTTTTCGGTAGCGACATTGAAAAAGTCTGTATCGAGGAAACTTTTTTATTATTGAAGATAGAGTACTAGTAATACTAGTATAAATGAGTGAAATGTATTTTTTATCAGTCAAAGGACAGTCCTTAGGAATGCGGTTTTCTCGCAGTGTGCCTGTTACACCGTATCCCCGTTCTTTTAAATTTGTTAATGAATAAAAATTTGTAAATAAATTGTCAACAAAAATCTGACAGGACCTGAATCTTTCTGGTAATGTATCCAACATTGTCACTAAAGGAGCCGTACAGCTCCCAAATTCTGAAATATATTTTTCATTCATGTTTGGAGATTTTCCTTGGTACAAAATAAAATTTATTAAATATGAGTTTTCAGCATTTAAACACCAGGCTTTATAACAGAAGCGAATCGGTTTGCCTATAATAAATTGTTTGCGCTGATGTTTTCCATAATACCTAATCATTGAGTCGTCATAATTGATGTGCTCTGTCGGTTGGTAATATTTTATAACATTTGAATTAAGGTGTTCTATGAGAGGTCAGAGCTTCCTCATTTTATCATAAGTGTTTATTTTCGTATTGTCTGTGAAAAGCATAAATCTCATAATTTGTTCAAACCTATTCCTCCTCATTGCATTTTTCATGTCACTTTCTTGGTCCCAGTAAAATCTTCTGCCTGGGAGGCTGTGGTACCCGGAAAAAATTAAAATTTCAAAAAAGCGTTTATCTAACGAAACACCAGGATCTGCACAGTTCTTAAAAAGAGCATATTTTTGCATTCCACTGATAACATTTCTCCAGACCTCATCGTCAAAAAACAGGTAGAACAGTTCAAGTGGAGACTTGTCTTGAAAAGATGAAAAATCTGGAGACTCAATTTGTTTATTATTTTGAATATCTCCATCTGTCCAGGTTCGGCACTGAGTTGTTTGATTTCCCTTCTTACTAGCGTTTGATGTACCTTTCTTCGTTACATATGCCTTTTCTTTTTGAACATTTTCTGAGTTCTTCATTTCGCAGTTGTCAGTCTCTTCTACTTCATTCCTAGTGGTTTCCAAACGGACCTCCACAGGAGCTAAAAGCTGTCGTATAGATAAATTATCAAGGAGCCCTCCATCATCCTCGTCTACTGAGTCTTCATCAGTGTCAGCGTTTGGTTCCGTTGGAGATATAAAAATAGCTGGAGATGCATTTTCTTGATTGTCGTCATCATTATATATGTGCCTTTGTAACGAAAATCCCGCTCTGAAAAAATGCAAATAAACAAATTATTTTATTACAGTTTAGCCCAGTGTGACCAAATGGTCACAGCCATAATTTGATCAATGCCATAAACAAACATTTGATCACAGCATGCAAATACCTCAATCTTATGACATTTCTGATTGATAATTTGTAAGAATTAAAGTACAACTATTAAAAGTATACTAGATATCCCAAGGAACAATTTTAGTTTCTTAAATGTATACAAGGGTGCCATAAAACTATTTATAAAATGCCTTGAAAAATCTATTTTGCTGTAACAATATCCTTAATACCATCATAAAGCGACTAATGAAGCATAGTACTGCTCTTGAAAACCTTGTTCGGGCCGTGTTAAAACCTTTCTTAAAACCTATTTTAAAGCTGTCAGAAGCTTTTCTATTAGCTTCCTGCATTTCTAGAAAGCTACCTTAAATCTGGTTTTTAAAACTCTTATAAGTCCATATTAGAACTGAGAAGCTATAAGAATGTCCACGAAGGAATCCAAATAATTTTATTAGCATTTATTTTTTCTAAACTGATTTAAGCAAACACACCATCAGACTTATTGAAGATAAAATGGAATTTGAAATGTATAAAGCGTAGAGCACTATAACCCCTCTAAGGCCGATTTAAAAGGTAATAAAAAACCATCAGATATGACAAAAAAATTAAAACCAACGGCAGTTTATCGTTAAAACTACATAAGAAAGGCCCAAAAACCAAGAGCCCCTCAGAAATAATAATTATTTTAATATCCACACAAAATTTGCATAGACACGTAATCAGCAAATTTAAAAAAGTGTGCTGCTTCTCGCTTCCCACGGTAATTTTCAGTCGTTTCTTGTAATTCTACCTTAATTTGCTAACGACAACGTGATAATTATTGATAATTATAATTGTGAGATTGACCTTGAATATTTTTATATAAGAAAAACATTGCCGGCCACATAAAACCCTAATAGTCATTTTACAGTCCTCTCCAGTGTTGCCAGGTCTAGTGAAATTTCACTAGATCTGGTGATTTTTTTAAAATCTAGTGATTTAGTGAAAACTTTTATGAAAATGCCCATTTTCAATGATTTTTTAATCATCCAATTTATTGCCCTCTACTGGTAGGTAGACAAACATTAAATTCGAGTTGCGATCCATTTAATACAAAACTGTTCACGTTAATCTCTACCACGGTCAGTAAACACTACGGTTACCTCGATCAGCAGCTCTTAGACGAGAGAGACGCGCGGAGCGAGGAATCGAATGAAAGAGACAGAAATATCCGATTTCCGTGCAAAAGACCCAGACGAAGATGCCTGTAGTGTCTACAGCTGACGTAGGCTGTAGACCCTAACAGAATCTCTTTCATTCGATTCCCCGCTCCGCGCGTCTCTATCGTCTGAAAGCTGCTAATTGAGGTAACCGTATAGTTTATTGACCGTGAATCGCTACAATTGAATAGCCTGGGCTCGTTGCCCTCTAGCGGCTCGTAGACAAACAGTACTTTCTAGTTACAAACCATTTAATACAATACAGAGTACGAAGTCTGGCAACGAAATAATCAGATAGAGGACGCTCAAAGCTATGCCGTGCTCAGAGAGCTCAAGAAAATTACGTGTCCTACAGACACTGCAACTTTTGAAAATTAAAGATGAGAGCTTTAATTTCAAATTTAGTGAAATTTTAGTAAGATTTAGTAACCTTTTAAAGCGTCGCACAGTGGGGCAAATAGCTCATTTTTTGGACAAGCGATAATTCCTAAGCCTGAAATTAATGAAATTTAAATTTTTTTTTTTTAACTCTTCGTTATAAAATTGCCTTTAATTCTATCGAGCCCGAATTTTGAAATTTCAAAATTAAAGGACTTAAATTTTAAAAGTAAATTAAAATTTTATCAAAAGATTGTTTAAAATTATAAAAAATTGTTACTTGGGGGTTTTTTTTGGTTTCTAATCTCATTTCTGATCCCCGAATTTTGCGATTCAAAAAACCAAGGTAGCGGATCCAATATGGCGGCCATAATATTTTTTTAAATGAAATGTACATGCATAAACTGTTAAAAATTGTTACTTAGGACTTTTAAGGGTTTCTGATCGAGAATCTGACATCTAAATAACGTAATATCGTAATCTAAAATGGTGAATCCAATATGGCGGCCATAATATTTTTTTAATTAACATGTAAATGCGCAAATTGTTAAAAATTGTTACTTGGGGGGTTTTAGAGATTGCTGATCACGAATCTGAAGTCCAAATTACGTAATATCGAAATCGATGTCGATGTCGGATCCAATATGGCGGCCATAATATATTTTTAAATGAGATGCACATGCGCAAATTGATAAAAATTGTTACTTAGGGCTTTTAAGGGTTTCTGACCATGAATATGAAGTCTAAATTATGTAATATCGTAATCCAAGATGGCGGATCCAATATGGCGGCCATAATATCTTTCTAAATGTAATGTACATACGCAAATTATTAAAAATTAGGTTTAAAGATGTCAACATTTTTGATTGGTTATCTCATTTTTTTATAAGATGGCATATTCGAATCTGCCATCTTAGAATTCGAAATTACGAATGCGTAGTCAGCAATCGCAAAAACCTGCAAGTAACAATTTTTAACTATTTTTACATGTACATCATAATTTTTTAAAAATTTATGGCAGCTATATTGAATTTAATTATCTGGTTTGCAAAATATCGAAATTTTAATATCCGAAACGAGATTAGCAAACTGCGAAACCCCCGAAAAACAAATTTTAACAGTTTCCTTCTTGATTTGTCATTCTTTTTTAACTTACGGACACCATATTGGATCCGCCATCTTGGATTTCGATATTACGTAATTTGGATTTCAAGTTCATGATCAGCAATCTCTAAAACCTCTAACAATTTGCGCATTTACATGTCAATTATAAAAATATTATGGCCGCCATATTGGATTCGCCATTTTGGATTACGATATTACGTAATTTGGATTTCAGATTCTCGATCAGAAACCCTTAAAAGTTCTAAGTAACAATTTTTAACAGTTAGTGCATGTACATTTCATTTCAAAAAATATTATGGCCGCCATATTGGATCCGCTACCTTGGTTTTTTGAATCGCAAAATTCGGGGATCAGAAATGAGATTAGAAACCAAAAAAACCCCCCAAGTAACAATTTTTTATAATTTTAAACAATCTTTTGATAAAATTTTAATTTACTTTCAAAATTTAAGTCCTTTAATTTTGAAATTTCAAAATTCGGTTACGATAAAATTAAAGGTAATTTTATAACGAAGAGTTTAAAAAAAAAAATTAAATTTCATTAATTCCAGGCTTGGGAATTATCGCTTGTCCAAAAAATGTGCTATTTGCCCCACTGTGCGTCGTCTGATAACTGTTAAAATTTTGATCTGGCAACACTGGTCCTCTCATTAAACTATATATTCTGATAATGGTAATGACCATTTACTCTAAATGAAGCCCTTTTAGTCTTTTTGTATACTATCACAAATAATCCCTTCCTTAAAAAATGCAAATGCACTTGACGAAGATCACATGGACTTGATAAAAGCTGTAATAAAACGTTTGGGACGTTGACATTTGATACCAAAAACTTAAAACTTAACCTCAAAATAATTTGTATGTGTGTGTGTTTTAACAGTCCTTTTAAAATGGCCACTCTTTTTAATTTTCTTCCAGCTTTCCAAAAAAGACTTAATTACACATCAGTAAGTCGTGAAATGCTTTTAATTAACACACACACACATGCATCAACGACACTTCAGGCAAACATATTGTTTATTATTTTTAAAATAAATGTTTTATTGATGTTTTGGAAAGTGTTTTATGGAATTAAAATTTGCCTTTTAGATTTATAGAGGCCTTTTTTTCTTCATAACGGTTTCATCACAACATTTATCAAGGATATTTTAAGAGTCTAGTTTTGTAATGGCCTTTAATAAGTACTAATAGGCATTGAAAATGTCTAGTTTTAAAAAGGATTTAAAATGCATTTATTGCAAATACGTTAAAACCATAAAGAATAATTTAAAGCCTCTTTAAATTTAAATGGAATTTAAGACGTTCATAAAACTAATTAGCTTTATGGAAAATTTTATGTAGGTTATGATAAATCCATTACAAATACATATTATCCTAGAAGCAAATTAGCTTTATAATTAGGTCTTACAGAATGCTTTAAAACTTACTATAAAAGAGCAAGTATACTTAAAGCCTAAAAGGCCTTAACAACAACATCAATAAAGCACATGACTATTTCCTAACCCTGACAAACCTTTCTTAAAACCTCCTCAAGTCCAAATGACTTTTAAATTGTTCCTTGGGATAGTACTTACTCAAACGTTGTTCAAGCCTGCCGTTTTTCCTATTAATTTTTAATATATATGTATATATTTTGTATAATAATATTTAGTCTTGTTTTAATAATATTAATTTCTGTTTACGGTAATTTAATTTAATCACGCGCGCATTAACCTGGCACAAACCTACTCCGCCTGCGTAAAGGTAAGAAGCTCGAAGAAAGAACCTAGGCGAATACACGCTTGAAAAGACCGCTGTTAAAACTGCTTGTGCTAAATTTTTACCTTTAAAATAATTCTCAATTTCTCGTTAAAATAATCCTCAATTAATTAATTTATCTAATAATAATTATAAGTGAACTAGTTAAACCAAAGGGATAGTGATTGACCCAGCTACAAAACAGTCCACTGAACCACGAGGGCCGGCAGCATTTGACTTCCAAACATCCAAGTCTAGGTAAGTGCCAGGCTCCGCCGCTACCTTTGGCCCTTAACGAATCAAACGTGATGTCTATATTTCATTGGGTTATATTTTTTACAAATAAAAGCACTGATACAAAGCAAACCAAAAACAACTAACTGACAAATGGCAGTATACAATGCATTGCTAGTGCAATCTAGATGCTAGTAGCACTACTAGGCCAGTCACTAGAGTAAAAAAGGTATGAACAATTGTGAAATATTTTTAATTTTATATTAAGACAACATTGGAGAAGGTAAAAAAATAATAAATCCGGTTTTTGCACCCTTTTCCGCTCTCCGGAACATTGTTTAATTAATAAAAAACGACGTAACTTTTTGAAAAAAATTCCAAAATTTATGCAAACCTTTGAAAAAATTTTTAAAAATTACACAGCCCTACAAAAAAAAAGTGATCTGTCCGGCAGACTAGACCACCCAAGGAACAAATTAAAAGTCATTTGGTCTTGAGGAGGTTTTAAGAAAGGTTTGTCAGGGTTAGGAAATAGTCATGTGCTTTATTGATGTTGTAGTTAAGGCCTTTTAGGCTTCAAGTATACTTGCTCTTAATAGTAAGTTTTAAAGCATTCTGTAAGACCTAATTATAAAGCTAATTTGCTTCTAGGATAATATGTATTTGTAATGGATTTATCATAACCTACATAAAACTCTCCATAAAGCTAATTAGTTTTATGAACGTGTTAAATTCCATTTAGATTTAAAGAGGCTTTAAATTATTCTTTATGGTTTTAACATATGTGCAATAAATTCATTTTAAATCCTTTTTAAAACTAGACATTTTCAATGCCTATTAGTAGTTATTAAAGGCCATTACAAAACTAGACACTTAAAACATCCTTGATAAATGTTGTGATGGAACCGTTATGAAGAAAAAAAGGCCTCTATAAATCTAAAAGGCAAATTTTAATTCCATAAAACACTTTCCAAAACCTCAATAAAACATTTATTATAAAAATAATAAACAATATGTCTGCCTGAAGTGTCGTTGATGCATGTGTGTGTGTGTGTTAATTAAAAGCATTTCACGACTTACTGATGTGTAATTAAGTCTTTTTTGGGAAGGTGGAAGAAAATAAAAAAGATTGGCCATTTTAAAAGACTGTTAAAACACACACACATACAAATTATTTTGAGGTTAAGTTTTAAGTTCTTATTTGTATCAAATGTCAACGTCCCAAACAAAACGTTTGGGACGTTGACATTTACAGCTTTTGTCAAGTCCATGTGATCTTCGCCAAGTGCATTTGCATTTTTGTAAGGAGGGGATTATTTGTGATAGTATACAAAAAGACTAATAGGGCTTCATTTAGAGTAAATGTTCTAGGTCATTACCATTATTAGAATATACAGTTTCATGAGAGGACCAGTGTTGCCAGATCAAAATTTTAAAAGTTATCAGACGACGCTTTAAAAAGTTACTAAATCTTTCACTAGATTTGAAATTAAAGCTCTCATCTTTAATTTTCAAAAGTTGCAGTGTCTGTAGGACACGTAATTTTCTTGAGCTCTCTGAGCACAGCATAGCTTTGAGCTTCCTCTATCTGATTATTTCGTTGCCAGACTTCGTACTCTGTATTGTATTAAAGGGTTTGTAACTAGAAAGTACTGTTTGTCTACGAGACGCTAGAGGGCAACGAGCCCAGGTTATTCGATTGTAGCGATTCACGGTCAATAAACTATACGGTTACCTCAATTAGCAGCTTTTAGACGAGGGAGACGCGCGGAGCGGGGAATCGAATGAAAGATATTCTGTTAGGGTCTACAGCCTACGTCAGCTGTAGACACTATAGGCATCTTTGTCTGTGTCTTTCATTCGATTCCCCGCTCCGTACGTCTCTCTCGTCAAAGAGCTGCTGATCGAGGTAACCGTAGAGTTTACTGACCGTGGTAGCGATTAACGTGAACAGTTCTGTATTAAATGGATCGCAACTCGAATTTAATGTTTGTCTACCTACCAGTAAAGGGCAATAAATTGGATGATTCAAAAATCATTAAAAATGGGCATTTTCTTAAAAGTTTTCACTAAATCACTAGATTTAAAAAAAATCTAGTGAAATTTCACTAGACCTGGCAACACTGGAGAGAACTGTAAAATGACAATTAGGTTTTTAGTTGGCCGGCCATGTTTTTCTTGTTATATAAAAATATTCAAGATCAATCTCACAATTATAATTATCAATAATTATCACTTTTTCGTTAGCAAATTAAGGTAGAATTACAAGAAACGACTGAAAATTACCGTGAGAACCGAGAAGCAGCCCACTTTTTTAAATTTGCTGATTACGTGTGCCTATGCAAATTTTGTATGGATATAAATCATTATTATTTCTGAGGGGCTCTTGTTTTTTGGGACTTTCTTATGTAGTTTTAACGATAAACTGCCGTTGGTTTTAATTTTTTTGTCATACCTGATGGCTTTTTATTACCTTTTAAATCGGCCTTAGAGAGGTTATAGTGCTCTACGCTTTATACATGTCAAATTCCATTTTATCTTCAATAAGTCTGATGGTGTGTTTGCTTAAATCAGTTTAGAAAAAATAAATGCAATAAAAAAATTATTTGGATTCCTTCGTGGACATTCTTATAGCTTCTCAGTTCTAATATGGTTTTAAAAACCAGTTTTAAGGTAGCCTTCTAGGTGTTTTCTAGAAATGCAGGAAGCTAATAGAAAAGCTTCTGACTGCTTTAAAGTAGGTTTTAAGAAAGGTTTTAAAACGGCCCGAATAAGGTTTTCAAGAGCAGCACTATGCCTCACTAAGGAGTTTTATGATGGAATTTAAAATAGGCCTTAACAACCTTCATAAGGGTGGGCCCTTTTAGTCTACAAGTCGCTTTATGATGGTATTAAGGATATTGTTACAGCAAAATAGATTTTTCAAGGCATTTTATAAATAGTTTTATAGCACTCTTGTATACATTTAAGAAACTAAAATTGTTCCTTGGGCAGTGTATTCCTATGTATTTGGACCAGCTGAAACCGAAACGAGCAAATCTCACAATTTTAACTACGAATTCGGATTCAGCAAGGCAAAATACATAGGAATACACTGGTGGCGTCCGCCGGACAGACCAATTTTTGTTTATGGGGGTGTTTTTTGGGGCTAGAGGTGAAAAACGAGCCAATCTGACAATTCTGACTTCGGATTCAGTTTCAGTAGATCCAAATACATAAGGATACACTAATCTGGTCCGCCAGGCAGACCATTCTTTGGGGAGGGGGATGTTTTTTGGGGTTGGGGGTGATAAACGAGCCAATCTGGCAGTTCTGACTTAGGATTCGGTTTCAGCGGGTCCAAATACACAAGGATACACTGGTCTAGTCCGCCGGACAAACCACTTTTTTTTGCGAGGCTGTGTTATTAGACATCTATCAAGTTTGCACCCTGCCACGATGACCGCAAACATTGCAATAGGTGTTTTCTATATATTTAGTCGATTAAAAATTTCGAAAATTACGCAAATGTTCGTTTAACAAACATCTAAAAAAATGAAACTTTGTGCAGGATTGCATTTTTCGCATCCAATTTTTTTTTTTTTTAGAAATATTTTTATTTATATGATTTTTTTTCCGGTCATCGTAGCAGGATGCAAACTAGATAGAAGATGTCCAGTAATTATTAAAATGTTCTCCAAGGTTTGTATAAATTTCGCAATTTTTTTCAAAAAGTTACGTCGTTTTTTGTTAATTTAACAATGTTCCGGGGGGCAGAAAAGGGTGCAATACCGGATTTATTCTTTTTTTACCTCCCGCACTGTTGTTACAAAATTTAAAAACTTTCGCAATTTTTGCACTATGGAAGTCCCTGGTGACTGGCCTCTATACCACGGCAATAAAATATTACTCGGTAGAAATCCTTCTCGGTAGAAATACTAACCAATACTGGTTAGCGAAATATAGATACCAGTTTTCGTAACCATACGGGTACATAGGGCAAACACGGGTTTAAGAAATATGTCGCATACCTTATTAAGGCAATTCAACAACGTGTGTATTTTAAGATTACTTTTATTGTAATTTTTATATTTATGATTAATGATTATTTGCTTGCTTTGTTCAGTAATAGAGTGTTAATAAATTGTATTATCATTATTTACAGAACCGGTCTCTCTCCTGCTACTAGTCATAGTCTAGAGGTCAAGTTTGTCTCATGGCCAATGGTCCGTTACAAAAGGGAAGTGTTGTTTGGATGGGTTGATTTACTTGGTAAGTGAAATGCCAAATAAATACTCGCGATTCTGTCCAGCAGTGAATTTGGTATAGCAAATGGACTTAAAAATGCATATTATAACAACATTCTGTTTAGGTAAAAGCATTGTGTGTTAAAGTAGCTCTTGAATGAACAATTGAATATCTGGCGTTTTTCCCCTATTTCGACTGTGTTGAATACGAAAATGATGGATGCCAGATTAAATTTTCTACCGAAAGCTCGATATTTAAAAAAAATGCCACCTATTTTTTGTTTTTTTTTAAGTGCTTATAGCTCGAGAACTTTAACTGATACTGAGAAAATATAAGAGAGCAAAGAACAATGTTAAAACAAGCTAAAAACGCACTCTTCGCCAATTTACTGAGCTTTTTATATAATTGTTATACATTCTATAGGATACTCTTCGCAGTTTTCTTTAAATAATGTTAGTTTTTGGACATCCCAAATTTTGTGATACCAACTTTGTTATGAAAAAAATATATGAAAAAAATTGAAAAAAGAAAATATCCAACCTGTCTGGGTTTTGAACACATGATCTTTGGATTGCTGAAGCTGAAGCTGAACACAAATTTATTTAAATTAGAGCCACAGTTATGTGCCTCCCCGAAGCCTGGTCCGGGGCCAGGTAGACAACCACGGCGCGCAGCGTCGTGGTGATTGTGTGTCTGGACGGGGCAGGTCTGCTTCGGTTTAACCACTGTTTTCGAGTTAATGCTCCTGTTTAAAAAGTTGAAAAACTTAACATCAACAATAAATAATTTAGATATAATATACAAAGATACTTAAATATAATTTAAATAAAACGAAAAAACCTGTTCGAGACAATTCCACCCTGGTGGTATACCTGCCGCCAGGAAAATATGGCGAAATAGAAGTTTTCTTACATAATTTTTCGGCCTAAAGGGGATTTTAAAAACAAAAGAGAACAAAAAAGATTTGGTTCTCGTGTTACTGCCGATGCTAGCAGACGTATCTCACAAGTGCTGTCCATAAAAATATCTAAAAGTTAAGTGTAGAAGATATATTTAAGTTCGAATAAGTAGATAGCATGTGTTTGAAAGTTAATATATACCTCGGGGCATTTTCAGTGATTTTATAAATATTAGTTAGTGTTTAATTAGGTACGCAAACCAAATAATTCCACAGTGCTTCTGGTCTACGCAGTACATTATAATATAGTGCAGTGACATCGTCTAGTAACACCTGAAGAGAGAATCCCAAAACAACAAGCGATAAGTGTCTTTAATTAATTTTTAATAATAGCAAATGCATGATTTTTAATTAACAAGCCCACTAGGGTAGTATGTTATCACTTTTTGTTACAATCTTGAGGGTAAGAAGTACCAAGTTTCTTAGAATTAGGGTCGGGCGATCCTGAGCGGGCGAGGGCATAAATTACGGACAAACCAAATAAATCCGTTAACACCGATCTCTCATTCACTTGAGTGAAATAACTAATAGCACTATTTCGAACACAAAAAGATAGTGTCACATTCATTTCAGATAAAAATAATAATAAGATGTAAATATTTGTATTTGAAAGAATAAATAAAAAATAGTCGTGCAGACGAAAATTCTGTTTTAAGGCATTTGGTTTCAAATAAATAATTTTTAATTACAATGGAAAAAGGGAGACAAAAACCATTGCTGAGTGAAAAATTCTACAAGGTGGTACATATTAGCATAACGCACGTAATAATCAAATGCATTACTCTTAAAGTATGGTCATTATATTCTCTTATATTTTAGGTAAACTATTTAGTGAAGATTTTCAGGTCAAAATTGCGCTCGTTGTTAGTGAAAAATTCTACATTATATTTCACACTAAAAATGGGGAGACCGGGTTACATGTGGAAAACAACAACTAAGAGGATCATGAATAAACTGGGAAGGGACCAAACATACTGGGAAAGAAAAGCAAGTGGGAAAAATGAACTTCACAAAGAAATCGCAGCGGTATACTCTACCAGAACCAGAAACCGAGGAATCAGAAAACTCAGGAGAAGAAGAAAATCTGTAAAAGCAGAAACACAAAAAGAGGAGCATAAACATTAAATAATGAACACAATGCGGCAACACATTGGACTTGTCATCTTGCTGTCGAGGGGACCAGATGTGCTTTATAATGCTCTGTCACCAATGGATACCCATAAAAGTTTAAAAAAGTTAAATAGTAACAACGTGTTAAAAATATAGTCATAAAGTATAAGTGGATGTGTTTGTAAAATAATACATATCTCGGAACATTTTCAGTAATTGATAAGAAATATTAGTTAGTGTTTAATTAGACATACAGACCAAAACTTTACACAGTGCTTCGCCTCTAACGCAGTAAATCATAGTATATATAGTACAGTGAAATCGTGCCAGGCGGCAAAGAGGAAAAAGAAATCAGTAATAACCGAAGAGAGGACTGTCTATATGGAGCACTAAACCATCAGTTAGGAAGAAAAAACCGGCACACACCAACGCTATGAAAAATCAAGAAAAATGTCCGTTATATTATTAGGAGACTTCAATGCACATATACTCCACACATGGCCTAACGAAAATGGAAACGCGCTGAAAAACCTAGCACACATGTTTGACTTAACAATAAGAAATACATTGAGCAAAAGTCAAACCTGCATTGACACCTTGAGTAATGGAAGCTCAATCACACAAATAGACCATATCCTGGTAAGCAGAGAGATAAGGGCAAGGGTCAAGAAGGTTAAAGCAAAAAGGACAGCAGAAGAAAGCGCTAACACTGAACAGCAGCAAACTAAAAATAGGGAGACCATGTTACACGTGGAAAATAACAATCGAGAGGATCATAAACAAACTACGAAAGAAAAGCGAGGAAAAGAAAACATGCGTCATGTGACAACAAGCATGACACAAATCCAACCAGCATCAGAAACCGAGGAATCAGAAGACTCAGCAATGAAGAAGCTGCTAGGTATATTGATGCGTGGAATACCAAAAATCCAGACAATAAGAAACATTGGACAGTTCTTGAAAAAGATGAACTTGATAGTTTTTTAGGAGTACTTCTAAAAGCAGGTGCACTAAGGTGTCGAAAGGAATATGGGAAATGTGGTCTACTAATATCTCCATACGTCGATCATTTTTCGCAGCTGCTTTACCGCTGGATAGATTTAAGCAAATATCTGTATTTTTACGATTCGATGACAAATCAACTAGAGCTGAGCGAAAGGAAGAAACCAAGGTAGCAGCAATAAGAGATATTTGGGACATGTTTGTTGATAATTGCAGGAAGGCGTTTGAATCGTACGAAAATATCACGATTGACGAACAGTTAGTGTGTTTCCGGGGAAAATGCCCATTTAGGCAACATATCAAATTAAAACCTGGACGATATGGGATAAAAATTTGGGCAGCCGCTGATGTCAAAACGTTATATTTATGCAACCTTCATGTGTACACTGGAAAATCTCGCACGGGTGTAAGAGAGAAGAATCAAGGCTTTCGTGTCGTGTCAGATTTGGTAGAACCGTACCATGACAGTTGGCGAGGAATAACCACAGATAATTTTTTCTCAAGCGTTTCATTGGCGAATTACTTATTGACGAAAAAACTCACATTACTTGGAACTGTTCGCAAGGACAAGTCGGACACACCAACTCAGCTAAAAGTAAGACCCAGTCGAGTCATCTATGTTTGCATTTACCAAAGACCTAACAATGGTCTCTTATATTCCGAAAAAGAATAGGATGGTACATCTAATATCAAGCCAACATGATGACATAATCTGTGCAGACAACAAAAATAAGCCATATATGATTTTAGATTACAACTCAAGTACGGAAGTAAGGGTGCCATTGACAATGCCGATAAGCTTATTAGAGAGTATTCGTGCAGCCAGAAGAACAGCTCGATGGCCATATAGAATATTTATGAATATGCCAGATATTTGTGCCCTAAATGATTTTATTTTATACGTTGAAAAAAATCCTGATTGAAAAAAAAATAATAAATCGCGACGACAATTGGTTCTCTTACAATTAGGAGATGATCTTGCTCAAACCAATATAGAGAAAAGGTCCAACTATAAAAATCATAAGGAGCATGTAAAATCGGCTCTACGAGATTGTGGAATAGTAGTGCCAGATCAACATATTCCTCAGCCAGCAACTCCGGTTAGAAAACGAGCCAGATGCTATCAGTGCCCTCGAAAATTGGACAAGAAAGTTAACACAACGTGCGCACTATGTAGAAAGTTTGTATGCAAAGTTCACAGAAAAAAGAGCAAACAATTATATGTACCACCTGTTCGTCAAACTGAAATATAAGCAGACATTCAGTTGATTGAATTATATAATAGTTTTACGTTTCTTTGTTATGTAGTAACATTTTATTCTTTTTCTTTTAGTTAATAAGTGTTTCAATGTAAACCGATATTATTTTGCTTTGTCCAAAATTCCATTTTTTGTTAAAATTAAATACATTTGTATAAAATACTTCTAGGTATATTATTTTTCAAAAATGCATGAAAATATTTGCAAAAAATGCCATATTTCATTTCAGGAGCACCGGCATCAAGGGTTAATACTATTTACGCCGAATCCTATACAGTAATATGGCAGTAAAATACAAATACCTAGTATAAGATAAATAAATAAATTTAGTTTTCTTCGTCAATGTCTAGTTCTTCCGAGTCTTCATCGTCGCTTTCATTATTAACACTTATAATGAGTGGCATAACTTTTTCGATCATATGTGTCTAAAATCAATTTATTTGTGTGATTTACACACTTGGACCAAATTGAGATCGACACTTGAGATAAAGCTTCTTTCCACATAGCAAGAACGGCTTCGTCACTAAAACCATCCTTCCCGATGTGTTTGTCGTAATACTCCCTATAAATTCCCCAAACAAGTTCTATTGGATTGAACTGACAGTGATATGGTGGAAGCAGCAGTACTTCATGGCCATGCTCTCTAATTAAATTGTCCAAAACATAATGTTGCTCTATTCTGTTAGCTCCAGCTATTTGGAGCAATTCGGTATTAAATGCGGTATCACTGGAATCTATGTTTTTGGTTTTTAACCATGTTTGTATTTTTTCTTTCTTCCAAGATCGGGTTGATTGTTTTTCTTTAACCTGACAGTGGTACGTAGCATTGTTTGAAACAATAATGCTTTGATTCTGTAACCAAGGCAAGAGTCTCTCTGTCAGCCCCGTTTCAAAATTTTCTGATAACATTTTTTATTTTCACAATTTACAGCATCGTATAACTTTGTTTTGGACTTTTTACGATTTCGTTTAACCGAAGCTTGAGGTTCCACATTTTCTTTGTCGTTTTTAGCTATATTCCTTATAGTCTTTTCAGCGATTTTTAAAGCCTCACCCACTCGCCTTATTGACAATAAAGGTCCACCTTTTTCACGTTCCTTTTGAAAATATTCCAACAAATTCAAAACTAATTGCTGTGATTGCGGATTTAAAAATTTATCAGGACGCATGTTTACTATTTTAACAATAGAAGACTAAAATTGCCCTCTTAGGCACTAATTGAAATAAGTGCTATATCCGACTTCCGACAAAAACGACCCGCCTCTGGAGACGCCAGCCGCATCTGACCGATTTGACGACGATACGCGTTACGCAAATAGGCTCATTTAACAATTTTTTATTATTACATATTCCGAAAGAGTTTGGAGAGTATAGTAAGTATGCCAAAAATTAGAATTTACTGACGCCGCCTTCATGTGTAAAATAGTATATTATATTACTAGGAGTAGAACGCACTCTTTTTTTGTGTTGAGCCCAGGATTTGCGGCTGAGGCGAAGCCGAAGCCGCAAACTGGGCGAAACACAAAAAAGGCGTTCTACTCCGTGTAATATATACTATTTTTTCTTCAAGCGTATTAAAATGCAAAAATTCATTTATTTATCATAAATGTACAAATATTCAAACTACAGTCTTACATGTTGACACAATATGACAAGTGGCTAGTGGATAGCGCGCCACCGGTGGCTTTCGGTATTAATATTATGTTACTAGTAAAACAATACCCACTACGGCGGCGCTTTCGGAACTAACATTATGTTACTAGTAAAATAATGTCCAATACGGTGGCGTTTGGTACTAACATTTTGTTACTAGTAAAATAATGTTCTACTTCTACTTCTGTCTTTGGTGACATAATTTAAACATTTTAATACGCTTGAAGAAAAAAATTATTAAAGTCGGCGCGCTTAAAAACGCTCGGGATAACCATGTAGTCGAGTTGTGACGTCAGATGGCGGAACCGCCCAGTAAACACGGCTGTGAATGCAAGTTAGTAGAGTAAAATCTGGAAGTAAAGTCGCTTAGTTTTCGAGAAAAAAAACCGGCGTAGAACCAAACCAGACTTAGTGGGATTCTTTAGTAAGATAATCGTGTACACGAAATCATTTTTTACGACATTTTTTGGTGGTCGAGAACTTTTTTATTTCGGAAAAACTCAAAAAAATAGATTTTTAATGAAATATGTTTTTTAACGTCTCCACCGCTATATCTCTGAAAATATTTGTGCTATCAAGCTTTTTTTTTTAGATCAAAGTAGACACAATAGCGCTTCGAACAACGTCCCACGTGAACCCGACTTATTTTTTTTTAAGTTGGAAAACTAATAGGAAACTCAAACTTGTAATTTTCAGTAGCGTAATTTTAGACAATCCAGAAAAAAATTTGTTTATGAAAATTTGTATATACATGCTGCGTACAAATTGAAGCCAATAGTTGAAAAAAGTTTTTAGGATAAAAATTTTTCATATTCCGTTCATAGTATAGAGTCAGCGATTTTTTTTAATGGGCCAAAGTCATATTCTTGCGCGCTCGGCTCTAGCAAACCTGCCGATTGCAACGATCTGACGGTCCCGGTCGGGGTGTATGTAGTAGTCTAACTTATATCAATAGATACAAAACCAGTAGTGATCAAAAGCATCTAGGGGATCAATATTATTGTTCAATATTTCATATATTGTACAGTAGTATTGATCACATGTTGTTAATATTAAGAAATTGTACAATAAATATAAAATAGTCTCCTTTTAATAATAAAAAGACAGGTAGGTAGATATAAATACCTAATCTATAAATATCAATCAGTGTTACTAACTACCCACCTAATTAGTTAGTTTATTAGACATTTTTAAATGAATGAAAATAAAAACGTACGCATTAAATGAGTTTTATTGTTGAAATAAATTTTCTATTTGGATAGATAAATATGTAGTATGTAGTTTATGTAGGCCCTACATTGATAGCATTCTAATTCCTTCATATCTGCCTCGAAATCTTTAATAATGTTGTTACAGGAACGACATTTGCACTCGTTGCAACATTTTAGGCCTTCGTTAAAACAAGCACATTTTCGATTGTCACAATTTTTATCCGAACAATGAATACTTAATGATTTTCGACAACCGCCACTTCTACGCGACTAATCTGACCAACCCTGCATGCGAGGTGTATTAATTGCGTCCCAATGTCGCATTTAGCGCTGATAAAAAAAATCGCTGTTGCCACACGGTACATTTTAGGAAAAAATATATTGTTTTAAAAACTTTTGTGATTATTAGGCTTTATTTTCTTCGCTGCATGTATGTAAATACCTTCAAAAATAAAAAAGTTTATCGATTGCTGAAGATTTCAATACATAAAATATATATTTTTAGTTTATCTGATTTTTAGAGAAATGAAAGTGCGAATTGTGCCCAAACCGTTTATATTGGTAAAAGCGCTACAGTGTGTGCTTTATTTTGACACAAAACAAATTTCGGTACCTTTAATAGTTTTAAAGATATGACGGTGGAAACAAAAAAAAAACAATTTTATTTAAAAATACATTTTTTTCACTTTTTATTGATTTAAAAAGTTTGAGACCACAAAAAATATCGTAAAATATGATTTCATATGCCCGGTGACATACTCAAAGGAACCTAACATGTTTGACCTGGTTCTACGCCAAAAAAAACGACACGATAGACTTACGAAATCGCTGCTCTAATATAGGTATCGGCGCACGCCAAGTGACGTCACTCTACGGACTGTTGGCCGGCCGAGCGTGTTTCTATTCAAATGCGAATATCTCTGTGGCTATTGATTCAATTGAGCTGAAATTTTTTTTCTGAGGCTATTGGTTTGTTATACTTTAAAATGGTGAAGAAAAAGTAGGAAACTGCCATATCACTAAATGACCCTATTGGTTTGATGTAGAACAATAGAAATGCCGCACGTCGCGTCGGTCGTAACTTGCCCACAAAGATTAAAATTTACGTTACAGATTAGGTTACAAACTATATTTCAATAAAGACAAGGAAGGATAGAGCTCCGGACCATATTGCTTACACTATATGACCGGGATTCTCTCAGCGAACAGACTTTATATAATGAGTGGCGTCTTCAAGTATTTTATCAAGCTGATGTCATTTTATCGAAATATTTGCATTCGGAAAAATTATAAGGGTACGAAAAAAATAACAAGAGATCAAATTTGTAGGAGATAAAAAATACAGATAAGTATATTTTCTCTTAAGAGGAAATTGAATCAAATGTAGGAAGGAAAAACCGCTGCCCAAGGAATCACTACTTCCACATCCAGATTCTCTATCCAAGTCACTCACGACGAAAAAACTTTGTATGTGGAAACAATTGTTTATGGAACTTTAATAATATAATATTTGAAATCCTCTAACCTAAAAACCCATAAAACGATACCCCACATCGGTAATGGGGTGGGGGTGGTGATAGGTAGTGGGAGTGGATGAAGAAAAAAAATATTTTGAGGTTTCTGGTTCTAGTACATACATACACTAAATCACAATTTTTTTTCATCCCCTTTAATAAGGGGGTGTGGGTGGTAATGGGGGTGGCTAATGCCAAAAATTTTTATGAGACCTTAGCTTCTCTTGTATATACTCACGGCCGACTCTAGTAACAGGCCGCGAACAAGGAAAACTGGCAACAATGCATGTGGTGCTTAGTTTCACTAAATTGCCATAGCTGTTTACGGCTGCTTTTGGTCGGCTCTTGTTTTAATTGCTGGAAATTCATATTTTTATTTTGTAACAATAGTGTAAGTGTCTTGCTAATTGAAGTGCATTTAGTTTAGATCGTGTGATATCAATTATAGGACGTTACGATAGTTTTAATCGAGTGTATACTCTGTTTAACAGTGCGTGAACCGACTTAACCTAAAATGCCCAGGCATTCTGTCATACCAGGCTGTAAGACAAATAATTATACTTCCACAACGAAAACAGACGGTCCAAAGACCACATTTAGTTTTCCTAAGGACGATGAATTAAGAGAAAAATGGCCTACAGCTATTCCCCGAAAAGAGTGGATACCATCAAAACATGCTGTTGTATGCGAAATACATTTTGATCCCGGTGAGATTATTAAATTTGATAAATATCTTGTACCAGGTGGAACATTTAAAATGATTCATTATAAACAAAATTAAAAGAAAATACTGTCCCATTTTTCCAAATTTGCCTAAATTCTTATCTACAAAAAATCAGTCCGTCGACAAGATCCAGAAAGTAGGCGCAAAAATCAAATTCATCAACATGAAATTTTAATCCAAAACTTTGAGAAGTCGGATATTATTGAAAATTATGAGGAATTTATTAACGTTTTATCAAAAAAAAAAAATAATAATAATATCTCTGATAGCTGGAATGTAAACATTTTTACGTCTAAAGTCGTATTTTATACGTTAAATTCTGATGCTGATATTGTTGGTATTGAAAATCAAATTTCAATTAATACTGGCCTAATATAGACGAAGCAGTTAACATTTATATATCTGGACAGGCATCTCATGCACTATTTAAAAAAATTTCTTGTAATATTTGCCTTTCACATATTGTTGAAAATAAATGGAATTTTACTGGAAATCAATATTGTGATTATCTACAACGTGATGGTCTATCAGTACCCACGAATAATATGACCATAATTTTATTTCACGTGTACGTCATATTAGAACATATCATTAACAACAATAGTTTAGAAAAGGAGTTCCTACAAATTGAAAATCAAAAAGATTTTCTTATCAATCTAACTTTACATAGTTCAAAGTCAGGTAATTTTTATTTAGATTTTTTAAACACGTATATATGCGGGAACAATATTGACTATATTTTACGAATTATTTGTTCAATATTTGCTAATGTACTTCTATATAATTATGTAAAAATGCAGAATAATCGGGCGCTTGAGCAAAGTAGATTGAAATCTCGGTTACGAACTACTGAAAAAGATGTCAATAAAACGAAAAAACGAAAATTAGACACTTTCAAAACAGCAAAGTAGAAACCTATATGTATCAATTCAATTCCATATTCGTATTTTATTCATATCATAAGTAAATATTTGTTCATGTTTTTAAATTTACTTACAGCCTTACAGTCCTGTTATTTTTAATTTACTCATTCCCGAATCATCCTAAATTAGAATATTATGGGATATCTGTATTATTTTATTACTCCCTTGATAATATAAAAATATGATATTTCGTATTATTAAAAAAGGGTTATGTAACTCTTCTCGTTGGTTTTGCTGAACAATTAAACATTTTTTTTCTGTGCAAAATTAGGCATAATTCTGTACAAAATATCGTGATGTTTAATTGACCGAGCAGAGATTTAAACTTCGATTGAAGCCTCAATGTATTAAACACATGAATGATTTATAATCTGTATCCTACCTAAACAAACCTATCATATAGAATCATGTAATGCAAACCAACCATTGCACATCGGACTACATCTTTACTTGTGTGCGGTGTTGCCACCTATTACTTCGTGGCCTGTTAACTAGAGTCGGCCGTGATATACTAAATACCAATTTTATGGACTCTTACCTGCTTGATTTACCCATTTACCCCAAATTTACCCCAATTTACCCCCCGACCCTTCGACGGAACAAGATGAAAATATAATCTAGTTCTAGATCTCGTTAAAGTACATATGTGAACCAAATTTCAAGTCAATATCTTAAACGGTTCCAGAGTAAACGTGCGCACAAAAAAAAGTTACAGACAGACAGAAATTTTTTTTTTCGCTCAAACTTAAAATCTCAACGTTCCATGACATTTTAAGCCTATTTGAACAATAAAAATTTTTACAAATTTTTTGTCGTTACTATACTTCCACTGAATGTGGAAGTTAAAGTGAAATGTTTTCGACATTTGTAATCATTTCATATCCCCATTTACTTAAAACTCTTGTTTTTAGTTAGTTCAAAGAAATACGTAAAATTAATAATTTAAGAAAGAATATAATCAGTTGCGTCTGTTTATTATTAGAATTTAGTAACTAGTCCGGTATTGATATATTCACATATAAAAGATTTCCCTAAATTATTCTGATCTAAATATCCGGTATTTAGTAAATTTGTTTGGACTAAATATACAGGAAACTTTTAACGGTGTAATAAAACACAATTTATTTTTGTTGTAGTTTCATTTGGAGGCATTGCAGGCTTGTTCTTGGGATTCAGTTTATTATCGGGAGTTGAACTTTTATATTACTTCACTGTCAGAGCATGCTGCATGGTGGTTAGAGAGAGAGATGAGCTACAGAAAATTCAGTTAGAGGAGGCCTCCCAGCCACTGACTGACTATGATTTGAGTCTAGTGCCGTATTTTATTTCTGACCCTTTACCAGGAAATGGCATCAATGAAATTGCGAAGAGGTTTTATCGCGATAATTTGCTTAATTATTCCAACGTAAGTATATAAAGAGTACAGATCATCGAGATTTTATTATTTAATCAAAGTTGTTGGTGGGATATTTTGCTCGTTGTTAATTTCCGATAAAATCGTAAATATCAAAATGAAAATTTCACACTTATATTTTAAATCCAATAAGAGGCCTTAATTTGTTACTGTTTCCATGACAACCAAAAAAAAATCTGCTAGGGAGAGATATCTAAAGCATAAAATTATGTTATGGGTCTATTACAAAGAAAGCTGACTTTTCTAGCATAATTTGAATATATATTTGAAAATAAATTGATGTCATTTAAATATAATAATAGATTGCCAGTCAGATCTCAGAAAATGAATTTTCGAGAAAAAAAATTAGTTAAACAAATTGAATATGTTTAAATAAATGAAAATTAACTAAAAATCTTGATAATTATTCCACTAGACCAATAGTAATAATTTTTTAAGAAAAATCGAGAATAAAGTGCTCAAAAGGGTCAATTCCCTGAAGAATTTACATTTTTTGATTCAAGGGTAGTTTTCGGGGCACCGTGGAGGTGTACTAGAGGCGACAAACATATAGGTATTTACATTAAATTCTTCATTGGATGGTCCTCTCCAAGTTCTATAAGTTTAATGCAAACTTTTCCCAAACCCTGAACAATTATTCAAAAATCCCAAAACATGATTTTTCCCCATGCAATTTAAATGGGAAACTTCAGATCTCCACAAGCACCATTTAAAATCAAAATTTTGAAAAACCAAAAAATACGTACTTACTATTTTCGGATTTGAAAACAAATTGGGGGATCGAGACCCTCTATAAAAAATAAGTCATTTTTATACCACCCTATAATGTACACACACTAAATCACCATTTCTTTTCACTCCCTCTTATAATGGGGTGGTGATAATGGGGGTGGCTAATGCCAACATTTTTTTTAGCTTCTCTTGTGTATACTAAATACTAATTTTATGGACTCTTACCTGCTTGATTTACCTATTTACCCCCATTTGCCCCAATTTACCCCCCAACCCTTTAATGGAATAAGATGAAAATATAACCTAGTTCCAGATCTCGTTAAAATACATACGTGAACCAAACTTCAAGTCAATATCTTAAACGGTTCCAGAATAATCGTGTGCACAAAAGAAGTTCATGACATTCTAAGCCTATTTAAACAATAAAAATTTTGAAGAAGTAAAATAATGATCTTTATTTTTTTTTATAACGTAAAATTTGGCTTTATTGAGCTGTTTTAGAGTTATTGCTCGCAGGCTCCCCTCACTTTTTTTGGTATGAGACCTTATATAAGAGAAAATACTAAAAACCGAATTAAGGGTCTTATGAAAATTGTATTCTCTATTGAATGGCGTTAAGATCATTTATCTTCTGATGTGTCAAAATGCCTTAATTATAGAATCATTTTCAGTGTCAAAATGATATACCTACTTTATCGGACTGAGTACTATAATGACTTCATTATTGTACTCAGTACTATAATAATAAAAAAATAAAATCATGGGCAATTCAATAGAGATACATACCGTGCGTGTAATTTCCCATTAGGCATGTACATTCACGTAGCGCGATAGATATGACAACACTGGCAACCGTAAATTCGTCCTTCGGTGGAGGACCCCAGCTCTGTTATTTCATTTCAGCGAGCTGGCACACGCGATGTTGTAATTCTTACTCCCCATGCCTAGCCCGCGACTACACACACGGTATTACTTTTTATTTTAATTAACTTAAGCCAGAAGATAAAATTTTGTATGAAATTTGGATCATAAATAATCATTATGGTACACACCGTGTTATCAGATAATATTCACTGCTAGTACCATGATGATTATCATTATGATCCTTGTAACATAAACCATAAATAACTATTCTATATCTCCTACCAGTTCCGAGAAAAAAAAGGACGCCCCTTTGAGGAGGGGTAGGAAGAGCTGGCATTCGAAAACTTACTTATTTTAACTTGTTCTTAACTTGTTTTCTTGTTCAAAAGAATCGAGGAATTCTCGAGCAGCAAGACAATACACTAGATGATTTCCAGCGATTTCGGTAAATTTATCCATAAAAATTTTGGAAAACTGTAGAAAATTAGTTGAAAAATGAATTTATTTGAACCTTACTAAACATCGCTATTTGAAATTCTCTAACTGTTATCAACGTTTAAAAATATAAACTTTCTGATATATGAAAGTTCAGTGTGTTGGCTATTAGAAAATAAATATTTGCTACCACAGCTTTCTGCCGATTCTCCGACGCACTCCTCCAAGTGACGAGTCGCTGGATGAATCTAAAGTTTTATTCGAGAAACCGGCCTTGACCAATTTTACTAATTCTTGTCTAATAAATGCAAATAGACGCTGCACGCCTTTGTCACATTTTTTGGTCTCGCCTCATCAAAATTTTATTGTCATTCTTTTGAATGATATCCAATTTTCTCGTGTTTCGTGAAGCGATAAAAAAGTTAAAAATAATTAAAAATATTTTGAAAGTACACTTTTGGCGCCCAGTTGTCAGATGGTCCGGGCAACTGGGCAACCGGACTGCTGGACTACCGCGAAACTGGACAACCGGTTGTCCAGTTTTCCGGTTGTCCAGTTTCCAGTTTTCCGATTGTCCGGTTCTACGGTTGTCAAGTTTTCTAGTTGTCCGCTTGTTCAGTGTTTCCGGTTGCCCGGTTGTCCAGTTTTTCGGTTGTCCGATTGTCCGGTTGTCCAGTTTTCCGTTTGTCCAGTTTTCTGGTTCTCCGGTTGTCCGATTGTAGGGATTTCCGATTGTCCGGTTTTCCGGTTGTCCGATTGTCCGGTTGTCCAGTTTTCTGGTTTTCCGGTTGTCCGATTGTAAGGGATTTCCGATTGTCCGGTTTTCCGTTGCCCGATTGTCCGGTTGTCCAGTTTTCCGGTTCTCCGGTTGTCCGATTGCAGGGATTTCCGATTGTCCGGTTTTCTGGCTGGCCAGTTTTCCGGTTGTCCCGTTTTTTGGTTTTCTGGTTGCCCGGTTTTCCGGTTGTCCGATTGTTCAGTTCTTCGATTATCTGGTTGTAGGGTTTTCCGGTTCTCTGGTTGTCCGGTTTTCTAGTTTTCCAGTTTTCCGGTTGTCCTATTATCCGGTTTTTCCATTTTCCGGTTGTCCAGTTTTCCGGTTCTCCTGTTTTCCGGTTATCCGATTATCCAGTTTTCCGATTATCCGGTTTTCCGGTTGTCCAGTTTTCCGGAAAGTCAGTTTTGTCCGGTTTTCCGGTTGTTCGATTACCCGGTTTCCCGATTGTCCGGTTGTCCAATTTTCCGATTTCCGACTGTCCGATATAGGGTTGTCCAGTTTTCCGGTTGTTCAGTTTTCCAGTAGTCCGATGGTCCGGTTTTCCGGTTGTCAGATTTTCCGGTTGTCTGATTTTCCGGTTATCCAGTTTTCCAATTGTCCGATTTTCCGTCTGTCCGGTTTTCCTGTTCTCCGATTGTCCGATTATGGGGTTTGCCGATTGTCCGGTTTGCCGGTTGTGCGGTTTTTCCATTTTCTGGTTGTCCGGTTTTCCGGTTCTCCGGTTCTAGGGTTTTCCGATTGTCCTATTGTCCGGTTCTCCAATTGTTAAGTTTTACGGTTTTCCGAGTGTCCTGTTTTTGGGTTGTCCGGTTCTTCGGTTGGCCACTTTTCCGGTTGTCCGATTTTCCGGCCGTCCGGTTTTCCTGTTGTCCGGTTTTTCGGTTGTTCGGTTATCCGTACTCACTTTGCTGCCTAGGTAGCAAAATGATTGGTCGTCATAGCAAGTAAATATTTGGCACTTTTTGGCAAGTAACATTTACTAAGAAACATAATTACAGAAAATTTCAAAAAAAAAATTAACAACACGATTAGAGAATATTATTTATGTATTATGCAAATCACTACTTACACACTTTTTTATTTATTATGAAAATACCTACTTTCTGCATATTGTTGCCCTAATCTGGGCACGCTAATATACTAGTTAGGTAAATACTTTAAAACACTCATTATTGGAGAACCAATCAAAACAATACTCTTCTAGCTAATACTAATACTGACGAAGTATTGAATTACATGATAGGATTCTTAGCATTTTAAAGAAAAAAATAAATTGAAAATACTTAAATCATTTATTTACATTTAGTCATTCACACTTTTACTTCCACATCCAGTGGAAGTATAGTAACGACAAAAAAATTTTAAAAAATTTTTGTTTTTCAAATAGGCTTAAAATGTCATGAAACGTCGAGATTTTAAGTTTGAGCGAAAAAAAATTCTGTCTGTCTGTCTGTCTGTCGGTCTGCCTGTCTGTTTGTCTGTATGTAACTTTTCTTTGTGGGCACGTTTACTCTGAAACGGTTTAAGACATTGAATTGAAATTTGGTGCACATATGTACTTTAACGAGATCTAGAACTCGATTATATTATCATCTTGTTCCGTCGAAGGGTTGGGGGGTAAATGGGTAAATCAAGCAGGTAAGAGTCCATAAAATTGGTATTTAGTATGTACAAGAGAAGCTAAGGTCTCAAAAAATGTTTTGGCATTAGCCACCCCATTATTAAAGGGGATGAAAAAAAATTATGATTTAGTGTATGTACAAGAACCAGAAACCTCAAAATACTTTTTTACTTCAACCACCCCCCACTTTACGATCAGGTTTATCTGGAAGACTTCCTCTTTACGTCGCGACATCATACGGCCGTCCCAATGGTATTTTTCGAAAAATATGAGTGCCAAAATTGCATGTTTTAGCAATTTTTTCGGCTCTCAAATGCAAGCTGGCTATAAACTGCCGGTGCCTGCCAGCGAGTATAAAGGTGCCCTCGCCCGCTCGCTGTTGGCGGAATCATGTATTGTGACGTAATCGAGCCTCAGCTCAGATGATCGCAGCATTTTAAACTTGGAAGGACCATAACTTTTTTATTTATAGAGATAATTTAAAAAAAAATTACAGATATTTTTTAGATTTTTACGACTATTTATTACGAGAAAATGAGAAAAATGGAAAATTCCTAATTGCGATTTTTAATGAATTTTTATTGAATTTATTACAACAAAAATAAATTGATTGTCTTTGCTGTAGGAATTATCAGCCGCGGCAGTCGGTCTACTATTTTGCTGCTTAGTTAAACAGATAACTATTTTGAAAAAAAGATCGCTAAAAATTATGAAATAAAGGTTTACCGCCGCGTCGCGTCGCCCACTCGATTGAACTTTATTACCTAATGTCGACACTGAGGTCAGCGTAAAAATAAACAAAAAACTAATTCAAACATATTTTAAACCCACTTCAATATCGATATTAGGTAATAAAGTTCAATTAAGGATGGCGTTGCTGATTTCGTAAACTAATTTCGTAATTCGAAAATTTCTCCTACATCCCTGTACCGATGCAAAAAATGTTTTGATAGGGTTTACGAAACTGCGTTATAGAATGGTACTACACTAATTAAAAGTCAAAAAAGCTTCTTTTTGATTTTCGCACAAGTAAAAAAATTAAAGTAATACAAGAATATATTTGAGTTTCCTTCAAGTTAATCTTTATAACGACAAAATATTGTATGTACCTACATACAAGGAATAATATACGCCGGTGCCAGACGTATTTATGTTTAAAGCAGAGTATGCCGTAGATGATTTTCTTGAAGCAGCATACGTGACGCTTTTTTAAAATTGCATTGTCTTTCACCGTCTCCATCATTTGTTAACGCTCTACAATTTTAAAGTTTAAAAGTAAATAAGTATAGTGCATCGCTATTATGACTTTTAAAATGCGTTACAACGTAGAATGATGTGAATTGAATATATTAAACAGAACTTTTCCAGAAACTTTTCAATACTTGTTTGCATAATGTAAATTTTATGCAAATTGGACGATAATAATAATAACACCACAGGTAATATAAACCTCTTTATTCCTGAAGGCTAGAAGTGACTTAGTGCGGTAGGGACCAAATATTTCGAAACAAGGAACCACAGACTCAGTATCCGCGTATACTAGGATCAATTCTTTTTTCCTAAAGAATTTCAGTGTCATGCCCACGCGCCATGGTCGGTAATCGAACTCTTGAATTCAGGGTAAGAGTCAAGAATCAAAAATCAAATCAAATTAAAGTGAATTTATTGAAAATTAAATATTACAACATTTGCCGTCCCAAAAACTCGTTCCGGGGCCAGCCGATACACTGGTCGCCGTGACAATTGCAGGGCTGTACAGGGCGATTCGGGTAGGATTACAGAGAAAATGCCATCTCCTCTCCACAAAGTACTAAATAAACTGCAATTAAAATTAACATGTAAAGCTCTAGGTAATTGTGGTGAGAGCGCACAATTTATGATTTAAAATATGTGTTTATGAAGAGAATAATGATTTAAACGAAGAAAAACTAATAACAAAAAGTAACAAACAGAAATGAAGAGAGTAGAAAAAGTTGAAAATGAAAATTATGTTTGATGGTTTTTATAGTTCTAAAGAGAGAAGTAGTAGCTAGATCGATTGCCGGATGATATGCAAGCGCCTGATATGGTAATTTATGATTTATGTGAAAAGTTGCCTTATGCTTTCTAATTTGTGTGATATTGTTTATAAGCGGAGTTTGCAATTTCAACACAGGTCTACAAAGAAAAAAATCTGCCTAAAGTAATTTTGTGCGCTGAAATAGAATTTTTTTAAATTGAAAATTTGGTTTCAGCACATAAAAATACTTAAGACATGATAGGTTTAGTCTTCGGAGCAGAATTTTTTTTTTGTAGACTTGGGTTATTTTAGAGAAGATGCTTAACATTGCAGATGGCCCGTAGTTACCTATGTCCTGTAAGTCACCCTTTTTGTCACCCTTTTTGTCACCCTTTTTAAGAATAGGCACTAGAATAGCAAGTTTTAAAATGTCGAAAAACTCGTAAAAGCAAAATTTATTATTATTTCTACAGAAGGCAGAAGACACTTTTGAAATGGTAATTTAATTTCTATTGAACCATGCTGGAGAACTGATTACCAAAGACTGTGGCAATTTCTTTGGTATTTATTAGTGTTGTTTTCTGTTTTTATTGTGGTTGAAGGAATTGAACTTTGGATTGTTTTGGCTTTATTTTTTGACGACTGGATTCCATTTAAATTGTATTTTTTTCCCCCGTCTTTACAATATGATTGGTTTCTTTCTTCAGCTTTTTATATGTATTACATGGATTCTCTTCATTTACATATTTGTGTAATTGATTCAGTTGTTTTAACCGTTGGAGTTTATTAAGTACTGGTTCGCCAAATTTTATTTTATTAGGTTTTTTAGTTTTTTGGTTTTCTCCACCTTAAGAAAAGCCGCGTTAAAACAGTATTCAAAATGAGACAAAAAATCTGTAAACATCTCGTTAAGAGGGAGCAACGCGATCAAATCAGAGGGGAGTGGGCGGAAATGAGCCAATAGAGTACACAGAGCTGTTGTGTTGGTTGTCTAGTTTTGGCGTTCGTACTTTCTTTCTTTCTTTGGCTAGTTTTTATTGTATTATTAATTGTGGAAGTGTGGCAATCCGAGACAACATCAGTTTTTGTAAAATAACGTCGCTTTACAGCCAGAAGAGGTTAGGTTAAACAATTCCAGGCATTTAAAAGACATGCTTTAAGTTAATGCATAAGAATGATTGTGATAGTAATAACTGCTGCTCAAACAAGCAATAAACAATCCATGGTAAAGAAAATTAACATTTTATATTAGTTTGTTTCTATTTTTAATAACTATTTCTTATTTAAATTTTAGTTGAGCGAAGCATGAACTGCACGGAGGGAGAATATATTTAAGAGAATACAAGTCATAATTAACAATTGACCTACATAAAATAATAAAATACATGTTAAACATTTTATATAATATATTATAATAAAAATTTACAAAAATTACAACGGTTTGCGTAGTCCAATCTATAGGTATATAAGGTATAGACGAGGGGTTAACCGCTGGAAGAAATTGTGTACATCTTATTACATACTTCAAATAGTTTACAGTAGATACGTCAGTCTTTCATTGTTTATTTTATAAAGTGTCTTTTTCACAAAATTTACAGCGGTTAATCTCCAACCATAGTCATGTTCATTGCTAAAAAACTAAAAGGAAAGATTTCCTGTTAAGTGGTGAACATGTTTTGTCTAGACTGGCAACACAATCCCAGTGAGCATTAAGGAACCATCTGAATCTGCAATAATCCAAGGAATCAATGGCTTTTATTCATGATGCCTGAGAGTTCATATCCTGAAAAATTAATTTCTGCATTAGTAATTATTTATAAAACAACATTTAATTAGGCAAGCATATATGAAAGAAATAGTTGATAACTAATTCTTACCGTTGTAACAAGCTTTTATCCTGCAAATTTCTTGCAGAGTACTTCTTTCACCTAACCACAAACAGCTTCAAGACTTCTCAATGCCTTGAATTCGTCCTTCTGTCTACGTAATTCTTTCAAAAATCAAGTAATTTGCAACATCCCCATGTGTAACATTTGGAAATACATCAATGTTTGTACTAAAGTATTTTTTTCTCAAAATATAAGGACTTAATTCGATGGCAGCCGTATACCTAACCTCTACATCAGGAGACAATTCTGCAAAATACGAACTAACCGTCATCCTGACGAACAAAATTGTTTATATAACAGTATTAAGAATAGTTGTAGATGTTAAGTAATCCAACAATAAGTCCTTAAATGGTACAAACACTGCAAAATTCACTTTAAAGAAACACGTTTAATCGGCGGATTTCTCAATGACAGCTGTTTGTTTTTCCTAAGGTCTCAAAATCTGTGACGTCGGCGCACGCGACCCATTGCTCTACCCATTTACAATCACGCCTGAAAGGTCAAGAACACATCGAGACCAAGCTTCAAATACACGAAATGAGTGCGCATCGGTTATAAATTTAATTATTTTTGCAATCATTTTTAATTATATCGAAGTGACTCCATCTACTAAAACAGCATTGTTCAAAAAAATTTCCAGCCAAAAGCATTTTTTAGCGAACTGGCTCATGTTATTATACAAATCAAAAGATATTCTTGTAAGTAAATGAATACTACACTTCTATTGAAGAACATTTTTAGCTAAAACTTGTTTATTAGTCAGTGTGAAGAGAGATCTTCCTAATAAACAAGTTTTAGCTAAAAATGTTCTTCAATTACTTACAAGAATATCTTTTCTTCAGTTTAATAACGCCAGTCGTTTGGCTATAAACTGCTTTTTCCCAGTCAGGATTTTTAGTACAGTGCTCTTTAATGTAATCAACATAACCTTAAATTTTAAGTTTTTCAAGTTTATTCTCATTTTACTTTCACATCCAGTGGAAGTATAGTAACGACAAAAAAATTTTTAAAAATTTTTATTGTTCAAATAGGCTTAGAATATCACGAAACGTCGAGATTTTAAGTTTGAACGAAAAAAAATTTTCTGTCTGTCTGTCTGTCGGTCTGTTTGTCTGTAACTTTTTTTGTGCGCACGTTTACTCTGGAACCGTTTGAGATATTGTCTTGAAATTTGGCACACATATGTACTTTAACTAGATCTAGAACTAGATTATATTTTCATCTTGTTCCGTCGAAGGGTTGGGGGGTAAATTAGGGTAAATTTGGGGAAAATAGGTAAATCAAGCAGGTAAGAGTCCATAAAATTGGTATTTAGTATATACAAGAGAAGCTAAGGTCCCAAAAAAAGTTTTGGCATTAGCCACCCCCATTACCACCCCCACCATTATTAAAGGGGATGAAAAAAAATTGTGATTTAGTGTGTGTACAAGAACCAGAAACCTCAAAATATTATTTTACTTCATCCACCCCCACTACCACCCCCCCATCACCACCCCCACCCCGCTACCGAATCGGTCTATGGGTTTTTGGGGTAGAGGATTTCAAATATTATATTATTAAAGTTCCATAAACAATTATTTCCACATACAAATTTTTTTCGTTGTGAGTGACTTGGATAAAAAATTTGGATGTGGAAGTAGTGATTCCTTGGGCAGCGGTTTTTAATGTTTGTATACGCATTTTTAGCTTGAAGCCGTACTGACTTCAAGCAAATATTTAAAAATTCACATAAATAATTTTTCAATATTATTGATTAATAAAAATAGACTGCTAATTACAGGTTATATTTTCAACCTACAAAAAGAGTCCAATTTTATTAGGACAAAGCGGCTGTCCCAAGTCAAAACACTGTATAAGCCAATTTCATCAAAAATCATATTTTTACATTTTTGGATATTAAGTATCAACATCTACCTATCCGTGATTGAGGAAAACTAAAATTTCTATGAGTTTGTGAAGAAAATTCATGTGTAAACACTGTATATCCACTATCAAGTTACCAATTTAAAACACTGTACATCCACTTTCCTAAATATAAACACTGCATGTGTCGGATATACCGTGTTTCAACTTGGTTTTGGGATATACAGTGTTGGAATTTTGGTTAAATTTACCTGTTAACGACGCCGAACCAAATTTCATCCACGACTATGGGTTAGAGCAACTAAATCGGGAATCGGAGACCCTAACACATGAATAACAATACAACTTTGTTACCTCCTTACTAAGAACCGTATAAATAAATTAGCTATTTTTCTATATAAATGTGTTTTGCTTAATGAAAATTTTCAACCGATTTTTCCCAAATCTAAACACTGAATGTGTTCAAAACCAAATTCAAATAAAATTAATATCGACTTATAATATATAGTCGCATTAGGTGTTCTATATATATATTCACCCTGTATTAACATTTTTTTTTAAATATAATAAGGTTTCGACAAAATGTAATTGTTTGTTTTCGTGCTCTGGTGAACAATTTGTTAAATGGTTTATACAGTGTTTTGACTTGGGACAGCCGAAAGTATTTAGAACTTTATAAACATTACACTGAACTAGATTTTAGTTGAAAATACAGGAATCAGGCTAACAGCTGCGTAATACTCTTAAATCTTAAGAAACACATATTTTTGAGGTTAGCTGTGACGTCACGTGCAGGTGCTCTATAATAGCGACACTGCCTACCCTTCGTCCCTCTTCAGCTTTGTGATTGGCGTTGTCTCCTCTTAATATTAACCAGGGTGTATTAAATACACCCTGATATTAACTCGCTAAGAATTTTCCGAAATTCGGCTATGGCTAAGTCGGAAAAAGTCCTTATTTGGACAAATTCTTGATTAGTTACTTTATTGTCGCTCTCAAGGTCTATTTTAAAGGTGAAAATTTGCGCGTTATTATCAGGACATAGATACTTGCTGCTGATGTTAGTGGTTAGTGGATGTTAGTGGTTATGTAATCTATTATGGTTCTTCTGTTGTCTATATTCTCTGTTCTTGTCGGGGTATTAAAAAGGAAACTGAGTACAAAATGATCAAATAGATTGAATAAGTTACTGTTTTCCTGTGATTTTTTTGAACTGTCTGTGTTAAAGTCAATTTAAATAAAGATTAATTTTTATTTATTGATGAAGTTAAGAAATTTATTTTTAGACTAGGATTAGATATGCTATTATTATAAATGTAAATTGAAAATACTAGATTATTATAAGTTTTATGGTCTTTAAAATTAAAGGTTTTGGCGGTATTTTATTCTGTTCAGAGGAATCTGTCCTGTAACGATAGTCCACGATTTTTATTACTTTTTTTAATAAGTTTTATTTTTATTAAGTATATCTTGTGTATTTTGTTTTTATTATTATAGGTTCATGAAAGTGTTGTCGGGTCGGGTAGGAATTTCTTTCAAGGGCTGTTTCTGTTTTCTTTATATCGAAAATACAGACCGAATATCTGTATTTTCGGTGTGAAAGTTGAATCTGTTAAAATTATATATTTTTTTGTTTTCGCTCCAATCATTATTGAAAAATGTTGCATGAGTATATCTGTTATATACCCTTTTATACACCTAGTATTCAGTGTTTAATATGAAATCGAAACAACACTTATGCTTTGTACACTAAATAACATTACTCACTCATTGTAGTCTTTGTGTAGTTTCAGGGTGGCGGCGGTGTCTCTACCATCCCCACCATGAATTTTTATTCTTCTAGATTTCCCCTAGACCCTCGCTTTCTATCGGTGTTACAATAACTTACCACTCTGTCAAATTAAAACGACAATAGTATTTTACTCCCTATGCTAATAACTATGATCGTTCTTAAAATCAGCTGAAGAGAAAAATCTTTATTCGCAATTAAGACAGGACGTATAAAAAACGTACATTTTAATTTTAAAATGAGTCCAGATTATCGAAGTTAGCCCCGAGCCGAGCTTTGCCTTTACCTGTATCATTTTTCCAGTTCAACCTCCTGAAAATGCTTACTACCCATATTTTGCGTTTTGAGGTATGAGGTACATTAAAAATAAATGCATGTTACAAGAGTTTTATATTTTTTAACATATCTTTTTCAATATTAGTACATTTCATACTTTTAGATTTATCTCTTCTCAGAGAAGCTAATAACATTGCAATTCTATTTTCCTACGTTTGGGTTGAAAAGTAAAAGAAACAAAACCTAAAATTGCCAGTAAAATGAGTGTGGCAATTTTATTTTTTGCTGAAACTTGTAAATATTACAAGAAGTGTAGCAAGAAGCTTTAGATATTTGAACCTATTTGGTTAATTTGTCAAGTTGGAAAAAATTAAATTAATTGATAGTGACCATTTTTAAACAATAACTTAAATAGATAACTTAAACAATAATTTATATATTTTAATAAATCTTTAGAAGAATGTGCCTCTATTGGAGCCAAATCATCATGCTAAATTTCGAGCACATTTAAATTTTATAAATTATAAACAACAATTCTAAACATCATTTTCAAATTTATTTAAGTTAATTTTAAATGTGTTTGTGTATGTGTTCAAAATAAGTTATATATTTAAACCTATAACATAATTATAAAAATTATTAGCTAAGGATTATAAATTGATTAATATGTAGTTTATATATGTGAGTATGCATCTTATATATGTATACAATATTCTCCCTGAAGCACTGTCCATCCTAAATAAATTTTCCTTCTTGTTTAAATATTATCAAATAAACACTATAAGGTTCACACTTGCGAGCAAGTCTTTCACTTTTGCAGTGTGATCTTTATGTTTTAAGAAATACGGTGTATCAGAGGACTATATATATATTTTTACTCACTAGCCGATACCTACCATCTACTCTCAAGCCTTGGCTTCCCGTAAATTATTTGCATTTATTTTTCAATTAAACCCTTTCAATTATTGTAATATATTATACTAAAATGAAAAATAAATATTCTATTCTATTCTATAGTAAAAACTCCAATAATTTTGTTCCAAATTAAAAAATACACATGGTAGGTAAACAAATCCTCTGTTTAAACCTCTGCTTGCGGTTGTGTAGAAGAAAATAACGAATTATTTACATTTTTATAATTGGTATAAAAAGTTTATTCAAGCGGTCTCATCAAAGTGCCTGCCGCGATTCTTACTTTGAGACCGCCCGGCGGACAAAGTCGGTAATCTTTATACTTCTTTATGACTTTTTAAAAGTAATAAGACACTCCCAAGATTCGAAACTATACGCCCATTCACCTAGAAAAGCAGTGGTTCTCAAATGTCTCCTATTAGTCGGGGAGCCCTCCCTAACTGTACGTTAGGGAGGGCCCCCTCCCCTCCTGATTCTTCGGGACAATATTTTTCATAAAGATTAAAGCCTAAGGAACAATTCTAGAATGTCCTAAAAAAACTGGCTGTACTTTCAAAATGACAGCCATATGTTAAAAAAAAACTGTTGCCAATGAACAAAAACTTTTTTCACGAAAAACAGCGTGCTTAAAATGTTCTACAATTTTGTTCCTATACAATATTTTGATAGGAGTTACCATTTTCCAGATAAATGAGTCTCAAATTAAGAAAACATGGAAATTCATATACCGGGTGATTCAGTTTGGTATTCGGCCCCCGTTTTTTTTTATTTTAACAGAAAACTACAATAAACCATATATATTTGTAAATCGTTTGCCAAGCTCTATCGAATGACGTCCTTAAATCATCTCTTTGATCACATATGCCAAAGTAACGATAGTTAACTTTTTTTTTTCAAATGGTATGCCATACATTTTTTTGCCGATTGTTGTAGAGCTTCTCTTTCTGCATTCAACCATGTGAAAAAAGTATACACTTCCATAAGGAAAATTTCGAGAAAATTAATAAAATACGAAAAAATTTCATTTAAAGGTTTTGTCTATGATTCAACATAGTTAGCCATGGAAACAATTGAATTTTGTCATTGTTAGTAATGTCAAATTGAAAATACTGTTATTTGTGACTGTTATTCGTTTCTGTTTTATGTTATACTTCTAAATAGATTTACACAATGGTATCTTACACTAATGAAGAAAAATTGGACATGATATTAATTTATGGAGGGTGCGGAAAAAACAGTAAAGCAGCCAAACGTTTATAACAAGATCGCTTTCGTAATAGGCCAGTACCATCAGACAAAATGTTTGCAAAATTGGCAAGAAATATGAGCGAAAGTGGAAGTTTTGAGAAAAAAAGATACGTTTTTATACCAAGAACCGCACGAGATGAGGAACATACAGTTGCAGTTTTAGCCCGTGTTTTCGAAGACCCGCATATTTCTATTCGTCAGTTAGCGACAGAAACTGATATTTCATATTCTTCAATTCAAAGAATTCTGAGAGAGAATAAACTGCGACCATATAAAATACATTTACATCACGGCTTGCTTCCAGGAGATTACGAGAGACGTCTAAATTTTATAGCGTGGTTGGCAGTTGCTCAAGAAATGACTATATTAGATCGCATCATGTGGTCAGATGAATCCCGTTTCCATAATAATGGAATTGTCAATAGACATAACTGCCATTATTGGTCGCAGGATAATCCTCACTGGCTTCGGGAAACTAATTTCCAAAATATCTGGGGAATTAACGTATGGTGTGGAATTCTCAACGGACAAATTATAGGACCAAAGTTTTACGAAGGCACGCTTACTGGAGAAAGATATCTACAGTTTTTAAGAGAAGAGTTGTTAAATTTCATAGAAGACGTTCCATTACATATTAGGCATAACATGATATTACAACAAGAAGGGGCACCGCCACATAATGCTATAATTGTAATGAATTACATTAAATGCAGCTTATCCAGTTAGATGGATCGGAAATCGTAGTGAGGGAGTCAAGTGGCCTGCCAGATTACCGGATCTCACACCGTTAGATTTTTTCCTTTGGCCATATCTAAAAGAAAGAGTGTACTTTACACCTCTAAATGATGTCGAAGATCTTAAAAAGAGAATACAAACTGAATACTGCAGATTAAATGTTGAAATTCTTCAACATGTATGTACCCAAGGATTGATAAACAGAGGACAATTATGTTTAGAAGCCAACGGAGGACTCTTGAAGCAATAAATAATATTTTTATTTTCTTAATTGTTAGTTAGTTTTCAAGTATTGGTAGTTTTTTTATTGGTAATTGTTATTTATTATTAGTTGTTATTTTAATATTATTGTTGAGTGTTATTATCATTAATTAACTAAAGATACGACATTAAATGTTTGTTTATATAAAAATGAATTACATAATTATTTAAAAACAGAACTTTGTTTGGTCAAAACATTAAACTTTGTTTCGAAATTTTTACGCCTCATCAGTACCGTACACAGTTCTCGTACAAATCCCTCTCTTTCGAATCTGATTTGCCTAGTTGGTACTAGTTACATTACTTACAATGTCAAAATTCAATTGCTTCCTTGGCTAACTATGCTGATTCAGAAAGAACCTTTGAATGACGTTTTATCATATTTTATTAATTTTTTCGAAATTTTCCTTATGTTGAAGAATGAATTTTAACATTTAATCTGCAGCATTCAATTCGTATTCTAGTTTTAAGATCTTTGACGTCATTTAGAGGTATAAAGTAAACTTTTTCTTTTAGATAGAACCGAAGAAATCTAACGGTGTTTAAAAACGTTTCTTTTTGTTTCAAAACTTCTACTTTCGCTCATATTTCTTGCCAATTTTACAAACATTTTGACTGATGGTACCGGCCTATTTCGAAAGCGATCTTGATATAAACGTTTGGCTACTTTATGTTTTTTCTGCACTCTCCATAAATTAATATCATGTCCAATTTTTTTTCATTGTTGTAAGATACCATTGTGTAAATCTATTTAGAAGTATAACACAGTCACAAATAACAGTATTTTCAATTTGACATTACTAACAATGACAAAATTCAATTGTTTCCATGGCTAACTATGTTGAATCAGAAACAAAACCTTTAAATGAAGTTTTTTCGTATTTTATTAATTTTCTCGAAATTTTCCTTATGGAAGTGTATACTTTTTTCACATGGTTGAATGCAGAAAGAGAAGCTCTGCAACAATCAGCAAAAAGGGGCGAGCGTAGAGGCGACTTCAATGTGAATATCAGTCGATATTCCGTTGAAGCAACGTCGAGCGCGGTTAGTACTTGGATGGACTCCCATCTTGGGAAATACAACGTTCTCGTCCCACCTTCTAGAGGCTTGTATATCAGTGTATACTCGGAAGTTACGTAATTTCAGACGAGGATTACGTAGTGGATATACCATCCTTCGGAGGGGATGTAAAGCAGGCGGTCCCTTGTCTATTAAATGTTAGGCAAGTAAAAGATCCCTACTCTTCTTAAGGGAAGAGGTTCGACAAAATTTCCAGGTTGGGGGTAGCTCGTCTCCTGGCGTCGGTGATAGGCCCTGGTAGCGGAAACAGGCCGATGTTAAACAGATAAAAAAAATCAGCAAAAAAATGTATAGCATACCATTTGAAAAAAAAAGTTGACTATCGTTATTTTGCCATATGTGATCAAAAAGATGATTTAAGGACGTCATTCGATAGAGCTTGACAAACGATTTGCAAATATTATATGGTTTATTGTAGTTGTCTGTTAAAATAAAAAACATACAGGGGGGCGAATACCAAACTGAATCACCCGGTATGTCAGTAAATCATAAAATAAACTGAAAAAAATTAATAGTAATAATAATAATAGCTTCAATAATAAAATCAAACGACTGGGCTTACCAAACAACCTGAGCCACGTCACTCAGAAAAGTGTCGTTCTCCAAACTTGCCATAATAATAAGAAAATTTTTAAACGCAGCAGAATAAGATGAATTTCTTCCCTGCTAACGTAGAACACGCACTTACCAGCTCAGCTGTGAAAGAAAAATAAAATAATAAAAATAATATTATAATTCATTCATTTACTGGATGCGACTCAATCAGCGCCTTTAAGGAAAAAGGAAAGATAAAAACCCCTAAAAATGTTACTTTCTCCCAAACATACCAAATATATCCGAACAATTCAAGATTTGGGGAGCAGCTGGAATATTGATGATAAATTAGTCGCATCATTAGAGTTTACATGTGCCATATATGGATCAAAGAAATGCGCTAGTGTGGACGAGCTTCGCCTAATTGCCATTAGATAGAAATGTGGTGACAAAGATTTGTCTTTATCAATTGACACTAAAGTTGATTTTTCTTCGATTCCACCATCAAGAGCTTGTCTTAACGAGCATATTAAAAGAAGCGTTTACCAAACGCGTAATTGGCGATTAGCCGACGAAGATATTTACAATATTCCAAATCCTTGGGATGATTGTGGATGGCAAGAAAATGGAGAACATCTTTGGTGTTCAGCAGATAAAATACTGCCTCAGTCGCTTACTGAAATTCTTCAGGAAATGATTCCAAATCAAATCGAAAGTAAGGACTATAATGATATCATAAATGAAGCAGTAGAGGAAGAAGACTTGGAAGAAATATTCGAAGTATCGGCAATGGCGGATCCAGAGAGGGGCGCAGGGGGCCATCGCCCCCCCCCCCGGACCTTCGGAGGACTTCACCACATATAAATAATAATTAACACAGCTTTGAGAGTATAATTTTGAGAATATAATTCACGTGTCACATGGTACATTTTTGATTAATTTCATTGGTTAAAATACAAAAACAAAAGCGCATAATAGGCTATCAAATCGGTGATAATTTTATCACCGCATATTGACTGTCACTTGTTTTTAATGCATAAAATAGTTTACTGTCAAAGTGACAGAAAGTTTCAATAGACGCGTCGAAATCAGAAAATAGTGCTCTTAAGCAGAAAAATGTTTCAACCAGTAGATCACCGCCGATGGGGAGATGCTAGCGAGGAAGAGATTCGAAAGTTAATGGAGAAAAAACACCAAAAAATACCAAAATTAATAAAGAATCTCAGTGGAACCAGTTCATGGAATTTTGCGCTTCAAGAAGAATCAAAATAACGCAAGAGACTACGATTCCAGAAATTGCATTAATATTAAGAAATTATGCTTGCAACATGAGAAGAAAAGACGGCCAAGAATATAAAGAATGTGTTGTCAAAACATTATGGAACTCCGCGGCAAAGATTATACAAGAAAAATTCTTCACTGAATATAATATCAAGTTCAATCCATTTACTGACATGGAATTTAAAGAAGTAAGGATAGCTCGTGATTCCAAAAGAAAGCAAATGCAGGAAATACAAGAAAAAAGAAAGGTTAGTGCTGTTGCTTTTACACTAGAAGAATGTAAAAAACTGCAAAAAATCTGGGACGAGAATACGCATGAAGGACTTCAAAAAAAGTTCTTTAACATTGTCGCTAAAGAATTGGCATGGCGTGGTAACGAAGCTGCGTCTGCATCAATTTATCACTTCAAGAAAGAAACTGACAATTCTGGAAACTTCAGTATTTAACAAAACGAATCAAGGAGGGGACAAATCTTGTTGTGATAGCAAATGGTTAATACCTAATACAGTAGATCCTGATGCGTGTCCACTTCGATTGTTACTAAAACTAATGGGAAAACGATCAGATAATGTAACGACCGATAGATTTTTCCTGACACCAAACAGAAATTGGAGATTAGAAAGTATTACAGCATGGTATAAAAACCTTCCCGTAGGTGTTAATACTATCTCCAAATGGACAAAGAAAACAGCTCAAAAAGTGGGAATTGATACCACCAACAAAAAAGTGACAAATCACTCTTATAGATCAACAGCTGTAACCCATTTGGCGAACGCAGATATATCAGAGCAACAAGTCATGAAGATAACTGGTCACAATAACTCAAAGTCCTTAAAGTCTTATTTACAAATGCAATCCCCACAACATTCTGAAATAGTAAATAAGATGAGAGGGGTTGAAACATCTAATAGTGTTTCAGTTTCCCATACCGAATGCGATAATCCACAAGTTGTATATCAAAACTGTACATTTAACGTTCAAAATATGTATTGTAATAAATAAATAAATAAATAATTATTGTACTGATGTATATAAAAGCTGTACATTTAACGTTGAAAATATGTATTGTAATGAATAAATAAATAATTATTGTATTGATTGTAATATTTACTGTCAAATTGACAGATCGTTTAAAATTTTTGACTTTAAAAAATTTATTTTCTGTTAACGTTCATTATATTCTCTCACCAAATATAACACGTGTTATGATTAATCTTAAACTATTTATCAGCCGTAACGAATTTAATAAATCAATCTGGTTATTTATTTGTAGCTGGTAGATTGCAGAGTGAGGGAAATATGCGTTTACTTTTGGTTTATTATAAATATTTAAAAAATCATAAATATTATAATGTTTAAAATAGTTTTGGATACTTCCCATTGCTCTAAGGTGTACAACCATATATAGTTTTTATCATAAATTTTGTATGTAGTTAAATGCCATACTCTAATAATGAAATTAGGAACTATTTTTATTGACAAATTACGAAATTCAAGTACAACAGAAATTTGCAATAAAAAAATATATATAGTTGCATTCGTTATAGGCCAGGCGACAGGTAGTTCAATAAGGAAATAATTAGTGGAAAGCTGGAAATTGCTTTAATCGCTTTATTTGGACCCAGATATTACTCTTCCAAGTTTTCCCCCTCAAGCGAGGTCGGCGTTGGCACTTCTGGCCCTAAGAAAGTATCATTTTTCGTTTTTTTTGCAAATATCTCCCAAACCATCAACTTTATCAACAAAATACCTATTATGAAAAATAATCTAGAGTAAATTTGCTACAAAAAAGTTCTTTACCGTTTGTCTCTAAAGTGAACCGTTACGATGCTACGACCATTCAAAGTGGAGCCCTTTTTGATTCTTGCGGAAAAGTTATTGATATCTTCTGCACTGTGTAATTTGGCACCAAACCGATACTTTTGCCGACATTAGCGCCAAATATGTCAATTACGCCAAAAGATACTTCAAAAACAGTGTCATCATTTCCGATGGGTATCCTGACGACCCAGCAGCTCGCAGTACCAAGTCCGCTGAACGTCTTCGACGATCGCACAAGCATGATGCTGCTAATGTTTTTTTTGATGAGTCCATGACGGCACCTATGCCACAAGCAAAATTTTTGTGTAATGACCCAAACAAACGAAGATTGATCGACTTGTTGCGCGTCAAATTCGAAAGCGAAGGAATCGAAACCAGACAAGCTCCAGAAGATGCCAATGTGCTCATCGTTACCACCGCACTCGAGTTATCTCGGCCCGACAATTCAGTCATTATAGTGGCTGAAGATATAGATATCCTAGTCATCTTGGCGGCTCGTGTGCCACCCTCCACGAAAATGTATTTTATGAAACCCGGCAAAGGTTCAACCAAACAACAACTATTTTGCACAAGTTTCAATCTCCCGCCGTGTGTGCAAGAAAACATCCTCTTGTTGCATGCGTTTAGTGGGTGCGATACAACGTCTTCGTTTTTCAGGCAGGGCAAAATGAAATTCGTAACACTGCTGAAGAGTAATGAGGAACTGCAGACAGCTGTTAGGGTTTTCCGAGACGTGAACGCAAACCCCAATGAGATTGACAAAGCGGGCCAGTTGGTTGTGGCTAGGCTTTATGACAACAAAACCACGGGAAACACCCTGAAACACCCTCTAAGCAAACATCGATTTAATCTCGCAAGCCTACCTCCCACCGAATCAGCGGCACGTGAGCACTCTGAGAACATACCATCAAGTCCAAACATGGTATGGAAATGATACAAATCCACTGGATTGGGGCTGGAAAAATTCTCAATGTGGTTTGGCTCCCATACCTACGACGAGGGATCCGGCGCCACAAACGCTTCTAAACAGTGTCCTGCAAATGTTCGAAAGGATGTAACGCAGCGTGTGGTTGCAGGAAAACGGGCCTCCGATGCTCCAGAATCTGCATGAATTGTATGAGACGGTCATGTACAAATGCTGCGGAGGAAGATGATATTGATGATTGTGACAGAGACATCGATGTTAATCTTGAGCGCCCTGTGACGTCGGACAAATGTACCGATGCAGACGATGAAAGCGATGACGGAGAAATTGAAGCAGACGATCAAGACTGCCAGCCTTCATCAAAACGGTTGAAAATCGACTAACTTTGACATTTGAACAGTGGATTAGGCCTCCTGGGGACACCACTTACAAAAAAACGCGCCATTTATTCTACCGCCAGGTGGTGTGGAAAAGAGTGATTTTATGCCAATACTAGTCAATAATAATACTAATCGTAGTTAACAGCTTGTGCACCTGGAATGCTGACAAATATTTATAACATGTAGAAACTTTGATGTGGCATATGATTTCGATAACTTTTTCGCAAGAATCAAAAAGGGCTCCAATTTGAATGGTCGTAGCATCGTAACGGTTCACTTTAGAGACAGACGGTAAAGAACTTTTTTGTAGCAAATTTACTCTAGATTATTTTTTATATTATATCTTGTTGATGGTTTCGGAGATATTTGCAAAAAACCGGAAAATGGTACCTTCTTAGGGCCAGAAGGGCCAACGCTGACTTCGCTCGAGGGGGAAAACTTGGGAGAGTAATATCTGGGTCCAAATAAAGCGATTAAAGCAATTTCCAGCTTTCGACTAATTATTTCCTTATTGAGGCTTTTTTTTGACCTGTCGCCTGGCCTATTAGAACAATAGTAATTATTTAAAACAGTTTTAAAGATTATACTATGTTTGGGTTTTTTAAAATTTATAATAAACCGAAAATAAACGCATATTTCCCTCTCACTCTGCAAAATCCTATCCTTAATAGCGCTTTTCTTATCTTTATACGGTGTTTTTCAAAAAAATCGCATCATACGAATTTTTTTTAATTTTTGTTTTGTACGTATTGAGTAAAGGTTATTTCTACAAATTTTACTTATTGTTAATCAGCGCCCCCCCCCCGCTTCTGAGGGGATCCGCCACTGTGTATCGGGAGACAGCGATAGTGAATCTGAAAGCGAATAAGCTGTTACTTTTTATATTGAATTTTATATTTTATTTTAAGAGCTGAATCATTTATCTGGAAAATGGCAACTCCTATCAGAATATTGTATAGAAACAAAATTGTAGAACATTTTATGCACTCTGTTTTTTAGTTTTTGTGTTAAATGACAAAACAACATTTGCACCAGTTTTCTTTTAACATATGGCCGCCATTTTGAAAGTACAGCCCGTCGTTTTTTTAGGATATGTCTAGAATTGTTCCTTAGGCTTTAATCTTTATGAAAAATATTCGAGGGGGGTAGTGCACGTACAGTTAGGGTGGGCTCCCGTAGTATATCTTAATATTCAAATTGTTGACTTAGGTCAGTCTTTTCAAAGTGCCTATAGAAGAAAAAGTCATATAGGTTTTTTGTTTGTCTGGTTCAGTTCCCATTACCAGTTTTTTTTTAATGATATGAAACTAATTACACCCTATCTACGCGAAGGAGTTCAGCTCGCGGCTCTTTGCGACAATAATTTAGACGTGCCCTGTTCACGCTGGCGCGGCGACGAGGTTCACTTCGAAATTCAGTTCGATAATCTGGACCTACCTCAATGTTGTACTACTGCTTTTGATTCTCTCTCCTTCTTTTCCAGAAAGTCGCACCACTTGGAGGACAGCGCAAACTGAAGCGCCCTTCAGAGATGATCATCCCCCCATTTGGAATAGAATTCATAAATTAAACACAATCACCGTCATTTTAATAGCTATATTTAATTTGTACAATAAGTAACATGGTGTGTACATCGTACGGACAGTTTGCTATAACCACAATATGACTCTTTGAATAAATATCTTAACTATTTAATAGAAATTATTAATTCACTACAAACATACAAATACCGATATACAAAATACGACTAAAGTAGAAATTATAATTAAGGTAGGTACACAATAAATTACTAGACGATTAAAAAATATATCTTTAAAAACTAGGTAAGGTACAAAATAAATATTATTACTATAATTTTCTAAGAGGCGTCTAGGGACATGTCCTTACATTATCTTGATAAGACTGTACAGGGTCGTTTAGCAAATCATTAGGACGATAGTGATGCGTGGCCACTGGTTTTATTCGCTTTATTTTATTATTAAAATCAACACACTATGTTTTCTATAACGAGACGTGGATAAACACTTGTCGCCATTTTGGAAAAAAAATGGCGTACAATATGGTGGATCTGGTTATTATCAAACAGAAAAAGCATTAAGAGTAGTTTACTGAAGCAAAAGTATTGTAATCATTAACGAGTCACCTGAGATTTTTTAGGATTTCCATGTTGCAGATTATGGAAACAGAGGTTAAGCTGTCAAAAAAACTGAAGAAATTTATATATAAGTTTTTTGGGTCGCTGATTCTGCATCCGATGCCGGTTGACCTCTACTCCGTCAGTTTCAGGGTCATTTGAAGGTCAAACTAAGAAAAGGTGGTTGAAAAAATCTGAAAAAATCCACACTGGTTTTTGAGGTCGCTGAGTCCGAATCCGATGTTGGCTTACCCTTAAAAATCATCCAAAGATCATTTCTAGGTTATTCTGAGGTCATCAAGCCGGCATTCGTCCGCCAGCTTTAGCTGCCGATGAAGATTTTTCGACTATCTCAGTGCAAATATATTTAACTCAACTACTTATTTGTTTCTGTGTAAGTTGAGGAGCTTATATTCACCACATAAATCCTGTGGAACGCAAAGACTGGCCTTTAGGTATAGTTGCAGAAGCAGAGCGAACATGATAGTAGAAGTACCTTGAGTATTCGATAGATGGCGCATGCCCACCGCAAGTGAGTTGGGGCAGAAGAGGGATATAAGTTCGGCACGAATCACGGGCGATGGCTTAAAAAAAAAAAGTATCACATAAACATCTGAAAAGAGCCATACCACAACCATAAAACATCAAAAAATAAAACAAACAAAATTACAAAGAGCCATACACTCACTACACTGTGTACACCACCACAAATATTCAACAACCATAATAAAACCATATTAACTAACACTAACCCTAATAAAACCAAAAACTAAACTTCATCAGCCCAGCTTCGAGCACCGTTATTCAATTACATAATAACCCAAGGCAAGCATCCATGGATGGAAAGCCTTAGCCAAAAGAGGCACATACTATGCACGATGGCGATGGCTTCACTCACTTGAAGCTCAATCATGTCAGGTTCAAAGTAATTTAATGGTTTTTTGACTCGGGGTTTTTAAATGTAAAAGTACTTTTAGCATAAAGTTTTGGAAATATCACATGTCAACAGCAAATTACCGTTTGGTTGCATCCAGGGCACCTCCACGTGGTGACAGTGGGCACGGAGTTGTCCCACTATCCGGCTAAGTCCCTGGGTTAGCAGACTATTGCTGGAATCTAAAGAGAGACAAAAATAAAGCACATAAAAGAAAAGCGATCATTCAAGATCATTCCAGGAACAACGTAAGTGTTCTCGTCCGAATTTCGATCAATACACTTGCTGAGAGAAGCGAATTGTTGAAGGCTTTCAAAAGTTTTTTTTTTAATCTAGTTTTTGTACAATAACGCAAAACCGAGAGAGATAGGTAGGCAGAAAGGTAAGAAGACAAACTGACAAGGAGGCAGTCAGACTGTCAGTGGACATTTAGACGGGGGTGGAAGAAAAACAGACATGTAGAAACATTTAGTCATTTAGTCAGACAGGAAGATAGACAGAGCTTAACTGACCTTGGCATTGGAATCAGCGACCCCAAAAACCCCTGGGTACTTAGGTACAGTCCGGTGTATTTTTTCAAACTAAATGTTGACCTGTGTTATAGAGAGAGTAGGCAGGTGGGCATTCGTATACTTTTTTTCCAATTGGTTGGTCAAGCCGCTACGACGCATAGTTTCCGAGATATAAGCGAAAAACCAAAAAAATGGGACCTTTAAAGTGCCCCCCGCTCACCACCCAGGAGTGGGGACTTTTGATATGTTCATCTCCAGACTAGTCCAAAGTTCCGAAGTCAAATTTTTTGTCCCCTAATATTTCCCTCTACACCCTTTTTTGAGCATTCGTTGCTTGGATTACTAGAGAGAAACCTGATAGACATTTAGTAAAAATATACAGAGTGGTCATTCTAAAAAATAAATCCAAGAATAGGAGGAAAAAGTGGTGGATCAGAAAACAAGATGTTGATGATGATGAGGATGAAGATATTGATGACAATCATTTCCTTGATTAACCTAACTCTTACCAGGCAATGTTGTAGAGTTGTATTAAAAGATATATAGTAAAGGTCTTTAGTACCGATCCAAATTTGGTTGAAATTGGATGAGTAATAAGTCAGCTATGAAGGTGTTACCGTGAAAATTTTTTGCTCAAATAGAAATCCTATTAAATTCGCCCGTTTCTATGCGAATGCCCCTCGAACGTAGATAGATAGTTCATAATTTTATCACAACTTCCTCAAGCCTACGGCTGGAGTCGGGATATTACCATGCAAAGTGCGTTCGGAAACTGATAACATTATTTCATATTATCAACGTCCTTGGGGTATTATAGCTGAGAAGTGGGACACAGAGTATATGCTTCGGGAAGTCGATCAACAAATGCACTGGGGCCAGGTCTTGGAATGTTGAGTCAACCCTTAATGTTTTGAATTAACCTTCGCCCTCAAGATCACGTCGGCAGACTTTGTGAGATTTGCCACATTAGCCGCTAGTTGCCACGATGGAAGTACTACTGGAACTTCTACTTATTGACGTTTTGTCGACCTGCTCTGTACAGGAAGACCATTTGGATTTTTAGGCTTACTAGGAAAATGCATGCCTCGGAGTTTCTACTACGGTGGTATCAAATTCATAGGAACATTTTCGAAAAATCGTTTTTGCACCTATTTTTTTTTGAATGGATGTTCCAGTCCCTACTCATTGTAGAAAACTTACTGTGTTGTATTTAATGATTAAATAAAGCGAATTAAAAAAATACGGCCGTGTCTCATTTTCGTCCGAGGTTCTATGGTTTTTTTTGCTAAATGTCTGACCTATATACGTCGAGGGCAATTCAAATTCGTTTTTTTCAGGCGTATGTCGAATTTTAAGCTATAGTATTGGCAAAAATGGTCTGCGTTGAAACTGAGGACGAATATTTAAACATTTCATTCTATTTCTTCTTCACAACTCCTTTTTCTTAATCGCACTGCACTGTTGCTTAAGCACTTTACAATCTATTATAATTTTTAAAACTATAAAACTTAAGTTCCTTCATTCACTCAACATTATGAGTAGCTTCGCTTCTACTTGACATTATCTGGAGCTTTACTAAATTCATATTATCCCTGAAAAAATATCTAGATAAAATCAGAGGTATGCATAGATTGCATATGCTAATGAAATATTTATCGCACTTGCATGTGGGGTTTTTATATAAATGTATGTTTCTCAGCACACTCCTCACAGTTTTTTGAAAATAAATCGGTCTTTTAGATTTATTAGTCATATTTTTTAAACTAAATCACCTAATAATGATGTCACCTTGGTTGAAAAAACGCTCGTTGGTATATTATGCAGTATTTTTGTTGTTGCAAAACCTTAACAAAGATATCAAGCTTTTGATGTACATTTTTTTAAACAAAGTGTTGAAAAACTTTTATATTTACGGACCGATATTTTCCAAAAATTGGGTTCTTCCTCACTGTACTGTTCAAATATTAATACGGTTGGATAGTCTCTTCTTAAATTATCAGGACATTTTCAAAATGTGGTTTTCTTAACGAATTTTCAATTGAGATTAAAGCGCGACGTGCTGCGCCAATTTTTTGTAGTAAGAAGAACTTTAAATAATTTACTCTGTGCTCTGATTCTTCAAATAAGAGTGACTTCCATTGTTTCAATTTCAAAGCAGATCATCCAACATGCCTAAATGGTAAAATAATTTAAAAAATGAAAAAGTTTAGGGTTGTCAAACACATAAGTATATTGAAGTTTTAGGATCTTACTAGCACTCTTGTAATAAACAACTTACTCTCGAATTTGAATCGCCCAGTATTCGGTTATTGCAGAAAGTCCACTTTTCCACATAGACGCTTTTTAGTTCTGTGTTTATATCAAACACACCTTTCTTTGTTTTGAAAAGTCTTAAAACTACCTTTACATATGACAAGAATTAGTCAAACATTAAAAATTCAAAAAGTGACAATACAAAAATCATTATATCCGAATCTGTCACAAAAACATGGGACGTAAAAAAATGCTCAAATCCATATTGAAAAGAGAGCAATCTGGCGTTATAAAATTTTCTAAAGGACGAATACTCTACGCAATCTGAGGAACTAACGGATTTGGGACGAAACGAACAAAATTCAAACTAAAATGTTGATAATGATAATGGTAAAATATATCACACTCTTTAAATCATATTTACAAATCTGCGTGGGTGGTTCTACGAAATCTTGGTTATGTAAGTCTTGTGTTAATAACCAGATTTTCAAGGTCTGCAAAACCGCTTATCTATTTCTCAGTTAAAAGTCGGATTTCTTCTGTGCTCAGTTCCGTACCGAAACTGAACTGTCTACAAAAACACCGATTTATATTTTAAGGACATCTACAAGCTGAATACTTTGCAATACTCAGGTTCTAAATAGCGCGCAGCTATTTATTAAGAAATCAGTCTAGGCCGTTTTAAGTTCGATGCTTCTATCATTTATCTGTTGCGTTGGGATTGGTGTAGCTGAACCCTTGGAATTGCGTTTGGTCCATCGACTGGAGGATGGTTGATTCGATGGGCGTCAGTTTGGCCTTTTCCACCGTAAAGTGTTTGTCGAAGTATTGCGTATCCAGAGGGTGTTGCTGAAAAAAAAAACAAGTAAAGTAGGTAGGTGCATAATTTTATATTTAAAAATTAGTATGAAGATACCTTTTAAACCAAATTATTTTATTTATTTATTTTTATTTAAAGGTACAACTGCCCAGACAGGAGGGAAGATACAAATGATAAACACAACAATATATCTCTATATAAAGACAATTTCAAATACAATCCTATTATATAATTTAATTACCTAAAATGCATTTCATAATATTACAAATACTATAAGTTAAAAAGACCTGAGTCGGACTGATATTGGGTAAACTGTGACTACATATAGTAAATAGGAGAGAATTTTAATAAATTAGTACGAGGAGTTGGTAAATAAAATAAAAAAAACCGCTGCCCAAGGAATCACTACTTCCACATCCGGATTTTCTATCCAAGTCATACAACGAAAAAATTTTCTATCTGGAAATAATTGTTTATGGAACTTTAATAACATAATATTTGAAATCCTCTACCCCAAAACCCCATAAAACGATACCCCACATCGGTAGTGGAGTGGGGGTGGTGACAGGGGGTGGGAGTGCGGGGTTGGATAAATTAAAAAAATATTTTGAGGTTTCTGGTTCTTGTACACACACTAAATCACATTTTTTTCATCCCCTTTAATAATGGGGTGGGGGTGGTAATGGGAGTGGCTAATACCAATTTTTTTTTGAGACCTTAGCTTCTCTTGTCAATACTAAATATCAATTTTATGAACTCTTACCTGCTTGGTTTACCAATTTACCCCAATTTACCCCCCAACCCTTCGACGGAACAAGATGAAAATATAATCTAGTTCTAGATCTCGTTAAAGTACATATGTGTACCAAATTTCAAGTCAATATCTCAAACGGTTCCAGAGTAAACGTGCGCACAAAAAAAGTTACAGACCGACAGACAGACCGACAGACAGAAATGGTTTTTTTTTTCGCTCAAAGTTGAAATCTCTACGTTTCATGACATTCTAAGCCTATCTGAACAATAAATATTTTTAAAAAATTTTTTGTCGTTACTATACTTCCACTGGATGTGGAAGTAATACGATCGAGTTTGAAAAGAGGGTATATTGAAGAAAATTTCATTTAATAGCGCAGGACAGTCAATTTTGTTGGTTAAAAGTTTATATAAAAAGAGTACAGCATATAGGAAAGCATTCGTTGACTCAGTGTCCTGACAAATATCATTAATGAATAATATGAAAAGTAGGGGTCCAAGAACTGAACCCTGCGGTACTCCCGATGTTGCCGATATTTGAACAGATGTGAAACTACGACAATGTACATTTAGTAGCCTATTAGACAGATATGGACAGAAAAAATTGATAAAGTGCGTGGTTAGTCCAATTTTTTCAATAATCATGATCTAGCCTATCAAAATCTTTGGAGAGGTCAGTATAAATTACATCAACCTGACAACCTTGATCAAGTGATGCATCAAGATAATTGGTAATACTTACAAGATTAGTGGTTGTTGATCTACCAGCTAAGAAACCATGCTGATGAATCGATATTTGATATTTCGTATGAAAAGATAAGATATCATATAAGATAACCTAAAAGAGCTTGCCAAAGTTACAGAGGATAAGTATAGGTCTATAGTTCTCAATTGCATTCTTGTCACCTTTTTTGAATATAGGACACATTTTTGACCTACACCAAATCTGAAGAAATGTTTTTATTTGAAGAGATAGATTAGAGGTGGTAATCAGCGGTAAAGCGAAGATAATGGCGCAGTCTCTTAGTAGAAAAGATGGAATTCCATCAAGACCAGTAGTTAATTTGTTTTTAGATTTCTTTAAGGCTATGAGAACTTCTCCCATTTTGATAATTGGAGTATTAAGTTGTGAGCTAACGAAATGTTATGTTGTAGTTGGCATTTACAGACGTAGGAGCATGAATTTTTGTTAATAGTGAAGACATATATCAAAAATTTTCATGATTTACGAAAAGTTTGGGAAAATGTGTGTTTTAGCCATCAGAGAGAGTCTATTGCTAAAATTTTCATCTGGTGTTGAGCGGAAGCTTATTTATTTCGATTCGTGAAAAAAAGTACCACTTTATGCACTTATACAATATATATATTATATATTTTTGCTCGAGGTTTTACAAATGATCCAATCCAAACTCTTTTAAATTTTATTGTAGCCTTTTGAATATTTTTATGCCTGGCTGTCTATTCTCTGGATATCTAAAAATATTGCACTTTTGGCACAAAGTTTGCTGTCCATAACTTAGCTATTAAAATAAAGCTCGGAAGCTAAATTTGCATTTTCTCCGCATTCTATAAAACACTTAATCATATCATATCTTTCACCATTACTAAATTGAACCGTTTTTGACAATATTCACTCACAATTAACTCACAAATTAGTTTTTGACATTTACGATTTATTTTTTTTTAACATGGCCTTCTTAATATACTGCCATAGTTTTAGAGAAAACCTCAAATCTCATCTAATTTGGTCTGAATATTCACAAATAAAAATTGCTACACCCGTCGCTTTTGTTTGTATAAGTGGTTTATAATCAAATGCTAGGGATATGCTGCACACTCAAAGAAAATGATAGGTAAATTCAACCAAAAATATGAAATCGCGCCTATCTAGTTTCATAGTTAAATCAATCAGAAAAGAATAGTCATACAACTTTATTCGTTTTCGTAAACAAATAGTAGTTTAATAATCATATCTTCTTGTAACAAATTAAATAGTACAATGACATTTTTTTATGTTCACTAACCATTTTCAATTTGGTCTACAATTAAATAGTACAACGACTTTGTTTTTTGTTCACCAACTAATTTTTAGGTTGATCTACACTTTATTGTATGATGAAGTTTTTTTTGGTTAGCCAAAATCTCAGTATTGAGACATCAGACCACCCAAACCAAAGATTAGAGATCGTTTATAAGATACATCCAAATATATCGATGATCCCCGAGAGAATTTGAACATTGCAATCATGTTATTAATTTTCTATAAATTCAAAAGAGTATAAGATAATGCATGATTGATTATTGTCAGTGATTTGTATGTGGCGTCATCTGGGAATAATTTCTGTAATAGACTACGTGGTAAGCAAGCAAATTTTATGGTTTCTTTTAGAACTTCTAGAAGACGACAATAATATTGGTTTGTCTACCAAGTACAATAATACAGCGAACTAATACTGGGTTAGAATTACAATTCGATAATAGTTAAAAATAAAATATATTATTATCTAGTTTAATTTGACAGAATTCAACAAAATAATAGTCAGACGAACAAAATAATAGTCTTATTCATCTATTTTTTAAGTTAATGTTTGTTTTGTTGTACGACAACTTTTTATTAATTAAAATAACAATCACCTCTTGTTTAAAAATACCAACAATATAGTTTGGTTTAACAAAATTAACGACATTGTTAGTTAACCATTTTTTTTTGTTGAATTTACCCATACTATTTCTTTGAGTGCACACACTAACAAGTTTTACTTTTGTGTTCATATCCTTCTTACTTATACTCATATGTATAAATATATAATATATTTAACCTATAGGTAAGGCCATTTTATCTGAAAAATCAAGCCACTCAAATGACGTGCTTAAATTAATCGCCCCGAACTAAAACTGTAAAATATATATCCAATGATGAAAATCTCATTAAGTAGTACAATTATCTTCTACTTAAGGTGTAGCAAAATCGACACTGACAAAGTCTCTCTAATAAGATAGTGTCAGTCGGAAACAGGACAGAGTCGTAACCGAAGATGAATTGCAGAAGCCTAGGAAGTGGTGATTATAATCATATATATTTCAACGTAAACTTCAGAAGTTCATACTTTTATTGAATTTTCAGAAAGTCAGTGGAACGTAATAAATTACTCTGTATTATAAAAATAAAGATTAATGTTGCGTATTTTATGACTTTACACCAATTTTTCTCTTTTATTTGTTGATGTAATCCAAAGTTGAACGGGGCATATTTTACGTTGATTATAATCGACCATTTTAATCATCGGTTAGTTAAATTAAGTCTGTAGCTGTATCTTATTCGTATTAAATACTTCTAGCTTCTTTATAAATACAGGGTGTGCGTACGTTGAATTCTGTAACTTCGAGAATTGATTTCTTATTTGAAAATAAATGTAATAAATAATGAACACCACACCGTTTCTAGTCACCTAACTCTTTAAACTCATACTTTAATGTTTAAATTATAGCATTGACTGGTCTTTTTTAACTAATTATAAAAATATAAACGATGCCTGTTTAAAGTTTTATGAGGTATTAAAAGCTGTTTTTGCAGAAAGTGTTCCCAAAACAACCCCGCAAAACGCTTCATATCCACCTTAGTTCAGCAAAAGTATCATTAGAGAGATTAAAGAAAAATCTCGTTTATGGCATTTATATAAAGAAAGAGGGAAAGTACAACATCTGAATCAATTTAAGTTATTACGTTCCAAAATCAAAAGAGACGTTGACTCTGCACGTAACGAATATTGGCAAATTAAATCTAATCCTATTTGTTTTTGGTCTTTTCTTAATAATATGCGTAATTCATCTACAATTCCTCAATCAATGTCCTACGACAACAGCCACCTTAATGATCCTCAAAACATAATCACTGCATTTGCTAGTTACTTTCAGCCTGATTTTATATCATCATCTAATTACGTTAAAGCAGATCAGGATGATACTTTCGGTATCCCACAACTTAATACTCCAATTATCAAAGTGGAAGAAGTTCTCATAGCCTTAAAGAAATCTAAAAACAAATTAACTACTGGTCCTGATGAAATTCCATCTTTTCTACTAAGAGACTGCACCATAATTTTCGCCTTACCGCTGACTACCATCTTTAATCCAGCTCTTCAAACAGAAACATTTCGTCAAATTTGGTGTAGGTCAAAAATTTATCCTATGCTCAAAAAAGGGGACAAGAATGCAATTGAGAACTATAGTTATCCTCTGTAACTTTGACAAGCTCTTTGAGGTTATCTTATATCTTTTCATGTGAAATTTTAAATATCAGTTCATCAGCATGGTTTCTTGGCTGGTAGATCAACAACTACTAATCTTGTAAGTATTATCAATTACACAGCCCCACACAAAAAAAAAGTTCAAAGCAGGGGACCAGAAATGGGGTAAAAAGAATATTAAGCTACGAGAATAGTTGTTACATCTTAATCAATCGAATTATACAAATTATGGTTAAACAGCAGAGTACATACAATAGATAGGACATACACACCCAGGGAGGGGAGAAAATTAGCCCCCATGTATAAAAAAATCGATCCAAAACAGCAATGACTGCTGAAAAAGCTCAAAATGTCTATGTTTTGTTAAAGTGATAAGAAACTGTATCAGGTCCGACGTAATCTTCATAAACTGTCCCTATAGAGTTGAGAACAGCCACCACCAAGTTTAAAGGACACGAGAAAAACAAGAAAAAACGTAAAATGCAACAGGATTTCTATTTTCATGAAATGGAAATCCATGACATGGATGCTATGATTGGCTGAAATTGCGTAGTACTCTAAAATAGAATTAGAAACTTACGTACCATCAACATTCCACAGTGTCAACCCTCAGAGGGTGTGAAAACTACCACCCGTGTAAGGTTTGACTCACTCTATAAAAATTCGAAACACTTGCGTTGTGTGAAAGAGAGAAGAAACTAGACTATGTTCGACGCTGTGCTTGAAAACCACCTCCACGGGGTTGAGAGACGCCACCTCTATAAACTATGGAAATGAAACGAATAAGCAACAGTATAGTTTTCGTTACATCTTGAATTACGGTAGATTAGATCCTTTCTGGGGGTGTTACTTAATAACATTTATAAGACATGAGCTTCAACACGATTTTTGCCAATCATAGTGTCCATAAAAATGTAAATCCGGTTAGTTTCTCTCTGTTTTTCCAGCATCCTAGTACCCGTATCTCGCAACCCCGTGGGGGTGGTTTTCAAGCACATCGTCGAACATAGTCTAGTTTCTTCTCTCTTCCACACAACGCAGGTTTTTCGAAGTTTTATAGAAGTCACTGTAATTTTTTATAGTTAAATCTTACATAGGGGATAGTTTTCACACCCTCTGAGGGTTGACAGTGTAGGATGTTGATGGTACGTAAGTCTCTGGTTCTATTTTAGAGTACTACGCAATTTCAGCCAATCATAGCATCCATGAAAATTAAAATCCTGTTGGATTTTACGTTTTTTTCTTGTTTTTCTCGTGTCCTTTGAACTTAAAGGTGGTTGTACTCAACCCTATAGGGGCAGTTATGGAGATTACGTCGGACCTGATGTAGTTTCTTAACACTTTAACAAAACTTAAACATTTCGAGCTATTTCAGCAGTCAATGCTGTTTTGGATCGATTTTTTTTATATATGGGGCCTAGTTTTCGCCCCTCCCTGGGGGTGTGTTTAACATCTATTGTATGTACGCTGCTGTTTAACTTTAATTTGTATAATTCGATTGATTAAGAAGTAACAACTATTCTCGTAGCTTAATCTTCTTTTTATCCCATTTCAGGGGTGTTTTTTGGCTCTAGCTAATGATTTTGGGGGTGTACGATTTTTTTTGAACCCGAATTCGAATTCAGCGACCGAAAGTACATAGGGACACATGGGTCTGGTTCGCTGCTTTGAACTGTTTTTTGTGGGGCTGTGTTATCTTGCTACATCACTTGATCAAGGTGGTCTGATTGATGTAATTTATACTTACCTTTCCAAAGCTTTTGATAGGCTAGATCATGGTATCTTATTGAAAAAATTATCATCCTTTAGACTAATCACGCACTTTATCAATTTTTCTGTTAATATCTGTCTAATAGGCTATTAAATGTACATTGTCGAGGTTTCACATCTGTTCAAGTGTTGGCAACAACGGGAGAACCGCAGAGCTCAGTTCTTGGACTCCTACTCTTCATATTATTCATTAATGATATGATCTTATAAAAATTAATAATTGGTGTAATACTAATAAGTTAACGTTAAATAAATCGAAATGTAATACCATGTCCTGCACAAGGAAAACTAATTTAATAACTTTTTTGCATACTAATAGGTAGTGAAGCCATTACCAGATGTTCCGAATTCAAGAACTTTTATTCCTCATATTAATTACATTATAGCTAATTCCAATAAGAATCGGGGTTTTATTATGAGCAACTCAAGGCACTTTAAAGATGTTTCAACAATTACTTTGCTGTTTAATGCCTTTGTCAGGTCTAAACTAGAATACGCTTTAGTTGTTTAGAGCCAAACTATGAAACTATCTAACTTAGAAAAAGTTCAGAGGAAGCATGTTAAATACCTGTCTTATAAGTCTGATGGTATTTGTAAGCTGTTGGCACACTGCAATCTGAATTGTTGACTAGATTTTACTTAAATGAACTAGTGCTACTCTTTTTGCATAAACTTTTAAGCAACAAAATTGACTGTCCTGAGCTATTAAATGAAATTTACTTCAATATGCCCTCTTTCCAAACTCGATCGTATTCTTTATTTTATTTACCGTCTCCTCGTACTATTTTATTAAAATTCTCAAATATTTACTCTATGTGCTCACAGTTTACCTAATGGCAGTCGGACTTAGATCTTTTTAATTATAATATTTGCAATATTAGGAAAGGCATTTTAGGCAATTAAGTTATAGAATAGGATTCTATTTGAGATTGTCTTTATATAGAAATATATTGTTGTTTTTATCATTTGTATCTTCCTGCTCTTTAATTGGATTTTTTTCTATCTGGGCAGTTGTACCTTAAATAAATAAGGAGAACAACGTTTATATCTGATTGGCGGTTTTAAATTAATTTTCCATACATCTCTCTCTTTCGTGCATCCTTAGTAATAGTTGTTTCATTTGGATGGAAATTACATGTGCAGCTGTACTTAGTGCTTTTATTAAAGAACAAGGTAAGTTTTATAAGCGTTTAATTATTAAAATATACTAGAAAATGTTTCTATATACGCTTCCCTAAACATTGAAATGACATGGAGCGTGTTTGTACTTTTGAACTGAATAGTTTTTTATTAAAAAGTATTTCAAATTAGGTGGTCAGAATAGGAATTATATAAACCTCACTTTTCCATTTGTAGCCAGCAAGTGGCTACTAATGAAACGACAGGTTCTATTCCAAGCCAAATATACGTTTTAAGAGTTCCTTCATAAACTAGGTATATTTATTTTCGGACCAAAGCAGAACGACCTAACTAGTCCAGTCATTTTAGTTGAAAACATCAAACTAATTGTAAGAGAAATAAACTAAGGTTTTTTAGACTTAGAATAATATCCCTAACAACATGTCAAAAGTCTAGAAAAATCTAAGTATGGGAAAGCCGCCATATTGGCAGACATCTTGGATTCACTCTCGAAATCTATAAAATGCATATAATGCTCTGATTAACTCCAAATACATATCAAATATAAAGTTCTTTGAACCACGATCGTTATTTAAAGCAATTTAAAAACATTTTTACCAGTAATAAGCTTGAGAAAGGCAGGCATTTGATATGTTTGTTGAGGGGCGAGCGTAGAGGCGACTTCAATGTGAATATCAGACATGTGGACACATTAAAAATTTTAATCTAGTTTTTAAGTCTGCCCGTGGCAGACAGGAGCTTCTAGCACTCCCCCCCTCGAATTTATTTCCAAGCCGAATCGGACCTACCCCACCCAGCCTCACACCCACCTCGGCGATGTTCGCCGTGGTTGTCTGGCTGGCTCCGGGATCCGGTGAGGCATATATATTGTGCTTGAACTTAAAATAAAATATTATTGTTGTTTGTTGTTTGAATATCAGTCGATATTCCGTTGAAGCAACGTCGAGCGCGGTTAGTACTTGGATGGGTGACCCATCCTGGGAAATACAGCGTTCCCGTCCCACCTTCTAGCGGCTTGTATATCAGTGTATACGCGAAAGCAACGTAATTTCAGACGAGGACAAACGGGCACAGTGAAACACCTTGGCGGCGCACGTAAATGCGGTTTTATTTGGAAAATGTTATGCCTTATATTAGAAAGTTGCCGCCCGCAAAAATTTGCCGCCCTGGGCAATATTCTCCAGTCCATGCATAGTCAGAACATTTGGAACTATTCATTCAAACGAAATTTACAGGCTGTTACAATGGGATCGAAGAATATTAAAGTAGGTCAAGATGTCGTCAATATTGACCCAATATTGCTGTTCCAAAGACTTGCTATTATTTCTGAACAACAGGGCATAGATAAGAGGGACATATTCAAGTATGAACTTTGCAGCTATCCAGCATCTTTGTTTGCCCATTCAGTCCTCCCAAGAAAAGCAAATTAATCGGCTCTGGCCAATACAATGTGGGCCAAGGTGGAGAAATGTCAGATGGCTGCAGCCGAAACACCACTTTCTGATCCACTCTATTTACTCGATGGCGGTGCTTTACTGCATCGATTATCATAGTCGGTTGGTAGGCTGTTCTCAGACATCTGTAATAGCTATACAAACTACGTTCTTACAGGGTATGGTAAATCGGTTTTGATTGTGTTTGATGGATATTTGGATGGTCCTTCCATTAAGGATGCCACTCACATTAGAAGAAGTAAAGGTAAAAGCTCCCTTAACGTTTTATTTTAAATGGACATGAAACTGACATTGAAGACGGATATTTTTCTGTCAAACAAAATGAATAAGCAGCGTTTTTTGATGATGCTTAGTGAAAGATTTGAAACCGTTGGATGTCAGACAATACATGTACGTGAAGATGCAGACCTTCTGATCACCCAGGTGGTGGTTGGTGCGTCTCAGCAAAGAGATGTTGTTGTCATTGCAGACAACACTGATGTCCTGATACTTCTATGTTTCTATGTTAAAATAGAAAAAAAAAAAATATTCAAACCAGAACCAAGGCGTGGTGCAACCAATATCCGATAATGGAACATTCAAACTACAAAATCGTCATTGGGATTAAATATCTGCAACGGCTTGCTATTTATTTACGTCATTTTGGGGTGTGACACCACGTCAGAGTTGTTTGGGATTGACGAAGGCAAAGGTCTAACGAAGATCACTTACGGAGTATGCTGAAGTATTCAACAATACAAACAGCGTGAAAGAATACATAATTACTGCCCAGGAAAATGCTATTGTTGCCATTTATGGAGAAAAGACATCTGATACTTTGGATGAATTACGATACAGATGTTTCAGTACAAAGGTGGCTAACAAAAATATAGTTCAAGCTGTTCAAGCCCAGTCACTTCCACCGACTTCAGCTGCTGCTAAATTCCATAATTTACGGGTCTACTACCAAGTTAAGGATTGGAAAGGAGATAAATCTCTTCTACCTGAGGACTGGGGTTGGCAATTACAGAGTGGTCAACTCCTACCAGTACTCACTGATCTTCAACCAGCACCACCAGTTCTGCCCGATATCATAAGATGTAAATGCAAGACAGATTGTAGTACTTCAAGGTGCTCATGCAGAAAACATGGTTTGGAATATTCATCAGCTTGCAGTGAATGTCAAGGTATACTTTGCAGTAACTCAAATATATAAGATGTATACGACGATGGTGTTTCTGATGGACAGTGGTGTTTTAATTCCGTTAGTAGTTTTTTCAAAGAGTGTACAGCAATTTAAACGATTTTGTACAAGTTTAATAATAGTATATTGTGTATGTAGGTGTGAAAGCGATACATTCCCGGACGACGATGCAATTGTTGGCCGAGGCGCTAGCCGAGGCCAACAAGCATCGAAGTCTGGGAATGTGCTTTCACACCGAAGTACACATACTATTTTTTCTGATATCACAATAAATACTATTTTAAACGTATAAAAATCAAAAATATAAACATTTAAAAAAAAAAAAATTCTGAAATCACAATCAATACTATTTTAAACGCATAAAAATCAAAAATATTAACATATTAAAATGTATATAAAAAACCGTACGGGAATGTTACTTCCCGGCCTAGGCCGGGAAGTAACATTCCCGTACGGCTTTGTTGATCGTTGCTTGGCAATGGATCTTTTCCGGTCTGTTTTCTGATAGTTTCCTAGCAACGGACTAAAATACTGGAATTGTGCATTTTTCGCTCTAAAATCGCGCCGAAAATGTAGATATTCCCGATCGATTTCAGAAAAAGTTTATTTAAAAACTTATACGTATCATTATAATGTTCATAAATTACCTTCCTTTATTATTAACATTTTGTAATAAATGGAACATGATAGAAACAAAATTAGATAAAGTCTTTATATGATTCCTGGTTCAAAAAACTTTCTATTTGGTACATATTTGAAGTTAATCGGAGCAATATATGTATTTTATAGATTTCGAGAGTAAATCCAAGATGTCGGCCAATATGGCGGCTTTCCCATACTTAGATTTTTCTAGACTTTTGATATGTTGTTGGGGATATTATTTCAAGTCTAAAAAACCTTAGTTTATTTCTTTTACAATTAGTTTGATGTTTAACCTTTTGTTCACTTAAAATAACTCGCCTAAACCAGCATCAGCAAAAGGTAAAAAGTGCAAGAAATTGAAAAAGACAAATTAGATAGGGGAGGGAAAAAAACCAGAAGAGTGAAAATCTGGGAATAAAAAATTTTGAAACACTACATGGCGAATGTGACAAGAAGGATAGAGTCGACAGAACTGGTCCATTAGTTAGCAATATTAATGGACATAAGGGTAAAGACCAGGATATAATGATACCAGAAAAACCAGAGATACGAAAAGCCACACCCAACATATATGTTGTTGTCCGGTATGAAGATAGGTGCTATACAGAAAAAATTACTGGAAAGAAATCCAATTCTGTATTGGTTAGTACTTTGGAAAAATGGAGCAGGTTGGAAGTTGGCAGGCCAAAAAATGAAATTTGGTACGAACATTTTGATGTAATGGAGCACATTGATTCACCGGTGAAGAAACATTCTCGAGGAGCTGACGCAGTAGGAGAATTGGAGAAGTACACAAATTTTGTGTGATATTATCGTTGATTTTTCTCATACTCGAGTTTCATTTAGATTTATGAAAAGTTTTTAATAGCCTTCCTGTAAAGCGTAGAGACCATGGGCACCTTAAAAAAATTCTACGCCTACGCATACGCATGTCATCTTTCAATTCTCCGCAGGTATTTTAACAAAATCTAGTCCTTGTGATTTTCCAAATTTTTATATTTTGCTTTTATAACAATACATTTCTCATGTAGATAATGATGATGAATCCTGATGAATGGTGATATAATAGTACTTACCAAATTCGGTTTAAATGGCGAATCCAATTGTCTTGCCTCCAGTGCATGCCAGTCAATAGGTCTAAAGAATGGTTGGTCTTGGATATCTCCGTGAGGAGAAAATCTGTTCCCTAGTCTTTTACTTGCATCTTTTTCTAAGAACTGAAAAAAATACAGATATCTACAGAACATATTTACAAATGAGCCGGAGAACGTGTCCTTCTGACGTACGAAGAATATATTGTAAATTCTAATAATAATAAATCGTTTTAATTAGGGGAAAGAAACACAATTTCCTTAATTTAAAGAGCAAAGATTAGGTCATGTTTTAAATTTTATCCATAGAATAATTTTCAAGAAGATTATAATTTTATATACCACTGTATGAGAAGGAGCACAAAGAATAGCATTACTATGTTGAGGCATGGTAAAAATGTCAGTAGATATTATATTTACATTGTTAGGTATTTTCAAAATTAAGTCATCTTAGTTGGCAACGTGTATGTAAAACATGTCGTTTTTTAATATAAAAATGTTTAATTTAATGTACTTTTATCCAGACATGAAAAATACGCTATAATACCATAATAAACGATAGATAAAACTAAATTTATGCGCAGTTTTTTCCTTAGTTTATAATTAATTATATGTACATCGGAATAAGCAAGTTTTAGTATAACGTATATTTTTTGTATCTTGGTATGTGCCAGAAATCTAAATTTGGACTTAAAAATAATACAAAAAAATAATACATTTTTTTTTGAATTCTATACTGTTAGGGCTTACGATTTATCGAATAAAATGTTTATATTTTCATACAGCATTTGTTCATACATATTTTGACTAAATATCATTACTGTAGATTTATTTGGATTTATTTCTAAATTATGTTTTGTTTTCAAACAACAGTGCTGTATGTTTACAAGCATATCTGCTATATAGAGGTGGAACCCTGAGACACACGTGACGTATTAACTGATCTTTGATAAAAACAGAATACTTACTGAATGCAAGTAAGAAATAGTTTCAGAATTTACTAAACTTTTGCAACAGACTAACTAGTGCCTCTTTCCATTATTCAGAAAAATATCTTTGTTCGACAACAATTCATAATATGAATCAGATAGTCATCAATGATTAGAGAACTGTATTTTAACATTACTAGTGAAATTTTGTCAGAACCACAAGAATTCGATTTTAAATCAAAAAGTACTTTATTTCTGCAACCAAACTTATTTTAAAATTCAAAATAATATTAATTTATTTCCTAGAGCTATAAAAATTAATTATTTTCTCTCATGAGATATTATTTTCAAAAACTGAAACGAGATAATCATTAATCATCTGGATTTTTCATGTTGCTCTGTAAATCAGTTTTCATAATAAATATTTTGTATCTTAAAAAAATGCAATTTAATCATATTCTAGGGTTGGCAACTTACTATTGTTAAAATATTAGTTGCTTCAGAAGACAGAAACCTAGGAAGTACAGGTTTCTCGTTACATATTGACCAGAAAAGTTCATCTTCGTCACAACCACTGAAAGGAGATTGACCCAGCAGCATTTCGTACAATAGCACTCCAAACGACCACCAATCCACACACTGATTATAGTGTTGTCCTTTTATAATCTGAAATATCAACATAAAATTAATCATATTGGCTAAATGTTGGTTGTGGCATTTTCTTAATTTTTCTCTATTTCTTATTGGGATGCTCTGCCACATGTATTTTCTTCTAAACAAAGTCCATGGAATCTACAAATTAATACAATTATCCAGTATTGTACTGGAAAATAACCTCTACGCCTGTGACTGTTACGTAAAAGGAGCGGTTAGAGGGTGTTTTTTTGACAAATAATGGATAAGAACAAAAATATAAAAATAACGTATTTTGCTGACGTTTCGGAAACCCAATGCGTATTATATGTTTGTGTGCTGTGTATATCAAATACACAGCTTTAAGAATATATTTGTTATATTCAGTATCCATAGATACTTACTGCTTACACAGAACTGTTTATCTAGTTGATAGCATTATTTTAAATAAGGTTTAGTTTGTTAAGTTCTTCTTTTAACATCGGCAGCCAGGTTGTGCAAACATCTACGGAACAATTCGACACGCATTTATCCTTATTCATTAATTCTGTCCCTTTTGTTAAAATTTTTGCCGAGTCCCAGTTTATTCTATGTCCGTTCTCACAAGCGTGTTCGTAAATCTTCGATTTCTGAATCTCATTCTTCCTAATGTAACCCCCTCTGCTCATCCAATCTAACACTAAATGGTTTGAATTACTCACCCACATAAAGTTTATTACACCCACACGGAATACTATAAATGAAATTTTGTGAATTTTGCTCACGATTTAGCGGTTTTGTTTTTGTTAAAATAGATCTCAACATATTACCCGTTTGAAATATCGTCCTAATATCAAATCTATTGCCTACACGGCATAGCTTTTCAGATAATTCGTATACATAAGGAATGTACCGTTGTTCAGGTTTTTGTCGTACCTGATTATTATTTTCTATAGATGTGAAAGTTCTATCAACAAAGGTTTTTTTTCATTAGAAGAAATTATTTTGGCCCTATCATATAAACATTTTATTACATCCTTTTTAACATGCAACGACTGATTTGAGTTAAAATTGAAATACCTGTTGGTGCATGTTGGTTTTCTATAAACGCTTGATTCAACTGTATTATTTACACCAACAGGTATTTGAATTTTAACTCAAATCAGTCGATGCATGTTAAAAAAAGGTGTAATAAAATGTTTATATGATAGGGCCAAAATGATTTCTTCTAATGATGAAATATTAGACAATGAGAAACGCTTTATAAAAGAGGTTCTTATAAACAATCAATACCCTGAAGCCTTTGTTGATAGAACTTTCACATCTATAGAAAATAATAATCAGGTACGACAAAAAGGGGCGAGCGTAGAGGCGACTTCAATGTGAATATCAGTCGATATTCCGTTGAAGCAACGTCGAGCGCGGTTAGTACTTGGATGGGCTCCCATCTTGGGAAATACAGCGTTCTCGTCCCACCTTCTAGAGGCTTGTATGTCAGTGTATACTCGGAAGTTACGTAATTTCAGACGAGGATTACGTAGTGGATATACCATCCTTCGGAGGGGATGTAAAGCAGGCGGTCCCTTGTCTATTAAATGTTAGGCAAGTAAAAGATCCCTACTCTTCTTAAGGGAAGAGGTTCGGCAAAATTTCCAGGTTGGGGGTAGCTCGTCTCCTGGCGTCGGTGATAGGCCCTGGTAGCGGAAATAGGCCGACGTTAAACAGTTAAAAAAAAAAACGTACGACGAAAACCTGAACAACGGTATACAACGTTAATGACTTATGTAAACGGATTATCTGAAAAGCTACGTCATGTAGGCAATAGATTTGATATTAGGACGATATCTCAAACGGGAAATACGTTGATATCTATTTTAACAAAAATAAAACCGCTAAATCGTCAGCAAAATTAAAAAAATTGCATTTATAGTATTCCATGTGGGTGAGTCATCCAAACCATTTAGTGTTAGATTGGGTGAGGGGTTACATTAGGAAGAATGAGATTCAGAAATCGAAGATTTGCGAACACGCTTGTGAGAACGGACATAGAATAAACTTGGAGGAAGATGGCGCTCAAGCATTGGCGGTCCTAGAAATTTCAATAATTTTTTTCTCGTCTGTGGCGCATGGGACCCATACGAAATATGGGAAATAACATTTCGAGAAGCACTTCTCTGACGACCCCTAAAAAATTTTGAAAAAGTAGTTTGCGAAAAATTTTTTCAAAATTCGGTTACCCCCCCCCCAGGTCTAGGGACTCCTGTTTAAATTTTTTTTTTGTCATATGCATTTTACTTTTCATAAAAATACAACAATACGTTTTAAAGTTGATGAAAATATTTTCATTACTAACTGAAATACAACGAATTGAAATTTTGTGATTTGTTAAATTGTAAATACCATTATTAATAAAAGAGTTACTCTGTTATTTGTAATACAACCTTGCGTCATCATTGTGGGTACTTTTTCTTCACTGTAAATAAATTGTAATCCTACTGTTATTTTTTGGTTCTGGGGCACTCATCTTCTTTAATATAAATAATAACATAAAAATAAAGGAGTAAAACAACCAGGATGATGGTTAGTACACCACTGAATAAAATTATTGCTAGTAACGCAGAGTGCCTCTGATGCTCTTCTTGAGAATAATCGATGGGACGGGTACGTTGCCGATCATGATCATGAGAATCTTCATCGTCTGAGCCCTCACCACAACATGGCAATGGCATCTTGTTAAATTAATATTGATTGTTTATGTTTCCATGACTATAATATAGAATAATATGTTGTTAATCAAGTAGTTGATGTCAGTTGTAATTTATAAAGATTGAAGTAATTCAATAAAAAGTAATTTAGCAGAAGTTCTTTCTAATATTTATTTGATCAGTAAAGCGGACATCCCAATGGGTTATGGGGCCCAGATGTGTGTACTATAAAATAAATATTGCAATATTGAAAGTTGGAATTGTCTTGCTGAAAATATTTTTTATTTGCACTTGGTAAAACGACATAATTGTCTACAGTGAATTCGGAAGATGAAAAATATAGAATTCCTTTGTTTGACGGGAAGAATTTCAATAATTAGAAATTCAGGATACAAGTATTGCTAGAAGAGCACAACCTTGTAGAATGTTTAACTGAAAGTGATGATAGTTTATATGTGGTCTTACCAACAGCAACGGCAGCAGAAAAGAAGGAAACAGAATCAAAGGAAGCTGAAAGAAGAAAGAAAGAAAGAAAATGTAAATCAATGATTGTACAAAGAATTGCTGACAGTCATCTGGAATATATTAAAGATAAATCAACTCCTTGTGACATCTGGAAAAGTCTGACATCTGTTTTTGAGCGAAAAGGAATTGCAAATCAAATCATGTTACGAAAACAGCTATTAACAATGAAATTAAGAGAAAATGAAACGCTGGAGACACATTTTCTTAAATTTGATAAAGTTATTAGGGAGCTAGTCGATGCTGGAACAAAAATGACAGAAGAAGACAGAATTTGTCATTTATTTTTAACAATGCCTAAAAATTATGATTAAATTATAACTGCATTAAAAACTGTATCTGGAACAAGACTAACATTAGAATTTGCAAAGGGGGAAAACTTTTGGATGAGGAAACAAAGCAAAAACAAGATTATTCAACTAGATCTGAAAGTACTAGTAAAAAATCAGTTGCATTCACTACAGGACAATTTAAATATAAATGTTATAAATGTGGAAAAATTGGACATAAGAAATCTGAATGTAAAAGCAAGTATGAACAAAGATCAAGAGTTAATAAATCAAATGAGAGAAAATATAAAACAGCAGCAGTAAGTTTCTTGACAGAATGTAAAAGAAGAAAAACTGATAATGTAACAATCCAAAATAAATTAATTTTTGTACTGGATTCTGGGGCTACAGAACATATGATAAAAAATGAAATATATTTTTCAAATCAAACAACTTTAAATGAAAGTGAGAAAATCAAAATATCTGTTGCAAAATCGAATGAATCTATGGTTGCAACAAAAATTGGAAATATTCAAGCTATAAGTAGCGTTAATGGCAACAAAATACAATGTAACATTAAAAATGTATTGTTTATTGAAGCATTAGAATTTAACCTACTGTCAGTTAGAAAATTGGAAATGAGTGGTTTTAAAATTGTATTTGAAAAAGGAATAGTTAAAATTTTCAAAAATTCAGAGCTAGTTGTGATTGGCAAAAGAAATAATAAACTCTATGAAGTTGAGTTCGAGCGTGAAAATGTATGGGCAAACGGTACTCAAACAATTGAAAATAAATTAACGGAAATGTGGCATAAACGTTTGGGACATATTTCAAACACAAATTTGCAGAAGTTGGCTTATTCTGGAATGGTTCTTGGCATTAATAAGGACTTGTCAGTAAAGAAAAGTATTTGTGTTAATTGTATCGAGGGAAAGCAAACAAAAAAACCTCATACAAGCGAGAGACCGCTAACAAAAAGGCCCTTACAATTAATACATTCAGATTTATGTGGTCCAATAGAACCATGTTCTTGGAATGGAAAGAGGTATTTCTTTACATTGATCGATGACTTTAGTCATTTCACGATAATTTATCTTTTGGAAAATAAGACGGAAGTTTTCAAATATTTTCGAGAATACGAAGCTATGGCGACAGCTCATTTTGGGACAAAAATATCACGTTTGCGTTGTGATAATGGTTCTGAATATACATCACATTTAATGAAAAACTTTTGTAATCAAAAAGGTATCATTCTTGAGTATACAGTGCCTTATACGCCTGAGCAAAATGGCGTTGCTGAAAGGATGAATCGCACCATTCTTGATACAGCTCGTTCAATGATGTTTGGAACGAAATTTGAGAAGAATTTATGGAGTGAAAGTGTTTTGACGGCTGTTTATGTCATAAATCGTAGGTCAACATTCGCTTTGATTAATAAAACGCCAGCTGAAGTATGGTATGGTGAAAAACCAAATATATCAAAAATGAACATTTTTGGCTGTATTGCGTATTTACATATACCAAAAATATTCCGACGAAAATTCGATACAAAGTGTAAGAAATTATATTTTGTGGGCTATGTGTCAAATGGATATAGATTGTGGGACTATGAAAAACAAAAAATAGTAATAGGACATGACGTTATCTTCGACGAAACCAAGTTTACTCATTCAGGCGCATCAAATATATTGGAAAACAATATCTTGGAGAATGATGAATATGATGATCGTTCTGTAATCAGCGAACAATTGCAAGATGAAAATGAATATAAAAATGAACCCGAAGAAGAAATAGAACAAGTTGAAGCAGAAGTTAATCAGTCAACTACAGCTCGAATTAGAAATCCACCGTCCTGGTTTAGTGATTATGACATGACTTGTTTAGCACTTAGCGCTGAATCTTATATTGAATATTTGCCTACAACCATGTCAGATATTAAAGGAAGACCAGACGAGGAAGATTGGAAGAAAGCGGTAAATGAAGAGATGGATGCACTTAAAAGTAACAATACTTGGACATTAGCAAAATTACCTGCTGGAAAACATGCAATCGGAAACAAATGGGTTTTTCGAATCAAACGTGACAAGCAAGGTAATGTGGATAGGTATAAAGCTAGATTAGTTGTCAAGGGCTATTCTCAAAGAAAAGGATTTGACTATAATGAAACCTATGCACCAGTAGCACGTTTAAGTACAGTAAGAACTTTATTATCTGTAATAAATAAGAAAAATTTGTTTGCTTGTCAGTTAGATGTCAAAAATGCATTTTTACACGGTAATCTTGAAGAGGAGGTTTATATGAAGCAACCGTCAGGACTTGAACAACATCCAGATCTAGTTTGTAAGCTGAATAAAACTCTTTATGGCCTAAAACAGTCTCCTCGAGAATGGAATACAACATTTCATAGAGCTATGAAATATTTGGGATTTAAACAATCCTTGAGTGACAGATGTTTATATGTCAGAATTAATAAAACTTATTTGTATCTACTGTTGTATGTTGATGATATCATAATAGCAGGAAATGATAGAAAGGAAATTGATAAATTGAAATTATCTTTAAAAAAGGAATTTGCTATGAAGGATCTAGGACAATTGAGTTCATTTTTGGGAATTAGTATTGAAAGAAACAATTGTGGAATGTTCCTTAGTCAACCTATGTATCTGCAAAAATTATTGAAACGTTTTAACATGGAAGATTGTAAACCAGTTAAGACACCTATAGAATTGAAACCAATTCAAGATAATGGAAATAGTGAAAGTATCGGTGAAGAGAAACCATACAGAGAGTTAATAGGCTGTCTTATGTATGCTATGCTTGCCACTAGACCAGATTTAAGCACAGCGGTAAATTATTATAGCAGATATCAAAATGATCCAAAGGAAATTCATTGGATCGGAGTGAAACGAATATTAAGATATATCAAAGGAACTATAAACTTTGGTTTGCAATATCAAAAGAATGAAGGTGCCGTATTGGTAGGATTTGCAGATGCAGATTTTGCTGGTAGTGAAGATAGAAAATCGCATACTAGCTACTTACTAGAAGTATTTGACAATGTAGTTTGTTGGGCAACAAAAAAACAAACCACTGTGGCACTTTCGTCGACAGAAGCAGAATACGTTGCGCTAGCTACTGCTGCAGCGGAACTTATTTGGCTGAAAAATTTATTATTTGATATGAATATTATTTGTGAAGAACCAGTGGTTATGTATGAAGATAATCAATCGTGTATTTACCTGTTGGAGAAGTGGGAACACAAGAGACTAAAACATGTTGATGTGAAATATAATTTTATTAAGGATTTACATGACAGCAAAGTAATCGACGTCAAATTTGTTGCTTCAAGATATCAGAAAGCGGACATTTTAACAAAGGGATTACCTGCTGATCAATTTAATAAATTGTGCTCAATGCTAGGTTTAAGTTATTTTTTAAAGTGATATATAATGTATATATATGGAACTTTACTTTGCTATAAATTTCTGATAAATTAAAGAGGAGTGTTAAATTAATATAGATTGTTTATGTTTCCATGACTATAATATAGAATAATATGTTGTTAATCAAGTAGTTGATGTCAGTTGTAATTTATAAAGATTGAAGTAATTCAATAAAAAGTAATTTAGCAGAAGTTCTTTCTAATATTTATTTGATCAGTAAAGTGGACATCCCAATACATCTGAAGCTTTACTTAAACATATGTACCTTTTCTATTCATATATACTTTTGAAATATAGGTAAAAAGACTGATTTTCATTTAAAACTGCTGAAGTCAATGGGATAAATCATATAACTGTTCACTTAACGAGCAGTTGTAAAGAAAATAACATACGAGAAAATGGAATGACAATAGTCAGGGAAAAAACTAAAAAATCGCCTGGAAAACCGGGAAAAGTCAGGGAAATTTGTTGTGGAGAAAAAGTGGCCATCCTGATTTTAAGGCAACGGGCAAGGGAGATATAGGACAACAGAGTTTTGGTCGCCATCTTGGATACCGGAGTTCCGGTCCAAATTTCGCTTTGGCAACAGGCAGATTCGTATTCAGCGGGGTCGAAATACCCTAAAAACGTTGTTTCCCCAATTGTTACGTGAAATGCTTCTTGCACTTTATAGAGATGGATTTCCTACTTCTAGGCCTAGTCTAAAATGCGTGTCGAATTGTTCCGTAGGTGTTTGCACAACCTGGCTGCCGATGTTAAAAGAACAACTTAACAAACTGAACCTCGTTTAAAATAAAGCTATCAACTAGATAAACAGTTCTGTGTAAGCAGTAAGTATCTATGGATACTGAATTTAACAAATATATTCTTAAAGCTATGCATTTATTAATATACACAGCATACAAACACAATACGCTTTGAGAAACGAAACAAATTCGGTTTCCGAAACGTCAACAAAATACATCATTTTTATATGTTTGTTCTTATTCATTATTTGTCAAAAAAACACCCTCTAACTACTCCTTCGACGTAAAAGTCGGCGTAGAGGTTATTTTCCAGCAAAATACTGGATATTCTTATTATTTTGTAGACTTTCACGGACATTGTTTAGAAGAAAATATATGTGGCAGAGCATCCCAATAAGAAACACAGAAAAAATAATTAATCATAATCATGATTAGACAATCAAGGATCTTAAAATGATGTAGTTCCCACTAACAAAACGCTGAAAGCACACATTGGAATATTCCACTACACGCCCGTTTCGCCAACTATGCTGGAATTATCTGTAGATGAGTAAAACTAAGTTTTAAGCATACTCCTAATCATAAAACTTTGTCTTATATCCATATTTTGCCAGGACGGTTGGCAAAGCACGCTTTGAGCATATTCACTGTTTTGGTATTTGTGGAAACTAATTTGTAGTCATTTAAGTGTCAATTTAGTGTTTCAATACGTACTTCCGGTGCCATATAATCAGGCGTTCCGCAAAATGTTTCCGCCATCCTGTCCAGGAATATTTGCAATTTGCACATTCCGAAGTCTGCTATTCTTACATGTCCATCGAAGTCCAGAAGGATGTTATCCAGTTTCAAATCCCTGAAAGAGAAAAGAAAACATTCTTAAATTCCGACCTTGCAAGCGTCAAAAATTCATGCTTGACAAATTTTCTTACAATAAGCCACTCAAAATGGATAAGGAGGTGCCCCGCTAATTGCGTTTTTTTTTTCACTATCCTTAGACGAATTCAGAAATGTATCCAAACAAATACACTTGCTTTTTGCATTATATAAATTATTATTTATAAGTAAATGATGACAGAAAAAGGAAAAGAAAATATAAGTAACACATTTAGATAAAGTTTGGTAGTTGTTTAAAGCATTGTATAAAGTGGCCAAATCTGGTATGTATGTAGCGCAATCAGTATTCATTCTGCAAAGGCAGCAATTTGTACTTATAGTTAGGGAGATAGGGGCAATACCGGGTATATGATTTTATTGTAACTAACAATAATATGGAAATAAAAGTATTGATATAACAGATCGATTAGAGCAGCTAGCGAGCTTGGTGCTGCCGATTTTTTAAATGAATGAATTTCAATTTTGCAAAAAAAACGCTCGTATATTATTTTATTGTTTCAGCCATTGCTATAAAATTGTTCAAGTATCAAAAATATAAATAAAAAATGGTTGGCTGAAATCCATAACTCTGATTTTCTTATAAAACTAATTGTTAATTTGCAAAAAAATTCCAATTCGCATTGGTTTTAATTTGTTAGTTTCTATATCCATAAGTAGAGAAAAACATTGACTGACGTGTACGTTGCTAATTAGTACAGTAACTAGAGGTTTTAACTTCGGAATAATGTCATATTGAACGAATTTCGTCCATTTTTGGCAGTATAATAGTAAATGCTTAACAGAAAAGTTTCTATATTGTGCGGGGGCTTGCTAATTTATTGGGGGTGGCACTTAAAAAATATATATATTTATTGGACCTGAAATAGAATCAAATTTTAAGAAGAAAAGGTTCTATGCAATTTTTCACATAAATTGATAGTTTTTTATCGACTTCAAAATTGCGATTTTAGCTTAAAAGAGAAAGGTATTTCCAAACGGCTTTCGTCAAGTATCTCGAAAAGTATTATTTTATCGAAAAAATGTTACAGACTAATTACAGTACAAACAAACTGGGAATTAATTATATTTTTTGTTTACTGATGTAGGATTAATAATTTCGGAGATATTTAAGTTTATATTTGGTATCCAAGTGTTTCGAAATTACCTTTAAGGTTTAAAATGCATTTTTTTCTATAGCAAGTGCTTTAAATGAGCAAAAAAATGAGCATCTAGGTAATGCTACATCTTAATGAAGAACTGTATTTGAGATAATTTTTTTAAATTAGTGGCTACTTAGAGTAACAAAATGACGACCTTTTTATATAAAAAAATATAAATACGCATATTTTTCCGTCATAACTTCTTTATTTCTTATGCAACAGGAACGAGTAAAGAATAATTTTAAAGCGCAATTAATTGTCTTCAATTTCATTTCTTAGCATGCGTCACGTAGGTGTCACAATTTCTGAGATATTTAACATTTAAACTGCACTTTTCGTTTTATAAACGTTCGGACGCCGTTTGTAAACTTTCATATCTAAGAAACTATTAATTAAATCTATGTGAATAAATAAACAAGCGAAATTCATTATCAGTTTATGAGCTTTATTTTTGGTCTCTACCCATTTTTCAATAAAACTAATATTTAATGAGATATTTGGAGAAGGAAAAAAAATTACGTTTTACCGAAAATACCTTTATAGTTTAAACCATATTTTTTTCTAAAGCAAGTGCTGTATACACACCAAAAAATTTGAGCATTTACGTCATGCTATATATTAATGAGAAACAGTGTTTGAAATTTCTTATTTTTAAATTACTGGCTATTTACAGTAACAAAATGGCGACGTTCTTATTAAAAAAATGTGTAGATGCACATTGCTTCTGTCATAATTTCTTTGTTTTTTATGTTACAGAAACAAATAAAAAAAACAGTTGGAAGCTTAATTAATAACCTAATATTCTGCTTATTAGCATCCTTGACGTAGGTGTCACAGTTTCTGAGATATTTAACTCTAAATAATTATCTTATGAACATTTGGATGACAAATGTAAACTTAAATATCTTCGAAATTGTTAATCCTACATCAATAAAATATAATTAATTCCCAGTTTGTACTTTCTATAATTGGTCTGTAACATTTTTTCGATCAAGTAATACTTTTCGAGATACTTGACGAAAGCCGTCTGGAAATATAAAACATAATTCTGTCTGTCGGTATGTCTGTCTGTAACTATTTTTTGTGTTGTGTGTGCACGTTTACTCTGGGACCGGTTATGATATTGACTTAAAGGTCTCAAAATGTTTTGATATCAACCACATACACTATCACCCCCATTATCACCCCACCCTATTATTAAAGGTGGCAAAAAATGCGATTTAATGTGTGTACAAGAACAAAAGGACTGAACATTTTTTTGACATCGTCCGATGTGGCATATCGTTATATGGGTTTTTGGGGTAAACAATTTCCAATATTACATTATTAAAGTTCTATGAACAATAATTTTCATAGTGGAATGCAAATATAATATCAACATTAAAAGAATTTGTATTCTTCTTGACAAAAAAGTATATTTTGATTTGATTTTTATTTCAAAACATATTGAATTATTTCTAATTAAAGAAAAAAATTGTGCAAAAACCAATTACTGACCGAATTTTTTGGCAAATATGAGCATTTTTCACATATCGTTAGTGTATATTTTACGCATTCGTCTAAATGTAGCTAGGTTTATTTCGGTCCAGTCAGTCAACAAACCTAGAACAAATAATTCTCACACCTTCGGAATAATACAATAACAACTACTACAAAGAGATAGATCAGGTGATTTTTATTTTCATTTATAAATTGTTTAAGAATTCTAATTATACACAAATGAAATATAATTTTCTTGGATATAATTCAAGTTAGCTTTGTAGTCCAATTAACAATACAATTGAGCAAGCGAAATGTTTTATTATTTCTTTTATTAGACGAAGTTAAATGACTATTAACTTCAAAAGCAAATAATGGAGGTAATCGAATATTTTTGATAAAAATATTTTTTCTTACAAATAATGCCAAAATATTATAGAAATAGCTAAGAAGAACTGTGAATTTTCTTGTTTGCAATATTCAGTACCAGCAAATTTTTGTATTTCATAGTTTTAAGACTTGTATTCTCGACTACTGTCAAAAAGGTATTAATGCAATACAAAGGCCTAAGCTGAAAATTTCATACCAGCTTGCCGAAAATGATCCGAGCAAAGGAATTTGTAGACAAAATCTCTGAAGTCTTCTGACTGAAATCCTGCGAATTTCTCAAAAAAGAAATGTGCGCATCTTAGAAAATGGCCGGTAAAATACGGTTTTTGACTTTTTTTGTAAAAAAAAACTGCCCATTCAATCTCGCAGCATTTCCTCCAACCAGGATGGTTAATTTACATTTATTTGCATTAAAACTTGCAGAGATACGCTATTGCTATTGTCTTGGTCAGTGCAGAAGGCAATGAACCACGCACCTGGAACGGTTTTTTTTTAATCGCCCTATTTATTTTAATGTCCTGGCGGAGTTTAGCCGATGGTTATTCTACCACTCAACCAGGACACATAGACACACATAGACAACATCATAACACCCATTCCCTGCGACATTGCCATCTGCTGCAGCTGAGGCTCGAACTCAGGAGAGGAGAGTGACTATACCATGTTGTCTCTCACACAACTGCAGTCTAGCCCACTGCTACCGTCTCGGCAACACGTGAAAAACGCCACTACACATCCATACCCTAGCCAGGATTCGAACCTGGGACCCCGTGGTCGCAAGCCTAACACCTTAAGCACTGCGCCACCGAGCCGGTTCCGTTTTTCAAATAAAAGTAAGGTCAATCGAATTTAACCAAAACGCGATCGTGACTGGTATCTGTCTCTTTCTATCTTATTACGAACTTCGACGATAGGGTCCGTTGCAGGTACGTAGTATAAGAGTTTACTGCCATGGGGTTAGTGTGTTTATTGTCTTCTCAACTTCCAGTTGGAGCGTACCGATAAATATTAAATTGTATTCGTAGATAGATACCGTTCAATATGCCATTCTGCGCTTAGAATAGTGCCATTGCATAGAATGCATTCGAGCATTTTCTTTGACTTTTCATTACTTTTAAATTTTGTACTGTATTGAGTTCTACAAAAATTATTTCTGATAAAGGGGGAGGGGAAATGATATGGTTGCACCGCGTTACGTCAGATTGGTTAAAGTCATAGGCGGCGCATTCTACAAAAAAATAAGGTAATTTTTTGGTCATTTTTAAAAAAATTTTCATTATTTTATCTCCTTTCGGTGGGGACAACTTACTGGTAAATTTTCCGCATGTCGTGGTAAATCACCGGGTATATGCATGTATTGTCAAGAACATATTCAAAATGTAAACTATTTAAAAGGCACCTCTCTGACAAGCTAACCATCAGAACTGTATTCTTAGGACAACAAAATCCATTGTACGGGTACATAAGTAATTATGACGGCAGTTATTCGCTAGAACAATTTCGGTGATTATTTCAATCCGTGATCTAGTTAGTATAGCGTATGCCTTCGCCAGCCAATGTTAGTTAACGGTTTGTTTATCTGAATCGGTGAGCTATAATTGTTGCATTGGCTACGCCGATATTGTTCCTTGTTTGGGGTTTGTGTTCAACAACTGCTAATTAGTTTATGAAGTGTAGAGAAACGACTGTTCTCCGTGTGTTGGCTGGATTGATTTCACCTGGTGTACTTTGCCAGACGACAACACCTTTCAATCAATTAGTTTTAGCGGTTGAATTGATTCGTTTGTTATTTTATGGCAGTGGCAGTTGGTTAAGTATTTAGTACGCAACGATTCTGTATTGACAACTTTCCTCAGCACAACAACAAAAATCGTTTATTTATAATATATTTATTTCTTGTCTCACCGTAGTAATAGATAATGGATACAGAACACAGAAAAGATGTTGTATTTTAAAGTAATTTAACATTGATTTGAATAAAAGTCCAGTAACATTATTAAAAAATCTGCAAATATATTTACACGAAACTTCCCAGTAAACATTCTTGTAATGTTTACATAGCAACTATATAATATTGGAAGAACATATTAATATAAAGTGCCAGTTTTATTTGATAAATATATAAAATGAACCACTTAAATTAAAAGTAATATTTTTACATAAAAACGAAATAATATTGGAAGAACATATAAATATGAAGTAGTTATGCCAGTTTTATATAATAAATATATAAAATGAAACACTTAATTTAAATGTAATATTTTTACATAACAACGATGTAATATTGGAAGAACATATTACTTATAAAGTAGTTATTCCTAAGTAGTATATTAGCGTGACCCGATTAAGGTACCAATATACACAAAGTAGATAATTTCATATTAAATAAAAAAGTGTGAATGAGTAAATTTAAATAAATGATTTAAGTATTGTCGATATATTTTTTGCTTTAAAATACTAAGAATCCTATCATGTAATTCAATACTTCGTCAGTATTAGCTAGAAGAGTAGTTATATTGACTGATTCTTCAATAATGAGTGTTTTAAAGTATTTACCTAATTAGTACATTAGCGCGCCCAGATTAGGGCAACAGTATACAAAAAGTAGGTATTTTCATAATAAATAAAAAAGTGTGTAAGTTGTGATTTGCATAATACCTAAATAATATTCTCTAATCATGATAAAAGCAAATGAATAAAAAATAATTTATATTATTAATATAAAGTAGTTATGCCAGTTTTATAAAAAAAATATATAAAATGAAACACTTAATTTAAAAGTATAATTTTTACATAACAACGATGTAATATTGGAAGAACGTATTACATATAAAGTAGTAATGCCAGTTTTATATAATAAATATATAAAATGAAAATCTTAATTTAAATGTAATATTTTTACATAACAACGATATAATATTGGTAGAACATATTAATATAAAATAGTTTATAAGTTATATATTTACAAATTCTTTACGGCATCGTATGACGTTTATGGATTAAGGATGTTTTGCAGCTTGTTTCTTCTCAGATGACACTGGTGATAGTTCGATCACAATATCACAGTTTTTTCATTAGAAATTAAATAAGTTCTTCTTAATAATTATAAAGAAAATAAACGGTAGTATCAGGAAAAATTCAGGTTCACAAACAAAAAATAGAAAAAAAAGGAAACCTGAAAGATTTTCACATATTTTAAATAAGGCTAAAAATTCAATTTTACATAAAAAAAGACTTATTATTACTGATAATCTCAATAAAAACATTTCACACACATTTATACTACTTTTAGCATCCAAAATAACGGACACCAAGCTAGCTCAGTGGGTAAGAGAGTCAGAACTGTTATAGGAGAAAACGCAGGCATGCAGGTTCGATCCCTACCGACGGCAATTGGTAAAAAGGTAAGTAAGTAAAATAAAATGAAGTTAATAATCTAATAAACACTATAATTTGCAGATTTCTTGTGAGAATAAATTGGAATTATAGTGCACAATATTAGATATGTTAATGTAAATAAAATATACATGGATGCCACCAACATTACAGATATTTTACATAAAAAAATGAAGTATTTTTATACAAAAATTATGCACACATGTTGCGCATATTTGATGTTACATTCATACATGAATTTTTTGTAAAATGTTACATGGGAAGTAATGTAATAATATAATAATTATGTAAATATTATATAACAGTGTTTACTGGGTTCCCTCTGTATTTCTCACCTTTTATTAATTCATTATTTGTTCCGTTGATGACTGCCCTGTATATTTTTTGTCCCAGAAATGTATCGGGTTTTCTCTTAGATAAAAGTATCAACTACATTCCAATTGTTTTCCATCATTCCTTGTTAATTAATTAACTTTTAGGGCGAGCACCCTGTATATTTTTCATTAAAAGTGCAGCAGGTTTCTCCCTTGACAACAGTGTTAACTACTTGCCAAATACTATCTTTCACTATCGTTTCTTAGTTTTATATTTTAGGGTGACACATTCTTTACTGGAAATATGACAGGCTTCTTTCTTACTTGACATTTGTGTTAACTACGCACCAAACACTATTGCGCCCCGTCACATTTTTCCGTTAATTAATTTTTAAGGGTCCACCCTGTATATTTTCACTAAAATTATAGCAGGTTTCGTTATTGACAATAGTGTTAGCTGCATGCTACATGCCAAATATAATTTGTTAATTATCAAGGGTACACGAAAAAGGTGTCATTTACTAAAGGTACGGTCAGACATAGCTACTTTTGCTGAACAGGTTTAGGGTTGCAGCTGAAAAAGTGTGTTCACAATGATTCTAAAGTAGCATGAAGCAGGCTGTTTTTTTCTACTGCAGCTACTTGTCAAAACTTCAAGTCTGGAGAAAGATTGCAGTAACATTCACACACAACACGCTGTTTTTGTATTGTGCAACCCGCTGCTGTATGCAAGCTATTGTTCCTTGACATCTCGCCGTGTTCGTGTCGTAATAAACGCAATAAAACCCGATTTGTTTACTGTAAAACATGGGTGACGAGACACTAGCTACAGCTTTTTTATTAGCACTATTAAAACGAGTGTTAAACTCAACTTAACAAACATATGAACAAATAAAAATATATATTTTTTAAAACAGTACAATACAAGACATATTAAGTATTATCACTTTTAATGAGAAATACTAATTTAGATGATTTTTCATTGCCCAATCTATTCCTAATATCTGAATGAACAAGTCCATGTGAAGAAAACATTATTTCCATGGACTTGGAGCAACGGCAATATACACAGAGGGAATCATCAGATCCAGTACTTTGTTAATTTGTGGAATATTTTTTAAGATTTCCACCACTGCACTACGTTAACATTTTGTAATATTTCTTCTGAAAACAATATTTCTTAGCTATAAATATCAATACTTGAAGATCTCTCCAAGATCAAACATATATCTTATTAAAAAATAATATATTTTTTTTAAATTTCCACATTATTCACACATTATTCCAAATATTCTTTCAAATATTGGAAAATTCATATTTTGCATAATATGCACTCTTTTCCATAGAAACAAGGACAGATTTCTAGAGATTAAAAAAAATGGCACTGTGGTTAATTATATCAAGTGGATGAAGTAAAAAAAATATTTTGAGGTTTCTGGTTCTTGTGCACACACTAAATCACAATTTTTTTTCATCCCCTTTAATAATGGGGTGGAGGTGATAATGGGGGTGGCTAATGCCAAAATTTTTTTTTGAGACCTTAGCTTCTCTTGTATATACTAAATACCAATTTTATGGACTCTTACCTGCTAGATTTACCTATTTACCCCCCAACCCTTCGACGAAACAAGATGAAAATATAATCTAGTTCTAGATCTCATTAAAGTACATATGTGTACCAAATTTCAAGTCAATATCTCAAACGGTTCTAGAGTAAACGTGCGCACAAAAAAAAGTTACAGATCGACAGACAGAAATTTTTTTTGCTCAAACTTAAAATCTCGACGTTTCATGACATTCTAAGCCTATTTGAACAATAAAAATTTTAAAAAAATTTTTTGCCGTTACGTATAGTAACACTGGATGTGTGGAAGTAAAAGTGTGTAAGTTGTAATTTGCTTAATACCTAAATAATATTCTCTAATATTGTCTGCCTTCAAAAATCTTTCTACCCAGAATGCCGTTCTGTCATTCAATAATTTGTTTTAAATAACCTCGACTCAAAAAATAATACTACATATATATTTTTATTTAAAGCGTGCCTTTGATACAGTAAATTTAAAGTTGCTGTTAATGAAACTAGATAATATGAAATAAAAATACTGATTTAAACTGACTGAAGTCATATTCGATGGATAGGACACAGGAAGTTGTTATAAGGAGCAGCGGTGTTGTTTATGAATCAGATACTAGCTTGGTCACCGTGGGCGTTCCCCAAGGGAGTGTGCTAGGACCATTGCTCTTTATAATTTTCATAAATGACATCGTTGATCATTTTGACAATGCATTTGTGTCTCTATTTGCTGATGACAGATCTACTGCTGTCTCTGCACCAAATATGGCTGAACTCAGCTTATATGCAAATGTTACCGTAAATAATATAACAGTTTGTTCTAACAATGGCTTATCATTAAATAATTTAAAAACCGAAAGTCTTCTTATAAGAATTAATAGTATGAGCATTCAACAAAATAACTCTGTTAAGTTTTCAGGAGTACATATTGACGCCCATTTAACCTGGAGCGTTCAAATTGATGTTTTATTGAAAAAATTAGCTACACATTGCTACGTATTATGGCAAAAGAGAAGTAGAGTTAACTTAGACATTTTAAAGTTATATTATTTTAAACATACACTCGTCTATTAACTACGTATTGTATGATGGGGAAATTGCTCTGGAGTTAATGAAATCTTGATAATCCAGAAAAAAATTAATCGCACGATGCTGTTTATACCTATCACTGTATCTTGCAGAGAACTATTTAAGCAATTAAATATGTTAACCTGTATATATTTAACCCCCTAGTTTTTGCGAAATAAAATCCAGAGAACTTCACACAAGCTCAAGATGGAAGCTTCCTTTATGGGCTTAGGATGAATTTCTGGTTGCTAATGGCCCCACTGTTATAGGTATAAAACTTAATAAGCTCCCTGTTAATATTAAAAATCTTGAAATAATAAATGAATTTAAAGCCGCTGTAAGGAATTTACTAATAAAGTTTAGTTTCTACGCTGTTACAGAATATTTTACTGCTGATTTTAGTAATTAATTTTTTAACTTGTATTTTACTTGGCCATTGTACATATGTGTGGTTATTTTATTTTTGTATATTTTAGATCCTTTACTGCTGATAAAGTGATTTTATATTTCCTAATCAGGCGCGCAGCCAGGGGGGAGCCAGGGGGGAGCCAGGGGGCCCAAGCCATCTTCCATGAACCAAAAAATAATTGTAATTAATGCCAATATTATCTAGTAGAGGAATCTATACATATTTGTTTTCAACCATTTTCGGAAAAGTTTTCCTCATCCTCTGGGGAGACCGGTTCTATTGCCCCCCCCCCAGAAGAATTTTCTGGCAGCGCCACTGTTCTTAATATTGACAATATTTTATACTTGTGTAAGCGAGTCTCATGAAAATAAATCTTTACGTTCGATATTTACGGTTTTAGAAATATACCTATCACAGGCAGTATACTTTCCGTTTTCGTATTAGCGAAGAGTATAATAACTATGCGTTCAATTTTATCGAAACACCTGTGAATGTATGTAGCAGAAGGTGAAAACCAAATATAGCCCCATTGTGATTCCCTTATTTGAAAATATTGGGGCACTTTATCTAACCTTCTTATTAAAGTCGTACACCACATAAAATGTTACAGATACTTACATTTTCATAAAAAGTTCGTCTACCACAATAATAACGATGAATGGAGCATGACGCTCGGATTACTGTACGCGAGTCCCAAAGTAACTTATGATTAGAAAATTATTCACGTATTTTTATTACACTTTCAGATATGGTAATAAAAGTTTGTTTCATTTTCAGGCAGTAAATAATGTTTAGTATGATGCAGTGATCATAAAAGGTTTTTATATAGATAATTTTTGAAACGTAAAGTGGTAAAGCTTCATTTGAACGTTTATTATGAGTTAATGTCGCTTTCATGTGATTTACATTTTGTTATGAATTAAGCTTGTCATGTCGAAAGAAAGACAGAGAGATGGAAAATGGTTAAGCTTTATTTTTTACCGTAACTTTCTCTTAATATCTATTGGAGTCGAATTATTAAAGTAGATCAATGTTCATCATTTAAGAAGTATTTTCAGTATTTTACTTCTAACTTTTTATTTTTTGCATATATTTATAAAAAATTTTATAAAAATATAATTTTAAGATCATTAAAAATAAAAAAATATTCTTATTGTATTTCTATAAACCGAACCGTTCTCAAATAATTATGTTTACAAATCAACGTGCATTTGTAACATTTTATGAAGAAATCTTTTACATAAAGAATGCTTTCAAATATAAAGTAGGTACAAAATTGTTCTAAATGTCCTCCATTTTCCTTAAATTCACAATCGACTTTTTTGTTAAGGAACGTTGAATACCCTGGAAAATTCCTTCATGTTCTTGTAGCATCGTAAACCCGTGATCAATTTTTTTTCTGAACTATTCAATGGTGTCAATTTGAGCATGATAAACTACTCATTTTAAATGACTCAACACAGTGAAATCAAGAGGAGTAAGGTCAGGAGATCTCGCAGGTCACTCAATCGGTGGTTGCATATCTATTTTTCACTTGAAGACTTCCTAAGTCGCCTAACGGTACTTAAAAAGGTTTTGGCATCAGAAATGTTTCTATTCGAGACAAATTACGTCTGTTTATTGAGAGAGCGTAGAATTAATCATGTTTAAATATTAACAATTAAAATGCAAATAGAGCAATAAAGTTATTCTTTGAAGCCTGGCAATAGTAACTCATGAACGTTTTTTTGCAAGCAATACTATACCACCGTGTTTGTAATAAAATTATCTTTATTTTAATGTATATTTCAATAGGCAAGCAGCTCAGTACAATCATCTATATCAACTTGCCTGTTTATACCTGCTTGCCCGGTAGTAGTGAACAGAAACAAGTAGGCAATATAACTTTTGCATATTCGTTATGCTTTATACTTTTGATTTGTATTGAATTCGTTTCGTAAGCATGTGAGTGAAACATAGGAAAAAACGTTAATTACAGTTTTTTAAATTGAGGATAGCCGTAAACTTATTTTAATAAGCAATTCATTCGCGACATATTCATTTATATATAAGATTTGATAAAATATACGTTTCATCTGGTAAGCAGATGGGTGAAGGACGACCTCTCTTCGGATCTTAGACTAATATATATAAAATTTCGATTTATTTTTACTTGTTGATCCTCAAGATCGGCGGTATTTTGGAACATCCTGTATTTAGTATGTTCTCAATACTGCCTTTTTCCTAACCTAGCGTTTTGCGAGGTATTTTGCCTTTGAAGGTCAGAATTCCAGTAAACGCTAATGCATAATTTTGTCGCACTTTCTTTGCAGCTAGAAATTAACTTGGTGTACCAAAAATAAATAAGCAAAAGTTGGCGGAATGCAAGCAGGATAGTTATAATTTTAGATTACAACAGAATTGCATTTTAAATTCCATGCATTTTTACGTGGGGAGTGTATCAAATTCCGGTTTGGGTCGCTTTGTATATTAGCTGATCAGGAAATAACGACCGAAAACGCATCACGTTATCACCACGTTATAAATACGATCTATTTCGAGCAAATTGCATAAATTTTATATTTTCGTGCTTAATTTTGAAATAATTTCCGAGTCTTTGACCTGGAATTCTTGACAGCATGTTGCAAAATATGATGCACTTCGTAATTTGATGAAAAGGTCATTGTACTGACGAATGCGGTTTTAGTTTTAATGTGACGAGTAAACGATAACGTCAACTGTTTGTTGATTATACAAAAAATTTACAAAAAAATGTGACAAACCAGTTTTTTTTTATTTGACATTTACTGAATATTTTTATAATAATAATAGACTGTGGGATAGTGACAGATTTTTTTAAACGTTTGGTTCCTATCTGGCCTTTTGTGCATAATCTGTCCTAACCATTTTCGTGTTTATCAAACGGTTATCCAGGGCCCCTCAGCGGAAAACAGAAAAGAAAATTTCATGAAAATGAGCAATTTCAAACGTTTTGTTCCTATCTGGCGTCAAGTTAGACTTACGTTTTAAAGAAAAATATCCGACGGAAGCTTATCGCCAGACAAATTCCGTGGGCCCTAAGGCCCGAAATGTCAATCCGAAGTTGTAAGAAAAATGGTCAAAATCAAACGATTTGGTTCTTATCTGGGAATTGTACATATAGGTAAATAGATTATAATTATCGCGATATAACAAACGCCAGACAAATTCCGAGGGCCCAACAGTGAAAAAATTATTGTTCAAGTTGTCAACTATTCTGCGAAAATCAAACGATTTACATTCGTCTGGCATTTGTTTTTTTTATTAATATTAGGCAATAAGTAAGTTTCAATTTAAGATTCCCAGACGAATTGGCTGGGTCCCCTGGATAGCCAGACAAAAAGTAAAGCCCGAAAAAAATGCCATTTTTCAAACGATTTATTCCTGTCTGGCATTTGGATTTTAAAAAGATATGTTAATAAATAAGCCATATTTCTAGTCCCAGATAAAAAGCTTGGGCCCAGACGTAGATATGTTGAGCGAAAGTATCGAAAAATCAAAAAACAGTCGTGTAAAAATCGATGCATTTTCAAATGATATACACTCGTCTGGGATTTGTTTTTTTAAAAAGATATGTTAATAAACAAACCATATTTCAAGTGCCAGACAAAAATCTGGGGCGCAGCTGTAGAGATATCGCAAATTTTGAGGTTCTACAGTTGGCAACTTTTTAATCTTGGCTCCTACGCCAAAAGACTACTCTAGCTAATTTAAATAGAATAAAATTTGTTAAAACTCTTTTTTTTTAATTTTTTGAATTCCGACAAAAATGAAGGAATTAGAGGGGGACTTACTTTTTTTCGGTAAAATTTCTCCATTTTGTCACCGTAATTAATCGGTAATTAATTGAAATCGATCTCATATATGATGTTCACTTAATATCATGTACTACTTTGACGCTCCGTTAATTTCGGTCCTTCGAAACAAAGGTTTCTGAGAAAAATTATTTTTTTAGATTTACATATATATATACTATAGGAAAACGTGTAATTTCCTACATTTCCTCGAATATCTCGATAATTATTGTTTTTTTCGAAAAATTTGTAGATAGCTTATGTGAAGAGAATTGAATGAGCTTTCCGACACTTTTTTATTTTTTCGCTAACATAAAGAGCAAAAGACCAAATATACGGACGTCTCAAAGCCAACCGCCACCCAGTCTATTAATTAGGGTGAAGACGTAGAAAATCTCAAAAAAAAATTATACACAACTAAATAGAGTATATATTCAAAAATATAAAAAAAAATAATAAAAATTATGAAATTTTAAAATAAAAGTTGATTCTTTACGGAATCTTGGGGGGTAATTACCCCCCATAAATCTGCGCTTGCGGCAGTGACGCGAAACAAATTTGTTTGTGTATAATACTCTTTTACAATGAGAAGCTAATGAAATGCCAGACGAGTGTGAATCGTTTGAAAGTGCATCGATTCGAGCATCGATTTTTACACGACTGTTTTTTTATTTTTCGATACTTTCACTCAACATATCTACGGTTGGGCCCAAGTTTTTTGTCTGGGACTTTAAATATTGTTTGTTTATTACCATATCTTTTTAAAATCCAAATGCCAGACAGGAATAAATCGTTTGAAAAAAAATTATTTTTTTTCGTGCACTTCTTTTAAGATTTAAAATATGTTTGGCCCACGCTTTTTGTCTGGGACTTGAAATATGGTTTATTTATTACCATATCTTTTTAAAATCCAAATGCCAGACAGGAATAAATCGTTTGAAAAAATGGCTATTTTTCGTGCACTTCTTTTAAGATTTAAAATATGTTTGGCCCACTAAAAATGTCTGTGAATGATACAATATATTTTCGTTTTGGTTAATTTTTACAAAAAAAATCATTTCACATGTGAACCAATCGTTTGATTTTCGCGGAATAGTTGACAACTTGAACAATAATTTTTTCACTGTTGGGCCCTCGGAATTTGTCTGGCGTTTGTTATATCGCCATAATTATAATCTATTTACCTATATATACAATTCCCAGATAAGAACCAAATCGTTTGATTTTGACCATTTTTTCTTACAACTTCGGATTGAAATTTCGGGCCTTCCGGCCCTCGGAATTTATATGGCGATAAGCTTCCGTCGGATGTTTTTCTTTAAAACGTAAGTCTAACTTGACGCCAGATAGGAACAAAACGTTTGAAATTGCTCATTTTCATGAAATTTTCTTTTCTGTTTTCCGCTGAGGGGCCCTAGATAACCGTTTGATAAACACGAAAATGGTTAGTTAAAATCAGGCACAAAAGGCTCCCAAAAGGCCAGATAGGAACCAAACGTTTAAAAAAATCTGTCACTATCCCACGGTCTATAATAATTCGTCTTCATTTTTATAGGTGAAATGCAAAAATTGTATTCACAGTATTAAGATGTTAGAGGTGCTCGGAGAAGTTTAGCCTAGTTTTGCATTTTATCTTTTTGTTTCCGAAATTCTCTGAACTAGCTCAAAATTTGAGATATTCTCAAAAACGATAGAAATGATAATCCTAAAAGTTTACCGAGTTAACCCTTGTGCAATTTTTTCATTGAACAAATTAGGCGCACAAATATGTTTTTTTGTAAATAACTTTGTTAGTTTGATTTTTTTTATCTTGAAAAATGATCAGATGATAAAAAGATGAGAAAGAAAAATGTCTAATTATGCAGTTAGCACTCCTGTTCATCGTGGGCAGACTTAAAAGCTAAATTAGGAAATAAAAATAACACTGTAAAACTATCACTCGCTGGGTAAGAGCACTTTTTCTAATCTTGGTTGCTGGCACGGGAAAACAGAACTCAACGAAGAAACCCGTTCGAGGCAATTTCACCCTGGTGGTCTTCGTGGAAGTTTGAAAGATATGGTACAAAATATTGTGATTTTTGTGAATTTGTTGGTCCAGATGTAATTTAGAAACAAAAAAGAACAAAAGAACAAAAAAGGATAAAACAAATAGAACGTAAAAAAGGAATAGAGAAGGTTGGTTATAGGTTTTAGTGAAGATTAAAGGTGGGGAAATAAGAAGTTGTCATATAGAATTATGGCTAGAGAGGTTGCCGGGAAATAGGCAACGCCTGATATAGTCGGATATCGAAAAGGATTGCATTATGCTGTGTGATTCAGGTTACGTTGCTGGTTAGCGGACTATCGCCCAGTTTGAATTCGTGGAATTTTTAAGAAATTTCTCGGACGTAGTCTGCTAGTGAAGTTGTGACGTGGCAACGATCATACAAATCTTCGAGGGAGGTGTATCTGTTCTAACCAAAGATGTGTACAACAATTTTTTTTGCCCTGTTGAGTCCGTTACCCTTTGCCAGGAGCGGAGATACAAATTCTTGGGCATGGAGTAGACCTTACGTACAGTTTCATTAACATGTGTGTTGAATGTCAGTCGTTTGTCCAAGCTAACCCCCAGATATTTCACGCACCGTTTGATTACACCTTAGCCGACGGAGCTACTAGGCCGGTATGCGTGATGGTTTTAATCATGTCAACAAAATAATGGCAAATCGACGTAGCGATAATAATAATAGAGAAATCTGGGAAAACAGTGGGTGAAATTCATGCCTCATCCCTTGTATATTTATTAATTTTCATCGATATTCAATCGAATATAAATCAGAAGCTAATAGCAGAACCCTGAAATGACCTGACGGTGTGACGTATTACAAAAAAACAAAATAGGTACTGTTTGAGAAATGTAATTTTAAAGCAAACATATTTACTTTAGTGCAATATTGCGAAAACAATATATAACACTATTATTGTTCTGTTAAAACCAGTTCCCGAGGATGATTTATGTGCAGTACGGGAAAAATTGCTCTATTTATTGCATGAATCTTGAACTTTATGACTGGAATAATATAATGTTACCGTCATAATTGTGTATATTCTACTATGGAGCAGGTGTGTTAGTTTTAGCTATTGTTCTTACACCTTGTTATAAATATAATAGATATAATTTTAACCGGGAAATTTATAAAATAATACAAGCTCCGACTAAAAGAGTAATTATCCAACTTAAAATCTAACTGAATTAAAAATTATTTCACATACTGAAATTTAGTGCCATATCGTATAGTTTACCTATTTGAAAAAATTAGAAAAAAAGGAGCCAACTTTATCCACAGAAGGATCGACAAAAAACCTCATTTCCAATTGCATTCTTGACCCTACATTTTCGTAAAAAAACAGAAAATATTTTTACTGCATTATCAATTACTGCACGAAGAATGTTATTAAGCATATTGTAGACTAAACACATTTGTTTTCTTTTAATGTACTTGTATATAAATTGATAGTTGAATTCTAACCTTGCAACCAGTTCTTTATTCTTGCTTCCAGTCATTTTACGGCCAGGATACTTGAGCCAGCGCCTTAATTGAGCGCAAGTGTGTTCTTCCACAATGTTGTGTACTAATCTTGCACCGTCAATCACACTTTCGTCTAAATTAATGTGAAAAAATGATACCGGTCCAGCCATTTTGACAATCAAGCGTCCGAACATTTCATAGTTCAAGCAAACAAACATAGCGGCAGCACATGCGCGCTTCTATGATGAAAAAGCCTATTAAAATTATGCAATATCCTATCTAATAAATTATATAATTTGATTAGAATCGCCTTCCCCAAGTAGGGCAAGGTCGACCACCTCTTCCAGAGAGCCTTTGAAGGTACCATACAATAGAAAGCGTGCGATAGCAATCGATTTGGTAAAAAAAGATTCACACAACTTCCCTAGAAAGTGATGAAAGCATTTTTGGGCTTCTTGGGTCTGACTTTAATTAAAATATTTTACTTAGAATTTTGCCTTCTGATTAGCTTTAAAATTCTTTATCGTATGTAATATCACTAGTGCTTAAAATTTTATCGTAAATTTTTTCGAAAGCGTGTTGCCTGGTAATATAAAGAGTGCAAATTGGCAGTTTATTATCGGATTAAATCCCGACCGCTTTAGCGGGAGGGATTTAATCTTTGATAATAAACTGCCAATTTGCACGAGTTATATTAACTAGGGGCAACTTAGCTTGAGAAAAAATTTTTAGATAAAATTTAAAGCACGAGTGGTATTTGTGTATAATAAAAAACAAAGTAGGTTTAAATTACGACAATCAAGAAAAACAATATACGTTAAACCATAGGTAGTGTAACTTATAAGACTAGTCATCACAACAAAGCACGCTTCGACCAATCACATTACCGGTGAAATCACACAAATTGCATATTACCAATCTATCCCTTTTACGTTCTAAGGCTGCCGGCTCAGATGGTATGGTACCGCCATCTAGTAACGCTAGCTTAACTTAGTTACTAGCCTAAACAGTGAATTGAATTAATATATTAAAGTGTTTATTAATATATATATTTATGTATTTAATCCTCGTTTCTAATTTGAGAAGTTTGATAGTAAAGTTAAGGTTTACTTGTTTAAGTAGAGAGACTTTAAGTACAACGAATTATAATGTATATAGTGATACTGCAGTTTTGATTTTCCAAATAAGTGTTAGCTGCTTTGTAATAATTGATGAATTACCATGCGTAAGTGCCTACATTTGTGTATTTATCATGAAATAACTGATGCTTCGTAGATATTCATATTTAATTTTAGTTGTGAAAATTATTTTGTAATTATGTTAGGTATTAAGCCATTGAAAGCTGTGTACCTATAACTTGTCCCGAACCTATCTAAGTTCCACACAGCATTGGCTTTTTAGGTTATTAATACAATACTACAATTTACAATTTACGTTAACAATTAGTAATAAGCTAGAGAAGATATTTATAGATAACATTTAAAAGCACGATTTGTCCTATTTGCCGAAAACATGTCACGATACAAAACGTCAAAAAATGTTCGCAATATTTGCCGCTGCAGCGACCTAAAAAATTAGAGCGATAAATTTTGCATGTTGGTCCTGTCAAAAGCAGATCTAGCTTGAATTACCACTAATAATGACGTTTGATTGGTGCAATGTTGTGAAAAAACGAGCTCTCATTGGCTATAGCGTTAATGAGTGAAATAATCGTTATTATATCCTTCATAAGAACGGAGTTCCATTTGAATTCAACTATATATGAGTTATTACAACTTTCTGTCTCACGACGCACAGTGGCGAGAAATGCCAGTGTTCCACCCAAATTACTCTAGAGGTCCCTCTAGCTGGATTTTGAAATTTAATTTTTCATTTTTCATTTTTTTATTTCCTACTATTGTTTTCTACTGATTATCCAACGCAAATTTGTTTTATTGAAGAAACCGGCCTTGTCCATTTTTACTAATTTTTGCCTATAGACGCTACGCGACTTTGCCACATTTTTCGGTTTCTCCCTTTAAGTACGTTGCATCGTTAAAATTTTATATTCACTCTTTTGAATGATATCCACAATGTATCTCTACTTTTCGTGAAGCGATTAAAAAGGTAAAAATATTCACACATATTTTCAAAGTACATTTTTTGCGCCCTTCTTAAAAAGTATATTGTTTCCCTTTCCTTGTCCATAAAAATATTTTTCATTATACCTCCCCGAGAACACTATGTTTACATACCTATTTAGCGCAAGGAAAATGGGATTTTCCTGTGCGCGTGCGCCCACACAGGAAAAATTTTCCCGTGCGCTAATGATAATAGCTGCCTATTTGCCAGTACTAATAAAATATATGCTTTTGAAAGTTCTTTAGTAACCGCAAACAATGATTGTTTAGTTTCCTTAGCAACACTAAACAACGCTTGTATTGTGATACACTCAAAGAAAATGATAGGTAAATTCAACCAAAAAGAGCATATGAAATCGCGCCTATCTAGTTTCATAGTTAAATCAAGCAGTAAAGAATAGTCATACAACTTTATTTGTTTTCGTAAACAAATAGTAGTTTAATAATCATATCTTCTTGTAACAAATTAAATAGTACAATGACATTTTTTTATGTTCACTAACCATTTTCAATTTGGTCTACAATTAAATAGTACAACGACTTTGTTTTTTGTTCACCAACTAATTTTTAGGTTGATCTACACTTTATTGTATGATGAAGTTTTTTTTGGTTAGCCAAAATCTCAGTATTGAGACACAGAAGACCTATACCAGAAACGACTCTCTGGCCTTCCCGCCAATATTGAATTTTATGTCATACGTCGGTGGTATTATTGTCAACCTATAAATCCGCAGGTTTCTAAATTCACCGGTGGAGCGTACCGGTAAGCAATAACATTATATGATTGGCTATTTTGAAAACCAAAACCAAAATCAGCTTCGAATTTTATCTACCAATGCGTCCAGCGGTGAATTTAGGTTGACAATACCACCGACAAGATGGCCGAAGGTCACCCCAATTTACCAATGAAAGGGTGCGTTTGCACGCACTCAATAATTTAGTCGAGTCGCTTAGTAATTTAGTACTCGACCAATGCGGACAGCGTGTTTTAGTCAAGTAATTTAGTGGAAAGCAATTACTAAATTACTGGACCGTCTCTCTACTCGACTAAATTACTGGATGCGTGCAAACGCACCCAAACATCGAACGTGCCTCCGACAGTGACGCTTCTGGTATAGGTCTTCTGTGATTGAGACATCAGACCACCCAAACCAAAGATTAGAGATCGTTTAGAAGATCCATCCAAATATATCGATGATCCCTGAGAGAATTTGAACACTGCAATCATGTTGTTAATTTTCTATAAATTCATAAGAGTGCAAGATAATGAATGCATGATGGATTATTGTTAGTGATTTGTATGTGGCGTCATCTGGGAATAATTTCTGTAATAGACTACGTGGTAAGCAAGCAAATTTTATGGTAATTCTTTTAGAACTTCTAGAAGACGACAATAATATTGGTTTGTCTACCAAGTACAATAGTACAGCGAACTAATACTGGGTTAGAATTACAATTCGATAATAGTTAAAAATAAAATATACTATAATCTAGTTTAATTTGACAGAATTCAACAAAATAATAGTCAGACGAACTTATTCATCTATTTTTTAAGTTAATGTTTGTTTTGTCGTACGACAACTTTTTATTAATTAAAATAACAATCACCTCTTGTTTAAAAATACCATCAATATAGTTTGGTTTAACAAAATTAACGATATTGTTAGTTAACCATTTTTTTTTGTTGAATTTACCCATACTATTTCTTTGAATGTAGGTTTCAAATTTTTATTCAAAATATTTTTTAAATTATTTCTCCAGAAGAAGAAATATTATTTGAAGCGGCAGAAGTAAGTGCGGAGTTACTGCCCAGGAACTCTTGTGAGAGATATGAAAATGAATACCGTCTATTTCGCAAGTGGCCCCAGCAAAGAAAAGTTAACACAGTAAGTGATGATACTCTTCTCGTATATTTGCCCGAAAAAGCCAAATCAATGAAAGCTTCAACTTTAAGGAGTCGATTTTCAATGTTCAAAAGTTGTCTAGCAGTAAAAGAAAATGTGAATGTTAGTTGTTTGCCGAAAACTATTGCATTTCTCAAACGATAAAGTGTTGATTACATACCGAAAAAGTCCAAAGTATTAACTGCAGACCAAGTTGCCAAATTCATACTTGAAGCACCAGATGAGAAGTGGTTATTAACTAAAGTAATTTTAATATTAGGTATTTACGGTGCATGTCGAAGAGATCACTTGATTCGTTTATCTTTGAAAGATGTGGAAGATAATGGCCGTTTTGTGGTGGTATTTCTTCCAGAAATGTCAAATCAAGAAGTTTCACAATTACAAAGGAAGGATGTCCCTTTGATCCATGCAGTTTTTATTGTAAATATATTAATCTAAGACCTACAAATATGGATAGTAGAAGATTACTTATTGCATATCGGAATGGTAGATGTTATGCTCAACATGTAGGTTGTCATATTATAAGTGGTACAACAAAACAGATTGCTGAATATCTGAACTTAAAAAATCCTGAAGAAGATACTGGACACGGCTTAAGACGATCTTCAGCATCTATGTTGGTCGAAGGCGGAGGGGATTTGCTTACTCTAAAAAGACATGGAGGTTGAAATTACTCGACTGTGGTTGAAGGCTACATCGAAGAATCGGTAAGCGGAAAGATTGAAATTTCTCTTAAATTGTTTGGTCATTCAAGAATAGGAAACACAACATCAACACCAGAAAACATTTTAATTCCGAAAACCAAGAAATAAATTCTAATATAGTACCTTCGACTTCATCAACTACAATTCTACAAAATGAAGTGCCTGTTAAAGAATTGCACATTTACAATAACACAAATTGTAACATAAATATTTCATTTAGTAAAAATTAAAGATATAGGTTTTTGTTCGTTCATTAAAAGTAAAGTTTCTAAAAATGTAGGTTTGTTTGCCTCATTTCTTGTTTTCAGAGAGGTATAATGAAAAATATCGTTTATTACAGATCCATAAATACTTTTCCAGTGCTTGCATGACTTGTCATGCAATTTGTCACGCACACACGGGAAAAGCCTATTTTCTGGTCTCCTAATGAAATACTATTCCAACTTTGGCGCAGTTTTGAAAAAGTATAATGTATTTTTGTCTTTGACCAAAAATATACTTTTATTTTCGGTACACTCTTCCATCATAATATACTTTCACTCTCATGGCCAGGACATTCTGGGCGCCACGTGTTGTGCCTTTGTGCCTTTTGTCTTTGTTTAGTTATGCTCCAACAGTATTTCTAACAAATTTTTCCTAAGTCGAAACTTTCATTTAGTCTTCGACTTAGGTCGATTCTGGGATGTTCTATAACAGGATCACCTCCAAGCTATGCCTTACAGTTTGAGAAAGATGTCATAGAAATCCCTGCAGCCGATTCAGAGTAATGTTTGTACACACATAAAAAAACACGCATACAAAAGTATGCTGTAGCTATTGTATTACGAATACTATACGATATTTGACTTTTTTACCCTTATTCTGTAACACTCAGTATATCTAATTACAAATAAATCGATAATAGCATATCTCACCGCCATACCCAGACCTACTGGTACTGATCGATGAATAATGTCTATACTTATCACTCTAATAACTCATCAACCACAAAATCAATAGTTTTTGCTTTACACGGGCTACTGCATCATACCTTTTCTTCCGCGGAGGGCGATAAATAAAAATGACGAGGGCAGGTTGAACGCGTGTTCGTTCCAAGACAATAAAAAATGTAGATTAAAATACCAGAGAGAGGATCCTTTATTTTATAAGGTTATGTAGAGAGAATTAGATAATATTCGGCAGCGGAGGGAAAAAAGCGTTTTATACAAAATTATAATAATAATAATTTTATTATATTTTATCTATTTATTTACGCGTTTCTCAAAAATATAAAATATTTGTTATTTAGTGTAATTTAATTCATTTAGAACATGAATTGAATGAGGATAATTTTGATTGGCGACCTTTATAACGAAGTTATAACTGCATAAATAGCTGCTGATTGATTTGTTTTTAATATCTGTTTCTTGACGAGTCTACGTTTTTCTTAAATTCAACTATAAATCGGCATAATGGACTTGTTACCAATAATTTTTTTTGCATTATTTTCTTTATGACATTCAATAGAATTCGATCGTCTAGAAAAGCTGTTAAAATTTCTGCTTCATAAGTATATCCAATCCTTAGATATTCAATGTTAAAAATTGGGTTTCAGTACATAGCGCTTCGCCGACTCGTGACGTCATTTTGCATAAACAAACATTGAAAAAGAATATTGTTTCTGTCATAACTTCTTTGTTTTTTATGCTATTGAAATAGAAAAAAAAACATTTGAAAGCCTAATTAATAGTCTTTCATTTTTGTTCTTACTGCTTTCGACGTAAGTGCCATAGTTTCTGAGATATTTAACATTTAGACTAAATACGTCGTCTTATGGACGTTCGGACACCACTTTTATACTTTCCGATCTCCGAAATCATTAACTCTACAGAAATTAGAAAAAAAACAATCGATATTTCTTATTTAAAGGACTGGTAATTCTCCTCCGATTAAAGAACTTATAATCTAGATACATAACAGGCTATCTTTTCACTATATACCTTGTTTGCTCCTAAGATAGTCACATTATATGTCCATTAAAATGGATAGACGGACATCACATCCCATAGGCAACAGTGGCGTTGTGTGTGTAGAATGGTAAATATTTTCATTAAAATGAATTATTGCAATTCCTGCATTACCGGCTCTTTATATAACGTGATGTAGGCATACGATATTACAGTAAGATAAAACAGTAAGATAAATATGTATTGAAAGGATATTAAAATTTAATTGCTATTTACTTTATAACTGTAAACTGAACTTCATCATGTTACGACTATGGAAAGATCGATTTTCTTCTTTTCTAAACTGCTTTCTGCAAACGGCACAACACTTCACTATTTATTTGCATAAAATATATTGTCACTAAACTGTGTAAATATGAATAGAGAATATTATTTAGGTATTAAGCAAATCACAACTTAAAATAAAATTACTTTTTCACCAGTTTTTGGTCGGAGAACACGAAAAACATTTATTGACATTAATGGCCGAACTGTCAACTGAGATTATGATAATCGAACTGAAGCCGATCGTGTACGAGCGGCCGCGAATACGCCGATGGGCCAATCAGCAACTTATGGGAAGAAGTGCCTTAGATAAAATTCATGCCATTATGTATCTAGATATAAGTTCTTTAATCGGAGTAATTCTCCAATGTCTATTATTTTGTCTCTGCTACTTAAAAATAACCCAAAGCTACAATTGATTGATTGATTTACCAGCGTGCGGTAGGCATTTCTGCCACTCCCAAGGATTATACAGCTGGGCCTGATACGTCCACACTGGGTTGGACTAGGGTCATGCTTGTTGCCAGCAGCGAGTGCCACATGGCGCACGGTAAAGGAATGTGGGATGGGAGGTGTAGGTATTTGTGAGATGCGTTACCGCATTGTGTCGTGAGGGAGCGTTTAAGCTCCCTTTTTTGTATTTTTGGTTCGCCTTCTTTTTTTGAGTCTTCTGATTCCTCGGTTTCCGATGCTGGGTTGGATTTGGATCGTGCTTGTTGTCAGCAGCGAGAGCCACGTGACGCATGATACAGGAGTGGGGGGTGGGCAGGGTAGTTGTTTTTGAAATGCGTTGCCGCATTGTGTTTGTGATACTTAATGTTTATGCTCCTCTTTTTTGTGTTTCTGCTTCTACAGATTTTCTTCTTTTTCTTCCCTGTTTTTAGTGTAGAATTTAATGTAGAATTTTTCACTTAGCAACGAGCACAATTTTGACCTGAAAACCTCACTTGATAATTTATCTAAGAAAGTATTATGAAATCAGATTTTCAACACTATATTTTCAACACCCACAACGCAAAAAACATGCAATACCACAAAACACACTCCTATTAAACCAGACACTAACAAAAGTTAAGGATCAACAACACTTATCTGTGATACTTCTCTCCCTTTCCATTCTCTTCTCTCTTTGACTTGTTCTATTGCATTGCACCAAAAACACTGTACCTAGTTCTGGATTGTGTACGAAACCAATCACTACTCACAAAATCGTCAATCGCACGTCCCGAGGTATGTATTACCCTTCAAACACCCATCACTCACCTGAAAACTCAAAATTATATCTGCTACATCTGTTGTTTCCCTACTTCCTGTATCAGTCTCAATTGGCATGTTGTCGTCTTCCTGTTGGTTGTTGGGGTGAAAGTTATTATTTCGCCCTCCTCTTGGTGCATTATTATTGTCCTCCTCTTCAAGTTTGCTGTTGCTGCTATCGTCTTCTGCCCACCCCAGAAACCATCTTTTCTCAGGTCTCCGATGAACGCCTCTGTCTTTTCCTTGTTGGTACGTGTTGATTTTAACAGGGTTCCAGTTCGTTGATGGATGCTAGCATGAACGGGGTGAAATAATCTATGTTGTTTTGTATATAGTCCGCCACTTGTTTCCATAGATTTTTCATAGGGGTGGTGTGTGCCGGGGTTGTTATGTTTTCTCCTTCTAACTAATGGCTTAGTGCTCCATATAGACAGTTGGCTGCTGACTTAGTGCTCCATATATACAGTTCCCGTCGCCGTTGATTTTTTGTACCAGTAGTTGATGTATCTTCGTTTCTTACGTTCTGTTGTGTTTTCTGGAGAGTTGTTATTTCTTGCTTACTTTTCGCTTATTCTTACTGACCTAAACTTTTTAAATAAAATTCCTTAGCCTTACCAGAGCCGTACCAGACGTGAAGTGTAAACAGTCAGTATGTTTTTATAGCATGCATGAAAATTTTTTAAATTTAAATGGCACTGAAGCCAAACCAATGGGAAACAATTTTATCCAAATTTTTATTATTTTTAAATTGATTTAATTTGGCTCGGTGTGTTGTTACTCTAATGGTACTCCCCTGGTTGTCCTATATATGTATTTGGTGGAAGAGAATAGTTTATTAATTATTAACTAAGGCAATAAATTAGAAATAATCTAGTTTATTGTTTTTTAGATCTGTTCATGAAATTCTTTAAGTTGTCTACAAGTATCTAAGACATAAATGGTTTAAGGCTAAAGTGGACTTATCTTGATTGATTTATGGCTTCGTTTCCTTTCTTTTCTTCGGGTCAGGTACGATATTTGTCAACTGTTTTCATTTTTTTACACTGCACTGAAGATTTAATCACCAGTATTAATTAAATATTAGCACTTATCACTTAGTTGCTGTTATTCTGACACTACCACCGTATGCACAATTTTTCACTTGACAACGAATGTAATTTTGACCCATTTGGGCCAGCTTATTACCGGTTTTTCTTTCGATTTAAAGGAACGTATCTCATAAGCGCCTATTCGCCGTGAGGTCTCTAGCAGAACTCTCAAATAATCCAAAGCTACAATTGTTAAAAAATACTGTATAGAGGACCGAAAGTGGGTAAAGCCTTAATTTTTCTTTTAAAGTTGGCTTTTTAAATCTACTTTCATTACCCGTTTACCGTTTTTGATTTCATAAAAAAACCAGAGAGTTTGCTTGAATTTGTTTACAACTAAAATTTCGAAAACTATAAACAACTGCAATAAAATGGGTTTAAATTTCGAAAAAAAATTTTTTTTCTCCGTGATCCTTAAGTACTTATAGAGTGCTACAATTTGAGAAATCGTACACATTTCTTGGTCTTGATGGCAGGATTTCTCACAAGAGTGCAAAGTTTTAGCAACAATTGTATATTTGAGCCGCTTTGGTAATCATTTTGATTTCAAATTTTAAATGGAGATTGTACTTTGTAAGAGCTATATTTTTCCAAAATTTCACCGAATATTATCCATTATTTTTAAAAGAACAGTGATTTGTTTAAAAACGCATAATTTTGCAATATTAAATTTTCTTTAAATAATAATAACAATTGAAATGAATTATATGTACTTTTATTGTACAGCTCAAAACGAACATTTTCCTTCTTTTTATTGTTTTCCATAGGACTTTTAAATTTCGTGATCTTCAAAGAAAACCGATGGAAAACATGGTCTAAAAAATTAGATTGTTTAAATAAACAATACGCCGACCTCGCAAAAACTGCAAAACTGAACTGCGAACTTAAGTTGACCCCCTGAACACGTTAAAATAGAAAAACTGCCCTGACCAGACAATTCACATTAAAATCCTAATTTGTCCCCACTATACAATTTATTTTAAAATCACAGTTTATCAGTTTTCAGAACTCAGTAATACTTCAATTTGCAACCTTAACCTTCCCAATCCCCATTACTTATATTTCAACACGACACTCAGAAAGCAGACCCTTTTGTTAGTGTCAAACAATTAAAGCTTTTGTTTTCCACCTTGTAATTCGAAAGAATACCGGCTATATTCTCCGATGTTCTCTGCTAAAAACAACAATAGTATAATTTATCTACCTGTAAACGATTCCTTTGTTGTGCAGGAATTTCAGTCCCGAAACGATTTCGGCTCCGTAAAATCTGGCTTGGTGTTCGGGAAAGCGGCCAGACGCCTGGATGTGAAACATTAGATCACCGCCGTTGAGGTACTCCATAACGAAGAACAGATGGGACTGCAACAAAATAATATTTCACTCAGCATGCAACTTCCTTTAGGTAGGTACATTTAGTTTGCTCCTAATGAGAACGCATTACTTTTCATTATTCCTTATTATGGCGAATGTAGCAGCATTATAAGGGTACATAAATGGTATTTTACATGGATTGTGAGATCATTTAAGCAGGGCGATAATATTTTTTTAAGTTAAAAAGTAATTAAATGTAATTATTTCGGGCGAAGTATGAGATTCTTTTTTATTAAATTAACCTCTAAATTTCAGTAAAATTAAATTTGCAGCGTTTCTATTTAGCGGAGCGGATCTGGTTTTGAAATGAAACCAACTTTAAAAAAAAAAAAATTGACAATTTGGTTACACGCGTTCTCTTTTATCATGTTATTAAGTTAGTTCAGCTGAATCACACGGGGTGGCGGAGGAATTCGCATTTAAAATTCGTAAAAACAAGTTTCTCCACGATAAGTTTGTTATTTTTGACTTGAAAAAAAAAATTAAAAATTGAAGATCTCGCCGAAGAGCATAATTTGGTAATTTTTCAAATAGGACGGTAACTTTTCGTGATCTTTTTTTTAATACTCGTTTTTTGCCGTAATACTAATATACAAAAAAGTAATTCCTCAATTTCTTCACGAAAAAAAAGGAGTTAGGGGGGATGAGATTTTTTTGAGATAGGTGAAATAGATAAGAATTGAAGGAGCCGGAGTATGAGGGTGGGCCAATTAGTGGAGGTGGGGAGGTAGGAAAAGGAAAATTATTCAACCCCCTAGAACTTTTTTCCCTGTCGTGGGATTTTCAAAAACCAAAATAGAATTTGTTCGTTATTACGTTCAATATTTGACTGACTACTATTTTTTTATTTTTTTCAAATAAACAAACTTGTGTGAGGGGAAAACCTTTTGCATTTTTTTCCAAATGTGTTTTTGAGTACGAAGGGAAGTGTTCAGAGGAGAATTTTTTTGCGGATAAGTGAGGATTTTTTTTATATTTAATTTAAAAGAAAATATATCATAATCCAAGTAATAGGAATAGAGGGAGGGGACATAATGCATTTGCGGGGATAAAAAGTTAAAGAAAAGGGATGGGGACTTATAAATAAATCTTTTTTCCATCTTAATATTTTATCAATCTGCCCTGTACCAAATATTAAACTCCCGAAATGGCAGTTGCTCTATTACTATAGTGTACATATTACATAAGCCTTAGGTTCGGACGTACTTTAACAACTAAATTGGCGTTATAACATTAAAAATGCTTAAAACAAACATACTTTCTTTTCTAACAAAAATCGATTGGTAAACGACCAAATTATGTGCTTCCGCGAGATCTTCAATTTTTGATTTAACTTTTTTTCGTCAAGTCGATAAGAACGAAGTTATCGTCCTCCTCCACTCCGTGCGATTAAGCTGAACTAACTTGATAACATGATAAAAGAGAACGCCTGTAACAGAATTGACAAAGAAAATATTTTTTTTAAAAGTTGGTGTCAAACTCCTCTTTTTCTTGCTAGATATAATGAATTGACTTTTTTTCTATATACTAACAGTATATTTGAAATAGTTTCCACATCAAAACACTTGAACATTACACTCAAATACTATCACTGGACGCACTTTTCGCTAACCATGCTGGCAACATCTGTAGATGATTAAAACCGAAGCTAAATTAAAATGTCCCTATAGTTATAACAAAATAATGTCATTGTCGAACACTTTCAAACAATTCTATCATCTCCACCTAGGCTCTAGCTCGGTTCGACAAATCATGACCTAATAACCAATAAAGCGTACTTTTAAGGATTAGCGTATTGCCACTATACATGTTATTTTTACATTTTATAATTTCTAAGCTTTCAAAATCACCCAGCTCCTTATTATTTGTTGAAATGCAAGCATATATGACCGCATGGAGATTGTTGGTTTCGATATGTGGATTACTTGATTATATGGCAACATGGCCGTGAGGAACTGGAGAATTTCAAGGACTACCTAAACAGCTTACATCATAAGATCAAATTCACCATGGAAATAGAAACAGATAGCAAACTCTCATATCTGGACGTCCTCGTGTTCAAGAAGGACAATGGAGGATTAGGACACGAGGTATACAGTAAACCGACTCACACCGACAGATACCTACACGCTAATTCTCACCACCACCAGGCACAAAAACAGGCCACCGTTAACACACTAGTACATAGAACAAAGCAAATTTGCGAGACAGAACATCTCCAAGAAGGATATCGGAGCTTAAAAACATCATTACAGATCGAAGGACCTAGACAACGCAATAAAGAGACAAGATACAACCAGAAAAGAAGAAAATAAATATACGGCAACAGCTTCCTACCATACATACAAGGATGTACGGATAGAATCGGAAAAGTTTTGGAGAAAAAGAACGTCAAAGTAATACATAATGAGAAACAGAAGGTGGCACAACATTTTCCCAAATACCAAGGTCCAGAAGAACTAGAAACACCAGGAGTATATTGCATTCCATGTTTCTGCGGACAAGTTTACATCGGAGAGACCAAACGACATATAAACAGCAGACTCAGAGAACACATTAGCAATACAAAGAAGGGAAATTCTACAAAATTAGCAGTTGCCGAACACTCAGAAGAAACCAACCATTTGATAAAATTTGACAAGACAAAGAAATTAGTCAATACCAAGGATTATTGACCAAGAAGATACAGAGAAGCCGTTGAAATAAATAAACATCCGCATAACCATAATCGTGACACCGGACTACAATTACTAATAATAGTCAATGTTCTGCATGAGCAATGATCCGCAACACGCCTCCTGATAACTTGTATAAACAGAGGAGCTCAATCCAGCAGAGCTCACTTCGCTTCAGAAGAAGACCACGACAGGATAGTCGAAACGTCAAGCACTCAACCAAGTCTATGCGGAAGAAGACCCGGAAACCAGCAGCCAGACTGAAAATATATTATCCATATATCTCAACCGTATACTAGGGAAACATTCGAATTCTTCCATTATCTCTGATTTGAACCTGCTTATGAATAGTACTGAAAATGAATAGTGATAAAGAGTTTCTCATTACAAACTCATCATATTGCAAGAACATATTGACTAGGAAGCAATTTTGTTTCATGCAATGTTTGGTAAGATCAATATATTCCTTAACTATTTTCAGATTAATTTGAGTAAATCTCTAAGATACTCTAAGATAAGTTTTGTAGGATTGGTATACACAGAAACAATGACCAATTGTCAGAATATATCAAAATTTTACCTTCTTGCAATTGCGTTTTGTTTAGTTTTTGATGAAATCATTGAAACTAATGACTGAAATACTAAATTGAGCTTTGGACAAATTTTCGAAATCCACTCAAAATGGTTACACTTTGACAAATTGTGAATTACTGATCCGATTGCGGACACAAAGAGGGTATCGAGCTAAAATTTTGTATGGAGGTATTTGAGACAACTGTAGAAGTATTATTAATAAAAATACAAAATTATATAAAACTTTCAGAAGAGTATTTAAAATTGCATTTTCGAATGTTTTCCTACGACATGTTACAAAGCTATTCGCTTTTAAAAGTTTTTTAAACAACGTTCTTTGCTCATAATTTCTGTATAGATTTTAACAAAATTTGAACAGTATACACAGTAAGAATTTCTGATTAAGACGTATGGGGTCTTTCATATCTTATCTATGCATCCAGAGGTGGAATACCTCTAAATTTAAAATAGGTGCATTTTTGGAATTTGAGGTGACATTTTTAAATTCCTTAAGCAGTTTTCCAAAGAATGTTACTACTGTTACTGATAAAATGACACATTTTCTAGAAAATTGAACTTTGTAGATGCTGCTTTCAAAATTTGAAATTATTAAACCTAGAACTAAATAACTAATATTATTTTTGAATGAAAAATTAGAAATCCTTTCATCTGCTGTTTATAAAAGTAGATTTTACATGTTTTTTTTTTCAATGAGAAAAATTATACAAAAAGATTAAAAATGTATGTATAAAAATTTCGTTTAACTAATTTGAAAAGTGTAGACAGACACTGTATTTTTCGGTGTATAAAATTGTTATTGATTTAGCTGTTGACAGAAAGAAAATTCATCTTGATTTTGATACCTCTATATTCGTAATAATGAACGAGATAAGTGTACTAAAATAGTATACCAGATTATAATATTGTTGAATTTTTTAATTAAATTTGTTAGATTTTTCATTTTGGTATGAAAAGTCATGCGGATTGAATATCAGCGGGCGGATACGGATTTTATAGGCAATAATACACGAATATCAATTTACGTAACAACGATAAATGAATAAATATATAAAACATTGAACTGTTTTTCATATTTTCACAATTGTATTACGCCAGCATGACGATTGTTTCGCTATTGGATCCAAATATCCCAATTTTATGAACCGGGGAATTTTTGCATTTAACTATAATTAATTTAACCTGAATCAAGTAACTTTTTTGTGAGAAATTAAATTAACACAGATTTACTGTAGAGTATGAAGAATATCGAGGTTGTCGCTGAAGGAATGTTTTCTTCTTTCAGTGGTTCAATTAATTCCAACTGAATTCCTAAATAAACTAACACTCAGAGACATGTAATAGTATATTTCTTACCTCGGTTTGGAACGTACAGAGTAAATGGCACAAATATGGATGCTTGGTACCCAATGCCAGTACCTTTCTTTCGATTAACGTACATTCAACGTCATCGTCTTCTAATACTACGTCTTTTTTTAAGCACTTTATCGCATAGTAGTATTCGGTGCCCTTCAGCTCTGCTAGAAGAACCTGCAAAAAACATAATATCTTTTGAAAATATTCAGAAATAACTTATCTAAATTGTATAACGAACTTAATCCTATGCCATAAACGAAGTATGATGCTAGATTATAGTATTAGCGGAGCGGATTTGGTTTTGAAATGAAACCAATTTTTTTTTATTTTTTTTTTTTTGACAATAAAAACAGGTCTTTCCACGATAACTTTGTTATTATTGACCTGACGAAAAAAAAGTAAAATTGTAAATTGAAGATCTCGCGGAAGCGCATAAAATTTTTTCAAATCGGACGGTAACTTTTCGTGAAAAATTTTTTTGAAAATACTCAGATTTTTTTGATTTAAGTGAAATAGATAAGAATTGATGGAGCCGGAGGATTGGTGTGGTGGGCCAATTAGGGGAGGGGAGGGAGGTAGGGAAAGGAAAATTATTCAACCCCATCGAACTTTTTTCCCTGTCGTACGATTTTCAAAAACCAAAATGGAATTTGTTCATTATTACGTCTAATATTTGACTGAATATTTTTTTTTTATTTTTTTTCAAATAAACAAACTTGTGAGAGGGGAAAAACATTTTGCATTTTTTTTAAATGCGTTTTTGAGTACGAAGGAAAGGGATCAGAAGAGACATTTTTTTACAGGTAAGTGAGGTTTTTTTAATCTTTAATTCAAAAAAAAATTATCGCAATCCAAGCAATAGGAAGGGAGGGAGGGGGCATAATGCGTTTGCGGGAATAAAGGGATAAGGAAAAGTGATAGGGACTTCAGAGCTTAATATTCGAATATATAAATCTTTTTTCCATCTTAATATTTTATCAGTCTACCCTCCATTAAATATTAAACTTATTATAAATAATTATTTAACACCGTCACGAGTTTTCGCGGCGCATTTCTCTAGTTTTAAGTGTGTATTGGATATATATAGCAATTATTTTTCTGCTTAACTCGCTCTAACTCAAAAACGGCACAATGGATTACTCTCAAATTGATCGTGTTATCACTATATATTTGTTAACATAATGTGTTAATATGTAGGTCATCTTTTAATAAGTGTAGAAAGCATTATTTTTTTTCTAAGGCTATGTCGAAAATTTGCATTCTCAAATGTAACATGCGGGAAACTTTTTTATCTTTCGAAATAGATACCAAGTGTATCGAGAAGTAACGAAGATAAAAGATGGACTTTTTTATTTGAAATTGTTTTTTTCTAGAATTAGCAGTTTTCGAGAAAACTGCAAATAAGTGATTATTGGCCAGGTACTGCAATTAATTACTATTAGATTTCCACACGTTTGCAGTACCCGGCCAACAATCACTCATTTGCAATTTTTTCGAAAACTGCTAATTCTAGAAAAAAAAGTTTCAAATAAAAAAGTTACGTCCATCTTTAATCTTCGTTACTTCTCGATAACCTTGGTATCTATTTCGAAAGATAAAAAAGTTTCCCGCATGTTACATTTGAGAATGCTAATTTTCGACATAGCCTTAGACAAAAAATAATGCTTTCTATACTTATTAAAATTTGACTTACATATTAACACATTATGTTAACAAATATATAGTGATAACACGATAAAAATTTGAGAGTAATCCATTGTGCCGTTTTTCAGTTAGAGCGAGTGAAGCGGAAACATATTTGTTATATATATCCAATACACACCTAAAACTAGAGAAATGCGCTGCGAAAACTCGTGACGGTGTTAAATAATTATTTATAATAAGTTTAATATTTGATGGAGAGTAGACTGATAAAATAATAAGATGGAAAAAAGATTTATATATTCGAACATTAAGCTCCGAAGTCCCTATCCCTTTTCCTTAACCCTTTATTCCCGCAAACGCATTATGCCCCCTCCCTCCCTTCCTATTGCTTGGATTGCGATATATTTTTTTAAATTAAAGATACAAAAATTTCGCTTACCTGTAAAAAAAATTCTCTTCTGAGCCCTTTCCTTTGTACTCAAAAACGCATTTTAAAAAGAAATGCAAATGGTTTTTCCCCTCCCACAAGTTTGTTTATTTGAAAAAAATTTTAAAAAATTATTCAATCAAATATTAGACGTAATAACGAACAAATTCCATTTTGGTTTTTGAAAATCGCACAATAGGGAAAGAAGTTCGAGGGGGTTGAATAATTTTCCTTTCCCTAGCTCCCTCCCCTCTCCTAATTGGCCCACCATCCCAATCCTCCGGCTCCATCAATTCTTATCTGTTTCACCTGCCTCAAAAAAATCTCATCCCCCTATCTTCTTTTTTTTATAAAAAAATTAAGGAATTACTTTTTTGTGTATTAGTGTTGGGGCAAAAGACGAGTATTTTCAAAAAAATTTTTCTCGAAAAGTTCCCGTCCGATTTGAAAAATTTTACCAGATTATGCGTTTCCGCGAGATCTTCAATTTTTAATTTTACTTTTTTTTCGTCAGGTCAATAATAACAAAGTTATCGTGGAAAAACGTGTTTTTGCGAATTTTAAATGCGAATTCCTCCGCCACCCCGTGTGATTAAGCTGAACTAAGTTGATAACATGATAAAAGAGAACGGGTGTAACCGAATTGTCAAAAAAAAATTCAAAAAAAGTTGGTTTCAAAACTCCTCTTTTTCTCACCAGATCCGCTCCATTATATGGGTAGGGGAGATGTGAGAGAGTTGATACCATGGGAGAATTAAGATAATGACTTTTTATACCGATTGGTTGGTAGTTTGATATTGTGTGTCATACGGGTTATGTATATTCGTGAGAGAAGTAAATAAACTGCCGTATTTCGCTCTCGTGTTGTGTGTTGTGTACTTCAAATCTCAGGTAAATATAATTGTTTTATATACTGAAAAGTAACTTTTTTTTGTTCAAATTATCCAACTCATTGCTTTGTCGATGCAAGTGTTGCTGGAGCGTTATTTTATATGTAAGGACCGACGTTTTAGATATTAAATGTTGAGGCCATTTCATGATTCACTTCACCTAAAAATAAATCTGGTCACTTTTAATGACACCGAATAGTGAGGACGTTATTTTAAGGGAGAGTTGGCCCATCTTATGTCTCCTCCATTCCATGTATGAATTAATTTTTTTATATTATTTAGATGATTTTTAGGTATGCCGTTACGCTACAAGAAAAAAAAGAACAAAAATAATGGCTGCTTGAGAAAGGTACCATACGCACTCAAAATATGGTCGAATTTACACGTAAATATTTTTGCAATATTAGCGACTTGTGTTGGCAAACATTTTCATGGTTTGTTGTATTATATTTTTGTTTTTCTTCTGAGCATTTGTCAGATTTTTTAATTAATTTTATTCTTTTTCGTTGTTTGTTATTTTTTGCAATAATTAAACATATTTTCATATCTTTGTGAATTACCAAATCTCCCCATCGCTAGTCTCAATTCTCCCTCGACAAATACATGACACTGCAAAATATTTTTCCATACCGCTATGTACCCAAAAAATTCAACTAATATTTGCAAAAGTGATCCAACATATGGAGACATATTACTGTTTTTAATTTTTTTAAATTTTCAAAAATAAAAATTTTAAAAATTGATTTGTGAAAATTGTCCCAACTCTCCCACATCTCCGGTACAGTTTTTGATTCTGTTTTTTTACTCTCTAAATCAATGATCTTTTCCAAGTACTTTATGTTGTATACGTTATATATTGTCCATTAATTAATTTGTTTACTAAAAATATTGATGTTTTAATCAAATAATTATTTCAAACAAGAATTTTTTTTTCACTCTTATTTTAAAACAAGTACTAGTTTCTAGTCGCAAACTAATTATTGCAAATTAGAATAGAGACTTATTTAGCAACTTATTGTTGCTCACCGTTCGTAAGGTGAATAGTATGGCGGCAAACACAGTAGAAACCCTTAGAAAACGGCTATTAGTGAAACAGTTTTGTAATTTGGTATACTGATTTCTGTCATTAAAACGACTATTTTGCCGAGCAGCTTCCGGTTGCAAGATGGCGGCTGTTTCAGAAAATTTAAAAGATCGACGTTTCTAACTATTGATTTTATGAAAAAAAATTATTAAGAAAAACTGATCCGCATTAAATTTTGAATAAGTTAGTTCTTATAAGTTTTTTTTTTTCTAAAACAAAATTAAGATTCTACGGGGTAAAATATCACAGTCAATTTCTTCTGATATTTTATAAAATACGCAAAGTAATGTTCTAGTTCAGGAACGGCGTCATCGAAAGGGGGCGATAGTTACTTTAAACAAGGTAGTAGATTTTTTTTTATCTTGTATGTATTGTAGAGAGTATGTAGAATTCAAGTTTTAGACCTCCAAATCCTTGGCAAATTTTTGTGTGGACGAAAAAACCACGAATTTTTGGCACTTTTTTCAGTTTGTGGCCTATAACTTAAAAACAATGCATCCAATCGAAAAGACATCTATTATCAAAATTAAAGAGTATTAAATTTCGCTTCGAATGAGTACCTCAAAGTTGGTATGGGCTATTTTTATCGTTTTTAATTTTTTTTATTTATTTTTTTTTTTAGGTAATCTATAAACCTGAAATTACATGCTCTACAACTTTCATTCTATGGATTTTTTCATTTAGATTAGCCGTATCAGAGCTGAAGACGTTTAAAAAGTTACCCAGTGTGAATTTTTTTACACGTTGGTAAAAATTGTTGTTATTCGACTGCCAATTATGCCAAAAGTTGTCGAGCATGTAATTTCAAGTTCATAGATTATCTAAAAAAATAAATAAAAATAATAAAAAAAAAAAAATTTTAAAAATATGCCCATACCTCTTGATGAAATTTCAACTTTGAGGTACTTATTCGAAGCGAAATTTAATGCTCTTTGATAATAGATGACTTCTCGATTCGATGCATTGTTTTTAAGTTATAGGCCACAAACTGAAAAAAGTGCCAAAAATTCGTGGTTTTTTTCGACCACACAAAAATTTGACGAGGGTTTGGAGGTTTAAAACTTGGATTCTACATACTTTCTACAGCATATACAAGATAAAAAAAATCTACTACCTCGTTTATTGTAACTATAAAGTACCCCATTATTGAACTATTCTATATTTGTCATAATAATTATCCTTTGACCATAAGTAAGTAAAGTAACAATCAAAGTTGAATTATGGAGTAAATTAAAAGACAAGGAGGCATAATATGTTAAATCTTGGTCCTGTAAGCGAATTGCGTAGACGAAATATGCCATTATTAACTGAAAATGAGACAAACAAATATTACACCGGAAAGTAACTACGATTGACTAATTTACTACGGTCCCGGCTCCGCTTTAGTCCATCTACTTTTGCCTAAAGCAGTTTCAAAATTTGAAAAGGATATTCAGAAAAAGTTTTTCAGTCACATATTAAACATAATATTGTCAAATTAAAAGCTAAACCTGTTGACATAGTATGGGATGTGTACAAAAAGGACAGTTTAAAAAGTCATACGAGAGAAACTAGAAGAGTCGGAATAAGAAGGCAAGTCCTTAGTAACAATATACTACCAAAGAATTGGTCAGAATTTCTGAAAACCGCTGAAAATAAAACAGAATTATTTTGTTTATTGGCAACTGATAAAACAACATAACTTTAATTCTGTCGAAACTGTGTTAACTGTTGGCGAAAAAATTGCGAAAAATAGTTATTGCAATACTGCTCTAAAATCCTGCAACCAAAAAGAAACAGATACAAGACTAATATTGCATATTAATGATTGTGTTCAACAAGATTGGAAGGACATTTGCATTAGAACTGTAGACACTGACGTAGTATTCTGGCTGTTTCATTGTTTTACTGTTTGTATAGAGAAGTGCCAAATAGTTTATGTAGAGTTTGGGGCCTAATACATATTTTAGAGTATTAGGTGCATGAGATAGCAAAAAGACTAGGAAAAAGCAAGTGTAATGCATTACGAGGTTTTCACTCCCAAACGAGATGTGTTTCCTTTTTTCTGGAAAAGAAAAAGTGACTGCTTGGAAGACATGGACGATGTATCCAGAAGTAACAGAAGCTTTGACGTTCATTTCGAAACATCAAGAACATATTCCTGATAAAATTATAAACTTATTCCAACGGTTTGTTATTTTAATGTACTGCAATACTTCTGCCTGCACTGAAGTAAATCAAGCACGAAAGGAACTGTTTAGTTCCAAGAATAGGACAACATGTAACATCCCCCTTCAATGGATGCTTTAGAGCAACACATTTTACGGGCCAGCTTCCAAAATGGGCACATTTGGGGACAATCTCTAACACCAAATTTGATTTTGCCTAATCTTGAAAAATGGAGATGGTGCCTCTCCGAAAATGTTTGGGTGCCGAAATGGTCAACACTTACGGAGGTATCTAATACCCTTAGACAATTAATTCAATGCAGTTGCAACAAAAGATTCATTGAAATCAAATATGGTTGTAAAAAAGCCGGCTTGTAATGTACGTTACTTTGCATAAATTGTAAAGAAAAATGCAACTAACTTAAAAAAGTATCTGTCTAACTAAAAAAATCTTTACCTTTTTTTATTACATCATTTTTAGGTTGAAAGATAATGTGTCTTTAATTTTTCAAAAAGAACATTATAATTGTTGCCTTAGATTGTAAAATATATATACAATCATTTTCTAATATTTCTCCGTGTAGCGGCTTTATTTTAGTGTTGGGTAAACATGTTATATACAGTTTTTTTATTCAAATTTTAATGTAGAATATTTTTCTTAACAATTTTTTACTCTAACAGCAATTATTTGGTTGAATAAATTAGAAATAAAAAGTAACTTTTTTGTATTTTTCTATGTACCGCCTTTATTTTTAGCTTTAGATAAAAAGCTGTATTAAATTTTTTTACTCAGAATTTAATTTGGAACAATTTCTCTTAACAACTTTTTTTTGTAAAATATTCTATATAGAAAACTCGTTCTTTTAAATTTTCTAAATCGGCCGCCATCTTGAAACCGGAAACCATTTTGTTTTGGCGCTACTCGGAAAAATAGTCGTTTTGATTACGGAAATCAGTATACCAAATTACAAGGTTGTTTCACTAATAGTCGCTTCTTTTTGGGTGGCCGCTCTACTAGAATATGAGTCGCCCACAACAGATGCGTATTTTGTGCTGACGAGATCTAACAAGCTCGAAACCGGTCCTCTGATGACGAAGGAACCTGTCCGGGCAAGATTCCTATAATTAAAAATAAATGCTTCACCTATATCCGTTGCAAACCATATTTCTAGCGTCCTCAGCAGTAATTATTACTACTCAGTACGCACACACTCTGCTTTGCAGTTTTGTGGTAACGGGATAAATAAGAATTTTTGTGTTTTGAAACTTGAACAGTTAGTCCAAAGGTCGCTTCGCTGTACGAACTAAGGTTATAGTGGACGAGTTAGAAATGGCAAAAGGTCAAAATCAACCTGAAATGCTTCTGTTGGATAACTTAAAAACAACTCTATAAACTAATATGTTTATGTACTTCCAACGAAAATGTTGGCTCAATATAATAAATATAACAAAATAAATATCTAAATAACATCATAATTTGTTAATAAAATAATCATGAATAAATATAGAAGTCGGACAATTTTCGGCCGTTTGAGAATCGCTGAATTTGGCTGAAACATGCAGATTTCAAGTTTTTCAACTATTTACTCTCTGGGGAGCCCACCCTAGCTGTACGTGACCCCACCCCTATCCTAGGGGACAATGTTTTACATAAAGATTAAAGCCCCAAAAAAACTGGCCGTATTTTCAAAATGGCGGCCATATGTTAAAAAAAAAACTGTTGCCAATGTTGTTTCTGTCACTTCATACAAAAACTAAAAAAGATGGACAAAAACTTTTTCACAGAAAATAACGTTAATGAAATTTTCTACAATTTTGTTTCTATACAATATTTTGATAGAAGTTACCATTTTCCAGATAAATGAGTCCAAAACTAAGAAAAAATGGAAACTCATACAACGGTAAATCATTTAGAGGAAATAACTGTGACAATTATTGTAAGGCGTGTAATATAACATTATATTATTAACATAACAAAAAATAAAATAAACTGAAAAAAATTAATGATAATAACAATAATAATAATAATAAAAATAATAATAATAATAATAATAATAGTATTATAATTTGCAAAAAAAACTGTTGAATATATAATATAATTTCCGTCCCTTAACACAAATACTAAAAAAGATAGAGAAAAACTTCCTGCATGAAAAATATTTTGAATAAAAGAATGTTTATATTCATTTTCTTCCTATGTGTTATAGATTACGAGATATTCGCCAGCGAAAATCGATAATTAATACAAAAAAAAATCAATTGTGTACCTTGAATATTTCTATCAAAGCGGTTTACCGTGGTCTGCTAATAAATCACAGTCACAAAACAATCTTTATTTTACAACACTGAACGTATTTACTAACGTAATATTTTGTCGAAATCTATACATTTCCTTAAGTATACAGTGTGACTCACTTTAAATGAAGATACCCTTATAACTTTTTCATTTTGTTTCCGATTTGAATCAAATTTTACTAAAGTATAGAACAAATAAGGATCTACTTATGACCATCATTCACATGCTATAAAGGCAAAGCCACCTGCGGTACCAAAATATGAGGAAAAAGATTAAAAATCGTATTAATGGGTCTTGACGAATTTCACGTAGCCACCACGAATTGCGGAAACTGAGGATCCCCTTTGCCAGATGAGCTTATGTATGAGAAATCCCCCATCAATAACCAAATTAAATTTTGGTGTATGTATGTTTGTGGCGCCGATCGGATGCATTTTTTAGAATTTCTAACATTCAAAATGTTTTATTTTTTCAGCATATTTTGGTACCGCAGGTGGCTTTGACTTTGTAGCAGCCGAATGTTTTTGGTAGTAAGTAGACTCTAAGTTGTTCTATACTTGAGTAAAATTTGATTCAAATCGGAAACAAAATAAAAAAATTATAAGGGTGTCTTCATTTTAAGTCACTGTATATTTAAGGTAATGTATAGATTTCGACAAAATATTACGTTAGTAAATACGTCGAGTGTTGTAAATTAAAGATTATTTTGTGACTGTGATTTATTAGCAGACCACAGTAAACCGCTTTGATAGAAATATTCAAGGTACATAATTGAATTTCTTTTTATTAATCATCGATTTTCGCGAGTAACTCGTAAACTATAACACATAGGAAGAAAATGAATATAAACATTCTTGTGGAAAATTTAATTACGTTTAATTTTGCATAGATTACCTTTTTCCATACGACGCATCGTTTCCGAGTTATAAGCGAAGAATCGAAAAAAGGAACCTTTCCACCCCCCTATCCCTGAAGCGGCGGGGCTAGGAGCGAGAACTTTTAGTATTTTTACCTCCTAACTACCCCCAACACATTCCTGAAGAGGAAAATTCTCCCCTCCTAAATGTTCTCTACAATCCCCTTTTGGGCATTCATTGATTGGACTAAAAGCCTTGGAATGATTATGGATGGCAAGAAAATGGTGTTCAGCAGATAAAATACTGCCTCAATCGCAATAACCCAAAGCCAGAGGTGGTGTTAATTTGAAAAAGAAATACTGGCAAAAGTTTCAGATATATGCGTAGACTGTGCCAAAGTAGAGTTTTTGATGCCCAAACTGTAAAAAAACTTATCCAAATAACAAACAAATTTTTTACAAAGGTGGTACAATTCTTAGTGGGTGACACTGTATATGATACATAAGGGATAAGTTTGTATAGAAATTGCTCATTTAAATCCCTTATGTACATGTTTGGGCTAAAATTATTCGATACCTAATATGCCACCTTCGTCCTTTTGTTAAAATTCAAGTGCAAATGCATTTATTGTTTTGACTGCACTAACTAATGTTACGAAGAAATTCCGTGGTTAAACCAATATTAACAATATCAACAATAACACAATTTAATTCATATTGTTCTTCCAGCATTTAATTTAACAGCTTGTGGTATGCATTAAGAATTTGCAACAATTTGGACAAACTATGGTATTTCGAATTAGTTTTAGAAAAGCTAACTTTATTTTTAGAGGCGTTGATTTGCCAGAAGTTATTTTAAATAATGATAAAACCTATTATGCACTACCGAATGCATAATGAATGTGCATGTTAACATTAATCACTTTGGCAGCAAGCGTAAAATAATTTCAGGTTGAATTTGATAACTAATACTTAATGTCAGTGAATTACGCGAATCTAGATTTGTTATTTTCACATACTTAAAGTTAATTTTCAAATTATTAAAATTTACAAAGTTGCAAATATACAACCCAATCAAAATAATATTTGAGGTATTTTGGCCAGCAGGATCCAAATATGCAAAAGTATACAGGATGTCCCATTTAAAAATTTGATTTTCATGCCAATTACATCGAAACCAGAAGTCAGGCATTTTGGTTCTTTACATCATATAATTGAAAATTTCGTCCCATATCACTGCACCAAATTTGAAAAAATTCCTTTCTCCAGTTCATGCATTTTTTAGATGAAAAATCAACAGTTTCAATCAAGAATAACTCAAAAAGTGTTGACTCATCGGAAAAATTTCATAGAATATTTATTGCTCAGAATTAATTCCTCTATCGATTTCTGCAGTTATTTTGAGCATATAATTTCCACCCCCAGGGTAAAAGCACACACCGGCACTATGTAACTTTTGCTCCTTGAGCCATTCCCTCATTACTGTCAAAATTTCACGTCAATCGGTTTTATCCGAAACAATTCTGAGCGAAAAACCTTCAAACACTGGACTAAATTAACTTTTTCATGTATATCGGGAAAAAAAACAAAAAAATAGGTTTCTCCTGCAAAAGTTGTTATTATTGTTTAAACAATATAAGTATATAGTTTATAAATATCGCGAAAAAAAATGTTTTAAATATATTTTTTTGTAAATATTGCTATTACTGTTTAAACAATATAAATAATTATTTGCGTCACTTGTGATGTTTCTGATTGTGAATAATATTAAAAAACATACATTTAAAAAAAATGATCAAAATTGGAGCTGTTGCTGAGAATTAAGACGATTCATTGACTCGACTATTTATATAAATTAATTGTAGGTTCCAAGTATGGAAAATTATAGATATATTTTATAGCTTTATTTCGTAAGGTTCTTAAAGGTTCATAACAGAATTATCAGCAGTGGCCCAAATAGAAGTTAAATATTTAAGTGTGAATATAAGAGGCAATAATATATATTTTTAAAATATTTTCTAGATATAAAAGTTCGTATTCTAAAAAGAATTCCAATAATTGGAGAAATTTTTTCCGTAACACATCAATATGACAACTTTTCGACACGGTAAACCATGAATTACTTCTACGCAAAATCCAAAATATCGGAGTACGGGGACAGACCTTCAAGTTACATAGCAGCTACTTGGAAAACAGATATCAATCGGTAAAAATAGGCACCAACATCAGTGATGAACAAAAAATAACATTTGGTATTCTACAAGGAACTGTCTTGGGGCCTATTTTATTCGTAATATAACTAAATGATTCTCTTAACCTAGACTGTTACGGAGACATAGTGTCATATGGTGATGATGTTGTAGAACTCTCCAAAATCGTCCTAAGTTGAAGACAGAATCAAAATTCGACTTAGGCAAAAATTTTATTTGAAGACATTTTTGGGAGTCTGCAGAGACGCAGATCAGTCCATAAGGACCGTTTTGGGTTCTATAAGGCGTTGGAAATGACCAGGTGAAAATTCAAAGAAACACCGAATTTTCACTTAGGAAAAATGTTTTTGGTTCAGAATATGAGAGTAGAAGTATATAATGACAAAGATTTATGAATAATATACTTTTTCAAAGGTACCACAAATTGGACTTTGAAAAATAATATTTTTGGAAGGGCGTCAAAATCTGGCTCAGGAATCGATTTATCGAAAGTACGCCAAAATTTCACTTGCAGACTAATTTTTCAAAACTGCGTTGAAATTTCGCTTGAAGATCGATTTTTCAAAAGTACGCCAAAATTTCACCAGCAGATTAACTTTTCAAAAGTACCTTGAAATTTGGCTTGAAAATCGATTTTTCAAAAGTACGCCAAAATTTCACCCGCGGATTAACTTTTCAAAAGTACCTTGAAATTTGGCTTGAAAATTGATTTTTCAAAAGTACGCCGAAATTGGTCTTAAAATAGATTTTTCAAAAGTACCACAAAGTCAGTTTAAAAAGTACCACGAAAATATACTTTGAATTATTTTTTATTTTTTTATTCCTCCACCAAAGACATTGACCTTTGAGGTACGGTCATTGAAAGCCCAATTCTAAAGTATGAGCATAAAATTTTAGCGATGCACTGCATCCGAAGGGCAAAATAGAAGATTTTGACAAAGCCGGCGTAGTGCCGATAAGCAAAAATTGATAAAAATCAATGCACATGTACAAGGCCGGTTTCTCGCATAGAAAGAGTTGGGATTGACTCAGCGGCTCGCAATTTGGTCGAGCGCGTTGAGTGGTCCAAATAAAGCAATGGTAGGAAAGCCAACAACAAACAAAGTTATAGAGGAAAACGCCTTGTGCATAAAAAACCAAAAATTCAATTTTGCCTAAAAGTCGCTCGAAGGTGGGTAGCTGCCAAATCGATAATATTGAACGACTGTGATAAGGGCTAGTAAGTCGTGGACTGATCGAACGCCATTCAACTTACGCAGTAATAAGTCCTCTGAATGTGTTCGAGTACGTGGCTCTTCACGATACAAGAACTAAAGTAGTCTCTAGCGAACCTATCTAAATTCAATGAGTAAAACTTTTTTAAGTTATTTTAGTCAGTCATAATTATTTTTTTCTTCAAGCGTATTAAAATGTTTAAATTATGTCACCAAAAACAGAAGTAGAAGTAGGACATTGTTTTACTAGTAACAAAATGTTAGTACCGAACGCCACCGTAGTGGACATTGTTTTACTAGTAACATAATGTTAGTTCCGAAAGCGCCACCGCAGTGGGTATTGTTTTACTAGTAACATAATGTTAATACCAAAAGCCACCGGTGGCGCGCTATCCACTAGCCACTTGTCATATTGTGTCAACATGTAAGACTGTAGTTTGAATATTTGTACATTTATGATAAATAAATGAATTTTTGCATTTTAATACGCTTGAAGAAAAAATAGTATATATTACACGGAGTAGAACGCCTTTTTTGTGTTTCGCCCAGTTTGCGGCTTCGGCTTCGCCTCAGCCGCAAATCCTGGGCTCAACACAAAAAAAGAGTGCGTTCTACTCCTAGTAATATAATATACTAATTTACCCAGAGTCTGAGACGATTCTAAAAATGCTCGCATTTTGATTCTGAGAAGGTATGTATGAATCTTTTCTACCTAATCGATCGTTAGCGTGAGCGCTCTCGCTTGTATGGTGTGAAAGTCATTACCTTGATTGGGGAAGGCACGATTCTTATCTTGAGAATTTTGTAAAACCAATTTTGTTAAATAAACGGATTCTTTGAACTATTGTTTCTTAATTGATCTTGAGGCCTGTTGACGGTCTATAATCCCTGGAACTTTCGTATAGAAAGCCGGATGTGTCGAGTTAATTCACATTAACGTTCGACCTTCTGGTTGCTTTACGGAGGTTTGAGAGGGATTTTTTTATGCGTTTTTTGAGAAATAGATTCCGTCATTAACGGACCAAAACGTGGTTTCCACGTACAAAAATTAATCCCTCCGCGGAGAAATTCTTCGGTTGGGATTTTTTTATGCAAAATTTCAGGAAATTAAGAGGTGCCTAAACCCCTAACGGGGGGAATTCAGGTCCAGAGAGAGCGTCATTTCCGATCGGTGGTAGTGCAGCCTTGGTCCACTACTCGGCTATCGAAGTGCATCTTATCTCGAACCCGCCTGGGAGGTAGAAGAACGTGGTAATACGTGACTGGCGCCCCCTGAGATATAAATTGGTGTCGCGTCATTTTGACGCCCGGTAGTGCGTTCTTCTACAATGACACTGTACCATTCGAAGAAGGAGAGACTTGGGCTGAAATGAATACAAAAAAGGAAGATTTAAACAAAAGAACAAAATGGTTTGATAACAACTTACTAACGACTAACCTAAATAAAACAATGTATATACTATTTTCGAGTTAAGAAAGGGGCTTACCATCCTATACAACTATCGATGTTGAACTCAAACATAGCAATACTATATGGAATTTAGAAAACTCAGAACATGTTAAATATCTTGGAATAATTGTAGATAATAAGTTGAGATGGAACCATCACACTGAAAACTTAGTCAGGAAACTGAGATCGCTATCCCACATGTTTCAAAAATTAAAGTATGTTCTGAGTATCCACGAACTTAAATCCGTCCTACTAGGCGTTAGTACAATCACTGCTTATTTATGGTATTATTGGCTCGGGTGGAGCAATTGGAGCATACTCAAATATACTAAAACCTCTGGAAATCATACAAAAAAGAATACTCAAAATCATTTTTAATTTTCCGGTACAATTCGCAAACTTTTTAAACACACCAAAATATGTGACGTAAGAAACCTTTTTTTATTTAACTGCGTTAACAAATGAAGACCTAAGTAGATAAAGGTGTTATGTCATACTTTTAAAGTTTTGAGTAAATTAAACAAAATGGTATTGAGTTGGAACTTATTTATTTTGTCTTCGATTCAAATGAGTAATACCTCATAAAATAGATAATTTTGGGTTATGTTCTTTTGTTTACACTAATGTTAAAGAACAATATCAAGCTGTTATGAAACTAGATTTTTCTGTCCAAAACTGTGTACAGCCACTAAAATTACTGGTTGTATGTATGACATGGCGCCTTTATAATTAAAAAGTTTCTATAAAATATTACAAATTTAGAATTCACCGTTTATTGGGGGTTAAATCTATATCAGGGGTGTTCAAAAATTGCATAAAGTAATTTTTTTTAAAATGCGTCATAACACCTTTATCTACTTAGGTCTTCAAATATGTCAAAGCTAAAGAGAAAAGTGGCAACATAGTAGGTTAAATCTGTTTCCTTTCAGCATATTTGTCCATTTTTCTTCTCTTCTACCTTACATTGACATCGACTCAATATTTTGCAATGCCACTACTGTATACATGTTTACGTATTAGTTATCTTATATGTAAATGATCTTTTTCACTATTTATCTCCTGTTAAATGCATTGCGTATGCCGATGACACTTCCATGCTAAATTTTGATTGATTATGACATCAACAATGTAAACATCACCTCCGCTGCGTCTATTCAGCAAGCTAAGGTATGGTTTTCTGCTAACAGTTTAATGTTAAATGAAGACAAAACTCAAATACTTTTATTTTCCACTAGAAATGCACTGGTAAACGGTGACAGTGTCAAGATACTTGGAGTTCTTGTAGACAACAAACTAAGCTGGTGTAAACACGTGGAGGCACTTTCAAGCAAATTATCCAGTATAATTTTTTTACTACGCAGACTTAAAAATGTTCTGTGTTCCAACACTTTAAAGTCTTGCTATTTCTCCTTATTTCACTCTCACATTAACTATGCAATACTCCTTTGGGGTGGCTCATGCCATGCTACTAAAATTTTTAAATTACAAAAGAGAGCTCTCAGATTAATCAGCAATGGTGGGTGAAGGGATCACTGCCAGCCAATTTTAAGAAAACTGGGCATACTGCCTGTTCCTTCTTTATTTATGTATATTTCGTTATTGGAAATTTACAAAAATAAGGGCAATTTTGTCACCAATTCAATTATTCAACCAGATCCCCCTCACAGCTTAGACAACCTCGACATAGAGTTGTTAAATCTTCAAGAAACTCATTAAACTTTCAGCTATATAATCAGTTACCAAATTCCATAAAAATCCTTCATTTTAATAATATATTCAAACGTAAGTTAAAAATGCATTTCTTGAATTTCTGTTTTTACTCAGAGGAAGAGTATTTTAACACTGAATTTCCCACTTTATAAAATGTCTGCTACCCTATTTTTATGTTCTTTTGCTCTTTTAATGTATAATGTTTTTTCTCTCTTTTTTGTTGTTTATTATATGATAATTTTATTGATTATTGTATTTGTATGTTTATATTTCCATGCTTTTTGTTATAATTTTGCCAAAAACTTTTTGTAACTTGGTTAAATAAATTTTCTTTCTTTCTTTCTTTCTATTGTACAATATTTACGTATCACTTTAGTTACCTATTATTATTTGATTTTCTTATTGTTATTTTAGTATTTTATTACATTTAATATAGCAATAGTGTTGGAAAAATATATTACTTCCTAGGAATTCGAGACCCACAGTCAAGTTCTTTCGAAAACTTAAGGGAGTCTCGGACACCCACTTTTAGTAACTATTATAGTCTACCACTGTTCTCAGTATTGATTTACACTGTTATCTAATTAATATAAGTATATGTACCATGTAAATTAATGTAAATAAATATTATTATTATTATTAACACTTTTTCAAATATTAAATATCTAAAGGGGGAGGGTCAATAAGGCCGGTTTTCGCCCTCAAATTTGGCAAAAAGAAAAAAGAAAATGTTTTTTAACAGTCTAGGGTCAATTTAGAGTCGATTCGACCACAAACGGAACCAACCCCTCTTAGGGTCACTTTAAGGTCAAATTATGAAAAAGCCCTGAAATAAACTCGCCTTTTCGGAATGAGTAGGCTTATTCTGGGATTTCGATTTAATATATACATAGGTTTTTTGGGTCGCTGATTCCGGATCCGAGGTCAGTTTGTCTACAGTGTGTCTCAGAATAGATGTAACAAGAGGTGTAATGGACCAAAAATTTTGGAATATTGGAATGGTATTTGGGGATTGAGTCCTGCTTGTTGTAAAACTAAAGTATACCAAAATTGACTTGATTTGGTGTTCTACAGGGTGTTTATAAGCAAAGTTGTAAAAATCACCACTAATAAAGTACCTTTATTTTTCAAAATATGAAAAAATTCCACTAAGAAAAGTTATTTAGAATGCAATTTTACACCTCTACCTTTCAGGAACATAAAATTATTTTTTTGAAACTTCCCATTTTTTCAATAAAGTATTTTATTTTGAACCATTCAATTAAAACCGCATAGAAATTATTTTTTGCGAATTAATATTGAAGTTATGTAGAAGCTAAAAGTAGGTTATGAGAAAAGCAGATGATTAACATTTTTAATTCGCAAAAAATGGGAAGTTTCAAAAAAATAATTTTATATTCCTGAAAGGTATAGAGGTATAGAGGTATAAAATTGCATTTTAAATAACTTTTCTTAGTGGAATTTTTTCATATTTTGAAAAATAAAGGTACTTTATTAGTGGTGATTTTTACAACTTTGCTTATAAACACCCTGTAGAACACCAAATCAAGTCATTTTTGGTACACTTTAGTTTTACAACAAGCAAGACCCAATCCCCAAATACCATTCCAAAATTCCAACATTTTTGGTCCATTATACCTCTTGTTACATTTATCCTGGGACACACTGTAGACAAACTGACCTCGGATCCGGAATCAGCGACCCAAAAAACTTATATATATATTAAATCGAAGTCCTAGAATAAGCCTACTCATTCCGAAAAGGCGAGTTTATTTCACGGCTTTTTCATAATTTGACCTTGAAATGACCCTGAGAGGGGGGTGGGGTTGGTTCCGTTTGTGGTCGAATCGACTCTAAATTGACCCTAGACTGTTAAAAAGCATTTTCTTTTTTCTGTTTGCCAAATTTGAGGGGGGCTGAAAACCGGCCTTGTTGACCCTCCCCCTTTAAGGGTGGTATTTCACCACCTGGAGTAAGAGCAAATGTCGGGACCATATAGAAACTGAGGATGATACCTTTTGTAACAACAATTATTTATAAAAAAAATTATCATTACATAAATGAGATTATTCCTAAATTTTTCAAAGGACCCCGCACAAACCTTATGGGTTTGAGTTCCCGGTGGATTCGTCTGAATTTTTGATATGTTGTACTTGACACCCTCCTGATCAAAAGTGTCCATAGGCCCAAAGTCCGTAAATGAACAGTTTTCGAGATATCAAGGACGCAAGGTCTAAAAAAATGGGATATTTGCATGAACCTCAAGATGAAAAAAAGTGCTCTGACCTGGAGGTCAGACATGTTCTCATTATGTTTTTAGGGTCGCTGAATCAAAATCCGGGGTCCGTTAAACTCCATCACGTCAGGGTCAAGGGCATTTGAAGGACAAAATTAGGAAATACCGTCAAAAAATCTGAAAAAATTCATGTACGTATTTTTGAGGTCGCTGAATCCAAATCCGGGGTCCATTAAACCCCATCACGTCAGGGTCTAGGGCATTTGAAGGTCAAATTCAGAAGAGACCGTCAAAAATCTGAAAAAATCATACAAATATTTTTGGGGTCGCTGAATCCAAATCCGGGGTCCGTTAAACTCCATCACCTCCGGGTCGAGGGCATTTGAAGATCAAATTCAGAAGAGACCGTAAAAAATATGAAAAAATTCATATACATGTTTCTGGGATATCTGAGTCCGAATCTGATATATTCTCTTAACTCCGCAAATGTACAACCTCACATCGCAGACAGGTAGCCGACACCACAACTACATAAACTAACACAGAAAACCGGAGAGCCAATAACCACGAGACTCGGAGGACACAAAACAGCAGACAGTAGCTCCAATAACTACGGTGCATGGTAGCGAGATATGACCTGTGCAAAAGTTGTATGGTTCAGAGGGGGTTAGCTGATGGTTACCTCAAACTTGACCTTGAGCTTGATGCTCAAGGTAATTTGAAGGTCAACTTTTGTGTTTTAAGAAGGAATAACATAAGATCGTGGAGTAAATAGGAAATAAAAATCACATGTCATGATTTAGGAAGTGAATTAGACCCCACTCATGATACCACAACTAAACTTAGAATATCCTGTTCTTAACGAATCTGAAAAATGAGGGTGCCTTCTTAAAACACAAAAGTTGACCTTCAAATGACCTTGAGCATCAAGCTCAAGCTCAAGTTTGAGGTAACCATCAGCTCACCCCCTCTGAACCATACAAGTTTTGCACAGGTCATATCTCGCTACCATGCACCGTAGTTATTGGAGCTACTGTCTGCTGTTTTGTGTCCCCCGGGTCTCGTGGTTATTGGCTCTCCGGTTTTCTGTGTTAGTTTATGTGGTTGTGGTGTCGGCTACCTGTCTGCGATGTGAGGTTGTACATTTGTGGAGTTAAGAGAATATATCAGATTCGGACTCAGATATCCCAGAAACATGTATATGAATTTTTTCATATTTTTTATGGTCTCTTCTGAATTTGATCTTCAAATGCCCTCGACCCGGAGGTGATGGAGTTTAACGGACCCCGGATTTGGATTCAGCGACCCCAAAAATATGTGTATGATTTTTTTCAGATTTTTGACGGTCTCTTCTGAATTTGACCTTCAAATGCCCTCGACCCTGACGTGATGGGGTTTAATGGACCCCGGATTTGGATTCAGCGACCTCAAAAATACGTACATGAATTTTTTCAGATTTTTTGACGGTATTTCCTCATTTTGTCCTTCAAATGCTCTTGACACTGACGTGATGGAGCTTAACGGACCCCGGATTTTGATTCAGCGACCCTAAAAACATAATGAGAACATGTCTGACCTCCAGGTCAGAGCACTTTTTTTCATCTTGAGGTTCATGCAAATATCCATTTTTTTAGACCTTGCGTCCTTGATATCTCGAAAACTGTTCATTTACGGACTTTGGGCCTATGGACACTTTTGATCAGGAGGGTGTCAAGTACAACATATCAAAAATTCAGACGAATCCACCGGGAACTCAAACCCATAAGGTTTGTGCGGGGTCCTTTTTTAACTCTAAGTACGTAGGTACCATTAATGAACATTAAATATTTGGTTTTTATATTGTTTTAAATGAATCTATTGAAGCTAAAACAATGTCGATTTAAGTAGCTAAATATAGCCGCCTATTGTTTCAAGTCCATCGTATTTATGAATTATTGCATTGTAACATAAATTATCTTATGTGGAAACAGAAAGGCATCTGTTAAGAGTTTCAGAGACAGGCCACTTACTTTCTATAGAATGGTGAAGTCGCCGGGAAGAAAATACTTATCCAATAAGTCGCAAACCACAAAGCGATACTAATTTCTAAAAGCTTATTATAATAATACGTGCATTCTCTTTGAGATGAGGTAAATATACCTCACAAAGGACAACTTCCTTTCACATCACAATTTTTAAAATAACGATAGAAAACTCGGTATCGTTTATGTATTATGTTAAGCTGTTTTACACATTCTGATTCCTTGTACCTACAACTTTCTCCTCCTTATAGTTCAGTCAACGGGGAGGTTTCAGATTTGAGTGTTAATGAATGGATTTTGATGAAACCTAGTGCAATGAGTATTTGTAATGACGAAAAAAAAAAGCTGAAAAAAAGATTAAAGTAGGAAATGGTCGGAAGGGGTAGTATCACGGATAAAGGAGAGAAAAACAATATATTTACCTTTTCTGGCCCAAAATAAGATGTTTTTACTGTTGTGAATTTTTTCGAAAAATGCATATTTTTCAAGATATGGCCACTCGAAAATTCCTAAAAGTGGAGGGAGGGGAAATGTGAAAGTTGAAAAAGAAAATCTGAAAAAATTGAGGTGACGTGAATCGAAATACAAAACTTTTTTTTATTTGCAACGTTTCTGTAAAGTGCGTTTTCACCGAGTTCTTCCGGAAAAACATAAACCTTTCTTTGAAATTGTGGAGCTTTAAAAATAATTAAAAACTTAAAAAAATTCAGACGTATGCATTGAGGCCTTCTAAACAATTTTTGTCTTGGAATTTTTTTATAACTTGCTAATTTTCCGAGTTACAGGCAGTTTTTCATGATAAATAATGTACTACACTTTTTGCACATTAAAAAATACATGAAAATTCGAAAAAATGAGCGTGGTTCATATATATTATTATAAAAAAATATGAAACCTATATAGTTATACAATTTTTTAAAGGTTCAATATAATTTTTAAATTGAAAATATGAAAAAGTTTTCCGGAATTTTTTTTTCACAATTTTACTGTGCAAAAAATGTAGTACACTATTTATGGTGAAAAACTGCCTGTAACTCGGAAAATTAGCAAGTTACAAAAAAATTCCTAGAGACAAAAAATTCAAATTCAAATTCAATTCAAATTTTTAAATTACATATTTTTTTTATTGGTACCCTATTTTGCTTAGTTAAACCACGCCTCAGAGTGTTTAAATCCAAGTTTTAAAAACGCGCGTTTTAAAGTTACCATGGCAACATCAAAGGTAAGCAAGTACAACTCGTTCATCTGTATCTGTTACCTTTTGCTCTTCCATCCATTTGATGAACTTGTCATATTCTTTTTTATAAGCGTCTTCCGATTTTTGCGGTATTAACCGCGATTCTGCTTTTCTATTTAAGTAATCAATGTTAGAACTCATTTTAAAGCAATATACAATCAGTGACAACTGTAGTGACAATAATTAATCCTATGCGACAGATTGCAAATTAATTTTTGTTTTCTCATTTTCATGACACTGACAGGTATCCTGATGTCACATCACGAATTCAACCATTTTACATTCTTAATTCTTATTTCCATTTTTTGTAGTAATAATACCAGTATTTATAATTTCAAAGTGTACCAATAAAAAAAATAGCGCAAAGTATTCGTGGATAACTGGTCTTTAAACCACTTGCTCTATTTCGAGCACTCCGGCTGCGCCGTCGTGCTCGAAAAATCGCACGTATATTAAAGACCTTAATATCCACTTATACTTTAATATACTATTAAAGCGCTACAATTTCAAAAAAGGAGTAGTTTTTCATGTTTTTCCGAAAATACTCGGTGAACACGCACTTTACAAAAATGTTGCAAATAAAAAAAGTCTTGTATTTCGATGATACATTCACCTGAATTTTTTCAGATATTTTTTCCAACTTTCACATTTCCCCTTCCCCCACTTTTAGTAATTTTCGAGTGGCCATATCTCGAAAAATACGCATTTTTCGAAAAAATTTACAAAAGTAAAATCATCTTATTTTGGGACAAAAAAGGTTACTAAATATATTGTAAATATTTTTGATCTAATTCTATAAGTTACAGAATCCGTGATAAAAGGGATTTCAATCATTTCCTACTCTAATCTTTGTTTCAACTTTTTTATTAAAGTCATTACAAACACGTTGCACAAGGTTTCATCAAAAACCATTCTTTAGTACTCAAATTGGAGGTTTTGGTCATTTTAGCGCTCCGTTGACTGGACTGTTAGTTAAAAAATGTATTCGATGCAAGTAAAATTTCCATTTTTGATTACTTTTTTCTACGATAATTTACAAATCTTTCACTTTTTTTTTAATGTTAAACCTTCGATTTCTGAATTTCATTCTTCCTAATATAATCCATGTAATATTACACTAAATGGTCTGGATGACTCATCCACATACTGTTTTATTACATCCACACCTCCGATTAAAGAACTTATATCTAGATATATAATGGCATTGATTTATTTGTCGCTGAAAGACTCACAATCTAAGGCACTTCTTCCCATAAGTTGCTGATTGGCCCATCGGCGTATTCGCGGCCGCTCGTGCACGATCGGCTTCAGTTCGATTATCATAATCTCAGTTGACAGTTCGGCCATTAATGTCAATAAATGTTTTTCGTGTTCTCCGACCAAAAACTGGTGAAAAAGTAATTTTATTTTAAGTTGTGATTTGCTTAATACCTAAATAATATTCTCTATTCATATTTACACAGTTTAGTGACAATATATTTTGTGCAAATAAATAGTGAAGTGCTGTGCCGTTTGCAGAAAGCAGTTTAGAAAAGAAGAAAATCGATCGTTCCATAGTCGTAACATGATGAAGTTCAGTTTACAGTTATAAAGTAAATAGCAATTGAATTTTAATATCCTTTCAATACATATTTATCTTACTGTTTTATCTTACTCTAATATCGTATGCCTACATCACGTTATATAAAGAGCCGGTAATGCAGGAATTGCAATAATTCATTTTAATGAAAATATTTACCATTCTACACATTTTCTACACACACAACGCCACTGTTGCCTATGGGATGTGATGTTCATCTATCCATTTTAATGGCCATATAATGTGCCTGTTATATATCTAGATATAAGTTCTTTAATCGGAGATCCACACGGAATACTGTAATGCAATTTTTTGAATTTTGTTCATGGTTTGACAGTTTTGTTTTTATCAAAATTAATCTTAACGTAACGCTCGTTTGAAATACCATTCCAATATCAAACTTATCACCTATACGGCGTAGCTTTTCAGATAAACCGTAAACAAAAGAAGTCAACACTTTGCACCAATGTTCAGGTTTCTGTCGTACCCGATAGTTATTTTCTATATTTACGAGAGTTCTATCAATAAAAGCTTAAAGGTATCGACTGTTTATGAGAACCGCTTTTATAAAAAGTTTCTTCTTGTTTAATATTTCATTATGAGAAAAAATATTTTGGCCCCATCATTTATAATGATGACATTTTACAATACCCCTTTTAACATGCATAGACTGATTTGAGTTAAAATTCAAATATTGGTTGGTACGTGCTGGTTTTCTATAACAGATTGTTTCATCTAAAAATGGTCTATTTTAATATAAAAATAGGCCAAAAATTGCCCATTTTCTAGCCCTCGAATTTTGTTTCAAACCAAGTGCTAAATTATTGTTAATAATGTATAGATTGATTTACCAGCGTATTGTCGGCATTGCTGCCACTCGTATACAACTGGGCCTGCTACGTCCACGCTGGGTTGGACTAAGGTCATGCTTGTTGCCAGCAGCGAGAGCCACATGGCGCATGGTAAAGGAATGAGGGATGGGAGGTGTAGGTATTTGTGAGATGCGTTACCGCATTGTGTCGTGAAGGAGTGTTTAAGCTCCCTTTTTTTGTGTGTTTGGTTCTGGACTTCTGCCTATTCTGACTCTTCTTGTTAAATATGTTGCCGTATTGTATCGTAATATGGAGTGTTTTTGCTCCTCTTTTTGCGTTTCTGCTTCTTCGAATCTTTTTTCTGATTCCTCGGTTTCCGATTGTGGTAGAGTATATATCCTTGCGATTTGTTAGTGGTGTTCATTTGTTGATCCTGATCCTCTCAATTGTCGTTCTCCACTGTAGCATGGTCTCCCTATTTTACTTCCACATCCAGTGGAAGTATAGTAACGACAAAAAAAATTTAAAAAATCTTTATTGTTCAAATAGGCTTAGAATGTCATGAAACGTCGAGATTTTAAGTTTTAGCGAAAAAAAAATTTCTGTCTGTCGGTCTGTCTGTCGGTCTGTCTGTCTGTCTGTAACTTTTTTTTGTGCGCACGTTTACTCTGAAACCGTTTGAGATATTGACTTGAAATTTGGTACACATATGTACTTTAACGAGATCTAGAACTAGATTATATTTTCATCTTGTTCCGTCGAAGAGTTGGGGGGTAAATTGGGGTAAATTTGGGGTAAATAGGTAGATCAAGCAGGTAAGAGTCCATAAAATTGGTATTTAGTATATACAAGAGAAGCTAAGGTCTCAAAAAAAAATTTGGCATTAGCCACCCCCATTACCACCCCCACCCCATTATTATTAAAGGGGATGAAAAAAAAAGTGATTTAGTGTGTGTACAAGAACCAGAAACCTCAAAATATTTTTTTACTTCATCCACCCTCATTTCCACCCTCATCACCACCCCCGCCGCACTACCGATGTGGGGTATCGTTTTATGGGTTTTCGGAGTAGAGGATTTTAAATATTATGTTATTAAAGTTCCATGAACAATTATTTCCACATAAGAAATTTTTTCGTTGTGAGTGACTTGGATAGAAAATCTGGATGTGGAAGTAGTGATTCCTTGGGCAGCGGTTTTTAGTTTGTTGCTGTTCGGTGCTAGCGCTTTCTTCAGTAAATGTGTTGGGTCCCTTCGTTGGGTATGTCCCCAATACTTCATTGCGTATATTTCTATAATGTTGATGTTTTGCGTCGCTGTTTTCGTCTTGTTGTTTAGTTGGACGATGTCCTTTCTGCTCTTCTCAAAATCTTCTTCTGTTGGCTTTTGTTGTTGCCGCGTTTTTGACTCCATATATCACCGTTGGCCGTATGATGGCTATGTACATACATTTGGTAAGGTCCCATGATAGTTTACTTTTCTCAATGAACGGTATGTTACCCTTGTGCCGTTTTGATTCTCTCCTTTACTGTTTCTTTCCGCTCCAGCTGGTTCGTCCGGTCTGTTCCTAGGTACTTCAATTTGTTCGGTGTTTTTAGGGAATATTCATCTATTTTGTGTTCCTCTCCGTTGGTCCTCCGATGGTGGCTTATTGAAGGGTCTTCTTGTATTAATTTGATTCATTCATTTTTTGCTTTCTCTTCTTCCTCCAGTTTATCTCCACTGTTGCCGTGGTATATCTCTTCTCGTGTATGTGTTATCATTTTTTCTGTATCCTCCCCCCTGCCGCCGCTTTACTGCCCCTGACTTTCTTTAATTTTTTGGTCCTATGTTCTGTATTCGACTCATCATTCTTGTGTATAGATACCATTTCCTGAGAAAAACCATGCATTTCCATTGAACTGCAATAAATTCAGCACTAGGCGTATTAAGCCAATAGTACGCGACTGATCAGATTGTCCATTTATTACCCAAGTCAACGCTTGTTTATCTAAGAAACTCTGTTTTTCTTAAGGAATAACACCATTATTGCCTTGTTATAAATTTACGGTGGTAGGGTTTAGATGTATAATCACTTCTCAGATTTTCGAAGAAAGTCGTTTGAATCAGCCCCTCACCAGTTTATTACAGCATTTATAATGCAGAATGCAACACCACAAAAACACACTCTTTTTAATACAAATACAAATTATGTACGTAATTAATCACTAATTGCACTTCTCAAGATATGTATTATTCCTCAAATCTGTCGCTTACTTGACACCTTAAAAGTTTGCAAAAAAATATGCAACACACAAAAACACACTCTTTTTAATACAAACACAAATTATGTACGAAATTAATGACTACGTCCCAGGTATGTATTATTCCCCAAACCTATCACGCACTTTTTACAACTTAAAAATTTTCATTACAACACCACAAAACACATTCTTTTTGATACAAATACAAATTATGTACGAAATTACCTATTATTCACTTGACACTTAAAAGTTATATTTTTTACACTTTGTATTTAGCTAGGCCTAAAAAGCATTTCAATGGTTTTATGCGGCAGACACTTGTTAATCATTAAGACAAATTGGATAAATAAATTTGCAAAATTTCAAGATGAGCATATCAATCCGTATATCAATTGATTAATTCAGAAGGATCAATAATATCCTCTAAATTACCTTTCGAACGATATAATATATATGACTTGTATTTTATCACAAACAATAATTTTTTGACGAACAAAAAAGTATGGGACACATTTTCAGCTACATGTAATGGATTCCAAGTTATCTACCAGAATGTTTGGAAAAAATCAAAATAAAAACAAAAATTTTAATAAAGTTACAAATATTTCTGGTATTATGAACTTAAACAATGTCAAATATAACGTTGGAAAGCGTGTTTTCTTCTGATTAATAATCACTAATAATATAGGTTGATATTAAAATACAAACCCGAGTTATATAAGGAAATGTAGAAATGTGTCACAAAACTTTGGCGGCCATATTGATTAGGTCATCAACACCGCTAGAGGGCCAGGAAAATTTGTGTCCCAGGCTTTTTAGACTCGTCTACCCATGTACTATCCGAATCCAAAGGGGCGCATTGGTTGCCAGATGTGAAGTTTTTTTCAACTACCCAACCCCACTAAACCGAGATCTCAGCGAAAAACCAAAAAACCGGGACCTTCTTCCAATTGAAAATAAGTTTTTTATATACAAATCGTTAAAAATTCCATTATGCTATTTACTCCTAATTTAGTTCGTCTCAATTTTTATATACCCAGGCTTTTCTCTAGACAATTCATATGCCGACTCCGAGAACAAATATCAAAAGGTTTTCGCCTATTAATCAACCATGCGATAAGTATCATAAAATTCGAGATCGAATCGACATATTTAATTGCAGTGTAGCCTCTATAAAAAAAGTTGTAATATTTATTCATTAGTCCATTTTTCTTATTGTCTCTTATAACAAGTCCACAAAATAAAGCGTTTGTGTCTGTGTCAAGGGCGGATTCAGAGGGGGGGGGTTGGGTTGTTGCACTAAGTTAAAATTTGAGGAGAATCTATGTTAAACAATAACAATAATTTATAAAAAATCATTAGAAACATGTAGAAGTTGAAAAGAAAGTCTTATAATATTATAATATTAATTACAAAAATACATCCATTTAAAACGGAGATGACATAATAACGGCAGTCTGTAGAGAAGTTAGTTATAAAACGACGAGAAACGCGTACTAATTTAGAAACTCGCTGATAGCGACGGAGAAAAAAGACAATCACGACAATTTAATCTGACATTATATTTGACGTCAAATTCAACTGACGTTCATAGGTTACAATTCGGTATAGTTTAACAGCATCTAGTTATGGATAAATATAAGTACAGAAAGTGTTTTCTGCCGTACTGTGTAAATAATACCACCAATTCACCAGAAAAACTGTTGTGTTCCAATAATAAACGCTGAACGTAACAATGAATGATTCAAAGCCACCAGAGAAGGACCAAGTCTTCTTATTGTGGAGACCATTTCAATGTCAAGTAAAGTAACAAATTACAATGTATTCTAAGCGTTTTATTTGCGGTAAGTTGTATCTTAATGTAGGAATTTGATTTTTAATATGGGTTTATGTTGTAGGAAAAACGGCCGCATTACAAGACTTGTGTGGCGTTCTAGCTGTTACAAATTTAAATTACCCGCCAAACTGGTGGATAAAACAGGGTGTATTACTGAATTCTTAACGGCTCTAGATTAGAATGTTATTCATGCTTTGACTTCCTAAAAGGAGGGAAATTGCTTTTATGTATTTTATCTAGTTTATGTTGGAATAAAGTGCAGTTGTTTTTGTTAGCTATTGATTATTTATGAAGCTCCCTAGACGCCCCATGATACTAGGATGATCAATAAATTAAGAAAGAAAATTTAAAAACTCGCCGTTGAAAAACTATATGAAACAAACTGTGAAAGTCGTCTAAAGTCGGTGAACACAATCAGTCGGAAATGGCTACGAATGCGTTGGATTGTAGTTAAAATGCCCTTTGAATTATGCGTGTTATAAATACATATCATTGTTTATTGCTTAGATAGATACTAGCATAAAGTACTTACCTATTTCTTATTTTTTGTTATTTTGTTAATTTCTTGATATCTTCGTAAGTATCATTCTGACTCTTCTTAGAAGTGAGTATCAATGGATAATAAATAATTTCTTTACTAGATAAACTTATTTTGTTGTTTTCAGTTAGATACGCATGTATATAGTTAATAGGAAATAAAACAATGAAAAGGAAATATTTAATAAAATACAAGGCATAGTTAACAAATTGATCTAAATTAAATAATAAAATACATATTAGACATATTATGTAATATTAATAAGCTAAGATAAAGGAAGTTCTTGCAGAAATTACAATAGTTTGTACTGTTTATAGCAGCTGTAACGTAAGTACCTTGCAGCTTTTGCACTTCCAACCATTGCAATGTCAAAACGATCGTCTCTTTTTAAAAATTCGCTGACCATAAATATATCTACCGCAAGTAGAATGTCAGAATTAGCTTTTACAGATATACTGCCTTAGTCGTTTTGTAAAAAAATATTAACAATAACTGCAAACATCAATCACTGCTAGCTAAACGTCAAATTTACTTTTGACATATGAGGTTATTTTCTTGTCAGCAATGTCAACTTATTCGTCTTCATCTGTTCTGCTTATAAGTTCACATCTAACTGCCGTTATGATGTCACTACCGTTTTCGCGGCACATTCAAATAGTCGAAGTTTAACAATTTTTTAAAATATCTTGCGCTAAGAATTTTTCTTCCAAATTAAATATATAACTAAATTAAGTCCTCCACTACCATATTTCACCATTTTTGAAAATTCGTCAACAACCCAATTGCCCCCCCCCCCCCCTCCCCCGAGAAAAGTAACCGTTACGTTTTCAAGGCGGCATTTTTTTTCCGCATGAGGTGGGGAAAAACAAATTTTTTGGATTTAAAATAGCATTCCTGTGCATGTGGCGAAAAAATTCCGGATTTTAATTTGTACCCCTCTCATGAGCCGAAATTTTCGAGAAAATTTTTTTTTGGATTTTCATTTGCATTTGAGGCGAAAAATTTTTTTTTTCTGATTTCTAAAATTTTTTCTAGATGTTAGTGCCCCCCCAGTAACATTTCTGGATCCGCCCTTGGTCTGTGCGTATGTATCTGGTTTGTTGATTACGGTTACAAAGACCATCCGCCAAGTCTCCTAGACAAAATAAAGTGTTTAAACCATAATATTTCATATCATTATTTCTTAACAAAAACTTCAAATCTAAGTAAATTAAACTTCATCAATAGTTGCATAAACAAGCTACTGAGAACAACACAGTCATAGAAGACAGTAGTACTTTATTTTTATCTTTAGTCGCTTCAAAACACTCAACCGAAATAGGCCGAAAATGAAGAACTAATGTACATTCTTTTTATAATGATAATAGTTATAATTTATACATATCCAATTTTATGAGAGCGCATAAAGAACCTTTATTTTTTGTAAAAAGTGTAGTTCTCTGATGATGGTTAATAAACATAAACCGAAACGTAATCAAATATAATAATTTTTATTTGAACTGCCCGAAAAATCCCAGGATACACAATCGACGGTATATTTTTTATTTTTAAGTTTAGTTCGCGTTTTCGGAAGGCCAAGAAAACTAAATTCATACATGTTATAAAATGTCACGGAGAGATAATAATATTCATGTGTATTTTATACCGACGTCGAGAAAATAAAGGGGCTATTTTAAGGTGCTACAAAATGATTTGACTATTACTCATTCACCTTTGCGTAAACGGCCACAGAGAGGCCACGCATGCTCATTCATAAAATTTGAATATTGAATAAACTAATAAAAATATTTCTTGACATGTCAAATTGAAAAGGTAAATAACTTTTTTACAGATGAAAAAGATTAACATCATTTTTTTTACGAAAATAGTCTGCTACCTACATGAACTCAAATTAGATTGATACCAACAAAACAGAATGCTACCTACTCTTTAAAATTCGAAAAACTTCGTTGTTCTTTTTAATAATAATAATAAATAGTACACTATGGGTAATAGAACCACCTTTATTCCCGAAGGCCTGAAATGACCTCGAGCGGAAGGGGCTACACATTTCAAGACAAGGGGCATATATATACACACACACACAGTATCCGAGTATACTTATTTATTTATTTTTTAATTTATTTCATAAGCCGTGTTTACAAAAATATTTTGCATGAGTGTTGTCAGTACAAGTTACAATAAAGTACAATTTCCATGTATGTATATAAATAGCATGATATTGTATACAAAAACTACAAGCTTAAAACCTAGGTACTCTTCGCCAATTTACTGACCTTTTTATATAATTGTTACACATTCTATAGGATACTCTTCGCAGTTTTCTTATAAATAATGTTAGTTTTTGGACATCCTAAATTTTGTGACACCAACTTTGTTGTGAAAAAAAAATATCCACGGATATTTGCGGCAGTGAAATATTCAATTTCCTATCGCACGATATTGTCAATGTCTCTCTTACTTGTATTTCTTGGGGCTTGGTGTCTGGGTTTTACTTTTTATAATATTATTTATTTATTGTTGAAAGTGCTCAGTGTTGGGACAGTCACTCTGTATTTAGTGAATACTAGTCACTGACATAAATAGAAACGTTGAATACGTGACATATCGTAAGTTCAGAATTTACCGAAATAACCGGTAAAAAATTAAAATAACCGGTAATTATCGTCATGTGTTTTTTGTCCTAATAACCGGTTAACCGGTTAACCGGTATTGCAATCCCTAGTTTTTATCGACAAAGGTCAATAAGTTCAGCAAATATATGGAGGTAGCGGTTAATATTTTATTTTCTTTAAATGCAACTGTACAGGTGTGTCTGTAAGGTATATTAAACATCATTCTCATTACTCTTTTTTGTTGTATAAAAATTCTATTACATGATGACGATTGTCCCCAAGCAATAATATTATAACTAATGATAGGGTAAATCAAAACATAGTATACTGTTCTCAATAGTTTTTTATTTAGACTATTCTTCAGGGTTAATAAGGCAAAGTACGGTTTATTTAATTTTTCGCATATTCTGTACAAACGTACAAACACCCGACTGCTCAATCCGCACATCGTTACGCTCGCGCACACCACTTTTTCATATTTTTCGAAAACCAATTATGATAGAGTAATGTTTTTTTAGTGAACTAAATAAATAGCACTTCAAAATGGTGCACAAAATTTTTCGACACTGCGTTCCATCAAAAGATATTTAACTTTAATTGGAATTTTTTTCTGAATAATGACCATATAGAAAACATTTGTAATTGTTGAACAACTCTGGAAGAATACAATTTTTCTTCTCATAGCAAAATCTGACAGAAATTGAAGTAATTATAGCCATTTTTCGAAGACAATTTTTTGTAGAATCTATCGAAAAATATTGCAGATATCGATCTGAAATTTTTATCAGATATTTCCTCCTATATAACCCGTACTTTAGTAAAATTTAAAAATGTTGCTGAAATTAAAAAAAAAATTCAAAATTCCGTTTTTTTGAATCTATAACTTTCTTATTTGAACTTTTCTTCTTAGATTATTCTCCTTCTATTTGAACGAAAAACCGATTTTTCAACTCCCTCCCCCACACCTCCTTTATCCGGTATGACATCACTTAGCACTCTATAAGGGCTTGTTTTGGATGTCCAGCTCATCAACTTTAAACAATAAAATCGTAGTTATCTATTTTCGCCACATTTTGATACTTTTATTGACAATTCGACTGGACTATAAGTATTAAATTCATTGGACAAGATTCTCAAATATATGGCAGCCCAGAACGTGTAGAAATTCTCATCATTACTAATGACTAGATGATGAGACCATGGAACTCGCACTGCATATTATCTATCAACAGAGCATATCTACAGATATTACAGTTTAACGAATAATGTTTTCTGACGTATTTACAGGTCCTAGATCACACCTTCTCATGTAGGCGCCTTTTATATAATTAGTCTCGGTTATATTTTTTGTAAACAAAATTATTAGTACAGATTCGACAAAAATATCGAGGATTTTAAAAATGAGTGAGTTGTGTTTGGAAGAACTCCAAAGGTGCATAAGTTAAAGACAAATTCGTAGAAAATATAATTTAAATAGAGGGTTAATACAATTATTGTAAACTTTACTTGCATTAAATAAAAAATAATAATAAACTTTTTAAACATATATTAAATGAACATCAACATGGTTGTAGACAGAAGCACTCAAGTGAAAGCTGCCATCGACCTATTTCAAACATAAATGATAAACTTGACCAAAAGTAATATATATTTTCTTTGATTTAAGTCAGACATTTGACACGGTGGAAACCAAGTTTGCAGAATAAAAAAACCGCTGCCCAAGGAATCACTACTTCCACATCCAATTCTCTATCCAAGTCAACTCACAACGAAAAAACTTTGTATGTAGAAATAATTGTTTATGGAACTTTAATAATATAGTATTCGAAATCCTCTACCCCAAAAACCCATAAAACGATACCCCACATCGGTAGTGGGTGGGGGTTGTGATAAAGGGGTGGTAGTGGGGGTGGATGAAGTAAAAAAATGTTTTGAGGTTTCTGGTTCTTGTAAATACACTAAATCATAATTTTTTTTCATCCCCTTTAATAAGGGGGTGGGGGTTGGTAATGGGGGGTGGCTAATGCCAAAAATTTTTTTGAGACCTTAGCTTTTCTTGTATATACTAAATACCAATTTTATGGGCTCTTACCTGCTTGATTTCCACATTTACCCCAAATTTACCCCAATTTACCCCCCTTCGACGGAACAAGATGAAAATATAATCTAGTTACAGACAGACCGACAGACAGACAGAAATTTTTTTTTCGCTCAAACTTAAAATCTCGACGTTTCATGACATTTTAAGTCTATTTGAACAATAAAAATTTTTAAAAATTTTTTTGTCTATTACTATACTTCCACTGGATGTGGAAGTAATTAAAGGCACTAGGTATATGCAAACAGACAGTAATATGCAATAGACTTTGTCATAGTTAACAAATAGAACGTTTATGGTTAAAGTGGAAAACATAATTTTTGATTAATTTGAAACATATATACGTATCCCTCAAAGGGGAATGCTAGGTCCACTAATTTTTCTTCTACATGTAAACGATGTGCCCTGACAATTCGAAGCTATTCATGTACGCAGATTCAGATTCAAAAACTTGAAGATAATGCTAATAGTGCAATACAGAACTTTAACAATCGTTTTAGAGGAAATAGACTTATCATAAACTATGGGAATACCACATGTATGCTGTTTCACAGTAACCTTAAATCCCCAGACAATTACCTCTTAAAACTAAATAATGGAGTGAGGGAGGCTGATGTCAAAGCAAATTTTGAGGCCTCTGGTTCTTTTACACACACTAAATCACAATTTTAATTTTTTCACCCCATATAATATTGGTCTGAGGGTGGTAATACGGATGGTAGTGAGGGTGGCTATTACAAAAAAAATGTTGGGGCCTTTGGTTCTTCTGTACACACTAAATTACAGCAATTATTTTCTTACCCGCTTTTAATAATGGGGTGCGGGTGGTAGAGATGTTAAAACAAATTTTGAGGCCTTTGGTTCTTGCACACACACTAAATCACAATTTTGATTTCTTCACTCACTTTAATAATGGAGTGGGGGTGGTTAATCCTAAAAATTTTTGGTTCTTGTACATACCTACACTAAATCCCAATTTTCGGAACTGTTACTTGCTTGCTTTACCTATTTACCCCCATTTACCTCCCAACCCTTCAACGGAATAAGATCAAAATATAATCTAGTTCCAGATCTATTTATAATAAAAAGGTGTACCAAATTTCAAGTCAATATCTTAAACCATTCCAGAGTAATCGTGCGCACAAAAAAGTTACGGATGTACGGCAGACAAGACGAGAGAGAGAGAACTTAAAATCTCGACGTTTCATGACATTCTAAGCCTATTTGAACAATAAAAAAAAATTCAATTTTTTTTTATATTGTTCTGAGGCACCCTATTATCAGTTATAAAATTATTGTGTGAGTACAATCGCCACATTATGTAATAGAATTTATATACAACAAAAAAAGAGTAATGAGAATGATGCTTAATATATCCTACAGACAAGGTCGGCCTTTGAGGGGGGGCGACTGTGCCCTGTACGAGGGCGCCGTAGCCTAAAGGTCGCCACGAGCTTAACATATATTTTTTTCGAGTGAAATTTATGAGGATGAAAAAATTTTGTTGTTTCCTTCCACCACTCATCAATTTTGAAATGAGGAAGAAAAATTTTTTTTCTGACTAGACCAGAAAAAGAGGCGCCTTTTAAAATTTCGCACGACGCGACGGCGCTTGAGGAACTAAGGCCGGCCCTGCCTACAGGTATATTTGTTGAGATGCATTTAAACAAATGAATTTTTGTTTACTAACGTAATATTTTGTCGAACTAATCTATACATTTTCTTAAATATATAAGGAATAAGAAATCAAACTGCAACCAACAGCTATTAACTACTGCCCCGCCGAGAGCTGGATTACAAATTACAAGCCTGGCCGCGTTAAGTGTAATAACTACGTATTGCCATAAAATGCTAAAGCTTCGATTGCAACAAATACCAATCGAAAGACTCATTTCTACTCAAAGGAGCTCTCGTGCCAGCCACCCACACCACTTGCAGACTGCAATTTCGAACTGTTGGCTCTCGTAAGTGCAAGATAGGTCCAGAATGGCTGTAACTCTGTGACTCTTGATCACGCTTGGTACATGACGAGATTTATAAAACCACGAGATTCAACAAAAATGGTAGGCTCCATCTAGCGGCCGATGGCCATTGTAATCGAAGTAGCAGTAGCCCTCACATGGGCATAGTTAGTAGGTATAGAGGGCAGAATATTTACTAACGTAATATTTTGTCGAACTCCTCTATACATTTCCTTAAATATATAAGGAATAAAAACCAGGCCGCAACTAGGCTGCTATTGTCCAGACTAATGGCCCGCCGAGGATTACAAATTACAAGCCTGGCAGCGTTTAGTGCAATAACTATGTATTGCCACAAAATGCTAAGGCTTCGATTGCAACAAACACCAGCCGAAAGACTTGTTCCTACTCAAAGGAGCTCTCGTGCCAGCCACTCCAGTCCAGCCACTCCACGCCACTTGCAAACTGCAGTTTCGCTGGTGTTTTGCTGTCCTCTAAAAGCATACCTACTAAATGAATTTTTAATTGAGAGCGGGAAAAGTTGCATAAGGAATCATAATTAGTTCAGTTCAAGTTAAAACTCAATAATTAATAGGGATAATGATGCTATACGATATTATTTAATTAATTTGTTTAAACAGCTATCATTCGAATATATTTTTTAATTCATCTCATATCTAACTGAGCGGATGACAGTTATTTGTTAATCTTTATACCTACCCCAATATCGATACTAGGTAATAAGAATAAATTACTTAATTGGGTAAATATTATTCCATAATTTTTAGTGTCCTTTTTATTGAAGTAGTTGAAGTAGTTCAGTAATATTTATGTCGGACAAAATTCATGAAGTTTTGAAAATTGGTAGAAATGCTAAGGATAGCATAAGAATTAACAAACCGAAAAGTTCCCACCCCTACATAGTGTGCTTCATCCCCTAGGACGTCGTTTCCACCCCCATTTTGAGATTTTCTAGATTATCTCGGGAACGGTGCACTTTTTGATAAAAATACCTATATACAAAATTATTCCTATAACATTTTCTACCAAAAACGTCTCAATTTTTTTCATAAAATTGATAGTACCATGGGAAATAAGGCGCACACATAAGGGTTGGTTTCTGTTAACACAATAAACTGTAACCTTTACTATAATCTACTTTAAAGTTCAATGCTTAACGCACTTAAAATTATAATGAATGTAGCGCTTCCACCCTCTCATCCCTAAAAAATATCGCAGTTTTTAAAGAAGCGAAAATATTGTATATTGCAATTTCTTCATGACTAGCTTTTTCATTATTAAAAGTTTGTACGATGTCTTGTAAGTCATCTCTTTTATTAAGCACACTGATTGCATTAACCTTTCTTTTGGGAAAAAAGCGCTGAGGTTATGGAAAAAGTAATTGTAATTAGATAGTTCAAATAATATAATTACAAATTACAATTCCTTTAACAATTTTCCTACAATTACAATTCTAAATTACTTTAATAAAAAAAAGTACTTAATTACAATTACAATTAACACGAAAAAAAAAGGAATTGTAATTGCTAATTACTTTTTCACCAGGAATTACCTGATCCGCAGCAACGAACACCTCGATTCCTTCATTCCTAATTTTTTTCACTAGTTCTACAATCAAACGTTCTTTGTTAAACAAATTACTAAGGAACTTCTGCTGAGTTTCAGAAACAACAGTGTTTTCATCAAATATAATTTCAGGGCAGGTTCTTTGCAGAACCTGCCTTTGTCGTTATAGGTTCTTCGTGCTGTTTGCATTATTGTAATAACCATCGAACACGACAGTTACTCTATTACCGTAATGTTTTCTTATGTAACTAACGTAAGCATTGAAAACGTTATTAAATTCTCCTTTTTTTGGCCATATTACGCAGCGAAGCAAGTATCTTCCATCAATCACATACTCACTATTTTCGAAAATATGGTCTCGCTCTGGAATAGTATTAATAATCTGGTATAAAGTTGCCTTGTTAGTTTTTCTCATTAGTCCTTTGTAATTGAAAAGGGAAAGAGGTACTGAAGCCAGTTCAAAACTAAAGCACGTTTTAACTACAGACACGAATTAATTGTGCAAATGATTCTTTAAAAATTGCGATATTCTACATTGAACTTTAAAGTGGAATATTGTAAAGATTACAATTTATTGCGTGAGCCTTATTTCCGCCTTATTTCCCACGATACTATTAATTTTATGAAAAAATATGTATAGACATTTTTCAAAGAGAATTTTATAATTTTGTATATAGGTATTTTTATCAAAAAGTACACCGTGCACCAGATAATCGAGAAAATCTAAAAATGGAAACGATGTCCTAGGGGATGAAGCACACTATTTAGGGGTGGAAACATTTCGGTTTAGTAATTTTTATGCTATCCTTAACATTTCTACCAATTTTCAAAACTTTATGAATTTTGTCCGATATATTACAATATTAACTGTTATATTATAGAACTAATAGCGGAGCGAATCTGGTTTTGAAATGAAACCAACTTTTTTTAATTTTTTTTTTTTGACAATTCGGTTACACCCGTTCTCTTTTATCATATTATCAACTTAGTTCAGCTTAATCACACGGGATGGCGGAGGAATTCGCATTTAAAATTCGCAAAAACACGTTTTTCCACGATAACTTTTTTATTATTGACCTGACGAAAAAAAAGTAAAATTATAAATTGAAGATCTCGCGGAAGCGCATAATCTGGTAATTTTTTTCAAATCGGACGGTAACTTTTCGTGAAAATTTTTTTGAAAATACTCTTTTTTTTCGCCCTAACACTAATACACAAAAAAGTAATTCCTTAATTTTTTTACGAAAAAAAGAAGTTAGGGGGATGAGTTTTTTTTAAGGTACGTGAAATAGATAAGAATTGATGGAGTCGGTGGTTCGGGGTGGTGGGCGAAGGGAGGGGAGGTAGGGAAAGGAAAATTTTTCAACCCCCCTCGAACTTTTTTCCCTGTCGTGCGATTTTCAAAAATCAAAATATAAATTAGTGAACGAATTCTGAACAACTTTCAAAATGTCCGTCTGTCCGTCCGTCCGTCTGTCCGTTCGTCTGTCCGTCCGTCACGTTTCTTGTAAGCACGATAACTCAAGAAAGAAAAATCCGATTGTACTGAAATTTGGTCAGTGAATTAGTGTCAGCTATTGCCTTTGAACAAAATCGATCGGTAAATAAAAATGTTATTAATGATTTAAATTTGAAAAAAAAATTTTTTTGTTTTTTATGTTTTTGTAATTGAATATAAATCCGGTGAAATGATATTTCATTTTAATATCTAAATATTTATATATTTTACAAATATACATTTCATAATGTAATATGCAAGCGTGAAAATATGATTTTAGCTCGTGTCTTATAATGTAAAAATTTACATTTTTTTACGTGTAAGGTGGTGGTGTAGTTCTTACGCTTTTGACTCGGAATCCAAGAGTCCCGGGTTCGAAACCCAAATGGGGTATGGTATAGTTTTTTTTTTATCTTTACTTTATTTTACACTGAGTATTTTACCAACTAAGTTCGTAACCGCGAAGAGTATCCTATAGAACGTGTAACAGTTATATAAAAAGTTCAGTGAACAGGCGAAGAGTACGTTTTTAGCTTGTTTACTACTATATTATGTTTTTATAACACTTACTTTTCCGAAGCTGCCCTTGCCTAGAACTTTAAGGAAGTTGAAGTCGTCTACGCAGTATTTTCTAAATCTGGGTATAGTTGTAGCAGGCGGCGTGATTCTACCGCTCTTCTGGAATCCGGTGAAAGTGCTAGACTGGGAATATTCTTCAGGGATATCCCCGGAGTCCAGGGCGAACGCGGGGTTGTTGGCATGATTCGAGGTAGGCGAGTCCCTGCTCTCTAATGATCCTGTGGGATAGATAAAAATGATAGTTTAGTACACTACCTTTAAGTACGTGGGCATGTAGTGGCTGCGTGACAAAGCAAAAATAACATGAATATGTGAAATTTATACAACGATGAGAGTAGGTCTGAATCACCTTATAAATAAAGTACCTGAGTTTATTAAGTCACAAATAACATTAAAAAGAAAATAAAATGGTAATGTGAAAAACTATTTTTGGTTAAAAAGATTAAAGGTGGCACAATCTACTAGTACTGATCAACAAGTTATAAACCTACTGAACATTGTTATGCCTCCGAGACTTTTGAATAAAGTTACCAAATATGAAAACTTCATAATTAATTTCAACATTGCTAATAAATATTTTTTCACTTTAAACCGTCAATTTCATGTCATCTGATGACAGCTCGGAAAACTAGTTTCTAAACATATCGTAACAATAGTTTATTTGTGTCATCTGATGACAGATCGAGAAACTTGCTTTCTAAATATGTCACAACAGTAGTTATTTCTGTGTTAAAAGCGCAAAGTAGGTCATTGCCGATTGAGAGAGTGAGAGGCAAGTCTCTTGATATCGGCAATGACACTTTGCCCTTGAAATACAAATAACATTTTTCCAAACATCAAAAATAAATCGTTAAAAATTCGTTTCGAATATTTTGGAGACATTACGTCAATTTGTTAGTATTTGTCAACTAGTTGTCAGTTTGATTTTCAAAGATTCATGCAGCCCCTGTAACCATCTTCAAGGAAGTATGAAAATCAACAGACTAAATAATAATTATAAAAATAAAAATAATAATGTCGTTCACCATTTTGCCATTTTAGTGTTACGCAAGATTATTCAACCCCCTATAGGCGTCTGTCTGAATTTAAGATGCCAGCGCCAAAGTGGAGAACTCGTGAACTAATTATAGGCCATGATTAGAGAATATCATTTAGGTATTATGCAAATAATTATAGGCCGTTTGTTTATTTACTTGGCGAATACTTATATCGATTTTTTTCTGTTTATTGTTATTTTTGGCGTTGAAAATAATAACATTAATAATATATGACCTAAAGTTTGCAAGATTTTGTTGTATAAGTGATTTGCAAGATGTTAATGGCATTATTCAGCAAAATTCATATTTTTTAGGTTATCTGGTTTTCCCCTTGAAAAGTACAGTTTCTTCGACATAAACGGTGTCTGGCTAGTTAAATATTAATAAACTTAAATATTTCTTTAAATTTATGTACAGTTGTAGTTTAAATCACTTTTTTTTCAGGAAACATGAGTGACATTTAGGTTAAGCATATTGCAATGTATGGAACATTTGGGAAGCACTAAAAATGAAAAAATTCTAAGTGTGTATGAATGGGAATATGTTTTAAATGCAGGACATATTATTTTGTGTGGTACAACCCATATTCAACACAAAACTTAATAAATGTGTATGCTCTATGTTTACAAACAAGTGTCAGATCATGAAATTAGTGGTACCTACATTCTATATAGGTAACTGAAAAGATATTTATTAATTCTTTAATAATAATAACTGAAACAGTATTTTGTAAAATATGAAATAGAAATATTCAGGGGTAAAACATAATAGTGCATGATGCAATAGTATACATTACTTTTATAAATATACTGATATTGCACATGTTTACTTATTTCAAAAATTTCACTTACAATGTGTGATTGTTCAGGCCATTATTATTGCTACTCGGGCCCCTCGGGCCACGGTTATTTGCACCAGCTTTTTCCCTCTATTCAAATATTCAGGGGTAAAACATAATAGTGCATGTTGCAATAGTATACATTACTTTTATAAATATACTGATATTGCACATGTTTACTTATTTCAAAAATTTCACTTACAATGTGTGATTGTTCAGGCCATTATTATTGCTACTCGGGCCCCTCGGGCCACGGTTATTTGCACCAGCTTTTTCCCTCTCAATAGTCTCAATGCCTGGTTAAAAGGTGTCTAAATCAAAGAGGGTATGCTGTGAACATTGTCGTGCAAATTCAACTTTCACGAGTTGTCCCTGCAATCTACAAAGGATACCGACTAGGTTGGCTCCAGCAAATTGTATCTTGTGTAGCCCCTTTAAACGCTATCATAATTTTAATAACTTAGCATCTCAGTTTATCATTATTTACTTATTGTTATCATCGTACACTAAAGAGAATGACAGAAAGGCCTATAATTAGTTTGACTATAGATCACCAGGTGGCGTACTCCTTATTTTCAGACGCCTATAACTTTTTTCCCTGCCCTGCAATTTTGAATAACCAAAATGGAATTTGTTCACTATTACCTCTAGTATTAGACCGATTAATTTTTTTTTTAATTTTTTTTTCAAATAAACAAACTTGTGAGATGGGAAAGACCTTTTGCATTTTTTTTAAATGCATTTTTGAGTACGAAGGAAAGGGTTGAGAAGAGATTTTTTACAGGTAAGTGACATTTTTTTTATCTTTAATTTAAGAAAAAATTATCGCAATCCAAGCAATAGGAAGGGATGGAGGGGGCATAATGCGTTTGAGGGAATAAAGGGTTAAGTTAATATTTGATAAAGGATAGACTGATAAAATATTAAGATGGAAAAAAAGGTTTATTTTGCCGAATATCAAGGTCCGAAGTCCCTGTTCCTTTAGCAATAATATTACTAATATAATGTCACTATTTGGAAACGTTTACGTTTTAATATTATATTGTTATGAAATATATATTAGTTGAATATATAAATAAATGATAGGAAATAGCATTTAACAAAATTTCTATTCTATATTCATTTGTTCCCGTAAACGCATTATGTCCCCTCCCTTAATATTGTTTGGATTGCAATACATTTTTTTGTTAATTAAAGATAAAAAAATCCTCACTTACCTGTAAAAAAATTCTCCTCTGAACTCTTTCTTTCGTACTCAAAAACGCATTTGAAAAAAATTGCAAAAGGTTTCCCCTCCCTACAAGTTTGTTTATTTGAAAAAATAGAAAAATAATCAGTCATATACTAAAGGTAATAGCGAGCAAATTCCATTTTGGTGGCCTACCAACTACATCCTCCGGCTCCATCGATTCTTATCTACCTATCTCAAAAAAATCAATATCATCCCTCTAACTCCTTTTTTTCGCGAAAAACTTCAGGAATTATTTTTTTGGATATTAGTGCAAAAAGAACGCGTATTTAAAAAAAAATTCACCAAAAGTTACCGTCCGATTTGAAAAAATTAGATTACCTATGCTCTTCCGCGAGATTTTCAATTCTTAATTTACCTATTTTTTCGTCGAGTAGTAAATAATAACAGAGTTATCGTGGAAAAACTTGTTCCTGCGAATTTTAAATGCGAAGTCCTCCCCCACCCCGCATAATTAACTTGATAATATGATAAAAGAGAACGTGTGCAACCGAACTGTCAAAAAATAAATAAATAAAAAAAAGTCGGTTTCATTTCAAAACCATATCCGCTCTGCTATTTGTGGAACAAATAGGAAAAGAAAATTTCCAATTGTCCAATGGCAACGAACGGATTTTTTTTTCCGATTGCTAACAAAAAATAAAAGGTAAATTTGAGTAGTGAAAATAAATCACAAAACGTCACTTTTCATAGACGTCGAAAAAATACTTTTAAGATAAGTTGTTACTATCATTGTGCTAGTCATCAAATTCCATGCGTCTTGCATAAGCATGATAATCAAGATAGAAAATATCCAATTATATTGAAATTTGAATAGTGTTAACTAAAGAAAAAGCCCTATTATTTTTAAATCAGTAAATACAAATAGGCCAGTGGAATTAGCAAATATGCATATTGTAATTCGTTTCAGGATGCCACGTGGATTAAACGATAGTATTATTGATTACGAACATGACCCTGAATTTGGTCCACTTTTTAACCGCCGGAACATTGTTTATTTAATGATTTATTGTTGAAAAATTCCAAAAAATCGACTTTTTTAAAGATAACTCAAAGACCTTTGACGATAGGTTTTCAATTTGTAGATACTGTTCGAACTTTGAAAAACGGTTAATTTGAGAGGTGCTTCGTTCAAAACGCTTGAAAATTTGTTTAAATACTTGCAAAAAACCGCGAAAATGTTCGCAATTTGCAAATATTTTTCATTCTTTAACAAAAGCACTTTAGTGCTTGAAACTTTGACAAAATATGTCTTTCATCACCCTAAAGTTACCTCTAAAATTTCATCAAAAAATTTTAATTAGTTTAAGAGATATTCAATTTGTTTATTAAAAACATGAATAATGTAAAATGCAAATTCACCCAGTTCCCGTTGTCGTAGAGGGTTGATCTGGACATCATTTTTTTTGTTGAGACTTAAACTTTATGTTTTCATTAATGGTAAATCAAATTTGCATTATTTTCAACTTCAAAATGGCGTTTGAAAAAGTGTCACATTTTGAGATTAGGTTTCTTGCTAATAACTTTTAAACAAATGAAGATTTTGCAATATCGTTCTGATATCTTTGTTGCTGAGGTTTTTTCACACATTTTCAAGAAAAAAATGACTGTAGCCTTACTAGAAGCCGAGATGATTTTTTTTTTAATAAATTCGTAATTTGTTTATTAATAAACATTAACAGCTGAAACTTGGCGAACAACTAATTTAATAATCTATCTTTGTAATAGAGCTGAGTTTGGGGGAAAAAATTCAATTTGCAACGATAACAATAATTAATTTTAAATCAGCGTCAGAACAGGAGTGAGAAGCATGAGTCATATCTGTAACACGTTCATAAAATGATCGAGACGAGTTCAAATCCGTCAACCAAAGATTTACCGTTTCTCCGATTTTGACTTTTTTTTTAATTTGGGGTAGCGTGATGAAATAATAATATCTGTCATATCGATTTTTTCCTAATTAAACAATAATTTGTTATAAACTATTATTTTTTGTTAAAAATTTTTTTACGAATTTATTAAAAAAAAATCATCTTGGCTACGGAGTCATTTTTTTTTTTTTTGAAAGGACCGCAGCAACAAAGATATGAGAACGATATTGCAAAATCTTCATTTGTTTAAAAGTTATTAGCAAAAGACCTAACCTCAAAATGTGACGCTTTTTCAAACGCCATTTTGAAGTTGAAAATAATGCAAATTTGATTTGCCATTAATGAGAACGTAAAGTGTAAGTCTCAACAAAAAAAAAGGATGTCCAGATTAACCCTCTACGACAACGGGAACTAGGTGAATTTGCATTTTACATTATTTATGTTTTTAATAAACAAATTGAATATCTCTTAAACTAATTAAAATTTTTTGATAAAACTAAAGTGCTTTTGTTAAAGAATGAAAAATATTTGCAAATTGCTAAAATTTTCGCGGTTTTTTGCAATTATTTAAACAAATTTTCAAGCATTTCAAACGAAACATCTCTCAAATTAACCGTTTTTCAAAGTTCCAACAGTATCTACAAATTAAAAAACCTGTCGTCAAAGGTATTTGAGTTATCTTTAAAAAAGTCGATTTTTTGAATTTTTCAACAATAAATCGTTAAATAAATGTTCCGGCGGTCAAAAAGTGGACCAAATTCAGGGTCATGTTCGTAATCAATAAAACTATCGTTTAATCCACGTGGCATCCTGAAACGAATTACAATAAATTTCAGTCTTTTTTTTTACTAATTCTACTGGACTAAAAAGTTATAAAACATTTCAAAAATTAAGATGCACATGAAGAGTATTCCAACCTTTAATACAATTCTATAGGCATAAAATTACTACATAGTATACTGACAAACATTTCGCTAATTAAAATGATATCATCGGGAGAGAGTTAAAATTATAAGCATAGCAATGATACCTAAAAATAACTTATTTCCAAAAAACTGCGAAGAGTATACTATTGAAAGTTCAATAATTGCAATGCCATGCCGTGGGTGACGTTTTTATTGATGTTTCATCATGTAAATTTAGAACTGTACTATATTATAGTTTTTAAATAAATACTTTTGTAGAACTTTTGTACTGGAGACACAACTTCGGAAAACTTTAGCAGGACAAGAGACAGCTATATTGCTGTTGTCTTTTCAATTTACAGGAAGTTTCTTATTAATTTAAGCTTCAAAATTACATTACCTATTAGTCTACCGTCTGTAGCTGAAAACAAAATACAATCGTTGTAAGTTTAGGACAAATAATATAAAAAAGGAATCTAATTGTAGTAGTGCCAGTGAGACATGCCAAATCCTGACACATAAATAAATTAAAACGAGTTGTAACAATGCATTTATTACAATTGGAGGTACCCGATCATTTCGATTTTTTTGTATTAAATTAAAAAAGATGTATTTAAAAGAACACGGACAATTTGTTGTTTCTCGAAAATACGTCAGATAAAAGTATTTTTGCGGATTCACAGGCCTGCGAAAATTATTAATTTATTATTAAAGGGAACGGAAAACCTGAAGAACCATCCTCCTATAGGCCCATCTGCTTGTTCGATGCTTTGGGAAAGGTGCTGGAATACTTAATCCTGGGAAGGCTAGAGCTAGAAATTGACCGGAGGGATGGCTTGTCGAACTACCAGTTCGGATTCCGCAGAGGAATGTCGACGGTGGATGCTGTGACCCGTATCACGAGCAAGGCAAGAGAGGCCATGGAGGCAAAGAGAATGTGCTTAATCGTCACCCTTGATATCAGGAACGTATTTAACACTGCAGGATGGGGAGCGACTATAAGCAAACTAGAGAGATTGGAAGTGGCACCTTATATCATTAATATCATTAAGAGTTACTTCAGGGATAGGCAAATAGGGATGGACGCAAATAACACCTTTGAATGGAGAAACGTGACCTGCGGTGTCCCACAGGGTTCGGTACTCGGGCCAACACTGTGGAACGTTATGTTCGACGACGTCCTACGGATTCCCCTCGCAAATGGGGTCACCCTTACGGGCTATGCTGACGATCTTGCCCTAACTGTGACTGGAAACTGGACAGGGCTAATCGAGGAGAAGGCGAATGCCACTATTGAGAGAATAGAGGAATGGCTGCGGAGCGTAAAATTAAAACTTGCTCCGGAAAAAACTGAAGCAGTGATGATCACAAGGAAAAGAACTGTCCAGCCTGTTACCATCAGGGTTGGTGGAAATTAGACCGGGGAATGGACTTAAATACCTCGGAATCTGGCTGGACCCAAAACTAACATTCAGGTGTCACATAACAAAAACGGCGGAAAAAGCGGGGAAATCAGCAACCGCTCTGGGAAGAGTGATGTGCAACACGAAGGGGCCAAAGGCCAGCAAAAGAAGAGTGCTTTGTGGCGTGGTGCATTCAGTCATATTATATCCCGCCCCGGTCTGGGGATACGCCTTAGAAGAAAGGGCTAATGCCAAAGTAAGCCTGGCAAGGATTCAACGGCAGATGGCACTGAGGGTATGTAGCGCCTATCGGACAGTCTCGTACGAGGCAGTGCTGATGGTAGCAGGGATCCCTCCAGTGGATTTACTGGTCAAGGAAAGGGTAGAAGTGTACAAAGGAGTCGAGAGAGGAACTGCCAGGGAAAGACTGTTCGAAAGATGGCAGAACAGATGAGAGAACGCCCATAAAGGAAGATGGACTCACCGCATGATTCCTACAGTCAAAGAGTGGGTGGAAAGGAAACATGGAGAAGTAGGGTATCATCTCACGCAGGCCCTGACAGGTCACGGCTGTTTTGCCGACTACCTGTTGAGAATAGGAAAGCTGGACTCTCGAGAGTGCGCATATTGTGGCGAAATAGACGATGCAGAACACACAGTCTTCCACTGCAACAGATGGGTGGAGGAGAGACGAGGCATAAATCGTCTAGGGCCGGATGAGCTTGTGGAATTCATGCTGCAATCTGAAGACAATTGGGCAAAGGCCGAAACAGCTATTACACGGATCGTCGTGCATAAAGGAGTAGATGAGAGGAATCCCGACTTATACCCTCTGCACAACTAGAGGGAATACAGGGAACAAAGGCACGGGAAAAAAAAACAACATCTATACATTGAATAACGATTGACGTGTATCCTGAAGAGAAGTGAGAGCGGTTCCAGGATACATCATACACTGAAGAGGGGTGGTTTTAGTGGGTACGCCTAGAGGTGAGTACCACACTACCGTTCAGGTATCCATAAAGGATTTCCACGCCGGAAAAAAAACCACTGAGTTAGAATTCATCATGTAAAGTTTTTCACAATTAAGGTAATTAGATTTAAAAAAACTAGTTCCACAGTGCCACAAAAAAAAATTAAAAAATTGCGTAAACTGTCTGATGTGTTGTTAGTTAAACTTTAATTAACACAAAGTGTTGGCAAGTGAATTACAATTAAAATCTACTTAAATATGATCCAAAAAGCATATTAAAGTTTACTGAAAGTTATTATTGTTTCTTACAAAAGTAAATATTCTTAGATAAGAAAATGGGAGATGCTACTTGTGATACAATTTTTCCATGCTTCTGGGAATTTTCCGGATTATAACGATAAATTAATATCTTGGTGAGGAACTATGCAAAAAAATGAGCATAGTCTCTGATGATAAAAGATGAAATTTCACCAAGTTGATGGATGGCCCTTATGGGAAGTGAAAATTACCACTAAAACTCAAAAGACGACGAGTGTGAATAACATATACAAAGGCCAAATTTTTGTATCTCCTAGTGCAAAATATTTGACTATGGTGCGGCAACCAACCATTACTCTCAAAGGGTAGATACTCAACCGGGGGGGAAAAATTTGAGGCTTTTGTAGTTTTAGGCAGGGTGAACAAATATGGAGTGAATTCGTTCCAACCACCGACACGTCACTAGAGTCTACCCTTGGTAAGGGCTATCTCTATGCCTATGATGCATATAGGTGCTATTGAAATTCGGAAAAGGTCAAATACTTGAAGCTTATCTTGCCAAATATATAAATCTGGTATGACAACCCAATCTTAATAAGGTTTATAATTACCCCTATTGGGGGAGGTGGGAGTCCCCCACAGACGGACGAATTTCATTACTAACCTGGAACAGAAATTGAGGCATTTATAGTTTTAGGCAGGGTAGACAAATATGGAGTAAATTCATGCATTAAGCATTAACCAGTTGTGTTTTATTTACTGCTTATTTAACTGTTTATCTTAACTTTTATCAACTTATCTATCTTTTAATCTATGTAAAGCTATTCTTTTTCCAATTTATATCATACCTTCGACCATCCAAATACTTTCTTTTCTTATTCTTTTTATCTCTTATCTTCAAAATATCTTCTCCGTGGTATTCTTTTCCTTTTTTTTTTAGTCATAGATATAGGATAAATCCCTTCAGTGACCATTTTTTTCTATCTATGTAAGCTATATACCTAAATTAACTAAATTTTCATTTATATATTTCCGTCCGTATGTGAGGGTAGTTTTTACCCCCCCCCCCCAATAGGGGTGATTTCAACCTTATTAAAAAGACTGGGTGGTTGTCGTACCAGATTTAGGTATTTGGCACAATGAGCTACAGTATCTCCGAATTTCAGTAGCACCTATATGTAACATTTGAGCATGGAGGTAGCTCTTACCACCCTTTAAGGGTAGTCTCTTGTCATGTATTGGTGGTTGGAATTTACTCCATATTTGTTCACCCTGCCTAAAACTACAAAAGCCTCAATTTTTTTCCCGTTTTGAAACCTATGAGGAACTATGAGGGGTGGGGGTAGTTTTAAGTCTCTATAATTTGAGAGTAATGACTGGTTATCGCACCAGAGTCAAATATTTTGCACTAAGAGATAAAAAAATTTAGCCTTTGTACATGTTATATGCACTCACCTGCGTCTTTAGGGTTTTAGCAGTAGTTTTCACCCCCCATAAGGGCGGATTTAGGTTTAATTTATAGAAATAGCTTACTGTGGCTCAAATTTATATTCTCTACTCTCGACTACAAAACACCTACCATTTTACACACTTCATTAAGAGTTATTACATTATTTCTATGATTTTACACCATTTTAAGAGATGTTTTTGACTAAAAAACAAAACTTTTTTGGACTACGGATTCGGATTCAGTCTCGAAAAATACACCAAATCCATATAATTTGGTCCGCTGCACAAAACTCTTTTTTGTGTGGCTGTGTAATTGTTTGTCTAACTTTGATAACATAATATTAGAAATCGCCAACCCCAAAAACCCATAAAACTATTGCCGCACCGGTAGAGGGGGAGGGGGTGGTGGTAGGGGGATGGTAGTGGGGGTGCATGAAGTAAAAAAATGGAGGCCTTTGATTCTTGTATACACACTAAATCACAATTTTATTTTTTTCACTCCCTTTAATAATGAGGTGCTAATGCCAAAAAAATGGCAAAATGCCAAAAAAAAACTTGTGACCTTTGCTTCTCTTATATATACTAAATACCAATTTTATGGACTCTTACTTGCTTGATTTACCTATTTATCCCCCGATTACCCCAATTAATCCCCCAACCCTTCAACGGAGTAAGAACAAAATATAATCTAGTTCCAGATATCCTTAAAATACATACGTGTACCAAATTTCAAGTCAATATCTTAAACGGTTCCAGAGTAATCGTGCGCACAATAAAAAGTTACAGACAGACCGACAGAACGACAGACAGAAATTTTCTTTGCCCAAACTTAAAATCTCAACGTTTCGTATTTGAACAATAAAAATTAAAAAAAAATTCGTTACTATACTTCCACTGGATGTGGAAATAATTAATTTATTTCTATATAAATGAGGAGCTTTAGAAAAATTCTGTCGTATAGGCGAAAGATTCAAATCGAATGACATTCCTCATTATAAGGTAAGCATTTGGCACACCCTGTACTTGCATGCAATGCGCTACCTAGAACCAAAAAAAGACTATGATGATTCTAGCCCTCTCGGGATTAAACGTATATAGCTGGATGTAGTATAATTTATTAGATGTACTCGAAGCAGGGTGTAATGAGTTCCTAAACAAACAAACATACACAATAACTGCTAGACTCATAAAATAGTTAATAGGGGATTTTGTTTGAACTATTTTAAGGTTAAATCGCTCCTTTCCGCATCAGTGAACCCTTGTACCCACAAAACTTCCCAATTTTATTAAAATATACGCTTATTTTAAGGAGTGTGCGTGGGGCTGAATCTAAAGAGGTTCAAAGAATAATTTATTTACACCTATATAGAGTTTAAGTGAATGCGAATAAGTTCTTAGGAATTATTCCGTTATTAACTTGGGTGAATAACTGAAAAGCGAATAAAATCCGAAAATTAACTAATACATCTATTATTGTTGAAAAGATAGCTTATCTGAGATATAAATTTAGTAACTGTAATACAGTGGCGGCTCGTGATATTGTCTGCAGAGGAGGCTTGATATTTTGAAAGGCAATTAGAGAAATTGCTACAGATAAAAGACATTAATTTGGAAGATTGGAAAATATGCTACCTCTTCCAAAGGGAGGCTCAGCCTCCCCTGCCTCCCCTGACGAGCCGCCACTGCTGTAATAGATTCTGGAGAGTTGGTAATGGCATAGAAGAGTACTGATGTTCCAAAAGAGGTTAGTTAGATTTTTAACCTAGATAGCTGCAAGGAATATTTTAAAAGTAGAAATATATTAACTGTTCCTTTCATATTTATGCAGAAATGTGTGCTATGTTTTTAAAAATAAAAATAATTTTAAAGAAGTTGGAAAACACCACAGTAGTGTTAGAAGACTTGGTATTAAATTATTGATAGTTCATAAGACAAGTGCCTACAAAAAATCCCCTGCCCGCAGCATCTCAAAATATTTAACGCCAAAATATCTGGGTGTCATCCTGGAATCTAAATTGACCTGGAAAGGTCACATAGAGAAACAAATACAAAGAGCCACTACTACCTTTTGGGTGTGTAGAAGGACCTTTGGCAAAACGTGGGGTTGAACTCCAGGGAAACAATGAGATACAGATACTATACTGTTAGAGTAAGACCAACGGTTACTTATACTTCGAAGCAAACACAACTTTAAAGACTCGTATGTGAGTTACAACAGTGTCCCTTCATCTGGTGATTGAGACCGATGTTCGGAAAGCAGATTCCTATCTGACGCGATAGGGGCTCATTCATTTCTGGAAGCCAGGAGTGATGATATGGTGCATTCCTTCTCTTCATAACCCAAAAGGAATGACTGGAACCCACACGAGATTTGCCAATATCGTCTAGTATACAAAGGAATCGAGGTATGAGTAAAGTGTTGGAGCGGGGATATATGATGAAAGACCCATGGTTAAAAATTTTTATTCCCTGGGTTTTGCCACGGAATTCCAGAGATCTTTGTTATTTTGGTCTGTGCATAGAGGAATATCTACAAGAAATATACATGTAGCGATAGTCAAGCGGCTCTTAAGGCCCTTGCATCAGTTAGGATCAAGTCAATACTGGTTCAAAACTGTACACAGACCCTCTGAGCACTTGGCTCATCTAACTGGGTCAAACTTCTCTGGGTGCCTGGACACATAACATTGAGGGCAACGAGCCAGCAGATGTTGTGACCAGAGGCGCTCAGTGGCCTCTACTAGATCCGGAGCCGGCTTTTGGTTACCTTAGATCAAGTGCTAAGAATACAATAACTGGAATTGTCAGTTATTAATGAATTGTATTAATGCATTGTTATTAATTATAAAACGTATTGTAACTATGGTTAGATAAGAAAGGCGATACATGAAAGACTTTAAATAAATATGTGTGTAATACAGTTTGTCATTATAATTACATTATTTACATTATATATTATTAATAAATAGAGATACAACAGGACTTGTTCCCAGTTATTTGACTTCTGAGCATCTCGGCGAAGCTCCTTATCTCACTGCCGAAGCACGCAGAACAAATCGTGGGGCTAAGCATGAAACATTTCAGAATCGCGGTAGGTTTTTTGATTGGACACAGCTCTCTCAGAAAACAGCTGCACACTTGGAGGAGAGGAAGTTGATAACCCCGACTAGTAAAGATTTTGGCCTTTGCGCTAGAATCTGATCTAAATGGAGGAATTCCCTAAAGGACCTCGCACGGAATGATAGGAAAATGGCCCTCGGTTAAATTGAAATACATTTTAGTATGTATGGTGCATTGGCCTCCTGAACAATAGTTCTTATGGGCACAATGTTCAAAAGTCAATATAGCGCAAGCCACTGCTTGTTGAAGACAGAACCATTAAGCGCGGTATCAAAGAACTAGTATACTGTTCCTACCCTACACGAATTAACGTATGTTTATATTTACGTATTCCCATACTCATGTATATGCGAATGTATGCGTGGCATTAAGCAGGCATACGTATAGAAATCATCCTGATCATCATTGAAGTATTCCAAAAAAACATGATTCTAAAACCATTTATAAAAACTAAGTACGCACGCTGCACATTGGGTAATGCTAATACCTGCGGTTCGTGCAAATACTTATATATTTGACTACTCTCTTAAATTAAATATTTCTCTAATTAAATCATAGAGTATGTACCAGGGAATACACCCTGGTATAAATATACTTATATGCTACTGGGTATGCGTGCATATTAATACATTCCGAATGGTTTCGACGTAAACGTTTACTGAATGAGAATTGACACATGCATTCGCATATACAGGACCATTAAAACAAATTAAAACAAATATGTACATACATTAATTAGTGTATGGTAGGAACAGTGTACTAGTTCTTTGGTTTCGCATTTAATGGTTCTGTCGATAAGCAGTGGCTCACGCTAAATTGACTTTTGAGCATTGTGCCCATGAGAAAAATAACATACTAAAATGTGGGGCCGCACAATGGGCCTAAGTGAGGCGACCTTTCGTCGCCTTGCTAAAAGAAGAAGAAAAACAGAGAGACAGACAAAATTGAAAGATCATAACATTCGTAGCAGAATGCAAGATTTCATGGCCATTGTCCAATGAAGTGGTTTCTTCGGGGTGTTGCCGTTGTTGTCGAATTTGACTTGACGTTTCGCTGATCGTGCTGTTAGCTCCTTCAGAAGGATTCTAGTCTTTAAAATCCTTCTGTAGACGCTGACAGCATGATCAGCGAAATATCAAGTCAAATTCAACAACTAGCAGGAAGGTTTAGAAAGTTTTAGTTCAATAAATGGCATAGTTTCACCAACTTTCCTTAAAATTGATGCATTATTACATAGGAGATATAATGAAAACAGCGGAAAATTTCAATATTGAAACAAGAACTGTTTAAATTTTACAAGAAGCAATAAACTGATTTAATCAAACGCGCCCCATAACACTTGTTATTATACCAACAACAAATGAAAACAATAAAAATGCTGCAGCCAAAGAATTCCGTGTTCATCTATTTTGATGCTTAAAATTTGACTCTACTATCTGGGTAATAACCATTTATTTCATAAAAATACTTAAGATTTAAGTCGCATATTATTTTCAATCGTAAATTATTCGTGGGTGTAATAATATAACGATTCTATGAAAAATAAAATAAAAAAGACCTTCGACAGACATACTAATATTTAACCTCATAGAAGAATGTACATATGTATATTGACTTAGATTTATAGGTTCACAGTTTTTGTGTAAATTCATTATCAGCATTTTAAGTAAATATTAGTCCAATAAAACGAGAAAATTATCTCTAAATGATGTTCCATTATAAACGTGTAAACACAGTTTTCGCTCCATTCGGCTTCCTGGTACAGGGACCGTTCCTGAAACAAATCCTAGTTGTTCTAGTTTCCTGTTTTAATTCCAACTCATTTTTTTGTTAACGACAGTGACATGCTCTCATTTATTTTAAATGAGATTTAAAATTAAAATTCTAGACTTTTCTTTAAATACTTTTCAGTGAATTAACCTGGTTTATTTTGTTTTTACAGTTCGAAATTGATCGCTTAAACAAACAATCTATTTAGACATTTAACTAGGCAGGCACAAGCAACATTTTTGCATAATTGAATCTAATGTGGGCATTTTAGATAAAACTGACATGAAAGTATAAAAGACATACAATTGTCCATTTTCTACGAGTTTTACCCAAAATATAATTAGCTGTAACTTTTATACAACACATGTAATTACTTCCACATCCAGTGGAAGTATAGTAACGACAAAATGTTTTTTTTTAATTTTTATTATTAAAATAGGCTTAGAATGTCATGAAACGTCGAGATTTTAAGTTTGAGGAAAAAAATCTGTCTGTGTGTCTGTCACTTTTCTTGTGCGCACGATTACTCTGGAACCGTTTAAGATATTGACTTGAAATTAGGTACAGGTATGTATTTTAACGAGATCTGAAACTAGATTATATTTTCATCTTATTCCGTTAAAGAGTTGGTTAATTGGGGTAAATGGTAAATCAAGCAGATAAGAGCCCATAAAAATGGTATTTAGAATATACAAGAGAAGCTAATGTCTCAAAAAAAATTTTGGCATTAGCCTGGATAAAGCAGAGTGTATTCTTAACGGCTCTAGACTAGAATGTCATTCAGATTTTGACTTCCAAAAATGAGGGAAATGGCTTTAATGTGCTCTCGTGTATATTATCTAGTTAATGTTGAAATAAGCTCCAGTTGTTTTTGTTTGCTACTGATTATTTATGAAGCTCCCTAGAGGCCCTATATAATAGGATGATCCATAAATTAAGAAAGAAAATTTAAAAACTCGATGGTGAAAATTTATGAAACTAAAACCGTGAAAGTGGTCTAAAGTCGATGAAAACATGTCCGAAATGGCTACGAATGCGTTGAATTGTAGTTATAAATATACTTTAAATTATGTATATTATGTACATGAAGTTTATTGCTTGGATAGATACTGGCATCTATTATAATTAGTTATTTTCCTTCCACGTGCAGTGGAAGTATAGTAATGCAAAAAAAAATTAAATTTTTATTTTTGAAATAGGCTTAGAATGTCATGAAACGTCGGGATTTTAAGTTTGAACAAAAAAAATTCTCTCTGTCGGTCTGTCTGTCTAACTTGTTTGTGGGCACAATTACTCTGGAACCGTTTAAGATATTGACTTGAAAGGTACACATATGTATTTTAACGAGATCTGGACTAAATTATATTTTGATCTTATTATAAAATAATCAGTATTAGTGTGCTGTGGGTCAAATCGTTTAGAATCTCCAAAAGAACAACTGTGCCAAATTTCGCGTTTCTTCCACAAAATGCAGAATATGACCAATATTTTAGGGTTAACCGTGTGTGCTATCTCTCATCGATTCAAATTTTTTTCATGAAGAATCCACCACCATCCACACACAGCGGTTCTTCCATTACGATATTAGAAACACAAATAAAAGATACAAGTTAATATCCCCTTAGATCCATAACTAAATTAAACAACAATATTTCATATCTACCTCGACGTAACTTTATGAGAACTTGTCGTAATACCTTGAAATATTATTTTTCTAGCACATCATTTTTCTTGTTTATGAACACTAACTTATTATACAGGTATGACTTTCGCGTGTATGGTGTTTTACTAAACATAATAGATAATTTATCATTGTTGAAAAATGTACGCATATGCCAAAAATAATAAATGTCTGTACTGAAAACAAATCTCGGCGTCACAAAAAGTATGACGAATAACACGGAGAAAATCAATTACAGAGTAAACAATTTTCGAAATGACATTCACTGTCAATGGTGTGTATATTTAACACACGGTTGAATACATTGATTATATTAAAACTATGCTTTCACGACGTTGATTGGGTTATTTTTTTGTGAATAATTTAGCTTAATTGTTGCTTTTTTTCAGATTTAAAATTCAATGTGAATACTATGAAATGTCTATGCCATAAACTATCTCGAGTAACACTGTGCACATTGAGACAACAAAACTTCTCTTATTTACATTCCTTAATAGTATTTGCTTACTTTTGGTAGTTAGCTTTTGTTATGCAGCATGGTTAGTTGAACAGAGGGGGATTAACTTTCGAATCTCTATTAGCAAATGTCGCAGACGACTCTGGGAACTTTATGGAGATCCTGTGTGAATACAAGGTTATTTTTATTTACGTTTTTATTTTTAAATTCAACCAAACCATTAATTTAAACGTATAAATAGCTGGACAGAATCAAGTAATCAAGTTCAATAAATAAGTCTGTAATCTCTTCGACTTATTTATTAACAAACTGACACTTAAATTAAAGAAAGTAAAATTGATGTTTTGTTGAATTTTTTGCTTCACCTTGAATTTTAAAGAGATGCGCAACCCTGTATCTATCACAAATAGATTCCATTTCTATTTATAAATAACATCGGAACAAAACATGTGCTAAAATGTTGTAATACATCATCTGTCAGTGCTTGTAATGAACTGGAATTGAAATTTCCTGTCAATAAATCTACTAAAAACACAGCAGTTCATTAACGTAATAACGAAAATTTTATCAATAACCCAGATAAAGAAGAAGAAGAAGACGTGTTTATTTTATTTACTTTTTTATTTTTTGTAGAAGTATTTTAACTTGTTATATAACCGTTATATAGCGACAAAGTTTCTATGTAGATTAAAAGCTACTGCGTATTATCAAATAGAACAATTCAACTCGCTGTACAGTTATTATATAGCTAAATATCCTTTTTTATTGTACAAAGACTGCCTCAGGTTTTGTTATAAAATAATTCAGCTCGTTATGCATTAACTATACAATTGAATGTTTATAGAGACAGTGTGCGATTTAGTTTAGAGACGAATTTATTTTGATTAGAGAATATTATTTAGGTATTATGCAAATCACAATTTACACAATTTATTTTCTTATGCAGCCATTATACAACCTCTGGGTTCTCTTATAGAGTAATTCAGTGTATTGTGCAGCCATTATAAAGCCATACAGCTCTTTGGTTAGTTTGGCGGTAATTATATGTACGTATCATATCGCTGTATAGAGTGTCTAGTGAAGGCAGGTGAATTTCAATATTTCCACTAAACAGTCAAGTAGTTTCAAAATATTTCAGTTGCCTATATTTATTTTAGATGAAATTATGTGAGGTACAGCACAAATTATTGTCGTTGAATTCCCTGGATTTTCATTAACTTTCCATTATATATCTATAACATACCATTAAGTCGACGAAAGTTCCTACTGCGCTTCTTTTTCATGTAGACAGCATACTGATTATTCCGATGGTATCGGAAACTGTATATCGAGAGACATATTTCACATGTTATAATAAGAAAAGTAATTATTTCCCCCACTTGCAACTTTCGGCTGTATAAAAGTTTCTTATGCACTGGATTCCATTAAAACACCTTAATAAAGTTTCGGTACAAGCGCTTTATAATTATTTACTAGTGAAATATTTTGTCGAACTCCTCTATATGTTTCCTTAAATATATAAGGAATAAGAAACCAGACTGCAACCAACAGCTATTCTCCGGACTAATGCCCCGCCGAGCGCTGAATTACGAGTTACAAGCCTGGCCGCGTTAAGTACAATAACTATGTATTGCCACAAAACGCTAAGTTTCGATTGTAATAGACACCAGCCGAAAGGCTTATTTCCCATTCAAAGGAGCTCTCGTGCCAGCCATCTCATACCACTTGCACACTGCAGTTTCGAGCTATTGGCTCTCGTCAGTGCAAGGTAGGTATGAGATGGCTGGCACGAGAGCTCCTTTGAATGGGAAATAAGTCTTTCGGCTAGTGTCTATTACAATCGAAACTTAGCGTTTTGTGGCAATACATAGTTATTTTACTTAACGCGGCCAGGCTTGTAACTCGTAATTCAGCGCTCGGCGGGGCACTAGTCCGGAGAATAGCTGTTGGTTGCAGTCTGGTTTCTTATTCCTTATATATTTAAGGAAACATATAGAGGAATTCGACAAAATATTTCACTAGTAAATATTCTGCCCTCTAGAAGCATATCTACTAACTGTGCCCATGTCAGGGCTACTGCTGTTTCGATTGTAATGGATATCAGCCGCTAGATGGAGCCTGTCATTTTTGCTGCATGTCGTGGTTTTATAAATCTCGTCATGTACCAAGAGTGAACAAATGCCTCGTTACAGCCGTCTCAGACCTACCTTGCACTGACGAGAGCTAATAGCTCGAAACTGCAGTCTGCAAGTGGTATGAGATGGCTGGCACGAGAGCTCCTTTGAACGGGAAATAAGTCTTTCGGCTGGTGTCTATTACAATCGAAACTTAGCGTTTTGTGGCAATACATAGTTATTGTACTTAACGCGGCCAGGCTTGTAACTCGTAATTCAGCGCTCGGCGGGGCATTAGTCCGGAGAATAGCTGTTGGTTGCAGTCTGGTTTCTTATTCCTTATATATTTAAGGAAACATATAGAGGAGTTCGACAAAATATTTCACTAGTAAATATTCTCCCCTCTAGAAGCATATCTACTAAGCTTTATAATTATGTTTAAGAACGTTTATATCACTTGGTAATACGACATTAAAGGAACAACCCGCAAATTTTATAATAGCTCTGTAACCAACATTTATGTAATCGTTATAAAATAAAAAGGTTCGCATAATTACTTGAAGCTTTATAAGAGATTATCGGGAACATTTACAAGGGGATATAAAATAGTTTTATAATTATGTTGTAAGAACATTCTTAGGCCGATTCTATATCGCCAAATTGTCACAGAGAGCTAATTAGTTCACAATAGTACTTCAATAAAATATAAAAGGACATTTTTCCACCACTATAAAATAATTTTACGACAATTCAACTAAATATTAATTAGCGCAATAATTCCAGTTGGGCAGTGTCTGCAGAAACTACTCAACGTCATATTATTTAACTCTAAAAACGGACATTAAATATAAGATAACCTCAATCTACGTGTAGTGAAGTCAATAAAGATTGAAAATATGCATTATTTCGGAATAATTACGGGAAGCTTCGATTTTCCTAGAAACTTTTGATGTCACTTTTACATAGCTTAAAATAAAAAGAAAGACTTTTCGATAAAAATTTCAGTAAAAATGACGTACCTCGATAAATTTCAAACACTTCGCTCGGATTAACTACAATTAACACCAATAATATGGTATTGGTGAGATCTCAAAATAATATATCTCGATATAAAAAATAAAGTTGAGAGTTGCTTGAGATGGAGAATTATATTCTGAGCAACTTTTTTAATATGAACAATTTTCGAAAAATCACTGGTTTTCGAGATATTTGAACTTCAATGTAATTTTTCAAGTAACAAAAATTCCATTTTTTTTCATTACAGTATAAAATTTAGTAGAACATACAACATAAACATGACGCAAATATTATTAGACAATACACAATAAACAACAAATGTCAAAATATTAATTTCCAAATAGCAGTTGCATTTCCACCTTTGTGGGGTGGTGGTGGAGGGGGTGGTAGTGGGGATGGATGAAGTAAAAAAATATTTTCAGGTTTCTGGTTCTTTTGTCACACTAAATCACAATTTTTTTCATCCCCTTTAATAATGGGGTGGGGGTGGTAATGGGGATGGCTAATGCCAAAATTTTTTTTGAGACCTTGGCTTCTCTTGTATATACACCAATTTTATGGACTCTTACCAGCTTGTGTAAAAAAAGAAAATTCCGAGTGGCAGAAACTTTGATTTAAATTTGGTTGTAGGCCACCGTGTCCAATTTCAGGAATTTTCGAGCATACATTTTTCTTAAATTTTCGTAAAAAAAAAGATGGTTAATTTAATTTTTTGAAGTAATCCATTTGTAGCATCTTAAAGTACACATTTCAAGCTTTAAAATCGCACCTACAGAGATCTAATAATGCGATTTAAATCAGAGTAGTAGGTGGTTAAACTCAGTTAGATATATCAAATTTCATCACTTTCTCAAAATTTATGTACATTAGCCAACCCAAAAAAAAAAATCTTGTCATATTTTATGTCTCACCCTGTAAAAATGTTAATTTTTGTGCAAAAGAAGAAATGCTCTTTTGATTAAAAAAAAAAAAAAATTTTAAAATGTGCTAAAGTACGCTATTGCAATCATTTTGAGTTATCTACAAAAATTAGGCTGCGGGCTTCATCTAATATATGTTTTTTAGTGCCAAAGTGGTTTTTCACTTTAAATATTATATAAATAATTGAAAATTATCGAGTAAAATTTTTTTGTAAGAAACCCGACAAAAAAACTACTTTAAAATGCTAAAGTAGATTTTTTTATCGGGTTTCTTACAAAAAAAAATTAACCTCGATAATTTTCAATTATTATTTATATAATATTTAAAGTGAAAAACCACTTTGGCACTAAAAAACGTATATTAGATGAAGCCCGCAGCCTATTTTTGTAGATAACTCAAAATGATTGAAATAGCGTACTTTAAAGTGTGGTAGCACATTTTAAAATTCTTTTTTTTTTATCAAAAGAGCATTTTTTCTTTTACATAAAAAGGAACATTTTTACAGGGTGAGACATAAAATACGACAAGATTTTCTTTTTTTTGGGTTGGTCTACATCTTCAAAATAAATTTTTAAGATTTTTTTCACTCATCGAATCTTTTGATACATTACTTCAAAAGTAAAATGTGAATGATCCAGATTATCATCTTAAAAATTTTAGAAATGGTAGAGCTTTTACCGATTTCATCGTAAATCTCTTTATGTTCCGACTTCATATATGTACTATTCCTACACACATTCATTTTTATATCTCAAAATATAATAATCCAACAGCTACATGTTTCTTCTTTGATTTAAGATTTCGTGAGGTCAATTTCACTAATTAGTTCAAAAGTTACAACCAATTTAATGTAGCGCACCTGAGACCGCGCACGTTTCGCGCGCCGTACTTACATGTCGTCGCATTCCATTTTCGTGCGGTAAACAAAAAATCTGGAGCCCACATATTTGACCGTACAATAAAACTTCATGTACATTTTGATGTGAAATTTCCCGTATTTTCGAACAGCGCAATTAGTTTTTGAAAGAAAAAATTATTTTAAGATATATTTGACAAGAACTGGCATTTTGCAACTAATTTTTTTAATAACAAATTACGCTTAAGGACTATTGTTGGTAAGTTTTGGTATGTTGTTCCTGACATCGTTACCGCTTCCCGGAATTTTTTCGAAGTGAAAACCTCTACTGACTCCACTAATGACGTTTAAACGCATGGTGACTGCAACTGGGAACAAAGATTAATATAACAGAATGTATCATTAATCCTAGCATTTACAACACTACGAATGAGGAAGTAATATGCCAACGTGCGTCTTGTGGTCGAACTCCTAAAAAAATCCGTGTGTCATACGTCCTATCATTCAGTGACGTACAATTCTAATAATAAAAGCGTACAAAAGTGCCAAAGAATATAACGATATGCTCTAGCACAGAAAAAAATTGTCTAAGCGGATAGGTGGGCACGGTTATTTTTATCACCTTCGTCGAGCGTTGCCCAAGACAAAAACACTAAACGTTGGGGATCATGTCTAGAATAACTAACGACATATTTATTTTATGCCAAAATATTAAGTGCAATAATTAGCATACCAACCTATTTTTGAGTACAGCGTACCGAGAAGTATGTGGTTGTATGTACCTGAGCCCGTATTTTATATCGTAATTACGGGGAAATTTATTTGTGTTTACTTTTTAGTGGATAAGTTTTCGTGGCTGGCACAGGAAAAGAAACAACAATAACCTGTAGTGTGACAAATTTAATACATTTAAATAGTAAGTTAAGAAACATAAAATAATGTATTTCCAAGTAGAATATTGCGCAGTGTTATCATTTCGAGTTATGCAGTCGAGAATTTAACAAGTTTAATGAAAATATCAATACTTTACTTAAGCTTTAATCTGTTATCGTTTCCATAGCTACGTAAGAAATTTACGAAAGAAGATAAGTGTCTGTGCCTTTGCAACCGTTTTGCGTGTGGTTCCTTCCAGTGATGTATCTTTGCGTAAGATACTACCACAAAAAGTTTTGAGCTCGAACACTTCATAATATCTGGGAAAAACGTTTTTTTCGAAAACTCGAAAAAAAAAATTTTTCTTAATCAAGTGAACCAATTTGTTGTATTTCATACATGTAAATCTACTCAAGACAATTTATTAATGATATTTTCAGGAAATATTTTCATGAAGAAAAAAAATTGATGCTTTTGAATTTTTTGAAAAATTTAAATACGTACTTACACGTTAGAGACCACCACCATTTTTTTTATTAATCAGACACCATACAATAAGATATAACATACATTTTTCACAAAATTCTATCGAAGAGGTAACGTAGTCAAATTGGCAAAGATAATGTTACTTGTTTACACCCCCCTTAGTAAACACCCTGTATCGTGAGTTCAGAAACTGCTTGGATTACACGTATTGAAAATTTTTTGGAGCAGCCTACGTATTTTTTTGAAATAACAAGATGTATTTTTCCAATATACATATTTTCTACAAAACTCCATCGAAACGGTAATACATAAAAAAATATGTGTTTATTAATAAGAATACATAATAAAAAAACATGTTATGCTAATAATATATGATAATATTAGTCGTTTTCATCACTGTCCTCATTTATTGTAACTCTGATATCTTCTGCGAATAATTCAGCGAACAAATTCCATTTTGGTTTTTCAAAATCGCACGACAGGGAAGAAAGTTCGGGGGGTATTGAATAATTTTCCTTTCCCTACCTCCTCCCCCTCCCCTAATTGACCACCCCCATCGTCCGGCTCCATCAATTTTTATCTATAGGCGTCTGAATTTAAGATGCCAGCGCCAAAGTGGAGAACTCGTGAACTAATTATAGGCTTTTTGTTTGTTTATATGGCGAATACTTATATTAATTTTGTTCTGTTTATTGTTATTTTTGGCGTTCAAAATAATAACATTAATAATATATGACCTAAAGGTTTGCAAGATTTTGTTGTAAGTGATTTGCAAGATGTTAATGACATTATTCAGCATAATTCATATTTTTTAGGTTATCTAGTTTTTCTCTTGAAAAGTACAGTTTCTTCGGCATAAACGGTGTCTGGCTAGTTAAATATTAATAAACTTAAATATTTCTCTAAATTTATATACAGTTGTAGTTTAAATAACTTTTTTTTTTTCAGGAAACATGAGTGACATTTAGGTTAAGCATATTGCAATGTATGGAACATTTTTGAAGCACTAAAAATGTAAAAATTCTAAGTGTGTGTATGAAGGAGAATATGTTTTAAATGAAGGACATATTATTTTGTGTGGTACAACCCATATTCAACACAAAACTTAATAAATGTGTATGCTCTATGTTCACAAACAAGTGTCTCAGATTCAAATACCCATGAAATTAGTGGTACATTGAATATAAGTGAAAAGATATTTATTATAATTCTTTAAGTAAAATAAATGAAACAGTATTTTGTAAAATATGAAACAGAAATATTCAGGGGTAAAACATAATAGTGCATGGTGCAATAGTATATATTACTTTTAAATATACTGGAATTACATATATTTACTTATTTCAAAAATTTCACTTACAATGTGTGATTGTCTAGGACATTATTATTGCTACTCGGGCCACGGTTATTTGCACCAGCTTTTTCCTCAATGCCTGGTTAAAGGTGTCTACATCAAAGAGTCTACATCATTTGAACATTGTCATGCCAACTCAACTTTCACGAGTTGTCCCTGCAATCTACAAAGGATACCGACTAGGTTGGCTCCAGCCAATTGTAGCCCCCTTTAAATGCTATCATATTTTAAATAACTTAGCATCTCAGTTTATCATTTACTAAAGAGACAATGACAGAAAAGCCCATAATTAGTTTGACTATAGACCACCAGGTTGCGTACTCCTTATTTTCAGACGCCTATTTCACCTACCTCAAAAAAATCTCAGCCCCCTAACTCCTTTTTTTCGTGAAAAAATAAGGAATTGCTTTTTTGTTTATTAATGTTACGGAAAAAAACGTGTATTTAAAAAAAAGTTTCACGAAAAGTTACCGTCTGATTTGAAACTAGATTATGCGCTTCGGCGAGGTCTTCAATTTTTAGTTTAATTTTTTTTTCGTCAAGTCAATAATAACAAAGTTAACGTGAAAAAACGTGTCTTTGCGAATTTTAAATGCGAATTCCTACCCCACCTCATGTAATTAAGCTGAACTAACTTGATAACGTGATAAAAGGGAACGCGTGTAACCGAATTGTCAAAAAAAAAAAAAAAATTAAAAGTTAGTTTCATTTCAAAACCAAATAAGCTCCGTTATACCACAGAAAAGAAAACTACCAGAAACGACACTTGGGCTTCCCGCCAAAATTCCATTGCCGCCATTTTGTTGTTGGTACATCCGTCAGTTCATTTATTGTTTTAGGTTAAAACAATAAATGCGGTAAATGACAGTCGGTAACATAATACCGAAATAAATTCTTAAAAGGTTTTAGTGTTATTGTGCTGTGTTAATAGTAATTTTTATTAGCGATATAAGCAAACGAGGTGGAACCCGTTTGCGTTGTTAAGGAATGTACAAGTAGTACGGCAGGAAAAGACATTAATTTACTTAGGTTTCCTAAGGATCCCCAAAGGTATTTTATTATTGATGTAAATTATAAGATATTTCCAAGTAATTATCAACCCTTCTTCTTTTTAAGGTCCGTATTGTGGTTGGAAGCATGCGATCGTGGGGATTTGGCAAGTAAAAGTTCAGCCGAACTTTATAACAATTTTAAGTTATGCGCACGACAAATATGTGTCAAAATAGATTGCTACCAACAGTAGGGTGGCCCATCTCTATAGGGGGTGAATTTTTTTTGCGTATTTTTTGTCTCACCCCACGAAAATATACTATTATACTAGGAATAATTTATGTCAAAGTTTCAGATAATTCGGTGAACGGTAACCCGTGCCGCATTCAGGTAGAAATTTATAGATAAGATTTTATTACGGTAACCCGTGCCGCATTCAGGTAGAAATTTGTAGATAAGATTTTATTACGGTAATACACTTAAATTTTACTTAAAATACAAATATCTACCTCTTTTCTCATAATGTTTTATTGGTGTAATTATTTCCTAGAAATTATTTGTTTTGGAAGTTTGGAAATATAATGCACCTACGGTAGGTTTTTATGTCAGTTTGCAATTGTGTTTTACAGTGGTGACATTATAAGTTCTAGCATACGTTCCTTTTTGAAAAAACATTTAACGATGACTGATGTTAGATCCTTACGAAAGGATACTTTCATTTACTTAGTTGGACACTATTCGTCACAAATTATTGGCAATAAATTGCCGTCTAATAGACAAGTATTACAAGTGCTCTTTTATAACAGTCGTGAAGTGAAGCTAAGTGTACATGAAAGTGCTAAATTAACAATAAAAGAGGTGTCAGTTTTTTGGGATAAAGCTCGCATTCCGACACGTCAGGATTTTCATTGTGTTAAACAACTAGATAAACTTTATGCAGAGTGGAGGAACTTACAAAAATCGGCTAAAAGGGCCAGTGCGGGAGGTAAAGAAAAAAATTTCGTTGAAAAATTGGACGATCTTTTTGACATTTCTCATGCAAATGCATTGGAGTTGATGAAAATAGATGAAGATAAGCAGTTTTTAATTAACCAAAGAAAAAAGGGACGTCCTGGATTTATGCATGGTATTGATTACCAACTTGCTTCTCAAGAAAAATCAGCTGAGGAGAAATTACAGAAATTATCCGAACGAATGCAACGAAGTCAACAAGAAAAAGCTAGATTAGAGGAAACAGTCACCTGTCCATCATGAAGTAGTAATTCAGCCGACTCCAACGAAAATGAAGATGAAATAATCGAAGCCCAAGAAGAGTTGTTACAAGACCAGCCTGGCCCGTCACAGCCAAAAAAGAGGAGATTGTATGGAACATGTAACATCATCACACCAAAAATAGCCGCTGCATTTGATGCTTGCAAAATAAGCGACAGGTATGGAGACCATATTTTGATGAAGAAAGAGCTGAAATATTAAAAACTGCCTTCGGTAATTCTGAATTGCCGGCCCCAGTCATCCATTGGGATGGAAAACTTTTACCTTCTCTCACTGGAATGGGAAATATCGATAGACTTGCTATCTTAGTTACTAGTGGAGATACTGAACAACTACTTGGAGTACCAGCTTTGCCCAATTCAACTGGAAGAGAACAGACTGAAGCAGTTTATCATGTGCTTTGTGAATGGAATTTGGACGAAAAGGTAATAGCTTTGTGTTGTGATACAACAGCATCAAATATGGGTTATATAAATAGGGCAGCCACACTATTGCAACAAAAATTAGAAAGAGATATTCTATATTTTCCTTGTAGACATCATATTTTTGAAGTGGTTTTGAGAAGTGTGTTTGACACAAAAATGCCTTCCTCATCTGGTCCAAATGTGCCACTATTTAAACGTTTTAGGGAATTTTGGCCTAAAATAGATCAAAATAAACTAAAAACTGGATTTCAGGTATCAAAAATTAAACACATTTTACAACCAGTTAAAGCCGAAATTGTAAAGTTTCTAAACGCAGCTTTAACTTTGCAACAGCCTCGTGATGATTATAAAGAATTTTTAATGCTTTCTAAACTTTTTGTTGAAGAAGAGCCCACTCACACGACATTCTATCAACCAGGGGCATTTCATCTTGCACGTTGGATGGCCAAAGCCATTTACTGTCTAAAAATATTTTTTTTCCAAGATCAGTTCCAACTAACTAAAAAAGAAAAAATAGGTATTGAAGATATATGTCTCTTTATTGTAAAGGTTTATGTAAAGGCCTGGTTTACAGCGTCATTTGCTAGTAAAGCACCGCTTCATGACTTAGACTTTTGTAAAGAACTCATTAATTATCAAAATATTGACAAAGAAATATCTCAAGCCGCAAGTAGGAAAATAGTGAACCATTTGTGGTACCTTAATTCAGTAAATGTTGGCTTATCTTTCTTTGATGACGATATTTCAGTTACCACTAAAAGAGAAATGGTTAAAGCTTTGAATAGGAAAGCACAATATCAAGAGGGTATTAAACGACTTATGATTAGTAACATTACTGACGTTGAAAACAAGGAAATTCAGGACTTCATATGCGAGAACACTAAACAGTTTTTTCAAAAATTAGGTTTGTCTATGGAATTTTTGGAAAATGATCCAACAACATGGAGGGAAAATGAAAGTTATACCCGATGTTTCAATATTGTAAATAAAATTAAAGTTGTAAATGATGCCGCTGAGAGAGGAATCAAACTTATTACTGACTATAATGACATTTTAACAAAAAATGAAGACCAAAAACAGTTTTTACTCCAAGTTGTAAATGATTATAAATCACAGTTTCCAAATGTAAAAAAAGAAACCCTGTCGCATGTTTTGGCCTAGTGCAAAAAATATTGTTTTTATTAGTATATGTCTTGTAGATTTAGGATAATATTTGGTACTATGTATGAAAAAAACGTTTCATAATAAAATACACCAAGATAAAACGAGAGTTTTATTTCAAAAACTTCTAGTCTAGTTTTCTTAGACTACGAATTTACAGTAGTATGACACATGTCATAGTCACAACAGATAATGTCTTTGATATTTGTATGACTTGATTAGTCATTCTAAAGATAAATGTTGCTGATTAAAAAAAAAAACAATGCATCAACCAAAGAATGTAAATAATTCCATTTACTTTTATTATTGCATAATAATGCATTCTGCTCAATAATATTTTGAGGGGACTGTCTATTCTTCAAATGGAACCATTTGCAGGGGTGAGAAATAAAAAATTTCGATTTCGACAAAGATGGGCCACCCTAACCAACAGCACTACCTACTATTACAGATTTTCTCAGGCGAAATATTGTATTGATTTCAATATATTTTGTGACTTTATATTAAGAATACAATTGTTCGTAGAGACAATTTTATCTAGTTTACTTTAATAGTTTTAATGCCCATTATAAATAGAATTCTTCGAATGACGTAATTGTATTCAGAATGTGTAAAGTTTGTTTATAAACATGCTGTTTAAATTTCCCGTCAAAATTACCAACAACAAAATGGCGAAGGTCACAAAAAACATCAAAGGTGGTGCTGAGAGTGCCGCTTCTGGCAGTTCCTTATTCTGTGGTTATACCTCCCATTTTCGTTTTCATGAATTTCATTCCTACGAGATTTACAAATGGCAGTTCTCTTGACTTGTCGATCTGCATGAGAATTTCATCAATAGAGAAATATCTCAAGTGTTTGACATACTAGAATATTCGAAGTAAATTTTAGAACTGAAATAGGGCACAATATGTCAGATGGAAGGAGGTGTTTATTGTTATGGGTCGCGTGCGCGTGACGTCACAATCTGAGACCTTAGGAAAAACAAACAGAAATTCTTTAACCGTCAAATGGAAACTGATTGAACTTTTTGTAATATTATTGTTTCTATGTATATTATACATACAAAATGACAAGTTTTTGGTTTATTATTAATTGTGGAAGTGTGACAATCCAAAACAATGCCAGTTTTGATAAAATAACCTCAATTTACAGGTTAAAATACTGCAACTGATTTCAAACAATTAAAATGAATGATTTTACGAGAGTCTTCCAAGGATTTTTTAGTGGTACGTTGTTGCATATTAATGTAAGAATTTGGTTTTTAACGTGGGTTTATGTTGTAGGAAAAACAGCCGTATTACAAGACCATTACGATACATTCAGTTTGGGCATCCTCTCTTAAAAAGGAATACAATTTAAAACCCATATGTGAAACTGAAAGTGCTTATAATAATAATAACTGCTGCTCACATAAGCAATAAACAATTCATGGTAAAGAAAATTAACATTTTATATTGGTTTGTCAGTATTTTTAATAATTATTTCTTCTTTAAATTTTAGTTGAGCGAAAGGTGTGTAAAGCTGTGCCAAAGGAGATAAAAGTGCAATGGTAGAAATTGTTTTAAATAAAGTACACTCCAAGAGGAAGCAGGCTTCATAAATATATTTGATAAAGTAGGTGCATAAATTAAGAAAGGAAATTCAAAGTACCTGCGGCCGTCAACAAGTGCATGATGCAATGTGCCCTTTCAAAGTATATCGTGTGGTGTTTAAAAACTCAGTGTTGGACTATTGAACACTGAAAAAGTTGAAAATTAAAACTCTGAAGTGGTCTACGGTCAGTGAACACATAAGCAAAGTCTGACTCGGCTTTGTTAGTGTTGAATTGTATAGCTATAAAAGCCCTTCGAGTTAAATGTTACTTATTGCTTAGATAGATATTACTATAAAGTATATATATTATGTTATGTTAGGTACCTACATTACAATCATTTATTTTTTGTTACAATATTAACCTCTCTTATAACTTTCTTGTCGATTCTTCTTAGAAGTACTAATGGACCTTGGACAATAAATAACTTATTTAGTAAAGATATTTTGTTTTACTTTCAGTTACAAGTTCGACGTAACTGACAATTTCAATTTACTGCTAACAATATATAGTAGTAGAAGTGATAAATAAAACATAATAAAAAGAGTATATTTAATAAAATGATAATGAACAAACGAATTACATAAAATTATGAAAGACATTACATAACAATATATGAAATTTAAAATTTTTATAGAAATTACAATGGATTGTATAGACGAGAAGAAATTATGCACGTCTTACTATGTACTTCAAATAGTTTATAGCACATCAGTCTTCATTGCTTAATTTATATGGTGTCTTTTTCACAAAATTTACGGCGGTTAATACCTTGATCATAGCCATGTTTACTGCTAAAAAGGAAATACTTCCTCTCTCAAGTAGTGGACATGTTTTGTCTAAACTAGCAACACATTCACAGTAAGTACTAAGAAACCATCTGAATCTGGAGTCAATGGCTTTTTTTTATGATGCCACGACTTAACCTGAAAAATGAATTTGTATGTTAGCAATTATTTCTAAAGCAACATTTAATTAGGCAAGTGTATATGAAAAGAATGGTAAATCATTGATAACAATTCTTACCTTTGCAACAAGGTTTTATTCTGTAAATTTCTTGCAGAGTACTTCTTTCACATAACCATAAACAGCTTTAAGACTTTTAAATGCCTTGAACTCATCCTTCTCTCTATACACTTCTCTCAAAAACCAAGTAATTCGCAGTATCCCTATGTGTACTATTTGGAAATACATCAATATTTACACTAAAGCATTTTTTTTTCTCAAAATATAAGGATTTAATTCCATGACAGCAGTATACCTAACCTCTACATCATGAGACAATTCTGCAAAATACGAACTAACCGTCATCCTGTCGAACAAAATTGAGCATATAAAAGTAATGAGAATAGCTGCAGATCTTAAATAATCCAACATTAAACTTTTAAATGGCACAAACACAGTAAAATTCACTTTAAAGGAAAACATTCAATACGCGGATAATTCAATGACAGCTGTTTGTTTTTCCTAAGGTCTCAAAATCTGTGACGTCGGCGCACGCGACCCATTAGTGTTATATATCGTTGCTGTCACTTTGATGTACCAGCATGATGTCACGTGATTAGACTGTATTGGAATATGCACATAAAACTAAAATAAAATGACGCTGTCACATGCCAGCAAAAATAAAGTGGTTCCGTGTATGCTGTTGATCAACTGGATCGTAAAAACTTCCTTGTGCCAAGACTTGAATCCGACATGCTTTAGTGATATTTACTGTCACGGTCCTCTTCTTGAAACAGTGCAAATGTCAAAAATCTTCAAAGATTCAAAATACTTCGTCGACATGAAATTAAGGTATCCACCAAAGGAAACAATGGAACACTACGAGCACTTCATGCAGCAATCAGGCAATAAACCTAAAGCCAAGGCAGTAAGAAAGTTCGTGGACGAATATTTTGAGCCCGCCGGTAAAGAGTTCGAAGACTGGACTCCCAAAGATTGGAAACCCCATCCAAAATACGTAGATAAAATTAAAGATAGAGAGCTGAAAACTTGGGCACTGGAATTGAATTCTAGATGGAAGATTCTCGGTCGTAAAATGAAAGACACTGTTAAGCAGAATCAAGAACTCTACAGTATTATTTGGGTGCCCAGCCCCGTCATCGTCCCAGGCGGTCGCTTCCGTGAGTTCTATTATTGGGATTCGTATTGGATTATAAAAGGCCTTTTACATTCAGAGATGTTCAGTACCACACAAGGAATGTTGCAAAATTTCTTGTACATAGTAGACAAATACGGGCACATTCCGAATGGTGGACGTATATATTACTTGGCTAGGTCCCAACCACCATTACTAATTCCCATGATGAAACTTTACTTGGATTTTACGGGAGATACGAATTTCATTTCTCAAAACATCCTTACCCTGGAAAAAGAATTTGATTATTGGATGAAAGAGCATTCTGTCAAAGTCACTATAAGAGAAACTGATTATACTTTGGCAAAATACGGAGATAAATCTAAAGGTCCAAGACCAGAGTCCTTCTGGGAAGATATCAACAGTGCAAGAGTATTTCAAAGCGAGGCCGAGAAGGAGGAACTTTATTCCGAAATTAAAGCGGCTGCTGAGTCCGGCTGGGACTTCTCTAGTCGGTGGTTTATCAAAGACGGCACCAATAAGGGCAACTTGACCAACATGAAAACACGGTCCATTATACCAGTGGATTTAAACGCGATACTATACTGGAACGCGGTGCTACTAGAAGAATTCAATACCGTCACGCAGAACAGCGATAAAGCCAAACATTACAGAAAAATAGCTAGGGAATGGAGGAGAGCGGTGACAGCTGTTCTATGGCACGAGAAAATCGGTACATGGCTAGATTACGACATCTCAAATAAGAAGGCAAGAAACTACTTTTACCCTTCAAATATCACACCACTAAAGACAGGTTGCTACAATGTCAGTGAAAGGAATACCATCGTACGAAAAGTAATACATTATCTGCAAAGACAAAACATCTTGCAGCCGGGCGGAATTCCCACTTCATTAGAGGAAACCGGAGAACAGTGGGATTATCCAAACGCTTGGCCGCCACTACAACATATTATCATTACTGGTTTGAGAAGCACCGGACACAACACTGCTGTCGATATGGCTTTGACATTAGCCCAGCGGTGGATATACTCGAACTTTAAAGGCTTCGAGGATCAGGGCGTCATGTACGAGAAGTATGACGCGTCGGCACCCGGAATTTATGGGGGCGGTGGTGAATACGATATTCAGATTGGTTTCGGATGGACAAATGGCATCATCATGGATCTTCTAAGTATGTATGCAGATGATTTAACATCTCATTCTATTTCTCGTGACCTCGAAGTGAGTGCTGCCACTAATCTTGGTGGATGTTCCCATATCATTTTGACAGCCATGGCATTGGTACCATTCCTGGTACCATAGGCCAAAGTACTTATGATCAATTATTAATTGACATTTATTTGTTGAAAAGTCTGAGTCTGACGAAATGGAAGACATTAGATTAGTGAATGACAAAACTAAACACCTTCAAGGTTAGCTTCGTAGATTTTAAAATGTGTTAATTTTTATAGATGTAATTATTTGAAAAAATATATATTTTTAGATATCTTTATGGTTTATTGTAAAATAGTAAATGACCCAAAGAAATATGCAACTTCCCGTCCTTTAATATCTTCTAACAACTATGATGAGTTTTAATTAATAATTCAGAAAAATTAGATAATAAATAAGCAGCTACTGGAAGCGGCTGAAACTCCTCCACCATGGGTTTGCGAAAATCAAAATCGAGTTCCAGGTCTTGTTATAATACATAGGTGTACCAAATTTCAATATCATAAATCGTTCCAGAGTAATCGTACGCACGAAAAAAGTTTCTGTTTCTAAAAATTATCGCTTCTTCGTGAAAATGCATACAGTGTAATGCCACAAGTCGATTAATGAATAAAAATATGTTATGGACATTGCATATTGAATATTTTATTCTAAATTGCTTCCACATCCAGTCGAAGTATAGTAACACTAAGAAGAATTGAATGAAAATTTTTATTGTTCTAATAGGTTTAGAATGTCATGAAACGTTGAGATTTTATGTTTAAGCGAAAAAAAATTGTCGGTCTGTAACTTATTTGTGCGCACGATTACTCTGGAACCGCTTAAGATATTGACTTAAAATTTAGTACACGTTTGTATTTTAACAAGATCTGGAACTAGATTATATTTTGATTTTATTCTGTTGAAGGGTTGGGGGGTAAATTGGGATAAATGTGGGTAAATAGGTAAATCAAGTAAGTAAGAGTCCATAACATTGATATTCAATATATACCCGACCCCGAAAACGGGGGGATATGCGTTCCTCTCCCTCTCGGGAGGGTTTAATCAACCTCCTAGGCCTGCTGTTTGGATTCCACTTACTCTATAACCCCTTTCCATGTTATTTCAAGAATAACCGGTCGATAAATCACTCCCTAGACCCGTTTATGTATGAAAACATCAAGAGATCCATAAAAGGGGTGGTTTTTGGCCGCTTCAGGGGGTACTTTCTGATCGACCGAAAAAAATACGTATTTTTTACAGATGCAATCTAAATTTCTTCTTTACTGTACAGTCATGCGCTGACATGCAGACTTTGCGGCGCGCTGTAGTGCAAACTATTGTTCGAAAATGGAATTAAAATAAACTATAGGTTTTTCCTTGCTCTACAATTTTCTCATAGGAATTACCCTTATCGAGAAAAATGCGAAAAACAGCGAGTTTCATTTCAAACTTTCTTTCGCAATAGACAAAGAGCTATCAGTTCTACGAAAAAAATGTAGAACGCGTAAAATATGGGAAACCTTACGTCCCTTAAAATGCCGTATTTGTTTTTTATGCAGCCTCATACCCCAGGCATTAGAGACCATATAGGGCCTTTACCTGGAAAAATTCATGGTAGTTCTGGAAATAGGCTTACTTTACGATTTTTGGAGCGCTGAATCCGAATTTTTAACTTCCCACCAAAAGTTCCCCCCGCAACCTCCCCAAAAATTTGAAAATAAAACCAAAAAACCGTTTTTTATCTTTTTTTTTTTTTCGTTTTAGGAAAAAGATACCTATAAATTCGGAAAGTAGACAAAATTTGCAACAAAAAAGGTCCTTTGACATTTTAACGTTGAACGTACGGGGAAGCGCTAATACGCCTTGAAACATGACTCTCGGCATGCGCTAAGTTACACGTCGGTTACGTTCTTTCAGTCAGGAATATTCTCGCATGAATTGTACTCCAGACACATGATGGAACATTTCAACCTGCTTTTCCTGCCGCTCCGCGGCAGCCTTTTTTACACCTGGCAGAGATAATCTTTAGAAGTTTTGGTAGAGCAGGATGATTCAAAGTAATGACAGGAGAAAGTCCGTAACTCATTTTTTTTCCAGACAAATTTTTCTGGTTCGATAACATTTCCTTGTCAAAGTTGGACTTGGCAAGGAAATGTTGTTCAGTGTTGCGCAGCAGCAGCTTTAGTTGGGGCCAATGTTGTGTTTACTGCTGTACGCGGTCTTGATGAAACACTGATGTCTAAAACCGTTCAAGGTCATGTGTTTTCATCCTTGAAACCATCCAAACGAAGAAAAAATGATTTCCAGCTTTTGCGATAGCTTGTGGATCTGTATTTGGAGTCCGGAACAGCTAAGCGAGGGAATGCAAATATGGGTTTTGGACGAGGACTTTGATCAATTGAAACAATTTAAAGTCACATCAACCATGTTTAAAATATTATGAGAAAACAGTTCTCATGTGAAACAAAACGTTTCTAAAAGCAATTAAAATAATAAACAATATAAAGTGAGGATAAAACGCCTAAGAAACTTCGCTCACGATCAACGGGTTGCTATCAGTTCTCAAGCAGCATACAGGTGTCATGGGTCAGGGGGAAAGGGAAGGGCCTCTTGACAATAGTATGCTAGCTCGAGAGGCGTGGCAGGGGACGGGATACTCCAAGAAGATCGGAAAACGAAAGAGTAACTGTGGAGTTGCCGTGATACCTAAATGCACGCGCGGTGCATGTTTCGCTCCCGTCCCGTTTGTCGTACGTCAAAATGTCAAAGTACTTTTTTTGTTGTAGATTTTGTTTACTTTTTGAATGTCTGGGTATTTTACTTCCACATCCAGTGGAAGTATAGTAACGACAAAAAAATTTTGAAAAATTTTTATTGTTCAAATAGGCTTGGAATGTCATGAAACGTCGAGATTTCAAGTTTGAGCGAAAAAAATTTCTGTCTGTCTGTCGGTCTGTCTGTCGGTCTGTAACTTTTTTTGTGCGCACGTTTACTCTGGAACCGTTTGAGATATTTGGAACATATATGTACTTTAACGAGATCTAAAACTAGATTATATTTTCATCTTGTTCCGTCGAAGGAGGGTAAATTGGGGTAAATTTGGAGTAAATAGGTAAATCAAGCAGGTAAGAGTTCATAAAATTGATATTTAGTATAGACAAGAGAAGCTAAGGTCTCAAAAAAAAATTTGGCATTAGCCACCCCCATTACCACCCCCACCCCATTATTAAAGGGGATGAAAAAAAAACTGTGATTTAGTGTGTGTACAAGAACCAGAAACCTCAAAATATTTTTTTACTTTATCCACCCCCCACTCCCACCTCGTGTCACCACCCCCACCCCACTACCGATGTGGGGTATCGTTTTATGGGTTTCTGGGGTAGAGGATTTCAAATATTATATTATTAAAGTTCCATAAACAATTATTTCCAGATACAAAATTTTTTCGTTGTGTGACTTGGATAGAAAATCCGAATGTGGAAGTAATGATTCCTTGGGCAGCGGTTTTTTTCTCTAAAACGAAAAAAAAAATAATAAAATAAATCAAAAACCAATTTTTTGGGTTTTCTCCTCTAAATTTGAGAGAGTTGCGCACAGTGGTCCGAAAATTTCAAAAAATGGCCAAAAACCCAATTATGTTATAGACCAATTAACAATCACATATGTAATGAGGGAAAAATAATTTAAAAAATAAATATCCTCAGGGGTGGCTTTTAGGGGTTGTTTTTCAGCTTTTTTCGGATGGACGTTATAGAAAACCGTTTAAATAAGACAGACAACCTAATTAAAAATATATTTACCATCGGGGGTTGCTTTTTGGTTGTTGTTAGTGTAGAAATTCACATATTAATTATTTTTTTTCAGTTTAACGTTATCAAAAACCGCTTAATTAACCCAGAAAAAATATATAAACAAATATTTACAAACAGGGGCGATTTTCAGGGGTTGTAAGAGTATATAAAATGGCACATTTTTGCTTTATTTCAGTTATAGACAATCGTTTATTTAAGACAGATAGAATAGTAAATAGTTGCTCTAAAATTATAATAAAGCATAGTTTATACGTCTCTGAAAATCGCCCTGTATGACGGATATTGTCGAATTTCAATGTATTCTACCATGCTATTTTACATACGTGCCAAATCTGAAACAAAAATTTTAAGTCTAACGCAAGTTATCGTGATTACAAGAAACAGTCTACACACATACATACACCCCCACATACACCCACGCACACACATACATTCATACATACAGACCCGCAGGCATTTTTTTATTCGATATTTGAATTCAGCCTGTTATGAAACGGACTTGCATACACAATTTTTTTTTCTACGATTATTATTAAAAATTATGGTCCGGTTATTACATCTATTTAATTAAATCAAATACGTATAATAACTATAGAACTTAATTGTTTTCGAAACATCCCTTGGACGGGACCATTTTTATTGATAATAAATACTGATTAAAAAAGGATATTATAAATATAAAAAGTTATTTAACAATAATTGATTCCACATCCTCTTGCGTCAAGTGATCGATGCTGCCGATGCTCGTGGAATACATGTCGCACGTTATAAAAAATCCAAAATTTCGAAAATCCGCTTGAGATTGCCTAATTTCTTTTTTGTTTGTTATAAAGGAATGACTAAGGCATATTTTACGTATTTTTCCAAGGCATGATAAGGTCAGATTTGTTTCGTAAAAGTTTCTGATAAACACCCTATAATCTATCTGTTTTTAAATTCAAAACTTTCTTTATGCAATATATTAAACTAAAGTACATACTTCAAAGAAGCTGCTGTAAAAATTTCACTTTGAATTATCACGTTTTAGGCACACACTCTCTCTTCAAAAGTTGGTGATTAAATGAGACGTAATACCGGTGAAACGGTGCTATATAAAGGGTCGTGTTTGCGAGCCCCTAGCAGGTAGAGATATCGTTTAATGGCCTTTGTATTCTTGGAAAAGATGCATTGACCATTCTTTTACCCGCCCCCAAAGTATTAAAGCGAAATTCGAAAGTTGAAAAAAAGCATTTTTGGTCACTTTGAAATTTTCGGACCACTGTGTTGCGGAACGAATTTTTGGTGGGAAGTTAAAAATTTGGATTCAGCGAGCCAAAAAAACATAAAGTAAACCTATTTCCAGAACTACCATGAATTTTTTAAAGGTAAAATTCTCTAATGCCTGAAGTATCAACAGAAGTCGAATATTTGAAAAACGGTTCTTAACTATTTTTTCAAGATGACGGCAAACCCCGGTTGTGCAAATTGTGATAATTCACCAATACACCCACCAAACCCCAAAACCTCGTTGACGTCGGGTCATTATCGACCTCTTCAGACATACTAACTGAAGTATAAAGCATATTTAAAAAAAATACATTATTTTTTTTCGTAATTTGTCATAAAAGATCAAAATAAACCCAAAATAAACCCAAAATAAACGCATATTTCACTCTCACTCTGCAAAATTCCATCCTTAAACAAAAATGTAATAAAAGTTTGAGAAAAGACAGAATTGTTAATCCGGTTTTAACAAAATTAGAGCATTAGAAGCTACTTCAGTTATTGTCCAGGTTACAACCCACAGTATCTTTACCGATGGTACGCACGGCAGCTCTGATAATCTTATGTCAATTGTATCAAAATATATCCTTTCCTTTCGCTTTCCCTTTTATGCAAATCTCCCGAGAAAAGAGAGCAACGAAGAGGGATGAATATGGAAATGGCATCATTTATAATTTTACGTATTTGTTATCGTACCGAATAAATTTTGATATCCCCCAAAAGATATTTCAATTTTATTTTTTCATATTTTGTACTCCATCTCCAGCATCTCATATTTATACATTATGTCGCAAATTCTGTTTTATATTTATGTTTACAGCTTGTATCAGGGGTTTGGTAGTAAAAAAACAATAATTTGGTAAATGTAAATTATCCTAAGTTGACTATTGTTTGACGCTTTAGATAAAAAATATATTTCGTCATAAGTGTAAAAAGTGCAAGCATAATTTTTCGGATATCGCCTTTAAATATTCAAGATGAAAATAATTTCAAAAAGTTATAGCTCTTTCCAGGCAATAAATAAACATATTTTTTCATTAATTACCTCCAGATCTACGTAGTGAAGTGGTAAAAAAAAGTTTTGAAATATATTTTTTCTACAACTGTCAAAAAAGGCTATGTTTGCGCATTACCGTCAGTGTCTAAAATGAGACATTTTTTCATTGACATTATTTTTTTTGCGTTACCATCACACCGTGCGCAAAATATTTTGCGCATTAGGGTGCATTTTACCAATAGATACACAATGTATTATTTTTTTTTTTTCAAATAGGTTTAGAATTTCATGAAACGTCGAGTTTCAAGTTTGTGTGCACTATTACTCTGGATGTGGAAGTAGTGATTCCTTAGGCAGCGGTTTTTTCTTTGTAATTCGTTTAATGCCATACAATATGGGTGAGCGTCTGTATTTTTCCCGTACAGTGAGGTACCTGGAGGTAACCTTAGACTCCAAACTGTCGTGGAAGGACCACGTGGACGCTCAAGCGAGGAAAGCCTGCACATCTCTATGGATAGCAACGTATCTTCGGTCTTAAGTGAAGCGCTCCACAATTAGTGCTTGCATATGTCACGTTCAAAGGCTAGTTTGCCTAGGAATAGCAGGAACAATCAAGACCACACAAACGACTGCAATGAAGACCATCCTTGGACTCACTCCTTTGCATGTAGTTGTATGGAACTGGAAGTCAAGAAAGCAGCACATAGACTGTTTAAGAGTGGAATGAGGAATGCGATGGATTTGATGGGCCCTAGCTAAAGGACTAGGTCATCACTCAGTAAGAGGACGGGCGGTATCTCCCCGTCTATAAGTTCGCTATTCCATTATGTCTGGAAACACTGTGCAAGCGAAAACCTCAGAAGACGATAGCACATTTATACATGTAGCGACAGTCATGCGATCTTAAGGTCTCTTGTATCAAGCAAGCTGGTGCTGAACTGTCGAAATATTGTGATTGAGTTGTACAAACACAACTCAGTCAAATCCATATGGTTGCCCAGACGCAGTATTGTGGAGGGCAATGCAGAAGCAGATGGTTCGAGGGGAGAATGAGCAAAAGTCCTCTCCTTTCCTGGTGCCAACATTCGGTGAGCCAAGAAGCACGATTTAATCAGCTGCGAGACTGGGCTATGGAACAGTTAACAACTATAGAGTTCGGACCCCGAAATGAAGCAGTCAAGGCTCCACATAAAGGGGCCTTAGATTGATTCTACCGTGAAGTGGCTGCTTGGGCTGAATAAAGAACAATTGAGATGATAATAGGCCTGTTAACAGAACAGTGTCCTCTGAACAAGCATCTGCATACAATGAGGTTGAAAGATGATCGTACCTTGTAGAATAGAGGATGACAACATCACTTATATTCTATGCAATTGTGCACCATTGGGAGAGTCAAGGCATATGTATTTTGGAAGGCCGTTTCCACAGCGGGAGAAACTGCGGGACTTCTCAACTTCGTGGAGAGCACTGGTCTTTTCTAGGATCCTAAATGTCGCGGATCTTGGAATCTTCTCGCGTTTCTAATAATAATAATAACGTCATATAGAAGAGAACCACTATATTTTGCTGTAGAGACTATGTGTCAATTAGGCATTACTTTTGATAAAAAGTAGTCCTTTAACAGTTGCATTTTATATATTGTCACAGAGACCTACAAGGCTTTAGGATTTGTTTATGATCCTTACAATTTATTTATATTTATAGTATGTATTTTTCATTATAGGTTGTGAATTTCTATTTGATGTAAAAGTTGTAAATTTAGTTCTTTTACAATTTAATTTCAATAGTTCTCTATCAAACCAATTTTATAAAGTTAATCTTGTTTTGGATTTGCCTATAACTTCTTACCTATTTTCCAATGAATATTCTAAAGTTAACGTAAAATTTCATATTTATAACTGTGTATAAATAATGGATTTAAGACGAATATAGACCACACCACCACTTTAATAAAATAATACTTACAAATACGTAATATAGGGGCTGTGTCCTCATAAGGCTTTAAATTTATTATCATTATGTACAATTTAAATTACTAGATAAACATGAACACGAGGAAGCTAAATACGATGAATTTGCCTTTAGAAAAACACGTAGGAAAGGAAAACGAGTTCAAGAACTAGAGAATGTATATAAAATACATCTAAAATCCTGGGTATTCAGTTTCATACTGCATAAATTTGAATGAGTAATTGGAGTTTGCAATTATTAGAATTTATTTCCAGTAGAACATGTGGAACAAAAACCTCGTTACGCAAACGAAATTATGGATTCTGCTTAGAGCCGAGACAATGAAGCTGAAAAATCATTAAATCTTCTAAATTCTTGAAAACAGATCCGATTTTGATGTTTTTTTTTTTAAATTTTTGTTATATTCAATTATTCAAAATCAGAAAAGTGAGTGACGGATAATTGTTTGAACATAAAATTTAAAATTTTTTGAAAAACTGTGAAATTTAAGTGTTTTAGATATTAAGGCCGGTTTTTGAATAAAGAATATGCCAGGGGGGTTTTTGAGATTACTGATTACGAATACATTGTTAAAAACAAGATTTTCTGAAGTTAAAACAAAAAAATCCAACAAGGGGGCTAAAATATAGAGCATGGAAATTTTTTCTAAGGCGTTTCAAAAAGACAAAAAAAGAGCATCTAGGTTTTGCCATATATTAACGAAAAACAGCATTCTTGAAAAAAAAATTAATTGCTGGACAATTACAATAGCAAAATGACGACATTTTGTTTAAAAAAATGTGAAAACGCACATTGTTTCAGCAATAACTTCTTTATTTTACTTCCACATCCAGTGGAAGTACAGTAACGACAAAAAATTTTTAAAACATTATTATTGTTCAAATAGGCTTACAATGTCATGAAACGTCGAGATTTTAAATTTGAGCGAAAAAAATGTCTGTCTGTCTGTCTGTCGGTCTGTCTGTAACTTTTTTTGTGCGCACGTTTATTCTGGAACCGTTTGAGATATTGATTTGAAATTTGGTACACATATGTACTTTAACGAGATCTGGAACTAGATTATATATTCATCTTGTTCCGTCGAAGGGTTGGGGGGTAAATTGGGGTAAATTTGGGGTAAATAGGTAAATCAAGCAGGTAAGAGTCCATAAAATTGGTATTTAGTATATTCAAGAGAAGCTACGTGGTCAAAAAAATTTTTGGCATTAGCCACCCCCATTACCACCCCCACTCCATTTTTAAAAGGGATGAAAAGAAAATGTGATTTAGTGTGTGTACAAGAACCAGAAACCTCAAAATATTTTTTTACTTCATCCACCCCCACTACCACCCTCCTATCACCACCCCCATCCCACTACCGATGTGGGATATCGTTTTATGGGTTTTTGGGGTAGAGGATTTCAAATATTATATTATTAAAGTTCCATAAACAATTATTTTCACATACAAAATTTTTTCGTTGTGAGTGACTTGGGTAGAAAATCTGGATGTGAAAGTAGTGATTCCTTGGGCAGCGGTTTTTTATGATACAGAAACAAACAAAAAAAAAATTATTTAAAATTCTGAATAATTATCTTTAATTCTTTTTCCTAGAAATTTTGATGCTAGTTTTATGGTCTCAACATTTAAACTATATCTTTATTTCTATAATCTTTCGGGTGCTATGTATAAACATGAATATCTCTTATATATCTCCGCTGTCCCGGCGGTATATCCTGGGAGTGGCGGCAATGCCTACCGTACCCTGGTATATCGATCAATCAATCAATCTCTAACCATTTAGTTGTAACAGGTGGTGGGTGTGGTATGTGGGGAAGCACTTGTCTAATTATATTTATGCGGTGTGGTGTTTCCACAGAAATTTGCTAAAAAAGAGTTATTTAATTAATTCCATCTATTTAACAGAAAGAATTTATAATGCATTGGATAACAAAAAAAAGTCGCTTTGCATCTTCGTAGATCTGGCCAAAGCATTCGACACAGTTAGTCACGTAGATTTGTTGGATACCTTAAGTGATATTGGTATGCGTGGTGTAGTTAAACAACTTCTGACTAGTTACCTCACGGAGAGACAACATTGTGTAGAATTGGAGAATGTACGCAGAAACTCTCAAACTGTCCAGTGTGGCGTACCTCAGGGAACTGTTCTTGGTCCACTACTCTTCACTGTTTAAGTAAATAAATTATTTGAAATGACTTGCGCTGATAAAATCATAAGTTTTGCCGACGATACCGCAATTTTCTTTGAGGATGAATCATGGGACGTACTAAAAAAAATTAGAACTAAATCTACCTGCGGTGATAGACTTTTTCAATAAAAAAACTATTATCCTTAAATTTTCAGAAAACATTTTGTATACCATTCGCCAGCTATGGAAATAATTTACCAAATTTTAACTCACTAACAATTCGTGATGCAAACACTGAAATTCTGATTCAGTCAAAGCAAAATATCAAATATTTAGGGATAATATTGGACTGTCATACGAGATGGGATGCTCACACCGACAAATTATTCAAACAAAAATAAACACAAAAAAAATATAATTAAATTCATTCATTCACAACAAAAGATATAAGGAAGGTGCATTAGAACTACCCAGGATTTTTAAAACTATTGGAGAGAGAAGTCACAACTATCTCTCCACAAAAGTATTTAACACTCTCCTAATGGAAATAAAGCACATATCTAATTATAAACATTTTAAGTTAGAAATTAAATTGTTGATAAAACGACAGACAAGGAAAGACATTAACAGTATAATTGATATAAAAAAGACTTCATATTAGATTGCTATATAGATGAAAAATACTTCATTCCAAACTGTCAAACAATCAAAAACTCAAATATATTAATAAACTAAGTAAGTTAGTTCCTAAGATAATGTATTCGTTCATAGTTAATAAATTAATTGTACCTACCTACCTACCTACAAAAAATTCTGTATATAAATTAGTTAACTCCTTTCTTAAGGTACGAAATGTATAAAATTGTACTTATTATAGTTTTTATTACATGTGTCCTACGGTAAATAGTTACCCACGCGCGGAATTTTCCTTGTAGGTTTTCCGAATATTTCTTTATTGTATACCTATTGAATTGTTAATACCATTATATTATTGTATCTTAATTGGTTATAAATAAATATTATTATTATATATTACATACAACCAAACATATTTTTAACATACGTAAGTTCTACATTACGTAAAGTCCAATTAACCGGGCCATTGGGAGATTTTTTTGAAGGCGATTTAACACTTGCATTGATATTGATCACAAACCACTGTTTTGCAGGCATCATTATTACAAATTCATCTCGATTAAATGAGAAATCCATTGTCATTTCACATTACTAATCAACTCCCGTTTGTTTTTGCAATTTCCCTGACAATTTGTTCCGGAGATTTGCAGGATGTTTTAAAGCAAAAGAGCAAATCAATCATAATCATAGCAGCTGAACAACTTTTATCTAAACCATTTTTTTATCTCCCGTGGTTTAGGAAATATTCCAATTTCCGGTGCGGGATAAATCGCCCTGTTAAATTTCACATATTCTACATGACTACATAAGCTTTTCATGTCCCACGTGAAATTTAATTTCGCGGACATGTTTCCTTTCTTGTGGGATTTAGTTAGTCAAGTCGATGTAATTCTAATTTAGTTTTTCATTGGAATGTAAAATGTGTATTTAGCCTTGTTAAATAAGATAACATAAAGAAAAAAAGGAAAAATTTTGAAAAATGTTTATTTTTATTTCCGCTCTTAAAAATCAAAGAGTCTCTAGACAATTCTTTCAGTGGGGAGGGGGGCAAAATTATGGTTTTATAAATATACGAAGAATAATGGCTATAATAGCCGGGTAACGGTATTAAATCTTTCTCAGCTCGGATTTCATAAATTTTCTTTTTGTGTAAGTGTTCTTATGCTCAATTATTAGCGTCTAGCAGTTGGTAGCTTAAAAAGAAACTTTTCATATTTTGAAAATATTACTTTGGATTGATTTTAAACTATAACATATTGTAAAGGTTGAACTGATGCGTGATGCATATCAGACAACTTACGTACTTGCTATATCAAATAATTTTTGCGTTTTTCAAAAAAAAAACACAACTACAGGTATTTCATGAAATAATCTTCATACTTTAGTAATGCATACTAAAAAGTCTCAGAAGGATCGAGTTGGTAGAACATACTTAAATTAAAATAAAAAACCTGTGTCCAAGGAATCATTACTTCCACATCTCGTTCCACCCAAGTTTCTCACAACGAAAACATCTTGTACGTGGAAATAATTCTTTATGGAACTTTAGTAATATAATATTTGAAATCGTCTATCCCAAAAACCCATACTATATCCCACATCGGTAGTAGGGTGGGGGTAGTGATAGGAGGTGGTAGTGGGGATGGATGAAGCAAAAAAAATATTTTGAGGCCTTTGGTTCTTGTACACATACTAAATAACATTTTTTTTCACCCCCTTTTATACTGGGATGGAGGTAGTGATGGGGGTGGTTAATGCCAAATTTTTTTTGAGACATTACCTTCTCTTGTATATACTAAATGCCAATTTTATGGACTCTTATTTGCTTGATTTACCTATTTACCCCCATTTACCCCAATTTATCCCCAAACCCTTCAACGGAATAAGATGAAAATATAATCTGATTTCAGATCTCGTTAGAATACGTACTTGATCCAAATTTCAAATCAGTATATTAAACGGTTCCAGAGTAATCGTGCGCTCAAAAAAAAAATTACAGACAGACAGATAAACCGACAGAAAGAATTTTTTTGCTCAAACTTAAAATCTCCACGTTTCATGACATTCTAAGCCTATTTAAACAATAAAAAATTAAAAAAATTACTGGATGTGGAAGTAAATCATTAAAAGTCACCATTAGTGCTCCTTTACATTTTTTTTTAATTAATTTATTTATTTAACGTCGGCCTATTTCAGCTACCAAGGCTTATCACTGACGCCAGGATATGAGCTACTTGTTATATTATATGAAGCCAATAGTTAGGTTATCCTGTTTTGAAAATATTTAGAACGTATCCTACAATGCCTATGAACCTCCTTTCACACATGTTTGTAAAATATGATACACAGCACTTTTCAATTTTCTGTAAACGATATTTGTCTTCTTGTGAAAGACAAAGGCCGTATACAATTAAATAGGATAGAAAGCAATATTTTACTATTTGTATCGATATTTTTTGAAAGCTATAAAAAGCTTTTTTATAAAAATGGTGTTAACACGACAAAAAAAGCTTAATAAACAATCAAGATTAAAGTTGTTTGACGTAATGACCTCATTAATTATTTGAGTATTTAGTTGTTCAATATTGAGTAGCTACTGAAAAGTTCCAAAAATAATATTTCGACTTTTGTTAGTATTTAGTACAAGAGTATTTTGGATTGTCCATTCGTATATAAGACAAATCATTACTGATGGAAAATTCTGCTATTTGAAATTCCCAAGGAGAAAAACTGTGTATTAGCTGAATGCCATCAGCGTACACATACAGCTTTGAATATAGGAAAAGTCTCGAGATATCTGCAATAAATATATTAAAAGGTGCTCCAAGGATAGATCCTTGCGGAACTCTGGGCGCAACTGATTTATTTTGTGATATAAGTATTGAATTTCCTGTATTAACACTAGTAAATTGTCGTCTTCCATGGAGGTAGTTTTGAAACCAGGAGAAAGTACTTCCAGATATGTCATAGTAATTTTGCAATTAGGAAATTAATATCTAAAGAGTCAAAAGCTCTAGTCATATTAAGTAACGCCACGGATGTAACTTTCGTGTTGTCAATGGTTCGCAAAATTTTGTCAGTTATGTTAGGTACTTAGTAGTGTAGAAGTACTTTTCGAAATCCTGACCAATTAGAAGCAATTACTAAGTTTTCAGAGACATATCCAGAAAGCTGTTCTGAGCTGAACTGATTCTGTACTTTTTAGAGGAACCGAAAGCAGGGTAATAGGGATCCAAGTCGTTCGGGGTTTTGTTCCTAGGTAAGAACAATGAGGTAGACTTTGGTTTTAAATGAATAAAATATGCTGAGAAAGAACGAAATACGGGAGGGATCAGTTTTAAAACGGCCATTATGTAAATACGTAATAATGTATTATGATATTGTTTATTATATGTGATGTGTTTATGTTTGTATTAATTAATGCAAAACTATAAAACAATATGAAATATAAATATTTGCAAATCTACTAATCAGTTTATTGTAATCGGCAATTATGAACTAAAAACTAAATAAAAAATAAAATTTAGCAATTCAGTACAATTGGCCTGAAATAAACGTCTGTTTGCCTCCGCCCTGGCCATATCAATAGTATATATATAATAAAACATGTGATTACTACCAATTATATGTACACCTAACAGCATCAAACATGATATATATACTAAATATTAATCGGAAGAAAATTAAAATTGAAAAGTTATTCCTGCTAAAGTTTTCCGGTGCAGTTTTTAGAAACCATTAACACGTTTGTTAAATTTTTCAGAAGTCATTAAAACTGTTATTGTCTTCTTATAAATAGCAAAGGTAAAACTGCAAATAGAGCAAGCTATAAATTCATGTGCCAGAAGTATTTATTATTGTGTTTGTAGAAAGGAAGTTGCTCGTTTTTTTCATAACTACAACTTCAAAGCGACTTTATTTAACTCATTTCTCGGATTATCAGGCATTTCTCACTCAATATTTTAAAAATACTTCATGTTCTTTACCCTTAGACTAATTATTTAAAATCTGGTATATATTTATATAGTATTATAGCAACCTAGACAAAAAGAATATTAAAAATGATAAATTTCTGTATTGTTAGGAAAACTAATCAACATCCCACTTTTCAAGACAAGCTGTTTATTCCGCATTGTCTCTTTCATTTAAGCTTTTTGTATACCTAATACATTTTATATCATTATACTATCAATAAAAGAATTGTTATGAGGCCATATCATTGCAAATGAATTAAAACGGAACTCAGACGATTTGTTACTTTCCTTCTTTCGCTTCCTTCGCCTTCCTTTCTATTATTACATTTTTGCAGGCGAAACAATGTGCATTTATTATAAGGCTAAATAATGAATAATTACTTATATTTACACCTCTAGTAAATAATGTATCACTTCATTATCAAAGTAAACATTATTTATTATTTCATTCAGCGACCAAAATTACGGTAGTTATACTGGCAATTTTTAACCATAAAAGCGAGGTGTTGAGAGCCTTGTTTAACATCTGTAAGTGTACTCATTCTTTCTCTCAGAATCAAAATTATATATTTGTAAAGTTTTTAATTGGGGTATATCGCTTCTTCTTGTTTTATGTTAGTAATTGTACACACCTTTATATGTATCTATACATTATTTTGTAATACTCAAGCGAAACTCCCATACCGACAACAAATGACCTAATTTTTAAATTTATATTGATGTTTTATTTTTGAACAATAATCTTTTTTACTGCTCTGCATATCCTGTAAATCCTCGTGGAACCTTTTCTGCAAGTTTACTATAAGTCTCCCAACTTCATTCACCACTTCTTTAAAAATAGAGATATTGAATATGTGAAATAAATTTTTCACCCTAAGATAGTCATTTGTTACAACGTCGTACTCGTCTTTTTTTATGTTTCTGTCGATCACATAAGGAAGACAAAACAAGAATTTAAACCATTGTAGAACATTTAGAGCATTTTGAATTTTTTTCTGTCCGATTTTTCCTTGCTAGAACATCATCGAACAGCTTCCAAGTTGCCCTTTCAGATCTTTTTATAGCTTTTTCCAGCTTATGTGTCGATTCGGGGCTATATTAGATAAATCTTTCTCGTTCATTTCTTTCAAATTAGCAAGGACCTACAAAAACAACTTTCATGCCTACATTAGACATTGAATTAGAAATTTTCATTCTTTTTGGAAATTTTCAAGAAGCCGAATTACATTGATTAATCTATTTATGAAATAAAAATATGGACACAAAGGACCCCGAAACAAACCGATGAAAATGGTGTTTCGGTAGAATTGGGTGAAATTATGCTATTTTGTAGTTCAAGTCATGCTGATCAAAAATTCCTAGCACATCGAGCCGATCCTATGGACAGTTTTTGATATACAGCTTTTCAAAGTTAGGTAATTTGCGTCATTTTAGACATTCAAGAACTTTTTACTCTTAAACTATTAACTTTAGCAAAAACTTGCAAAGGTCGAAATATTTTTGTTCAAGTCCAATAAAGCTCAAAAATTTTTTTCAGAATTTTTTATTAACTTTTAGGTTAAGTAAAATAAACATGTGATATTTCAGCATGCTTCGGTGGAATTGGCTGAAACTGCTGTTTTGTAGTGGAAGTCGTGCTGATCCTATGAGTGGTTATCGCGCCAGGAGTGCTTGAAGGTCCTAACAACGAGGTAACGGGTAATCTGTGTACGTGTTTATGAGTGGCTTCCAGCGTGTTTGTGTACGTGCACAAAAAATGTAATATGTAATGTAAAAGTAAGCTTGTATTATTATCAATGTGTATAAAGTCGGGTCTGTGTAAATCAAGAGGTTTCTGAAATATAAAATAATATACAGTTTTTGGGTGCCATTTTCAAAGGGCCATAGCTCAAGTTATTTACGGATACATTTTGCATCTGGAATCTGCACCAGAAATTTCTCATCGATACTTCCAGAAAATTCTGTATACACTGGCACATACATATACATAAACGCACGCACGCACGTACACAGACACGCTGGAAGCCATTCATAAACACGTACATGGATTATCCGTTACCTCGTTGTTAGGACCTTCAAGCACTCATAGAGCGAAAATCACTCATAGGATCGACTCAGTGCAATAGGAATTTTTGATCAGCATGATTTTAACTACAAAATAGCAAAGTATCAGCCAATTCCACCGAAGCATGCCGAAATATGACATATATTTTACTAAAAGTTGATAAAAAATGCTGAAAAAAATTCTTGAGCTTTATTGGACTTGAAAAAAAAATTTCGACCTTTGCAATTTTTTGCTAAAGTTAATAGTATAAAAGTAAAAAATTCTTGAATGTCTAAAATGACGCAAATTACCTAACTTTGACAAGCTGTATCTCAAAAACTGTCCATTGGATCGGCCCGATGTGATAAGAACTTTTGATCAGCATGACTTGAAATAGCCAATTCCACCGAAACATCATTTTCATCGGTTTTGTTCCGGGGTCCTTTCCATTCGATGAATAGATTATTGTTTGATATAACCTATTTTGTTCATACCATTTATATGCCTATCTCTTTCTAGACATAATATTTTTCTCATTTTATTGCTTGATAGATAAGTATCTATGCATTATTTAGGTATTACGCAAATTTTCATGCTGATGAGACTTTTTTTGTATTTATATTGACGTTCCAATCCTGAATACGCTTATATAATTAATAGTCTTACGTAAATAATCTAACCAACAAACACTTTAAATATATACGTAGAATCTATCACATTTAATCATATTAAATAAAAACTGTACTAAACAATTAGCCAGCTTAATAACAGTGAAATGAATGTAGATAGTAGGCAACAGTACTACCCCATCTACCGGCAGCACTCGAAGTTGCCGCGGCTAGGTAATAAGAAGAACATTGCTGATTATCTATAACGCGTTTCAACTAAAAAACTCGAATTATTTTTTATGTAGCGCCTCAGTGTGCGGATATTATTAAGAATTCACGTATGCCAAGGTCAAATAAGCCACTTTATAACATAAATTCGATCGTTTGCAGAAAAGAGAACAGATGTAAAACCTAAGGTGGGTGATTTTGGTAGTATTTGCTATAATTATACGACCCTACTTGTCGCCTTGATAAGATAATTGTTTTAAAGTGTCAATGGAATGTCCTTGGATAAAGCTATAACTGGTATCTTCGTGTAGATGATTCAATTTTTGTTAACCATCACTGACATTTTGAAAGTTGATACAGAAACTCTACTCGATGCTTAGTTAATACTAAAAATATTCTAAAACCAATTATCATACAAGTTGCGACAAGCATTTGTTAAAAAATATATAAAATCCATAGACAATAATTTCCCTGTCTTTAGAAACGTAAATATGTACAACATTTAACTAGGATCGAAATTTAAATGTTTTTACAGCAGTCCTTTGTGAATAAATAAGGTAGAGTCTACCGATGAAAACAAATTTACAAAGTAAATATTTTCTCCTGAAAAGCTGTTCTTAAGAAGGCTCGGATCGAGGTAGTGAGCCCTCTAAACAGATTATGCAAATACCAGATTTAGTGTTTAGATCGCCATTGCAGGATTCTAGGTGTATTCTTAGCGTGGGAAGTATTCATTGGCGTGCTTACAGATTTCTATTCACCTAATCAACTGTATTATATGCCGTTCAAAGGCCGATTTATTAATCTGTAGTTGAGCTAACCAATAGTTAAAGCTTAACTTAAAATATTTTTTTTCGCTATTATGAGTAGGCTAAAATAGCGAATATTTTATGCAGGGTGTTTCATTGAGAATGGACCAGCCGCAGTCGGCGCAGGGTGATAGAGGACATCAATACGAATCGACTTGACCCCACGTATGTTATGCGAAAGGACCCCGCGCACCACAAGAGGGAAATTCGACATCGGTTAAATTCGACCAAATTTTTATATGTTGTATTGATCTACTGGCAGAGTAGATCAAAAGTGTCTAGGGCCCCGAGTCCCAGAAATACACCCTTCCACCCTCTAAAGAGGTAAAAAGCGTTGGAGTAAATGATATCACTACACTAATAGTATAGGAAAACATTACTTTAACTCGAAAAAATCTTGTGCAGACCTTAAACTTTGGTTATAGGTTCAAAATAGGCCAAAGTTCACGAAACAAAAAAGTTTAGGAGTTTTACGGATCCGCGGGAACCTATAGGGGGAGTGAAAATTAAAAAATCGATTTTCCTCTATTTTCTCGGGAAATGTGGCGTTTACAAAAAAAATAGTTCAAATGAAAGTTGTTTCTGACAAAATTGTCTTTAATTTGGTATTTAAATTTAATTTTATAGCAATAATTAACCGAAATACTAGAGGTTTTAACTTCGGAATAATGTCATATGAATTATATCTCGTTCATATTTGGCAGCTTAATAATAAATGCATAAAAAAATAATTTTCTATATTATGCGAGGGCTTGCTAACTTGGATATGAGAGAGAATTAAATTTTAAGAAGAAAAGGTTCTATACAACTTTTCATATAAATTGATAGATTTAAGTTATAACTACTAGAAAATTTGGAATTTTAGCTTGAAAAAGTGGCATTTCAAATACGTTTTTGTCAAATAACTCGAAATGTATTACATTGAGCAAAAACATGCTAGAGACAAATAAGAAAGCTATTAAATTAAGGATGAATTTCATTTTTTTTATAATTTCTGTAGAGTTAATGGTTTCGGAGATGTGGAAGTCTAAAGATGGCGTCAGAATCTTTATAAGACGAAGTATTTAGTTTAAATGTTAAATGTCTCAGAAACTATGGCACTTAGGCCAAAAATGCTAATAACCAAAATGAAAAACTATTAATTAGGCTTTCAAATGATTTTTTTCTTATTTTTATAGAATAGAAAACAAAGCTGGGTAATTACTTGTAATTTAAAAATAATTACAATTACAAATTATTTTTTTTAAAAAGGAACTAAATAAAATTACAAAGTACTTTAAAAAAGGAATTATATCACATGAAAAATGGATTTAGCAATTACTTTTCTAATTACTTACGAATTATATCACATGAAAAATGGATTTAGCAATTACTTTTCTAATTACTTTTAGGATAATAGTAGATTGTAATACAAGTGTGGCAAGGGCTTCATTGCAAAACGATGTATGAAAGTAGGAACACGAGCGCAGCGAGTGTTCCTATCATACGAGTTTTGCAATGAAGCTTGCCACACGTGTGTTACATACTATTTTTTCTACGGTTGTGAAGTTATTTCCCTTTTTAAAGTCTTTCCAAAATTTTAAATTTGCTGTTTGTCAGATTTTATTTAAAGTGACATTTTCCGCTGTCATTCTGAAGTAAGAAAATTTGACTTTGTAATTGCAATTCATGTGTAATTAATGTACATTTATAGAATTTAATTGTTATTACCAGTTAGTAATATAAAATTCTTTAAGGTAAACACACTATTTTATTCCGGTGCGTGAAGATGTAATCAAGGCATGTGGCAAATTCTTTGCCGCACGGCGTGCGGCAAAGTAATATTTTCTGCACTCATTTTGAAGTTAGAAAATTTGACTTTCAGCACAATCGTAGAAAAAGTAAATTATAGCGACCAAACTGACAAAAATGTAAGTTAAAATTTTTTATTAAAAGTATTGTGTAATATTGCGTTTTAATATTTATTAGAATCGTTATTAGAATGTTTTTTCTTCAAATGAAATAGAAACAAATAGGATGATGTGCTTTTCAGAGACGGAAATTTACGCAAGTCTGCAAGTCTGTTCTTGTTTGTTAAACCACATATGCATGTTCTCAAAGTAATTGTAATTGGAAAAAGTAATTGTACTTATGTAAGTAATTTGTAACTAGAAAGTTCAAATAATATAATTACAAATTACAATTCCAATAACAATTTTCCTGCAATTACAATTCCAAATTACTTTAATAAAAAAAGTACTTAAATACAATTACAATTACACGAAAAAAAAAGGGAATTGTAATGCTAATTACTTTTTTACCACGAATTACACAGCTCTGATAAAAAACAAAGAAGTTATGACAGAAATAATGTACTTTTCATATTTTTTTTACTAAAAACGTCGCCATTTTGTTAATGTAAGTAGTCCGTAATTAAAAAAATATATTCCCATATACTGTTTTTCATTAATATATAGTGTGACCTAGGCGCTTAATTTTTTTCATCGGCTTACAGCACTTGCTTCAGAAAAAAAATGCATTTTAAACTGTAAAGAGATTTTAGAAAAAACATTCTTGTTTCTCTGCAAATATCTCAATAAATATTAGTTTAAGAGAAAATATAGTGGGCATCAAAAGTGAAGCTTATAAACTTAGAACAAATTCATTTTGTTTATATGTTTGTGTAGAGTTGATTGTTTCGAAAATATTATATGGATATAATTTTATGGATGGCATTCGACCGTCTTTAGGATGAAGTATTTTGTTTAAAATGTTGAATATCTTAGAAACTGAGACACTTCCATCAAAAGTTCTATGAAATTAAAGGTAATTGATCAATCTTTAAAATGATTTTTTGTTTGTTTCTACATCACAAAAAAATAAAGACATATTTTCACATTTTTGTTAATAAAATGTCGGCAATTTGTTATTGTAATTGCTCAGTAATTAATTTTTCTTTCAAAAATGCTGTTTCTCGTCGATATAGCATTACCTAGACGCTCAATTTGTTTTGTCCCTTTAAAACATTTGTTTTAGAAAAAAATTCCATCCGCCATCCCCTCCCTCGAAAAATTGCCGTATTTGGGTTAATTATTGCTATAAAATTAATTTTAAAACACAAAATTAAAGACAATTTTGCCAGTAACAATTTTGTTTGAACTATTTTTTTGTAAGTGCCATATTTCCCGAGAAAGTGGAGGAAAATCAATTTCTTTTATTAAAAATATCCCTTTTTATCCCCTATAGGTTCTCGCAGATCCGTAAAACTCCTAAACTTTTTTGTTTCGTGAACTTTGGCCTATTTTAAACTTATAACCAAAATTTAAAGTCTGCACAATTTTTTTTCGAATTACAGTCATTGTTTTCAATCTTTTCTTGTACTATAATATTTATATTTCCTATAGTTACGAAAAATTCAGTCAAAGAATTTGATTTATATTTTGACACCCTTCCACCTTCCTACGTTTTTCCAACCCTTACGGAGAGTGTAAATACCATTGCAGATGCATTTTTTTTTTTCGAAAAATACTTTGTCAAAAAATAATTTAAACTATTTCGGCCATTTATTCAGAGTTTTTTAATCTGACGTAGTAGTATAGCAAGCAGGACGCTTTTTATATCTCGAAATAAACACCGAGTATATTATTGATAAAGAACAGAAACAACTTATTATTCGAATATTTCTTTATAAGATTAGCAGTATTCGATGTTAATGCAATAGCAAATCATTAATGTTCTAATTTGTTTTACATATAATTTATTTTTTATATTATATATTAATATTAATTAAACATTAAGAAGAAAATTACCGTTTTAATGAAAATTTTGAAAGTTGACTTAGACAAACAAATGTTCAAAAATGCTGACATGCTCAAACATGATTCAAGTTCAAATTATTTCCTCTCTACTATTAGATCTGTTCCAATTTTAGTTCAATTTTAAATTATTATACTCTTCGCAAAAACGAAGAGTATATTCCATTTGATCGGCACATTCCTAAAACAATAAATATCGCTCGTGGAGAAAACATTTTCATATCATTATGTTAGTGAACGAATTCTGAACAACTTTCAAAATGTCCGTCTGTCCGTCCGTCACGTTTCTTGTAAGCACGATAACTTAAGAAAGAAAAATCCGATTGTATTGAAATTTGGAAAGTAAATTAGCGTTAGCCTACTGTTTTTGAAAAAAATGAATTGTCAGTAAATAAAAAAGTTATTAATCATTTAAGTTAAAAAAAAAATGTTTTCTTAATTTTTGTCATCTTGCGAAATCTTATTCTCTATAATTTGTTTTTGTTTATATATTTTACTAATACATATATATATTTCCTAATAATATATCTAATTCGTCGAAATATAATACCTGAACGATATATATTAAAGACATTCAATTTTTGTAGTGAAGTGTCATGGTCCAATGGTTAAAGTTTTGTCTGACAATCCAACTTAGCAGACAGAATAAAAAACTAATTTATACCGATATTGTGAGGCCGGCCCTTATATACGCGGCACCGGTGTGGTGCAGCGCGTCGGTTACGACAATAAAGAAACTAAGAGTCCTAGAACATAAATTTATGCGCCTCGTCTCAAATTCCTCAGAATATACCTCCTTAAGAGAGCTATATGCACGTTGTCACGACATGATGCCACTGGCGGACTACATCAAAGTTACATCACAAAAATTCTATCAATTTAAACGTGATAGTCCGCTTACAAACAACATTACTCAAATTAGAGAGCATAATGCATCTTTTCACATAAAACACAAATTACCATATCAGGTGTTGCCCATCTCTCGGCAACCTACTTAGCCACATCCCTTTTTCTCTATACTATAAAATCTATCACACACAATTTCCGATATATAACTCTTTTTATCTTCTTCGTTTCTGTTTGTTGCATTTTGTTCGTTTTCTAAATTTTTCCCTACCTAATTACATTTTTTGTACTATCAAAATCTTCTGAAACTTTAAATGTTTTAAATCATAAATTGTGCGGTCTGACAAAGCCGCTCGCTCTTGCAATTACAAGCGGGTTTTTTTGGTCGATAATTTTCCCGAGTAGTCATCATATTTATCTCTGATATTTATTTATACACGCACCTTTTGCCTTTTCATTTCAATTATTTTAAGTTATCTTTTTTTACATGTTTAACTTTAATTAATATTTATGTTCCACACTGTGACCAAGAGATATTATATTATTTTTCAGTTCTTCTTAGCTCTACCTGGCTTCACTTCGTCCAGTCTTTCAATTTCCACGACGACTGGCGCCGTGTATGTCTGACTGGCTCCGAAGCGAGTGTCTGGGGAGGGTCAAATGTTGTATTATTTTAATTTTAAATAAACTAGTTTTAAATTGATTTTTGATTGGCAATCCAAAGGTCTTGTGTTCGAATCCCTGACAGGGTAGTTTCTTCATTTCTTTTTTCACAACAAAGTTGATCACAAAATTTAGAATCTCCAAAAACTAACATTATTTTCAAGAAAACTACGAAAAGTATCCTATAGAATGTGTAATAATTATTTAAAAATCTCAGTAAATCGGTGAAGAGTATAATGCTTCCACTAGTTTTCTTTCTATTTTATAATTTGTTAGTTTTAAGCGCGAACATTTTGGAGACGTTTGGTTTGTAGTAATGTTCAATAATTTATTTAAAATTAGATTAGTAGCTTTTATAGATCCTTATTTACATACCAATGTAGTATTTTGAGAATCAGTTTTCTATTCACGTTTGATGAAGCTACTGTGTTGGCGAAACAATTGTCATGTTCTTTAAATAAAAATTCGTGAAAATCATAAAAAATTAAGTTGCATTCCGTACCAATTTAGCTTTATTGTCATTTCAATACTATCGCACATTCGGAACTTTTATATACTCAAACTTTGACGTCAAAACTGTCCCTCCTCTCCAAGTCGCTCAACTATTTAAAATTTATAAGCTTTGGATTATTTTAAAATATATTTTGGGACCATTATTTAGTATAGTGCAGTGCAATGCAATTGTGATGAAATCTCTTGCATTAATTTACCGGTAATAGATACAGTAAAAATGCACTGAAGCTTTTTGTAGAGATATAAAAGGGTGCAGGAGAGCATATTTTTGTCTATTATAATTGACGAGCTACAAGCGCGTGCGCAAGCGTTGAACTGATCATTTCTCACACTGCTCCGACTGTTAACAATCGAAAAAAATGAAGGACGCCACAGCAAAAAATTATGATAAATGTTGGAAATACTTATATAGTATGAGAGTCCAAAAGTACGAGAGATCAAAATGGACACATAAGCTGGAGAGTCACAAATTGATGGGGATGCTTATAAAGTCTTTCTCTCAACGTATGTAGTCGGTCATAGCAATCCGGGTTGCAGCGACAGCAATTTTTGTGATAAGGCTCAAATAATTTTTGAATGTGACGCTTTTCCAAGACGTCCAATCAAAAAAAGTTTAAGACAAAAGTTTTTCAGTTTTATGAGTTCTACATAATGGTACTATGAGGTTTTACTTTTTAAGCAAATCTTTCAAAAAAGAGAGTCGTTGCTCCCGTACTATAAACAAAATCACCCGCACGAGTCCTATGCACGCGTTGGCGTTGGCCCCGCCCCTTACAAACCTGGCGGGTCTTTCATTAAATTTGGAATAAAAACTATAAAATTGCCAATACTTCATATTTTTGAATGTATACAGTGTGTTCCAGGATAGATGTAAAATTTTGGAATTTTGGAATGGTATTTGAGGATTGAATCCTGCTTGTTGTAAAACTAAAGTATACCAAAAATGACTTGATTTGGTGTTCTACAGGGTGTTTTATAAGCAAAGTTGTAAAAATCACCACTACTAAAGTACCTTTATTTTTCAAAATATGAAAAAATTCCACTAAGAAAAGTTATTTAGAATGCAATTTTATGCCTCTATACCAAATTTCAGGAATATAAAATTATTTTTTTGAAACTTCCCATTTTTTGCGAAGAGTTGAATTCATATTTAAAGTTGTATAGGAGCAAATGTTAATCATCTCAAAAAGTAGGCTATTGGTAAATAAAAAATTGAATATACGAGATGTAAGAAGGTATAATGTTAATCGAACTAATTGTAAAACAAGAAACAATTGTAACAGAAGATTAATGAGGTTTAAAAATTATAACAAGTAATAAATGTCAAAAACATAACAGATTCACAAACAAATTAATTATTGACCAATACAAAACAATGTTTACAATTTTTTTATTATTCGACGTAGCTACCACCCATATCCACACACATTTCGATCCTTCGCCTGAAGTCCTTAAAACTGTTTCGAATATGATCTAACGGTATGGAGTTTACGGCATTTGTAATTCTTTGCTTCAATACTGCTACATCGTTAGGAAGTGGTTCAGCGTAAACCAACTGCTTGAAGCGACCCCATAAAAAGAAATGCAATATTGATAGGTCTGGGGATCTCCCCGGCCACTTGATCGGTCTATTCCTGGCAATCCAATTTTATCCAAAATTTAAATTCAACCACCGATTAACCAATTCTGTGGAGTGGCCAGGGCAACCATCATGTTGAAAATGAATTTAAGTCATATCTCTTAAAATATTTAAATGTTCTTCAGAAAATCTTTCAAGAAGCTGTAAATAAGTGTGCTGGTAAAATAAGGTCCAATAACTCCAACATGATAAGAAACGGCACACCACACATTCACTTTTTTATAATATTGTCTTCTACAATGAATTATAAAATTTGGATTTTCAGAAGCCCAAAACCGACAATTCTGAGATGAAACAACACCAATGATTGTGAATGTGAATTCATCTGAGAAAATTATGAAATGATGAAAAAATCTCTCTTCCATGATTTTTTCTCCAATGGTCAAACAAAAATCCAACCTACGGCCGTCATCTCCCTCTTCAAGCGTATGTTTAAAATTTGCTTTATATCCCCTAATTTTCTTTGCCTTGTAAATTCTTTGGAGTTCAGACTTGCTAATATTAATAAGAGCTGATCTCTCTCTTAGTGGCATCCTAGGATTTTCTATAACAGGGGCATGAGCTACAATAGCCCCAACATTGTCTTCATCATAAGCTTTTATTTTTCTTTTCATGTTAAGAACACTACCAGTAGCCAGAAACTTTTTAATTATTCTCATAGCCTGAGTACGTGACAAAGCAGTGTTTGGAAATTTCAAATTAAATTGGCTTACCACTTCTCTTAGCGAGTTTTCACCGCCAATTCCGTAGCATTGCACAATATAAATTTTTTTACGCACTTTCAGTACCATTTTCACTTAATTTTTACTGTCCAAATAGGCTTAAAATGTCATGAAACGTCGAGATTTTAAGTTTGAGTGAAAAAAAATTTCTGTCTGTCTGTCTGTCTGTAACTTTTTTTTGTGCGCACGTTTACTCTGGAACCGTTTAAGATATTGACTTGAAATTTGGTACATATATATATATATATATATATATATATATATATATATATATATATATATATATATATATATATATATATATATATATATATATATATATATATATATATATATATATATATATATATATATATATATATATATATATATATATATATATATATATATATACTTTAACGAGATCTAGAACTAGATTATATTTTCATCTTGTTCCGTCGCAGGGTTGGGGGGTAAATTGGGGTAAATTTGAGGTAAATGGGTAAATCAAGCAGATAAGAGTCCATGAAATTGGTATTTAGTATACACAAGAGAAGCTAAGTTCTCAAAAAAAATTTTGGCATTAGCCACCCCCATTACCACCCCCACCTCCTTATTAAAGGGGATGAAAAAAAATTGTTATTTAGTGTATGTACACTATGTACAGGAACCAGAAACCTCAAAATATTTTTTTACTTCATCCACCCCCCACTACCACCCCCCACTACCACCCCCCTATCACCACCCCCACCTCACTACCGATGTGAGGTATCGTTTTAAGGGTTTTTGGGGTAGAGGATTTCAAATATTATATTATTAAAGTTCCATAAACAATTATTTTCACATACAAAGTTTTTTCGTTGTGAGTGACTTGGATAAAGAATCTGGATGTGGAAGTAGTGATTCCTTGGGCAGCGGTTTTTATGCTTGGTTCGTTACTTTGAAACAGAAATTAAGGATAATATTGACTACGTTTGACAGATATGTCAATAATAAATGATAAATGTGTATCCACTGCTTTTCTCATAGCCTACTTTTAGCTTCTACATAACTTTAAATATTAATTCACAAAAAATAATTTCTATGCAGTTTTAATTGAATGGTTCAAAATAAAATAATAATTTATTGAAAAAATGGGAAGTTTCAAAAAAATAATTTTATATTCCTGAAATTTGGTATAGAGGTATAAAGTTGCATTCTAAATAACTTTTCTTAGTGGATTTTTTTCATATTTTAAAAAATAAAGGTACTTTATTAGTGGTGATTTTTATAACTTTGCTTATAAAACACCCTGTAGAACACCAAATCAAGTCATTTTTGGTATACTTTAGTTTTACAACAAGTAGGACTCAATCCCCAAATACCATTCCAAAATTCGAAAATTTTTGGTCCATTACACCTCTTGTTACATCTATCCTGGGACACACTGTACATAGATTGTTGTTAATTTGAAGACAATTAAGACAGTTTAATTAATCTAAAATAAAAATAAATTTCTGGAATTTTTGGAATTAAGTTAGTTATAAGTATTTTAGTGACAATTTGATTTACCCCCCCCAAAAAAACATACTAACTGTATTAGTATGATATTTTTTATTGTTTCGCAAAATTTTATGTACGAATATGTTTTAAAAATAAAAAATCTCATAGTGCTGGCCTTGACTTGGTTTCAAAATTGACATTGTGAGGTGAGGTACGGTACCGGTTTCAGTGACTGGACTCGATCGGTGAAGTTAAGCACGGCCGGGTGAGTCCATCACTTCGATGGGTGACCGTAACTCATCTCGCCGTCCTGGTTAAGTGGTAGAGTAACATATAGCTAAACTTCGCCAGGACGTTAATATAAATAAAGCATTTAAAAAAAAAACATACACACAGAATTTTTAAGCGAGCGCTTATATAATAAGAATCCGTACCAAAGCTTAGTTTAAAAATAGCTATAATCAAGAACCAATTGATTCTATTTCCAGTACATTCACGTCAACAATTCAAGTCAACAAATATAAATAATAAACAATAAAATAAAACATACCTTTTCTCACAGATTCGATGGCCTCCACCACAAGTTTCTGGTTGACGCCACACAAATTGGCAGTAAGTTTCTCACATTTCTTGTGTATATTTACATCGCAGTCTGACAAGTAAAAGATTAAAAACATATTAAATTTCAGTGAAACAAATTAACACACATCTGTGTGAACGTTTTGCCAACGGAGTTAATAACCCGAATCTGATTCTAGAAACGTTGTAAAATGTCTATTAAATGAAATGAATTCATAACTATTACGGCTGCCACTTGTTAAGAAGGTTGATAGAAATATTAGAAATACCTACTTAGCAATAAAAGTACAATTTAGGGATTCTGTTTGTCTAGCCCGTGTTTCACTATTGGTTCGTTAAGGTAACTAAAAATAATGAATAACGTCCCCTGCCCCTATAATAATAATGTCCATTTCTAAATAATCCAAGTTTGGTTCCGAAAAAAGTTGACTCAACTTTAGGCCGTCGCGTCATATTGAGGAGGCCATTTTAAATTTCCCAATTTTATTAATTTTCTTGAGGGTTTGAAGTTAGTCTCTCTATTTGTAAAATTTAAAGTTCTTAGTATAGCATGTCATCAGAATAAACAAGTATATAGTCGAGTAAACTGGCGCGCCCAAAGGTCGCTTCATCATATAAACTAAGAGAATAAGACATACGCAACTAGTTCATCTCTATGTCACTGCGATAGCTTTATGCGCATCGCATATCAAATCGTATGTCGTGTTACCAACTCATACATACGCCGGACTATAGCCGTTATATTGCCATTTAACCATGATTTTACCTATATTTATCTGTCCGGTGAATTATTTGGGAATTTCCCGATGAGTTAGGATGTTGAAGTACCTATAAAAACGAAGTTGTAGAGAATTAAATTTCTTATACCTAATCAACATTCGACAGTACGTTATCAAAAAAGTATATATTTTGACAAAATATTCAATGCTTTGCCAACTGAGAAAAAAAATTCTCAAAACATCACTATTTTCAAAAAAGGGCTCAACACCTTACTTATTAGTGCAGTCATTGAAGCGTAAAATTGGGTTTTACCTCCTAAATATTTTACTATGAATCGATTTACATGAAATTTTGGAATTAGGCTTATCTTACCCTTAACTTCAAAAGTGATATTGACCCGACTTCCGTTTTTTATTTTTAAGGGGTGAAAACAACCCCTTAATGAAAAAATTGACATTGAGCCTTTTTATCACTAGAAAACGTGTTTAATAATACGGAGTGACATTTTATAGTATTCTCTAACACAATTACCTCATGTTTAACCCATTTTCAACCCCTGAAAATCTTTACAACCCCTGCAAAATTTTACTCCCTATGCCTAAATTGAAAAAAATCACAAAAAATTACTTTTATATAACTTAAAAAGATTTAAATATAGACTAAATATTGTTTTACGTTGTCTACCTTATTTGTCATAATTTAACCCCTTTTCAACCCTTAAAAACAACCCCTCTATAAAAAATTGTATAAAAAAATTTTTTTTGGTGAACTGAAAAGGATTTAAAGGTTGTTCCACGTTCTCGAAAATGACTTTCATATGTTTAAGCTTTTCAACCCTTAAAACTACCCCTGAATTAAAACATTGAAAATATAAGTTTATACAATTAAAAATAATTTGATTATAAAGTAAAAAATCACACTTTTTATTGAATAAAATATAAACTTATAAGTTATCTGTAAATATACTAGATCAAATTAGTAATTAATTATGAAAAATTTTGCATTACAATACATAAAAAAAAGACATTACAAACAAGAGCATTACAATACATAAAAAATTATCGTCCATAAAAATAATTATTCATGACTCAATATAAACACGTGCTCATTCCTTTGCAGGCGGAAATATACTGGTCACATTATACCGTGCGTGTAATTTCCCATTAGGCATGTACATTCACGTAGCGCGATAGATATGACAACATAGCTGCCGTAAATTCCTCCGTCGAGCGGAGCATCCCAATTTCATTTCAACCAGCTGGCACGCGCGATGTTGTAATTTTACTCCCTATGCCTAGCGTTCGGCTACACACACGGTATAGCATACATATTTAAGAAATTCGTAACGGAGAAACGGAGCACGCACAGCAGATCACCTGGCTTTTTCGTGGTCGACCCATCGAGCAATACACATACTTACACTCATTCAAATGTGTTATATATACATATATGAACGTTGGTATGTATTCATGCTTATGTTTCCGATATATATATGCCATATATGTATATATATATATATACATAAGACAATAGTTTTGGGTCCATATTATTGTGTACTTTCACTTTGCTCCAAATATTCATGCTCCGAAATTTTTAGTTTACTAAATAGAAAAAAATACGATTAGTTTTTGGACCGTAACTCCTACAATTTTGAAGCTATCACAACTCAAAAAAAACCATTTTAAAGGTAACTGAAAGAGCTACAACTTTTTTCATTATGATATGTAGTGAAAAACCTTTTATTTTGAAACGGTGAAGGGTTAAAGGGCTCGAGAGAGACTGCGATTGCGCTACCGCGCGCTCTTTAAACAATCATATCTCCGTCAATTTTGGTGTGACAAAAAAAGAAAAAAAAACAAAATTTTTGTCAAAAAAAGACCTACATTTTTTATTATTACAGTTTTTTACGTATCTTTCATTATTTTTGAAATATTATGAAAAAAAGGTGTTTTTTTCAAAAATGTAAAATTTTTTTTTTCTCAAAATCGTGATTTTTTTGAAAAATATGTATTCCAAAACAGCCAAACCGCTGGAATCCAATAAACTCTTCATATTAAAGTTAATGAATGCAGTAGAGATACGTTCCAAAACGGTAAAAGACTGCCTTGAATCCCTGGCGAAACTGGCGGAACACAACAGTATACAACTGGAGTGGACGCGAGGACACCAGGGCAATGAAGGCAACGAAAAAGCAGATAAGCTGGCCAAAGAAGGCGCAAAAACAGCCTTGATGGGACCGGAGCCATCCTGCGGGATATCATACAATACCGTAAGAGGAATGGTAAAGGAACTATTGAGCCAGCAACATATCTTGTATTGGACTGGCGCGCCGGGGATGAGACAGTCACGTATGTTCATCACCGGCGGGCCATCCAAGACAAAGACTAACGAATTGCTAAAGCTGAGCAGAAAACAGCTGAGGTGTGCAGTGGGAATCCTAACAGGACACTGCACACTGAACAGACACCTAACCAACATAGGTGTGAAGGATAATCCAGAATGCAGGATGTGTGGTGAGGATGAAGAAACTCCTCATCACATACTATGTGAATGCCCAGCCTTGGTGGCTGGGAGGTTTTCATACTTCGGGGGACTAACCGTGACCCCGGAAGAAATAGCCAGAGCTCCCATTGACCGTATACTCTCCTTTTGGAGAGGAACGGGATTAATGGGATAACGAGACTATGGGGTACAATAAGCTTAAGCTTCAGTACGGCGGGCTTCGCACCGCAACCCCTAAGGAAAAAAAAAAAAAAAAAAAGTTAATTCTAGACGGAATACGATTAATTTTAATTTTGGTGGAAATGGCACTTATGAAACACATCGATTTTAAAAAAAAAACATTAGATGTCCCTTCTTTTTTTCATTACAACTCACTCACTTTACGCGCAAAAGACTTTTAACACTGTTCATTTTAAAGATTATTTTAAGCACTATAAAAAAGTTTCTTATTGTCATATGGATAAAATGTATCCGTTGTCCGCTAGATGGCATTGAATACATCGATTAAATTTCAGACAAAAAAAAAACGGCTTTGATCTTCAATATCTCGCTTAATATTGCACATAGAACACTTTATAAAAAATCAATTTGTTTATTTTTTCACTTGCTATAATTTTGTTCATTATAAAATTATCGTTAAAATGCATATTTTTTGAGATATTTGCAAAAAACCGTTGAAAAACGTGGGAAAATTCCGAATTTTCAATCGCCAATAACTTGAAAATTATTGAGTTTGAGTTTTTTTTGAAAAAACTTTACAGAATATTTTTTGCTTAGAATTAGGTCTTCTATCGATATCCGAGGTTATTTTGAAAAAAAAAATTTCCACCACCGAGAAGGGGTGGCAACCACCCCCAGGGTGAGAACGGAGGTCGGGTCAATATCACTTTTGAAGTTAAGGGTGAGATAAGCCTAATTCCAAAATTTCATGTAAATCGGTTCATAGTAAAAAATTTAGAAGGTAAAAAGCTTCAATGACTGCACTATATTTACCTACTCTCTTGAAGAATTTTCCTCTAATTAACGTTAAACCTAAGTTAGCTTTTACTTCATTTGTTTTGTTTTTGTGTGCACGATGCCACACTTTGCAAGCTTCCTTACACGTACCACTGTCAAACCTAGTTCTTCATTTATTTTATTAATATAGTATCGTGGAAATAAAAATAATTCCTAACTAACATACATAGAAATCTTTTACATGATTGATCATTAAAATTATTATTTGGTTCAATACTATTTGAATACATGTGTATACGTATAAACATACTTAGAACTGCTGTATGAACAAGGTTAAATATAACCTATATATATAAACAAAATCAACATTGAATTTAGTAAAAGTTCATGCATCATTTATCCGAAGTACTTAGGCAATTAATTAAATAAGAATAGGGGGTGTCTACTCGGACACTAGAGGGGGCCTCTAGGCACGGGAAGTGTCTAGGCGGGCACCGAAAAATGCAAAAGGCGCTGCCCGTAGGAGGCGTCTCCAAGAGTCCCGTTGCGTCGTGGGTTTGTATCCTGGATTGTGATATTTGTAATTCTTTCATATTTCTTAGTATTTTGGCAGCGTTTTCATTTTAATGTGGATATTGCCTTTCATATAACTTGGCCACCATATTGGAACCATTATTTTATATTTTGCAAAGTTGGAAATTTTCAGGCGATCACAAAGGTACTCCCTAAGCCAAATTTCAAGATCCTGACTTATCGATAAGTACCCAAACAATTCACCAGACAGATAAATATAGGCAAATATGTTGTACGCACGTAAAACCTTACTAGACTCTGCGTTATATACAGGGTGGACCATTAGTAAAGGCCCATAATTCAAGGACAGATTCTTTGGATAAAAATATGAGAATATAAACAAATCTACTTTAGTAAATTGTAGCTGTGGAAAAAGATACAGGGTATCAAATTAGATTTTTGTTTTGTTTTTTGCAATAACTCAACAACCTCCTGCTCGACCTTCTCCAAATTTGGAAAAGAAATATTTTCTCAGCTAAGAAACAATAATTTATGCATCACATCACCTTCTGAAATCACCTTGACGAGACTTTCGCTTACGGATGTAACGGTTCATTTTTAATGGCCCATTTATTGTAGTCCATTTCTGATAATTTGCAATAATTTATATTTTTTGGTATAATTTTTTATTTGCGAAACCCCGAGATGCCTAATGCCGGCCCTGTAGTCGGACTTTTGATATTTTTAACCTCAAGCGTTATGTGAGGATGATACTATGCAATGGCGTGTGTACTCATCCTTCCATATAAGGTAGTAATGTTAAACTAGCCCATTCAATCGTTACGTTACGCCAGAGAGTCACTTCCCACCCACCCATATAAATAGTAAACGTCGCAGGATCCATGACAGTCTGGAATAGATTCGAGATTCCCCAGTCGAGAGTCGACAATCAGGGGCTGCTTGCCCGAAGGGCTGGCTTATACCAACCTTCATCCTAAATAAAATCCAAGGGGTTTACTAAAGAATTTGTTAAAGTAAAGAATGCTGAAAGTTTTATTTAGTAAGTTATTTTGAATAGTTTTAGTGTTTCAAACTGCCCTGCTGTAATTAGCCATAAGGTGTTGTGTTAGTTTTACTGGATGTCGAAATGTAAGTATATTTAAACTTTCCTTTCACCGGTCTTTCTCAACAACCATGTAAATTCTGGGAGCTGTCTATACCAGTGCAACTTAAATTAAAGTGTGTGCTTTGTGTTTGCCTTACTTTCTAAAGAGAGAATTTAAAATTAACGTTTGCTTACGAATGATCTAAATTTTATGATTGCTGTAAATGTAAGAAATGGAAATGTTATTTCCCGTAATCTTTATATGGTGAATTAGACCATTATATATATTTTGTTGTTAAAATTATTGTAGTACTGTATATTTTTTGCTTGTTAATTGTTTATCTCGACCGTATTTTATAATATATAATACATTATAATTTTTGCTGGTTACATGTTTTTCTTGACCGTATTTTATATAGACTGGCGGTACATGACGAGTAAAGTGCAATGTTTTTAAAATGCATGCCAATCATCTATATGAATGAAATTACCATGAATATGCCAGAAACGCAAATTTTAGGCAGTCGTCGCGTGCAGAAGGGTGTGCAAATCGATTTTCTTTGTTTTTTTTGTGTTTTTTTTTTAATTTTAAAATGGATGCCAATAGTGCCAAACGAAAAGCCGTGAAAAGACAAAAAAAAAAAAAACAAAAAAAAATCGATTTGCACACCCTTCTGCACGCGACGATTGCCTAAAATGTGCGTTTCTGGCATATTCAGGGTAATTTCATTCATATACCGGGTGACACAGGAGATATGTAACACCCCGTAGCATGTTTATTTAAAAAGATATTATTTTGAAATTTGGTAGACTTATATAATGCGTGATTGTCCCTTTTTTGGTACAAACAAGACATTTTTTCCACTTCCGGTGAAACCGGAAACCGGAAACCATGTACCGCCAGTCTAATAGTACAAGTTAATAAAATATCGGTGAATTAATTTAGTTCGGAGTCGGCCGATCAGCTATTTTCTGTGACAATTTTTTTTTTTTAATATTTTATTAGTAACTTTAATCATGAAGTATGGCATGATTTGTGTTGTTTATTTGGTTTTAAATGAAAACGATATCTGTTATTTTGCCCGCACCTAGAGAATGTTCCGTACTCATTGAATTTGTCTTTGAAATTAACATATGGTTTATTATTATCATGGAGTTTTATTTATAATCTTCATAAGTAATGTTTATTGTCACTACTAGTTATTTTACCTTTTTGAGTTAGCTAGGTAATAGTAAAGTAAAGTAAAGTACTTTTCATTATTTTGGAATTATTTGACTCCTTACGAAGTATTTAATTAAGGTCATGATAATTATTAACATAATTTACTAAATAACAAATTGTTAAAAAAGTGAACGTCACACAGATGTGTGTGGGACCAAATAAAATACGCAGTCAATTTTATTAATGGACAGCAAAATTAATTTTACAATATAAGGAAACCTCTTATCAAAAAAATTAGAAAATGCATTGAAGTAGGTGGATATCATATCGAACATTTACCCTAAGTTGTAGCAAGAAGTTCATAAGACAGTGAGAAAGAGTTTGTGCAGTTGTTCTGCTTTAGCTTTTATCTACGTTATGCAATTTTTTCAATAAATAATTTGTCTTTTTCAAATTCAGTTGTTTTTCAAAGAATTATTGCGGTGTGATCTTTTTCCACAACAACAATTCACTAAAGTATATTTAGTTATATCCTCATATTTTGCTGCATAGAATCTACCCACCAATTATTAATGGTTCGCCGTGTATATAAACATAGATAAATTTTAAAGGTTTGCCTAAATTTCAAACAAATGCATTAATGGCTTCAATGCCACTTCGTCTTTGCCTATATATTACACACTATTTTCTACAACTTTAAAATGATTTACTGCAACTACATGGCAATAAAACGCGATTTAATTCATATTTCAAGCGAGCCCTGGGATAAATTGAGTGTTTTCCAATAAATTACTACGATTAAAAACGAAACATCAAACGTTGTTTCTCAGCCAGACAAATGGTAGGTATTTACGTTTTCGCTGGTGTTATTTAAATTCATGATTCATTTGTACGTATCTTCGCGTATTAAACTGCAAAAATCAACTCTGGCTCAAATAATTGGATTTTCGTTTCTGGTCATTTATTTTTAGAGCCATAAATAATAAATTTGATAATGTTAAAAGCATGTTAAAGATTTATTAATAAGTAGAAGTCAGGTCAGAAGGGTAATTGCTAGTATTTTTATATATTTGTCTAACTACTGTTTGTTATTGTTATTAATGCATATTTAATAAACAGTACGACGTTGTTTATTTTGCTTTTGTTAATCGACTTCAAGAAACTTGATAAAAAGGTCTAATTTACCGGTCGACTAGATAAAATTTTATTGTATATTAGTCGGGTAGCCCTCCCTAGTTGTACGTGCACCCTCCACCGATCCTTGGGGACAATATTTTTCATAAAGATTAAAGCCTAAGGAACAACTTAAGACATGTCCAAAAAAAAACTGGCTGTACTTTCAAAATGGCGGCCAGATGTTAAAAAACACAGTTGCCAATGTTGTTTTTTTCATTTAACACAAAAACTAAAAAAGATGGACAAAAACTTTTTTCACAAAAAACAATGTGCATAAAATTTTCTACAATTTTGTTCCTATACAATATTTTGATAGCAGTTACCATTTTCCAGATAAATGAGTCCAAAATTAGAAAACATGGAAATTCATTCGGTAAATCACTTAGAGGAAATAACCCAAGTAACACATAAAGTCGCGGGAACGTAACGGCGACTATAAAAGCCACGATAAAGTGGACCGCTACCGTAGGCTGCCACGTCCCTGCTACGTGGCAGCTACGTAGCCGCCACTAAAATGGGGAAAAATTTTTAGTCGCCGGGTAGTGTCTCGGGTAGTTCCGGTCTCTATAGATGTGACTATGTTTAGTTACTATAGAGGATCGGAGTAGTAGCGGGTACTACTCCGCGATTCGGCTGCCTAGTAACTGCCACTATCACTTTTTAAAATGATGTTTATCTTTTAGCGACCTCCTTGTTTTTTTTTTGCTTTTATAATAATGGCGCAGTGAAATAATATTATACCAAAAAGATGTGTACTTTAGGCGCGTGTTTAAAGTACTTCTTTAGCCATTTTTTCAAACGCAAGTTACTTTTTGATATAAGTTGGCATATTAAATGATAAAATTTCAACGCGCCCTCAAAAAAACCTTTTTTTGTAATTTTTTGACAAAACAATTTAAAAAGGCAAGATTAAAAAATTTAAATATTTATTAGGGAAACATTTGGAATACTTTCAAATTCATTTTTCGTAAAAATTTTTTTTTTCTAAAAATTTTAACAACTAATAATGGCCGATTTTAACAAAGGTACTATAAAGTTAGGCCCTCCACCATAAAGTATAGGGGACTACCCCATTTTACTTCTAAAAGATCTGTGACTTTGGTGACCCAGTAGCAACTATCCCGATGTGACTCCATAGTATCAGATTCTATTTGGGAACTGTAAAGTACCAACAGGAACTATTTCGCTACCCATGTTGCCACTAAAATGCCACGATACTTTAATGTTCCAAGTGATGGTCACTGGAACTATTCTGGAACCTAGATTGCCTCTCTATGTACCCAGTTACTTTATTTAGGCATCTTAGTGTCACTGGTGGATGGCAGTAACTGATTCACTAGTACTATATAGTTTTTGCCACTATAGAGTAACAATAAAATGATACTGCCTAGTTCCAGTAACTACCCAAATGTTACTTTGACTTTGGGTGTTTACAGTTCCAATAAATGCTATCGGTGTGGTAACAGTTACTTTAAAAGGACCATATAAAGTAGCCTTACCCAATAAAGTAGCAATATTAGTACCAGGGTGTACCCCAGGAACTAAGACTTCGTAGCAAAACCGAAACCGAAAGGATTTGGTACCATGTGTGTTACTTGGGAACTGTGACAATTATTGTAAGGCGTATAATATAACTTTATATTATTAACATAACAAAGAATAAAATAAACTGAAAAAAATTAATAATAATAATAATATTGTAATTTGCAGACATTTATCTCGAAAACGGTAACAATGATATCTGGAAAAAGGTAACTCCTATCCAAATATTGTATAGGAACAAAATTATAGAAAATTTTATGCACTTTGTTTTTTGTGCAGAAAGTTTTTCTCCATCTTTTTTAATTTTCGTGTTAAATGACAAAAACAATATTTGCAATTTTTTTTAAACGGACGCCATTTTGAAAGTAGAGCCAGTGTTTTTTTTTTGGGGACATGTCTTAAATTGTTCCTTAGACTTTAATCTTTATGAAAAACATTGTCCCCAAGGATCTGTGGCTGCACGGACACTCAGGGTGGGCTTCCGTAGTATTACGTTTTATATTGAATTTTATATTTTATTTTAAGAGCTGAATCATTTATCTGGAAAATGCTATCCAAATATTGTATAGGAACAAAATTGTAGGAAATTTTATGCACTTTGCTTTTTGTGCAGAAAGTTTTTCTTCATCTTTTTTAGTTTTTGTGTTAAATAACAAAAACAATATTTGCAAACTTTTTTTTTAACGGACGCCATTTTGAAAGTGCAGCCAATTTTTTTTTTGGGGAGACATGTCCAAGATTGTTCCTTAGGCTTTAATCTTTATGAAAAACAATGTCCCCAAGGATCGGGCTTCCGTAGTATATATTTTTCATAATTTTTAATGACTTTTTGGAGGCTTATAATTTCAGCAAATTATACCGGAATCGCTCGTCTTCAATTTTATATCTGCACTATTTTCTGCAATCGACAAAATTTTTACTATAAAGTGACTTCATTTACCTTGGAACATGTGAATTTTTAATAATATCCGCACTTTAAGACGCTACATTAAAAATATTTCGAATTTCTTAGTCGTTGACGAGCGTATGGATAAATCAGCAATGTTCGTCTTATTAGCTAGCCGTAGCAGATCAGAGCGCGGCCGCTAGATGGCGTACCACTGCTGCCTGCTATCTACATTCAATTTATTTTTATTTAGCAATTACACGCATTTATATAGCCGGTTGATTGTCCAGTATAATTTTTATTTAATGTGGTTTAAAATGATAGATTTTACAATAATTCGTATTTTAAAGTGTTTGTTAGTAAACGATTTCTTATCTAATATTATTAATTATATTAGCATAGTCAGAAATAGAAAGTCAACATAAATTTTAAAAACTAAAAACTTATTTCTTATCGGTATGATTTGAAATTTTGCTTACATAATACCAAAGTAATATACAGGGTGGACCAAATTAGATGGGATTTGAAGTTTTCTCTAAAACTATAACAAAAACCAATATAGGTGTCCTGAGCAGCTCGATTTTCGAGAGACAAACAATAGCGCAAACCGCGAGTTTCTATCTTTTTCGACTACCAAGCTACAGAACGTATTTGGAAAATTTTCATTTTTGGATGACCTCTATATCTCAATTATCAAGTGTTGAATCTAAAATCGAGTAACACATTCTTAAGGTACTTTTTTGAGTAGAATCCGTTCCTGATAAGAAAAAAATTATGTATGCCTCAGTTTTCGAGATATAGACATAACTTGTGCTTTTTTAAATGGAATACCCTGTAAATTATTTGATTATTCGATCACAACTTAAATGAGCTATTCAACGATATATCTTATCTCATATTTATAGTGGTTAATTTTCGAAAAATTTAATATATCTCTGAGAAGGCCTTGGAAAAATATTAACAACACTTCTTATAAAACAAAATAATTTTGCCAAAAATAGGAAAACTAAACTACAATAAATATTCGAAATGTCTTCCATTGACATCTATGCATGATAAAAGAAAGAAAATCAAAATAATCGTAAAAGTCGGAAATTAATTTGTGAGTTAATTGTGAGTGAGTATTGTTAAAAATGGTTCAATTTAGTAATGGTGAAAAATATGATATTATTAAGTGTTTTATAGAATGCTGAAAAGATTCAGATTTAGCTTCCGAGCTTTATTTTAGGTAAGTTATAGACAGCAAAACTTTGCTGCCTAAACAATATTTTTAGATATCCAGAAAAGTGACAGCCAGACATAAAAATATTCAAAAGGCTACAACAAAATTTAGAAGAGTTTCGATTATTTGTAAAACCTCGAGCAAAGAGGTCAGGTAGAGAAGCTGTAGAAAACATTGTTTTAGAAACTGTAAGAGAAAATCCTAATATATCGTCTCGCGAAATACAGGAAAATTTACGAATTTCAAAAACAACTGCGTTGCGTTGCTTAAAAAAATCAAACCATACAAAATTACGATTAGTCAGCATCTATACCCAAAAGACTTTCAAAGGCGTCTCTGCCAGTGGCTTTTACGTCAGTTCAATGAAGTGCCAGGATTTTAAGGAACAATTACATGACAGACGAGGCCCATATAAGCAGTGCCAGAATTTTTAATCGGCATAATAACCACCATTGTATTGTGCTCATGAAAATCCACACGTAACCGCAACTTTAAGGACGATTTGGATTTGGTGTATGGTGTGGTTTTATTGGATACCAAATAATAGGTCCTCATTTTTTTCACGGTAATTTGAATACCGAAAATTTTATTAACATTCAACGACAAGAAATAGAGCCGTTTGTATAAAATATGCCTGTAAGACAATTTCAAAGATTAATTTACCAACACGATGGCGCCCCAGGTCATACGTCAAATGAAATACGAAATTATTTAAATGCTCAATTTGGAGAGGATTGGATAGGTATCACTCAGGACTAGTTAGCTAAGTTAACTAAACTGATAACTAACAATTAATTTAGCTAACTGGACATTAATAAACAACAAAGTAGTTCACATATTGTTTAATTTTTAGGAAATAATGGTCCTATTTTGTGGCCAGCTAGATCTCCCGATATAATTCGTGCCGACTTTTGGCTTTGGGGTTATTTAAAAAAATATTATGTATAGAGAACGTGTGGCGTTCCCATTAGCCGATGACAATGCTAGATATTAAAATGTTTAGGGACCACGGTTGCTCCGGCTTTCTCAGGGTCGTGAAACTTTTATTTACATTAAAAATTATATTTAAACAATACCGGTAAATTAGAACTTGTGAAGTAAACTATTATATGGGCGCCAGCCGATTAAATCGACAGAGGGGGGAAAACAAAATATACAAATTAATTAATAACAAATTTTTAAAGACTTTAATAATTTAAAATTCGTAAAAATTACAACAAAATTGAAAAAATATATATATATATATATATATATATATATATATATATATATATATATATATATATATATATAACACGCGCAACAAATGATTAAACTAAGGATATCACTGCAATCAGTGAAAAAGTAACTTAAATAATTAAATTATTTACTTTAATAACAATTTAAAAATGTATACTAAACGAACACACTTTAAAGTAACAACAATAATTCGAAAAAACTCGTCAGTTTCTCTAGAGCATATAATTTGGTACATCTATGGTGTTTTAGTGTAAATACTTATTTAACGTCAAAATTCAACAAATAATGAAAAAAGTAGTGCATCCCCCACTAAACAGCTGTTTTATGGTTCACAATAAAATAATGTTTTTTTTGCAATTTCCTCTTACATAAAATCGTGTAAAATCAATAAGAAAATTGTAATGATCCCCTCAATTTGATTAAAGATTAAATAAATACCTGGCCATCTCAGATGAAGGTTGCCTTACTTTCGCTATACTTCCCGGGCTATTACCAAATGAGAAGTTGTAAAGCGTTGTAACGCTACGTGAATACGAACATTCTCCCAGGGATATTTAATAATTTTTCCAGTAATCAATATTATGCAATCGTTATCCAATAACTACTCAACAAGTTTTCTCATTGTTTAAGAGTTATCTAAGAGTTATTTAAGGTGTATATAAAGGCCCAGGCGCGCAGCCAGGGGGGGGCCATCGGGCCCGGCCCCCCCCCCAAGCCGTCTTCCATGAACCAAAAAATAAAGAAGCATAATCACTATTAGTACAAATAGTCCCTTCAAATTAGGAAATATTTAAGAAAATTTTCCCACAATTATGAGGCCTATAAAAAGTGAAGTATTTGGGTTGTCTAAACATGATTTTCACCCTCCGCAGTTCTAGAAAAGGGTGGTTTTTGAGAAATATATACATATATATCAATTTTAGCGTTTTTTCGTCTTTTTCTCTATATTGAGGAAAACCTATGCATTTTGGTGAAAAGTATCAAGAGAGCAAGGTAGTAGTGCATAAAATTTCCTATAAATTTTGTCTCTACATTTTTTTCGAATTCCGCTTAGTTTCGCCGCTAGAGGGCGCGAAAGAAATAAATATACATATAGACTTTTGCGCCTTTTTTTATATTTTGAACCAAAATTATGCATTTTTATGGAAAATTACAAATTATTTACTTTAATTAATTATAATTTACAAAATTACTTGGTGTTTTCTAGTTTTTTTTTCCATAAAAATATATATATTTTATGTTCTACAACTTTGATCTCACGTAATTTTTCATAAAAATGCATAATTTTGGCTCAAAATCTAAAAAAAGGCGCAAAAGTTCATATGTATATTTTTTCGTGCCCTCTAGCAGCGAAACTAAGCGGAATTCGAAAAAAAAAAAAAAAATGGTAGAGACAACGTTTATAGGAAATTTTATGCTCTACAACTTTGCTCTCTAGATATTTTTCACCAAAATGCATGGTTTTTCCTCAGAAGAGGACGAAAAAACGCTAAAATTCATATATATGTATATATTTCTCAAAAACCACCCTTTTTTAGAAATGCGGGGGGTGAAAATCATGATTAGACAACCCAAATACTTAACTTCTTACAGGTCTCATACTGTGGGAAGATTCTCCATAAAACAGCGAAAAGTTTTTCTCAACCTCTGGGGAGGCCGGTTCTATTGCCCCCCCCCCAGATGAATTTTCTGGCTGCGCCACTGTAAAGGCCTAAAATAAAAATTTGACGTTCAATACCCGAAATATCACTATAAAATTGAGATACTTTTAATTATAACAATTAACTGTATAAAATAAATTGATTTACCTTAGTTCTTATTAGGCCTCGTTTCAAAACTAATTTTATTATTGAATTTGAACTTTCCAGAACACACAATAAGTTGTTATTATTTACCAAACTTAATTAATAGATGGTCTCTGCAGATCTCTCTTATCTTTCTGCCTACCCGCGGCCGTCGCGTTAATATCGCTTTTTCCTTGTTCTCTTTTTGTCACAAAAAAACGGCGCGGTTCTTTATATATGCCAAAAACTAGCAGCATGAGGAAATGCTATATTTATTCCGTTTATACAGGGTGAGGCAAAATCAAAGTGTTACAAACTTTCTAATAACATAGAAGAATTGGAAAACAAAACATTAGCTGCGTTTCGGACAATAACTCTTGTCATGATTGGAAATGCAGCAAATACTGTAAGGAGAAGGTGTCAAAAATGCATAGATGTCAGTGGAAGACAATTCGATCATTTATTGTAGTTTAGTCTTTCCTATTTTTGGCAAAATTATTTTATATTATAAGAAGTGTTGTTGTTATAGTTTTCCATGGCCTCCTCACAGATATATTAAATTTTTCGAAAATTAACCACTTTTTCTAGAGGTAAATATGACATAACATAATATATCGTTGGAAGGTATAGTGTATTCCAAAAATAATTCAGCGATATAAAAAAGCTCGCAAAAAAGCATAAAGGACGCCGACAACTTTTAGTTACTGTACCGCCCGCCGGTCCGCTTTGACAACGTTAGTCCACGTTGACCACACACATTTTATTCCAACCTATCATAATTCCGGCAGAGAAAATTTCAACCAATTATATTCAGTGGGAGTGGCCTACATTTTTGTTCGGAAATATATTACCAATTTTTTGTGAAGATAATAAAGAAGCCGAACACTTTTATGGCCTTTTATGTAAATATACTGAAATTGATACAGGGTCGGCATAGAGATTAGAGTCCCTATAAACCTAGCGAATTCTCTTATTTTGCATTGCTTTTTTGAACTGAATTCTTTAATCAGACTTTTAATGTTTTCTCTTTTTTCCTTCGGTGGAAAAATTGTCATAGATTTTGAATTATACATAAAACCCAGGAACTTTACGTTTTTTGCGAGCTTTTTTATATCGCTGTATTATCGATGGTACAAACTATAATTTAAGTTGCGATCGAATAATGAAATAATTTATAGTGTGCCTTAAGAATGTGTTGTTCGTTTTTCGACATTTAGTAATTAAGATATAGAGGTCATCCAAAAAGGCCAATTTTTCAAAAACCCTCCATAGTTCGGTAGTCGAAAAAGATCGCGATTTCCGCCATTGTTTGTTCCGCGAAAACCGAGCTCAGGATACCTACATTGGTTTTTATCTATCTGCCATAGTTTTAGAAAAAACCTCAAATCCCTTCTACTTTGGTCCACCATGTACATTATTTCGCCGGCAAAATACAAATGAAGCGAACGAAGAACAATATAGCTACTGCTGGTTCGAATGTGGTGAACTCGGTTTTTATTAATTCGATATGACAATTTTATTATTGGTGTAGCTTCAATACCAATCGTGTAATGACGTTAATATTTCATGTAAAAGACAATGCAGAATATACAGTTTGTCATAAAAAGCGGAACGTTGAGAGCCTCGAAGCGCATCAGTATTAGGTGCACTAGATACTTATATGCCACAATTTGATAGTTGTGTAGTTCCCTCGATAAACTAGAGAGATTAATATCAGTTCTTTTTGTTCTATGGTTAGCAATTCCCAAAACTATTATGATATAAATTGAAAACTCTAGGTATCGATGCTGCTTTAAAATCAGACAGACTGACGCGAAGTGTCTATAAGTCTCTCTCGACGACATACAAATTCTTATGCCCAAGACATCTTGCCACCGAAGTATTTATTTTATATGTAGAATTTATTTATTTGTGTATATATGAAATAAAACTCTTGATTCAAAACATTTCATTCGTGTGACGTAATGCTGTCATGTGTGCCATACAGCAAAAGGCGAACTGACCAGAATAATGTATATGGGACAGAAAACTCCTGCCGTGATAATATTATAATATAAATTCTTTTCTAAAAAGAATAATTTTAAACTACTAATGCACGGTTCTAAGAATCTAGAAAATTTAATTAAAATAAATGTTTATAAACTATGTTTATAAACAATACTTCTTTGAAGACTGTAAATAAAATGAAAAAAAATTAGCTTGGTTGAAAACAATTTACGTTTTATTGAACATGTTTCTATTTTAATAGAAAAATATTCACCAACAGATACTTCTATTGGTATTTTAAATTTTAAGTTGAGGAAAGAACTGTTTGATTTTAAATTTTTTAGTTTTATTTTAATGCCTCATTTATATTAAGTTTGCTTCAGTACTTTGAATATTACATTACTTCATTATAATGCATACTTCTTGTCTAGGTAACTTAACAAAGAAATTCTTTTCAATATGCCCAAAATACCGCTGCAGATTTATATTTAAATAAAATCATTATGATCATCTTTTTCATAAAATGAACGAGCTTAGTTGGCTAAGAATCAAATTTTACATATTTGTTGTATAATTCTTTTGTTTTTAGTACTGTAGTAATAAATTACATATGTTCAAACTTGAAACAAGACGAATTCAGTTACATAAAAATTAACTATGAATTCGATTTAAGAAAATGAATTTTAGTTTATATCTTAAAAACAAAAGAAGGTTGATAATTTACAATAGGCTCAGAAAAAAACAGTTCTTCAATATTTTGAAGAAGCGTCTCAAAATTCAACCCGAAATGTATTTCTGCGACTACAAATCACACGTAGTTTTATCATTTACTTTTAAAAACTCCTAATTATAAATATTGTCAATTTGCTTATTTCAGAATTTAGTGCAAGTTATCCAAAAAACAAAAATATGCCATATACCACTGTGAAATTTTACCCAAGCGACTTTACATTATTTTCGAAGACGACTAATATTATCATATATCATTAGCATGTTTTTTTTATTATGTATTCTTATTAAAATGTAACATTATCTTTGCCAATTTGACTACGTTACCCCTTCGATAGAATTTTGTGAAAAATATATGTTGTAGCTTATTGCATGGTGTATAATTAATTTAAAAATGGCGGTGGTCTATAACGTGTAAGTACGTATTTAGATTTTTCAAAAGATTCAAAAGCATCAATTTCTTTTTTCATGAAAAAATTTCCTGAAAATATCATTAATAAATTGTCTTGAGTAGATTTACAATATATGTGAAATACAAACAAATTGGTTCACTTGATTAAGAAAAAAACATTTTTTTGTGATTTTCGAAAAAAAAATGTTTCCCAGATATTATGAAGTTTTCGAGATCAAAACTTTTTGTGGTAGTATCTTACGCAAAGATATATCACTGGAAGGAACCACATGCAAAAGGTTGCAAAGACACGGACACTTATCATAACCTGACATGGCCTTTCAATGCAATATGACTTCAAAAGTTGTTGAAAATTCATTCAACATCCTTTCATCATACATACTTTACTCTTACTATAATTTCACATTTCCTTGTTTTTCAATCATCCTGTACGTTATTTCAAAATTCTTTTGAAGAATGACTTTTCCTCTTAAAATGTGACATAAGAGAGGCTGCAAGTATAGTTGCGTCCATCCGGGGACACCCTCTATACAATTTTTATAAAAAAAAAATCTGGAAAACTTAATTTGTAACCATTTTTTTTGTTATTTTGTAGACAAATTTAATTAACTTATGCAATTTCTGATGTTAATGAAGAAAAAAGTGAGTGTTATTTTAAAGCTGATTCAAACTACCTTCACATCATCAAATTGAACGAGCTCGAAAACTGTATATACTCTATTTAGTAAATACAAAGAGTAACAAATCACTCGAGCATAAATCGAAAAAAAGAGATTAAAGATACTGCACAGGGTGACAAGGACAAGGACAGCTCACCTCGTTCGAGCACAATCAGATAGCAATTTACCCAAAACTTTCATAATACGGGTATTTCAAGTGATTTTTTTCTAAAATGCAGATTATTCATATAACATATAAGGAATATTTAAAATTGATTTGCACCACGGTCGCGTTTTTAGGGTATTTCCATCTACAATAAGCTTTTATTACTCTTTCTCATTTTTAAATGCATTTGTTAAATTTTTGTACACCATTTGGAAGGTAGTATTGAGTTTGAATCATTCTAAACAAACATATGTTAGAAAATGGATGCAGTGCAAAAGGTTAGTGACTAAAACTAAAACGGAATAAAGGTTAAAACTGAATAATCTAACCCTTATTTCTGCCGGGAGCTCCCGACCCAAAGCCTGAATCATTTGAGGACGTACTTGCACCGATTTTATTGACCATGTTTCCGTCGGACTCTTCCTCGGAAGATTCCTCTTCGCTTGACGTGGTTTCATCTTCGCTTTCATCATCCTCGTCATCCTCATCGTCCTCGTCACTACTACTGTCACTCTCTTCCGCTTTCGGAGGGGGAGGCGCGGGTTGACCACGGGGTCTCGGATAGTGTCTACCGCGAATAATTTTCGGACGCGCGAAAATCTCGACGGGACACACCTCGAGCTGTTCTGGCTTTTTCCAAGGATGCATCCATTGGGAAAGGCGATTGGACTGGAGGGGTACAAACGCACTTTTATTTGGTTCGGGTTCCGGTTCAGGTTCAGGTTCTTGCTCCGGAGGAACAAATATCACAAGGTCGGGATCGTCTTTGTTCGCTTTTTGCACCAAGGAACGCTTTGAGACGATTTTTTTGCTTATCGCCGACAAATCCGTTGCTTCTGTTGCAGGTTGTCCCTCTTTGGAATCGTACAAGTTTATGGTGTTGTCATTTTCATCCTTTTTTGTGAGATTATCACATACAAGTGTATCTTTCGCGTCTTCTGAAATTTGTTTGTTGAGAGCATTTTTAGTCGAAACTGTTGGAGACTCCGGCGGAGTATCTTCTTTTTTAGTGAGGACTTTTTTAAACAAATTGTCTTGTTTGGTTATCGGCGAAGTAGGAGGAGTGTCATCTTTTTTACTGATTACTGAGGGAGGTGGGGTACTGGGTTTCTTAAAGACATCTTTATTAAAGATACCTTCCTTCTTGAATAACGGTGACGAAGGTGGAGTCTCAAAGATGTCTTTGCTGGCATGTTCTTTTTGGAAAAGTGGCGAAGAAGGTTGAGTTTTTTCTTTATTATCAATGTCCCTGTTGGAGAAGAACATTGTCTTCTTTGCTATTGGAGAGGAAGGCGCTGAGTCCTTGTCAAACAAATTTTTTGTATTTGTATTCGGCGTGCTTGGTTGTGAATTAGTTTGCAACTCAATGTGTTTTTTCTCAAAGAGATTTGGTGCTGAAGCATTTTCTTTTTTAGGTGTCATTTTGTTGAAGAAGGTTTTCTCTTTAATGATTGGAGATGACGGAACAGGACTGTTCTCTCCGGAGGAGGTGGATGAACTATTTTTTTGAACTTTTGCTAATAAATTACCTTCACTTCTAGCCATATCTTTGTTACTTCCTACCAACTTAAAACCTGGTTCTATGCTGTTTACCAATTCGCCTTTGCTGTCGGATATTTTAGAATCTTGACATGTTTCCAATACCCCAACCTTGTCTGACGCGTTTTTGTTTAAGGTTTTGTCCTTTTTAACAATTTTTTCGTTTTCCTTGATTACCTCACCGAAATGCACTGACGGCCTTTTCTTCAAAATACTTGAGATAACAGGTTTTGCGGCCTCCGGAATCTGCACTTTTCTATTTTGGTCGTTGGTGATACTCATTTTCTTTGCCGAAATTTTAGGAGTTTTAAAGGATAACTTCCTTTTGGGCTTTAATTCGTCCGGGGTGGCTGATCTGCTGCTCTCAGTTTCCTCTTCTTCCACTTCCACTATCACATTAAATCTGAATTTCTTTTCTTTCTTGGGTTTCGGCGCTTCTTGTACTTCTACATTATTAATGACAGCTATAAGGGAGGGTTTAGTTTCCTCAATATCTCCCGAACCAGTTATAACTGGCTTGGGTTTGAACGCCGTTTGCTCGATTTCAACTTGAGAAATATCTCTTATCACATTTTCATATATTTTTTCTGTCAATGGATCAGTCTTTGCTCCTTCACTCACATTTTCTACCTCGTCTGGCCTATGTAGTCTTTTTTTCACAGAACGGCGTTGCAGGGGCGATTTTACTTCGTCTTCACAAATTTTTTCCTTAGACGGAGTTTTTGTGATACGATTTTCTTGTTTACCTTCATCTAACTGTTGAACAGCGCCATATTTTCTAACTTTTTTCTTTCGCACACTTCCACGTGACTCGAATTTGCTTCCATCCATTTTGTCTACTTCCGGCATTTCACTTAAATTGTTTTGTTCTAGCAAAATCGCGTCGAGAATTTTGAGGTCATCCTCGGATAAGTCTGTAGAATTTCTTCTTATCTCCTTTAAAATTGTCTCACCAGATATCTGTCTACTTTGTCGCCTTTGCACCTCCTGAGGTTGGCCAGGGTTAAGTTCCACATCGATGTTGTCGCTAGTTATTGCCTCGCAAATTTCGTGAAAGCTAGGTGATTTCTTGATGGAATTCTGTTTGCTGAGTTTTTTGGCGGCTTCTGCTTTAAGAATGTTTTCTTTGCTTCTGCTGCGAATCAAAAACTTTTCCTTTAGTATCTCGCCTGGTGTTTTCCTCTTTCTTTTTGCCTCGATGCCTAGTTCTTCCGGTTTGAAGTTGTCTCTCCAACTTCTGATAGCTCCGATTTCTTGTTCCAAAGTATCTTTGTGGACTGTGTGAAGGCGAACTGTGGTCCTGTCTCTTCGTATGTTAGTATTGGGTTTAGCTTCCTTCTGGTCTTTTTCTTCCACGGAAGCTCTTGGACTCCTTTTGGGGCTTGCTGCCTTATCGGGAGCCTTCCTCTCTACAGACTCGGTTTTTGGACGTTCATATTTATCATATTTTCGGTACTTATTAACTGAGACATCGATGTCGGCGGTGTTGATTTTCTTGATGGGACGTACGGTCACTTTCGGCGAACTGTGATAAAGCAAAGTTTGAGGATTGATCCTTCTTGATTGGGATTTCAATTCGGTAATCGTGGAAAGATGTGGTTTGTAACCGCCTCTATAATGGCGAGTAGATATGGATTTGGGAGTAGAAAAATTGGAGGCGATAATGGAGGAATGATTAGAATACGGTCCGGAAAGTAACAAAGAGGAATACGCACTGCTCGAGGGGGTGCTTGTCAAGCCAAGTTCGGAGTAATAAGGCATTGTCGAATCGAAATAGTTGACCAATTAAAAAAAAATCATGTGATCTATTAATTTAGTATCACTGTCCCCAGTGTAATTTATTTCCTACCTGTTGACTTGATTATTTTTAATCCAGACACATGCACTAAGATAAACAACTAAACAATTTCGCGGGTAATTTTGTCTGTCTTTTTTAAATTTTATTTCGTACGTTTCGAACACTGTTTATAAATTCCAATCACACTAAATCAAAACTAATCGATATTGTTTATTTCTTAGGTGACGGTGAGGTCGGTATCAATAAGCAGTAAAAGTTCAACTGGTAGATTTCTAGTAACAGTGCCAAACAATCCTATTTTTATCTATGCTCTGTGACGTTGGCTACTCCCAGTGATCTTAAGTCGGAACACCTGTAGGTCTCCCGTCTTTTTAAGAACTGAATGTTGGTGTATTTCAAAAGTGCAACTTTATTTCCACGTGCGCATTGTTGAAATGTTACGCAAAGTCCACTATTTTTGGCGATTTGCGGTGTTAATTAACTATTTCTATTATTAATATGGAATATATTATGCATATATGCTCGTACATATTTAGGTGGTCGTTGGCATGGCCATATCGAAATAATTTTGCGACAAATTAACTCTGCCTATTATTACAAATACCGATAATATTACATAAAATAACTCCATAGTTAATATTTCTAGTCTAGTCCAGTTAAATAATTGAAAAATTGAAAATTAATGAAAATTTGGAAATGTGTTTTAATGTTTTTTTTTAAATATCTAGAAAAATTATAATAAATCAAGCAAAAATCTGTATACACCTCTTTCAGACACTCGATTTTCACGCGCCTCTTTTTACAATTTACCCGAAAATTCTGGTTTCTACGTAAAGAATACCTGTCAAAGAGCTAAATATACTCAAAAAAATAACTTTCGAAACATGAAGAGAAATGACTTTCCGTATGGCGGCTGTGCATATGCGTATATCTGTGTATCTGTTTGTGGAATTTTTTTTCGATGGCGACAATTTCTGCAGAAGACTATCATCGTTTTTAATTATTTTTGATTGGCTTTTGGTGTCGATCGAATGATTCTAATACTGATTTTTTTTTGTATGAAAATTACATATTTTTTCGCTAATAATAATAATGTTTAAATAAATAAATACAATACAGTAATATTTAATGTATTCAATGCCCTAAAAATGACATTAGTCTCATCCATGTATCACAAAAATTGGGCCGATTATGGCAATTTGAACGATACGGCACTACATGTGAAAGGTACAATTACTAAAAATACTAAATGTAACTCGTCTGCTCCTTTTCTACGGTCTGGAGAAAGACCAGAATCAAATAAAATTCTTAAACATTTTTACGATTCCGTTTCTTTTATTACTTCCACGTTCAGTAGAAGTATAGTAACGACAAAAAAATTTTTAAAAATTTTTATTGTTCAGATAGGCTTAGAATGTCATGAAACGTCGAGATTTTAATTTTGAGCGAAAAAAATTTTCTGTCTGTCTGTCTGTCTGGCGGTCTGGTCTGTCTGTCGGTCTGTAACTTTTTTTGTGCGCACGTTTACCTTGAAACCGTTTGAGATATTGACTTGAAATTTGGTACACATATATACTTTAACGAGATCTAGAACTAGATCATATTTTCATCTTGTCCCGTCGAAGGGTTGGGGGGTAAATGTGGGGTAAATAGGTAAATCAAGCAGGTAAGAGTTCATAAAATTGTTATTTAGTGTATACAAGAGAAGCGAAGGTATCAAAAAAAATGTTGGCATTAGCCACGCCCATACCACCCGCACCCCATTATTAAAGGGGGTAAAAAAAAATTGTGATTTAGTGTGTGTACAAGAACCAGAAACCTCAAAATATTTTTTTATTTTACTCACCCCCACTATCACCCCCTATCACCACCCCCACCCCACTACCGACGTGGGGTATCGTTTTATGGGTTTTTGGCGTAGAGGATTTCAAGTATTATATTATTAAAGTTCCATAAACAATTATTCCCACATACAAAATTTTTCGTAGTGAGTGACTTGGATAGAAAATCTGGATGTGGAAGAAGTGATTCCTTGGGCAGCGGTTTTTTTTTTCTTGATGGAGGTTTGCAGAACAATAGCTTACCAATTGTAATAAAAATTTCACTATTTGTTTTTCTTAAATAATGAAAATAAAAGAATTCTTTGTTCTCTTTTAGAAAAATGAATTACACTATATTACACTATGAATTTCAGATAGTTATTTTAAAAATAAATTCACGAATTCTAAATAGTTCGACCTCCGGTCCTGGTCCTAATAATCGCAATGTAAAAAAAAACAACTTGTTAGGAATAAAATGTTGAATAAAACTAAACCTATGAAAATTTTTTTGATAATTTTTTAATTTGTGAAAAGAAAACAGTAAAAATTGCCTCTTTTTGATAATTTAAGAAACATAATGTAATAATAAAATTCAAAATAAAAAAAATGTAGAAATCTCAATCGCTTATTGTTTAAGTGCATCGACTCATAGGAGGACATGTAGGTAATTACATGTACCGTTTTTGTGAAATTTGTTTGTAATATTGTAATGTTCAAAATTATATTTATGAACAAGTTCAAATAACTCTGTGGATTTTTTGTCAAACCAAAAAGACGAATTATGAAAGTAATGAAAGAAAACATTTTCGTGAAAAAAATATTGATCTACTTGCATTTGGGGCGAGATACATCAATTTTCGCGTTTAGGCTACTTATAAATAAACAAATCGATATTTCCTCTTGAAATTTTGAGTTAATTGTGCTCCAATGCTTATATTTTGTCTCTGCTAGGTGAAATCTATCCAAAACTATGATCAATAAATACATTTTTTTTGCATAACCAGAAGTAACTTATCTAAAGAATGCAAGATTTAAAAATAAAATTTTCTTAGAGATTCTCTTTTGATTTTTCATACATTAGTATTTCTGCTGTTTGTGAAATTCTATAAAAAATATTCTGCCTCTCATTTTTTCCTCTATATAGAAAGTTCACTGTTAATTTAACTGTACTAGTTATAAATTGTTGATGTAGAGTAAAATATGTTTTAATTAATCTGTAACGTTTTCATAGTTATTGTTCTATGTGAATACATTCAAATTGATATTAATAATAATTGCCTAAAAAGTGAATCATACGTGTAGAATTTTATTACAATATATTTATTTTCAACAAAGGCTCACCTCATTCCATACCCACGAGTGATAATGATTGTTTCGATGTGAGTGATACAAACGTTTTATTTTAGTATACCTATTTTTAATACGGGAACAAATATTATTACATCGTGATTACTTATTTTAAAAACATACATTTTTGCGTCTTATGTATGTGTCTAACACACAGGATGAATTTTTATCAGGGCATACTCTTGTTTCTCGAAAACGGCTAAACGAGACTGTATTCAGTAAGGAGCATGAAATCTTTCCTCCAAATTAGGATATAATTGGGAACTTGCCCAAAAAATAAAATTGAGTTAAAATACTCAAAATCGTAAACTAACATCATCAAAAACCCCCATACACAACAAAAATTAAAAAAATCTTTTCCACAAATATAAGCGATTAAAATCTATCTGACTTTACCCAGTATTGAAACGTGACGTCAGATAGAGAAAGTCGGTCGACGCACAGTGGGGCAAATAGCTCATTTTTTGGACAAACGATAATTCCCAAGCCTGGAATTAATGAAACTTAATTTTTTTTTAACTATTCGTTATAAAATTGCCTTTAATTCTATCGAGCCCGAATTTTTAAATTTCAAAATTAAAGATGGCTAATCCAATATCGCGGACATAAATTTTGAAAGTAAATTAAAATTTTCTCAAAAGATTGTTTAAAATCATAAAAAATTGTTACTTGGGGGGTTTTTTGGTTTCTAATCTCATTTCTGATCCCCGAATTTTGCGATTCAAAAAACCAAGAGAGCGGATCCAATATGGCGGCCATAATATTTTTTTAAATGAAATGTACATGCACAAACTCTTAAAAATTGTTACTTTTAAGGGTTTCTGATCGAGAATCTGAAATCTAAATTACGTAATATCGTAATCCAAAATGGCGAATCCAATATGGCGACCATAATATTTTTTTAATTGACATGTAAATACGCAAACTGTTAAAAATTGTTACTTAGGGATTTTAGAGATTGCTGATAATGAATCTGAAGTCCAAATTACGTAATATCGAAATTCAAGATGTCGGATCCAATATGGCGGCCATAATATTTTTTTAAATGAGATGTACATGCGCAAATTGATAAAAATTGTTACTTAAGGCATTTAAGGGTTTCTGACCATGAATATGAAGTCTAAATTATGTAATATCGTAATCCACGATGGCGGATTCAATATGGCGGATCCAATATGGCGGCCATAATATTTTTTAAATGAAATGTACATACGCAAATTATTAGAAATTGTTATTTAGGAGTTTTAGGGGCTGCTGATCATGAATCTGAAGTCTAAATTACGTAATATCGAAATCCAAGATGACGGATCCAATTGGTCCTGAAAGCTAAAAGTATGATAGGAATTTCATCCACCCAATGTGGTGTGGAAGCTTTAGCTCTTAAAGCAGTCTTAAGAGTTTTGGTAAACCTTTCTATCATGCCATTGCTACTCGGGTGATATGCGGTCGTACGAATTCTACGAAATCCCAAAAATTTTGAAAATTCTTGGAATAATTTCGATTCAAATTGAACTCCCTGATCCGTTGTCACTGCAACAGGGACACCGAATCGGCAAACGTAATTTTGAAATAACGTACGCGCTACAGTTTCTGCAGTAATATCATGAAGTGGATAAGCTTCAGGCCATCTAGTAAAACGTTCGATCACAGTAAGAATATAAGAACAACCTTTAGAAGGAGGTAATGGTCCGTTTAAATCTATATGTATGTGGTCGAAGCGTCCTTTAGGAATATCGAAGTTAGCTGTCGGACTTTTGGTATGTCGTGTCACTTTATTAGTAATACAAGTTTTTGCCCATAGATTACAATCCGAAGTCATTTTGGGCCAAAAATAATTTTTAGAAACTAACGTTCTAGTTGTCTTAATACCAGGGTGAGATAAACCATGAAAAATATCAAAAATTGTCCGTCTATAAATGATCGGAACATAAGGACGAAGTTTAGGGCGGGAAACGTCACACCAAATAAACTTGTCAGAATATGGAATTTTAATTTTCTTTAAATGAAAAGTTCTCTTTGTGTTCGATGAAGTATCTGACAATAAGAATTTAAGGTCAGAATCATCTTCTTGAGTTGTGCTCAATAAATTTAAGTCAAAATTAACATCAACTAGTTTAGACTTTTGGGTTACAATTGGAGAAACACACTGTTGTAAAGAAGACGTATCATGCTCACGTGATAAGGTGTCAGCAACAACGTTATGTTTTCCCTTGATATGTCTGATCTCGCATGCAAACTGAGCAATGAATTCTAAATGTCTAATTTGCCGGGGAGATCTTTCAGTTTTAGTGAATAATGCTTTGACCAAAGGTTTATGGTCAGTAAAGCAAATAAATGTACGACCTTAAGTAAAAACCTGAAATGTTTAATCGCTGTAAATAAAGAAAGAAGTTCTTTGTCAAACGCACTGTATTTTGTCTGTGCTAAGGTAAGTTTTCGTGAGAAAAAGGGTAACGGAGCAAGTACACCTTCGTCATCGCGCTGTTCAAGAACTGCCCCCATAGAGACATTTGAACAATCAACTGTCAGCGATATAAACGAGCTATCATCACAACGAGAATGAGCTAAAAAGGTTGCATTAGCTATAGCAGCTTTGGCTTTGGAAAAACTGTCAAGACAGTCGGTAGGCCAATGATTTAGAGCATGTAAAGGAATTAAGATTTCAGCGAAAGAAGGTATGAAACGATGATAAAAGTTAACCATACTTATGAAATGCTGAAGCTGTTTAACTGTAGCAGGTAAGGGAAAATCATTTATGACATCAACACGTTCAGAAGAAGGTAAAATACCGGCTGAAGAGATATTGTGTCCTAAAAATCTCAAATTATTGACACCTAATATGCATTTTGACGGTTTAATATTTATACCGTATAATTCTAACCTCTGAAAAACAAGTCTCAAGTGTTCTAAATGTTGCGAACTAGATTTACTTGCAACCCAGTCATCAAACATAATTAACTTTCCAATGACCACATTTTGGATAACGTATTAGTGTAAATACTAACCAACTTGTAATCACAAGTCAGTTCTACATTAATCATTGTATTAAACTCATCATAGGAAATAAAGTAAATTGGGGCTAGTGCTAGTAAATATTTAAATCTCAAATAAATTTATTGTGTTTGGTCTTATCGCTCAGCATAATTGGCGCAGTCGGTGTCTTTTGATTGAAAGGCGACTGTACATCCCAGGACCAGGAGAATTTTTCCAAGTTTCTATTTTGTAGATTGGTACCAGTAGTCCAAGAATCGAAACAAGAAGCATTCGATACTAATTTATAAAGCAACAATGAAGTTGATTTTTAGTTATTTCTATTTATTTATGTAAAGGTGGCGTTAGAACGTCTATAAGACAAAGTATTTAGTTTAAATCTGTTGACTATCTCAAAAGCTATGATACTTGCGTCAAAAATTCTACTAGCAAGAATTAAAGCAAATTAAAATAATTTCAAAATTTAAACAAATATCTGTAGGGAACTTATTTCCTATAGATATATTTTTAATAAACAAATAAATAAAGAAATAATGTCAGTTTTTGTTTATTTCTGTAGCATAAGAAAACAAGAAAGCTATTACCGAAACGATGTGCGTCTTCACTTCTTTTTAATAAAAATGTCGCCATTTGGTTAATGTAATTAACCAGTAAATACAAAAATAATCATAAAATATTGTTTTTCGTTAAATTTACGTAGACGCTAAAATGTTTTTGTCCAAAAATTATAATATAAGACTATCTTACATATTTTTTACCTTAATAGCCCAGGGTCGATCCAGGTCGATGCTCAACAAATTAGAGACAAGCTGAAATTTGGTACGGCGCTTTGTTTTGAAGTGCTATATATACCCTGAAACCCCAGCGGTGAGCCGTTGAGCCCGTCCCCCCAAAACAACCCTCCAAAGGGGGTAAAATTGTCTTTTTTTTACTTTTTTTCTTTATAACTCATAAACGAAGCATTGTAGCAAAAAATTCCAAGAGGCCAAAGTTGAAGAGCAGGAAATTTCCTATCAAGTAAATATACTTTGAGAAATTGTGAGTTAGCAGTGGCGGAGAAATGAATTTTTAAATTTAGGGTATTTTTTTAATTATTCCGAAAAAGTGCTGAATAATGTTTTTTTTGCTAGGTTACCTCAATTGTAATCAAATATATAATAATACAGTGTAGCACTATAGGGCTTTAAATTTTTTAGGGTAATCTGTGGTTGGTATAATAATAAAGATTAAATAAACCAAAACGTTTTAATTTTAAAATAGGATTTAAAAAAAACAAACAACTTATCTAAAGATATCATCTATGTCCAAATTTGCCCGGTTTAGACAAGTAATTCCATTGCATTGACTACATGCCATAGTGCATTTCAGGCCCATTCGTTTGCATGTGCATACTTTTTTGCATCCTCCTGATGAGCAACTACAAAAAAATTTTTGTAGAACCCATGTAGGGGCAATGCTTTGGTCGGAATTAATTGGCTGCAACTCTTGGTTTTTTATACTCCAACCCCAATCTTGCGGTGGTAAATGGTTATTTAACCACGCTTGTACCTAAAAGTTGAAAAGAATATGACTTAAAGTTTTAGTTGCATGATAAACCTGACTTTGACTTGCCTGGTGGAAAACTCTAAATCCGTGATACTTTGCGCTGTTTGAGGTAGGTGGTAATGTGGCCAAGTTAAAATCAGTACTAAGGCTTCGTTTACGAACGTACTGTTGATAAAGAATGTATCTAGCACTATCCAAATTTGTATTTGTTGAGTTTTTAACATATGCTGCTATAAAAAATTGCGTTGTGACTGCTTCTAATTCCTCCTTTGTAGCCTGAGAATTATAAAATTCTTTTAGCAGGTTATATAACTTTTTTTTCTTGGTGATATTTACTAAATTAATCTTCCCTCTATTGAATAATGCAGACGTTGTATCACAACCGGACATAGCGTGCAAACTTAGAATAACATCTTTTAGGTCTCCCAATTTTTGTTGTAAAGCTGGTATGTCGGTTGTTTTATTCGGCTTTGATGATTTTCCCGGACGAACCATAAACAATCTTTTTTGGCAATAATGGATTAATAACACCATGATGTCTGTATCATCGCTAACTACTGCTACCACATCTTCAGAAGAATTCTCACCAATTGCTATTGCTGTCATTACAATGAGAGTATCGGCATCACCATCTGAGTATTTTACGTTAATTCCATTTTCAAACAACATTTTTCCTAGGGCACGTATAAAATTATTCTTATTGGTGCTATTTGACAAAAAATCTGCTTAATATTTTTCAACACTATTGATTTATCTGGTGATTATTACATACTTTAATAATTAATCCTAACTATAAAACATTAAAATGTTGAAAAAAAAAAAAAATTAAAAATTCATTTCTCCGCCACTGCTAACTCATAATTTCTCAAAGTATACTTACTTGATAGGAAGTTTCCTGCTCGTCAACTTTGGCCTCTTGGAATTTTTTGCTACAATGCTTCGTTTATGAGTTATAAAGAAAAAAGTAAAAAAAAGACAATTTTACCCCCTTTGGAGGGTTGTTTTGGGGGGACGGGCTCAACGGCTCACCGCTGGGGTTTCAGGGTATATTTAGCACTTCAAAACAAAGCGCCATAGCAATTTTCAGCTTGTCTCTAATTTGTTGAGCATCACTCATATAACATGGGGGATCGACTCTGGGCTATAAGATATTATGCAATTGTTAAAATAATGAACTCTATCTGAAATTTTGTGTTATTTAGTTTGTATTAATAAGATGTTTTTTTTTTGTTGCTATAGTTTATTTTTAACCAATTCCAAGGAATTTAAAAAAAATATTCGATCCGTATGTATGTCTTTTTGTGACTAATAATTAGAAATAAATATAAAAAAAATGAGAGAATTTGTAATTTTATAGTGACCATTGTAGATGATTATTCATCAATGTTTAATGGAATACCAAATTCAAACAAAATCTTTACATAAATATTCCTGAGGAGCTTAGAATTCGTAATTGTACAGAAAAAGTTAGTTCCTTCATTATCCCAAAATATCATTATCTTTGGCAAAGTCGTAGTAACTGTTCGAAAGTTCAACTAAACAAAATTATAAAAATTTAAAAGTAAACAAGTTATTTTTTATTAAATTAACGGCCATTGTACTCTACGCATATTAACGAGGACTATATTCACAACTAATTTTCTTATTATTTTAAAAACATCCTTTAAATAAGCAACCAATTATTTTTCTTTTAACTTTCTGCTTGCGTAAAAGCCGTTACAATTCTGTTTTCATTTCAGAAACCATCAGACGGTTGGCTACTCTCCATTTAGCTATGATAATAATCCTAATTTACCTCAGAAATATATCTCTTCGTAAATGCGGAATTTAATGGGAACACAAATAATACAATTTATAAACATTCCTAGGAAATTCGTTCATCTCTTACTAGAGCTATTGAAACTTCTCCGATTCCTTGCTGAAGTTCTTGTTAGAACTAAGTTATAAAACTTTAGAGTCGTTACCATCTTGAAAAATAATAAGTAGATATCGTTATAATGTAATCTGTTCCCTATTAGAAACTACAAAGGTTATAAATTGGAAATAGAGAATTTCGGGAAAATAAATAGAGATTGCAAAACACGTCAAAAAATATATTTATAAGACAAAAATCAGAATACACATCATTTCGAGATGACAGCAATTAGCTAGTCCACAAGCACATGGAAGTAAAACTATCCATTAGAAAAATCTTACTTATCACAATAATAGTATATTATTCAACGAGCGGTAAAGTAAGTAATAACTCGCCTACGGCTCGTGCTGCAATTCATCAAGTGAGTTATTACCATTACTGCAAGTTGAATACTATACTTTATCTACGATTATAACAATAAATATTAAATTGAGAACATTTTGTTTAAATTACTCAGTTTGTTTATTAATAAAAACGGCAACGGCTACCAACCTTTCTAGTCGCGTCGCCGAGCCATGTAATCTTGAATGAGGGTAACTTTTATTTTATGATTGATTCTAGTATTGTTTGATATACTTAACCATAATCCGTGGGGTGCCAGAGTGGCACCCTTGGGCAATTTAAAATATCGAAGGTGAAAGATCACGGGGGTCAAAAAAGCTGAACCACTCATTTTATTGCGATCTAAGGGCAATCGGTCAACCCAAATAAAATATTTCTAGTTAGATATTATAATATATATTATTTATATTGTATTTTATTATATTATATTATTATACATATATATATATTTTTTTTTTAAGAAGAAGTTTTACCAGCATGTTATTTCAAGCAGAATCAAGTGTGGAATCGCTTTTTTGCAGTGTTGAAAAAGTGTAATAGTTAGATAAATGTTTGATTATGTGCAGATCTTTGTAACGGTATATTACACTTTGTCAACACTACAGAGAGTTGACAAAGAAAAGCTCTCAGATATAGCGGCAACAGTTAGTAATCTAGGAACCCAAGCAGACTCACTATTAGCAGTACATTGTCTCACTGGCTGTGATACTACTTCACAACTTTTTGGCATTGGAAAGAATAAAGCCATACAAGTTCTGAGATCTGGTGTTGAACTTAAGCATTTAGGTTGTGTAGAATCTTCAATGCAACAATGTACAACAGAATGCACAAAATTCATTGCATATTGCTACGGATACAAGAAGGAAGTTCACAACATGACAGATGTCCGATACAGAGTGTGGTTGTCTAAGAAAATCCCTCCTAAAATTAAGAACCTCCCCCCGACAACAGAGGCATTTGAACTTCACGTAAAACGATGCCATTTGCTTGCATGCACATGGAACGCAGCAGCATCTTCGTTCACTCCGCCCTTGAATCCAACTGATTATGGATGGAAAAAGGATGAACAAATACACTCTTTGGTACCCATTTTACTTCCAAGTAACAAAGGATTGGCACCACCTGAATTGCTGAAGAGTTTAAGATGTAGCTGTTCAAGTGAGAAGCCATGTTCAACAGCAAGGTGCAGTTGTGCCCATGCAGGTCTTCTTTGTAAAGAATTTTGCACGTGTGAAGGTGGCGATTTGTGTGGCAATGTGAAGACTCAGGAAACTCAATTTAATGACAGTGAGAGTGAAATGTCCACTTCTGACTCTGAATAACGTTACAAAGTTCTATTAAAACATTTATCTATCTATCTATCTTGTAGTTTTACCAAATAAATAAATATTTAAAACTTATTTGTCTTTCATTTAAATTTTATATACATTTATATATTGTTATAAAAACACCTAATCATACATTTCCAGATATATATCGACTATTTTTCGGCATCAGTGGAATTAAAATTAATAATTACTAAAATTCTACCATTTTATGTTATCTTGTATATTATGTTATTTTTAATTTTAATTCCACTGATGCCGAAAAATAGTCGAAATATATCAGGAAATGTATGATTAGGTGTTTTTATAACAATATATAAATAAATAAATATATATATATATAATATAGTAATTCAAGAGACATGCTTCTAAAGGGCAAAAATATTAAAATAAAATATTTCTGTCAATCACCTCTATGAATCCTTATTTTCATAAGGATAATAAACCAAACTGCAACGAATTGCTAGTCTGGCCGCGTTATGTATAGAAATCACATTCTACAACAAAACGCTTGGTTTTGATTGAAGCAAACACTAGCATGACTAGCATGAAAGTTCCTTTAATTAGGAATAAATCTTTCGGCTGGTGTTTGCTTCAATCAAAACCAAGCGTTTTGTTGTAGAATGTGATTTCTATACATAACGCGGCCAGGCAATTCGTTGCAGTTTGGTTTATTATCCTTATGAAAATAAGGATTCATAGAGGTGATTGACAGAAATATTTTATTTTAATATATAATATAATGTATACAATATATATTATTATATCTCACTACAAATATTTGATTTGGGTAGACCTATTTCTCTTAATTCGCAATAAAATGGGTGGTTCAGCTTTTTTTACCCTCGTGATCTTTAACCTTCAATAGTTTAAATTGCCCAAGGGTGCCATTCTGGCACCCCAAGAATTATGGTTCAGTATATCAAACAAGACTAGAATCAATCATAAAATAAAAGTTGTACCCTCATTCAAGGTCCAAGCTTTTTTCCTTAGTTGGCGACGTGACTATTCAGCGGAGGTAGAATGTGATTTTTAATCGAAATAGTGCATAGAATGCTTGTAGACAAAAAAATCAGCTTTGTAGAGTAATATTCCGCGGCGGAAAATGCAAAACTTATCCGCGAACTGCAATAGCCCGGAGCGCATATTCGGTCATAAGTCTTTTGTTTTTCATATTGGATAAAAAATAAAAAAGGTGTCGGAAAGCTCAATCAATTCTCTTTACATAAGCTGTCTACAAATTTTTCGAAAAAAAACGATAATTATCGAGATATTCGAGGAAATGTAGGAAATTACACGTTTTCCTATAGAGTGTAAATAAATCTTAAAAAAACAATTTTTCTCAGACACATTTGTTTCGAAGGGCCAAGATTAACGGAGCGTCAAAGTAGTACATGATATTAAGTGAACATCGTATACGAGATCGATTCAGTTAATTACCGATTAATTACGGTGACAAAATGGAGAAATTTCAACCGGAAGAAAAGTCCCAAATCCCGCCCCCTCTAATTGTGGTGGCTACGTAAAATTCATCGTTCGTAAGATTAAAAATCAATGTGATTTTTAATCTTTTTCCTCATATTTGGATACCGCAGGTAGCTTTGCCTTTATAGCAGGTGAATGATTTTCTGGTCATAAGTAGATACTAATTTGTTCTATACTTGAGTAAAATTTGATTCAAATCGGAAACAAAATGAAAAAGTTATAAGGGTATCTTCATTTTAAGTGAGTCACACTGTATATTTAAGGAAATGTCTAGACTTCGACAAAATATTACGTTAGTAAATACGTCGAGTGTTGTAAAATAAAGATTGTTTTGTGACTGTGATTTATTAGCAGACCACGGTAAACCGCTTTGATAGAAATATTCAAGGTACACAATTGATTTTCTTTTTATTAATTATCGATTTTCGCTGGCGAATATCTCGTAAAATATAACACATAGGAAGAAAATGAATATAAACATTCTTGTGGGAAATTTAATTACGTTTAATTTTGCACCGATTACCCTTTCCCATACGACGCATCGTTTCCGAGTTATAAGCGAAGAATCGGAAAAAGGAACCTTTCCACCCCCCTCCCCCCTGAAGCGGCGGGGTTAAGGGCGGGGACTTTTAGTATGTTTACCCTCTGACTACCCCCAACACATCCCTGAAGAGAAAAATTCTCCCTTCCAAAATGTTCCCTACAATCCCTTTTTGGGCATTCATTGATTGGACTATGACGATTTAAATCAAGAGGGAAAAAAGAAAACAGGTACAGTAGTAAAATATTTTTTGTAAAACTGTCATTAAAAATGACATTTTTAATTCATTGATAGGTGAACTAAAAATTGACTTTTATAATGTTACATGTTAAACATACTTTTAACACTAGTGTCGAAAACACTTTTAACACTAGTGTTAAAAATGAAATATACCATATACTAATATGCATTCTTCTCAAGATAATAGAAAGCTGTATTGATAAAATTAGAAGAAATATATTACTTAGAAATAATACATATTTATTCAAATAGTTATAAATTATTTATTTAGATATTTGATGTCTGGAGCTTCATTCAAAAATGTATTAATATGTTCGCTAGTAAATATTTTCGATTTTTTTGGCCGATATCTTACACTTTTTCGTTTTAAAAACGCTATTAGCTTGTACTACTTGCTTGCATCCACGTTGTTCTTGATTTGCAAACTAGCTTTTATCATAGAGAAATTAGACCACACTGCTGACGCCTTTCATAACTTAGATTTTTCTTCGAAGTAAGCCAAAGGTATATTTTCAGTGAACTTGTCTACTACTTTCTTCATTTTACATCATTCAATAAGTCTTTTATACCATATTGTTGCCGCTATTTCTGGGGCAACAGATCTAAAGTTGCCCTCTCTGCGGTTTCTTTAACATCTGGTGGAATAATGAAATTATTTTTATTTCCCGTATTTTCTTCAAAATCCATTTTTTTTAGCCACAAAATTTACGATATTTAAAGACAGCTTCAATTGTAGTGACCAATAGACACTAAACAATTTACAGTTGTTTTACTTAGTTACTCTTTATCTAGTACCTGACTTGATATTCACACTTTATTGTCACATATAATTGAAACGAACGGGTGGATGGCTCAATGCGAACGCGTGCGACACGTAAGCGGTAGATCGGGAGTTCAACCCCATAGACGGCATTTTTTTTAATAACAGTTTTACAAAAAATATTGTATGATACATTTGTTAAAAGTGATTTTATTTTGTTCGTGGGGTTGCTCCACTCGCTACGCTCGTTCCGCAATATTCCCCACTCACAAAATAAAATATCACTTTTAACACGTGTCATAAATAACTATATTGTACTTTGTTGGTTAAAGTTTAAAATAGAAAAACATTAATACTGACCGCTGATCGTCACGACCTGTCGTATAGTGTGAAAACGTACCCGATATTCTCGTCTGTCGGATGTCATTACTGTCCTACGACAACGATATCGTATCGTGCAATGTGAAAATGCACGAAGTCTTCCAAATAAACCTGATCATAAATTGCACGGCAAAATTCGAAAATTCGGCTCGGCACGAACGAATCAAAAGTGGCATTTTGTGACATTTCAGATAATCGATATCTCTTTTTGCAACATATTTAATTTTTTACTCATTTTTGCATAACTTATAGATTGCTAGAATTGCCCCACGGTCAATAAACGATACGGTTACCTCGATCAGCAGCTTTAGGACGAGAGAGACGCGGTGGGCGGGAAATAGAATGAAAGAGACAGACATCTGATTTCCGTGCAAAAGACAGCGACAAAGATGCCTGTAGTGTCTACAGGTGACGTAGCTGTAGACCCTACCGGAATCTTTGTCTCTGTCTTTTGCACGAAAAACGCATGTTTGTCTCTTTCATTCGATTTCCCGCCCCCCGCGTCTCTCTCGTCCTAAAGCTGCTGATCGATCACGGTGTATTAAATAGGTAGTCCGACGTACGGCACTTCCCTATTATAATAATGGCTTCATAAGTGCATGGTCTCTATTTACTTTAGTCGATGGCGCGAGCAATAAGGTCCTACAATTACAGCCATACTGGCTCCAAGCAAATATTTAAAAATTCACGCAAATAATTTTTCAATATTGTTAATTGATAAAAATATAGACTGCTAATTATAGGTTAGATTCCTAACCTGCAAAAAGCGTCTTATTTTATTGTGACAAACTATTTAAAACTTCATACACATTACGTTGAATTTGATTTTGGTTGAAAGTACAGGAACCAGGCAGAAATTTTAATAATAGCTACGTAATACTTGTAAATCTTAAGAAATATATATTTTTGAGATTAGCTGTGGCGACACGTGACTCTTGTTTCACTAAACAAAAAACAAGAGGCCGGAAATGTATGCAACATTATATGCACGTATGCACAGAACCTGTAAAATTATCGATCTATGCGTAAGTAATGAGAGAACTTATTGGTCCTGCCATCTATTACATTATGTACAAAGTAAGCACTTATGAAGCCACTGTGAGTCGCATCACCTATTTAATACATCCTGTGATCGAGGTAACCGTATCGTTTATTGACCGTGGAATTGCCCCTTCATTATTGATACTGTCTAAGTTATCATTATCATGGGAAAAAAATCTAGCCTTATATATATTAACGCGAAAAATCTGTCGCTACCTCCCTGGCTATTACGTCGACTGGACAGGCTAGGCTTGAAGATGAAAGTGATAACTCACTCATTATAACTCGCGCTATTTGTTTATGGATACTATTAATTGTTCAAAAGCAGTTCATTAATTAGTATATAACCTAATAAGAGTAGATAATAGTATATTATTCAACATGCGGTAATGTAGGTAATAACTCACGTAGATGAAAGTTTACAGCACGAGCCGTAGGCGAGTATTGTAGCTGTAATTCATCACGTGAGTTATTAGCATTGCCGCGAGTTGAATACTATACTTTATCTATTTATCTTGTTTAAATTACTCAGTTTGTTTATGATTAAAATTAACTGTAAAATTTAATTTTTGTACACACTTTTATATTTGTTTTGCGATTTTTCGGGTAATAAATTATGTATTGAATCATAGCTACTTGTTTTCATTCTGGTGGTGTACATATTAGTTCATCTTCACTAACCGAATTCATAATTTGTGGCACAATTTTTACTTAACTTTATTTGAAAACGTCGAAACTATTCAAACATGATAACTGACCTTCCTCCCCTCAATAATAATAGACCGTTCTATGTCACCGTATCGGAAAAGAATTTCTCAGAGCCAACTTCGTGTCGCGCGCATTACGTCGATTGGACAGGGTAGGCATGAAGATAAAGATGATTGGCTCGGTACCTAATGAGTTATAATAACTCACGCATCTATTTTTATGGATACTATTAATTGTTCAAAAGCAGTTCATTAATTAGTGTATAACCTAATAAGAGTAGATAAATATTATTAATTCAATAACGGACGAATTTTAAACCAAGAACTGATGTAGACATGAAAGATGGTGGGGGACCAGGGTGGGTCAAACTTGATGGTCGAGGACCGTGGTTTGGTCCACGCTAAACTGTAGATCCCTAGGCAAAATGGGCCATCCCGGCCTGATTGACTAGTAAAAATAGCAGTACTACTACTACTTTATACAGTGTGTTTCACTTCTCGTGAAGTATCTTTTTTATTTGTGGCCGAATTCATTTCAAAGTTTTATCCGCCATACAACTCCATAAGACAAATTTATTCAATACATAAATGCCGCCTAAATCTAAGACGCCAGCCTATGCGATAAAAAGAAAATAGCAATTTTCGAGAAACCATAGTAGGCTTAGAGATAGACAAAAATTTTGTTAATAAAAGTTGTTCGGAATCACTTGATATGCCCCCCTGTAAAATTTTGTGAAAATCGGAATATTTTCAAAAAAAAAATTTTGTTTCACTTCTCGTGAAGACACTCCTGTATCTTTTCTATTTGTAGCCGAATTCATTTCAAATTTTTATCAGCCATACAACTCCATAGGGCGATTTTATTTAACACCTAAAGAGAACTTTTTCCAACAAATGAAAGTTGTGAACAAAAATCGGCATTCAATAAAACGCTAAAAGGGACACTTTATTATTACACATCAACTTAAATGTAATATCGTTTTCTTTTCTTCAATCGTCTTATAATACTTGGACATCTGTATGTAAGTATGTATTATGTACATAAATGCCGCCTAGATCTAAGACGCCGGCCTACTGCGATAAAAAGAAAATAGCAATTTTCGAGAAACCATAGTAGGCTTAGAGATTTTGTTAATAAAAGTTGTTCGGAATCACTTGATATGCCCCCCTGTAAAATTTTGTGAAAATCGGAATATTTTCAAAAAAAAATTTTTGTTTCACTTCTCGTGAAGACACTCCTGTATCTTTTCTATTTGTAGCCGAATTCATTTCAAATTTTTATCAGCCATACAACTCCATAGGGCGATTTTATCTAACACCTAAAGAGAACTTTTTCCAACAAATGAAAGTTGTGAACAAAAATCGGCATTCAATAAAACGCTAAAAGGGACACTATTATTACACATCAACTTAAATGTAATATCGTTTTCTTTTCTTCAATCATCTTATAATACTTGGACATCTGTATGTAAGTATGTATCATGTACGAATGAATCAAATTTACCCACCTTCCGTTATCCAATCCAGCTGAAATTTTGCATACACGTGTAATTAAATAATAAATAATTTCAATAATAATTGTGTATGACTTTCATTTGCTGTAAAAAGTTCTCTTTATGTGTTAGATGGAATCACCTCATGGAGTTCTATAGCTGATGAAAATTTGAAATGAATTCGGCCACAAATAAAAAAGATACAAGGGTGTCTTCACGAGAAGTGAAACATTTTTTTTCTTTTAATATTCCGATTTTCACAAAATTTTACAGGGGGGCATATCAAGTGATTCCGAATAACTTTTGTTAACAAAATTTTTCTCTATCTCTAAGCCTACTATGATTTCTCGAAAATAGCGATTTTCTTTTTATCGCAGTAGGCCGGCATTTTAGATATAGGCGGCATTTGTGTGTCAAGTAAAGTGATCTTATGGAGTTGTATGGATGATAAAAATTTGAAATGAATTCGGTCACAAATAAAGAAGATACAGAGAAATGAAACAAAAAAATTTTTTTTGAAAATATTCAGATTTTCACAAAATTTTACGGGGGGGCATATCACAAATAAAGAAGATACAGAGAAATGAAACAAAAAAATTTTTTTTGAAAATATTCAGATTTTCACAAAATTTTACGGGGGGGCATATCAAGTGATTCTGAATAACTTTTATTAACAAAATTTTTGTCTATCTCTAAGCCTACTATGATTTCTCGAAAATTGCTATTTTCTTTTTATCGCAGTAGGCCGGCGTTTTAGATCTAGGCGGCATTTATGTGTTGAATAAAGTCGTCTTATAGAGGTGTATTGTTAGTAAAAATTTGAAATTAATTCCGTCACAAATAAAAAAGATACAGGGGTGTCTTCACGAGAAGTGAAACAAAAAATTTTTTTTTGGAAATATTCAGATTTTCACAAAATTTTACAGGGGGGCATATCAAGTGATTTTGAACAACTTTCATTAACAAAATTTTTATCTATCTTTAAGCCTACTATGATTTCTCGAAAATTACTGTTTTCTTTTTATCGCAGTAGGCCGGCGTTTCAGATTTAGGCGGCATTTATGTATTGAATAAAGTCGTCTTATGGAGTTGTATGGCTGATAAAAATTTGAAATGAATTCGGCCACAAATAAAAAAGATACAGGGGTGTCTTCACAAGAAGTGAAACACACTGTATATTACTGAAACACCCTGTACCCCGGTCGTATATTTATCTCTCTCTTTTGTCGAGAAAGAAAAATATACAACTTTGGCCATTTACGTGATCGTCTAGATTAATAAGTTAGGACCCAAATTACGTTGTGCGTAGTATTATTTTATTTAACAAAGATTAAAATTTTATACCCAAACTATTCAGTTCCCCAGGTTCTTTAATATAAAGTTTGATAATACCTGCCTACTTTAATTTACTACGATACTTGCTTGTTCGGGATGGTTTGCTAGTTACACCCTGTATATTGAATTGAACGAGAAATTGACCCAGATATTTATTTACCCCTCCCATTTTATACCTGTCAGTGCTAAATAAAGTCAAGGAGCTAGGTTGACTTATGTTGTTATTTCATTTAAACTATTTCCAGGAATTTGTAAAGAAGAAAAAAAAACAATCATAGACCATTTTAATACATTTATTCGAACAATTGTTCGTATAGAAAATTTATGTTTGGATGTGACAATTGTCGGGTAATCCCAAATTCAATATAAATGTGTATATCATCTGGGTCTCAATCGAGACGTACATATTTTGATTATTGCGGACAATCGTCAGCCAATGAAATTGTGTTAAATAAATGACAATCGTCAAAAACACATAACAGTAGTCTCGACACTGTGCAATTGCTGCGTCTGTGACACTGAAATATAGCGACAAATAGGTAAGTGAAAATTAAGGTTAAAATGACAGAGTTCCGTCTTATTTGTCTGTCGGAGGCAGTGGTAGTGGAAATTCTTACATCACTGTGAGAAATATCTCGAACAAAAAGAAAAATCAAGTTGCGGAAATTTCCAGATATATTAATTTTGGTCGTTCAAACATGTTCGATGCGATGTGTAGATGCGTAGATGGGAACAAATCGTAATTACGAAGTTGAACCCCTGGCAATTGCCAGTTGATATTGTGTTGAATTAAATGACAATCGTCATTAATTAATGAATGAGCAAACAATCTTAACAAATCTGGAAAAGTTGTTTTACTCGGTATATCTACTGCTTATTTAACAGCTGATGGCAAAAGTTCCACTGAAATGATAAAACAGGGTCACTGTACTCCCCAGATGTCATACTCGAGTGCGGTCGTTTTAGCTACCTGTCTTGCAGACATCAAAAGTGACAGTGCCGACGGATTTTCGAATTTAAGTATTGCCAATCGGTGGTGTATTGAAAACTCACAGACTCCGGCGCCTGCTTTGTTTACCTATTTATAGCTATATTGAATCGTGTCAGTACAACGCAACAATCACACTGGGACGATCCTCCGTGTATGTATTGTGGGCGATTTTAATTATTGGCCAAATCAATTTTACCTACAAAGTCATTGGCTCACCTTGTCGTACATTATCTCAGCTGCATAAGGCAATACTGAATTAAAATGGATAAGCCTAAATTTCATAAACCACAAATAACAATAACTACTCTGGCAAATAAATTTAACCTAACAGCTCTAGATACCACAAAACCCATAATTTTGTAAATTCCAAGTAAAATCCCTGAGTGCCCATACCAGGATATAAAATACAATGAACTATGAATAAATTCGCGACGCGATGCTAAAACGTAAAATTTAACCCAATGAAATAAACGCTCATTCCGATGTCAATATTACCTGTTCCTACGACGAGACTTAAGTTCCCCAGGTCGGTTCCCCCGGCGTCGTTGTTCGTCATTTCTGTATCCAGGTCCGCAAAACGACACTTCATTGAGCTCTCCAGCCGTCGCGGTCACTAGCGCGGTAATAACCGTCGTCCGTCTTCTTTGAAGTTGACAACAACTGGGCGAATTGTTTCTTCCTACTTTTATTTGTTTTCCTTAATTATTTGCGCTAGGCAGTTCCCTCGAAGTTCGTGCCTTTGCAGTTTACTTGCAAAGTGAGTCTCCAAAGGACACGACTGGGGTACTCCTTGAATTTGTGCTCTAGGTATTTATGCTGGGAGCGGTGTACTTTTCCAGGAGTTTACCTGCTAGCGGGTCTCCGAAAAGTACTTGTGTTGGGAGCGGCGCACTTCTCCTGCAGTTTACTTGCAAAGCGAGTCTCCAAGAGAAAGTGTCACTTTTTGTAGTTGGGCTGGGAGCGACGCACTTCTCCTGAAGTTTACCTGCAAGCGGGTCTCCAAGAGAAAGTGCCCCGAGGTTTGTGTGAGCTCGGTATTTATGTTCCCTACCCCGTGACGTAGTTTCAACGTATACGCATTTAAAGTTATTTTCTCACCGCGGAGTCACGTAGGCTTATTTTTAAAGGTTCAAGTGCATCCCCGTTTGTATGCAATTTCTCGTCGTTCCCTGCATTAAGTTTCGTTATCTAAATTTTATAACGTAAACGAACATCGATTTGAAATTCTTTCGTTGACTAAATGTAAACAACGCGTTCTGAAGATGTGAGAAAGTTTATCTGAAGCGAAAACTAAGTACAGTTTGTTAAAAATTCATATTGCGTTTTTCTTGAAATTTAAATAAAAATAAAAATATATTGACAAAATACTGGAAATCGAAAAAAATGAATATACTACGGGGTGGTCCGTTTCATTACTTTTCTTTCGAATACTGGAGTAAGAATTGCTCACCCACCATGTTTTTGTCGCGAAAATAACTTAATAAAAACCTCACTATTTAGGTTATTTTCGGGATTTACGTGTATTCAGTACATCCAACTACATAGGCGTTGCCCAACGTAGTCCCATAAACAGACCACTTTTCACTTTTTCTTTTGTATCCGTGTAATATATTTGCATACGCAGTTTTCTAGAAAATGGCGGAGACCCGGAGATATTCACACACAAAAAAAATTGTCTGTTTCTGAGACTCCATTGTATTTCGACATGCGGAATACGATTCAGATGATACTAAGAAAGTAAGATACGCTCTCACGCATACCTCCCCTTACCGCAGTCTCCGCTGTTACGTCACATAAAAGTCAACTAGTTCAGCGGTCAATTTTTATTTTTAGACGTAAATTAGAATTACCTTAACCGAAGTGTTTGGAAGCTTATCCCTCAATGAAATAAGAAATTACGATTTTTTTGGTTGATCGAGACAAAAGATAGAACCAAAAATGTGAGAAAATTGTAAAATAATAGATACAATTATTCTTTCGTTTAACTTGCCCTAACTCAGAAACGGGCCAACGAATTAATCTCAAATTTACTACGTCATGACTCTATATCTGTTAAGAAAATGTGTTAATAAGAAGGTAAACTTTTAGTAAGTAAAGAAAATATGATTTTTTTTCTAAGACCATGTCGATAAACTGTGAAATTTTACAGGCTCGAATATGACAAGCGAGAAACTTTTTTATCTTTCGAATTAGATACCAAGTATATTGAGGACGTATGAAGATAAAGGATGGAGCTAACTTTTTTATTTGAAACTTTTTTTTCTAGGACTAACAGTTTTCGAGAAAATTGCAATTAAGTATACGGAACGCCCTCGCGAACGATAAGCAGCGCAGAGAATGCGGTGTGAGAAATAACGTACCTTAGTGTTGTTTAATGAAATCGAATTCAGATTTTCTTGAGATTTTTCAGCAAATCAATATAGAGGGTTATTATTAAATATTTGTAATAATTACCATGAGAGAACACATTGATATATCCTGCGCTATTGAATTAAGTCATACTGCGAAAACAGTACTCTGCAGATGCAAAATGTTTTTCATAATAGAAACATTAAAGAATCCGGCAATTTATTTCGAAATAACAGAAAAAATATTTTTCATTCTTGACTGTTTGTCTATTTTCCTGAATAACGTTAGATACATGCACTGTATCATAATTAAACTAATTAAAGTAGTACATTATTTACTATTACTATTTATTGCGTTTAATTAAATGAATTAAAATTTAATATTAAATAAAAACAAAATAAATAGCTTACACGTTGAAAAATCAACAGTGCAAAAGATCATACGTGCTTGCATCAATTATTTTGGAGGTGTTTTCAACAACGGCCTTATGCAAAAAAAAAAAGTGCTGACAGAAGCAGTCATAGAATTCTATGATATTAAAAAGTAAAATTGCCTGCAATCAGCTTTCTAGGTCTTATATTACGGTTTTCGATGTATTTTTAGGTAGATATTGGACACGGGATTGTCGCGGGCGCGGGCTCTATTTGAAGTTGACTAGAGGGTGACGCACAGCAGCGTCTAAAGCTGGTACTTGTACCGAGCATATCTTATATTTCTTAGTCACTTTTTTGTAAATCCCGAAATAAATTATGAATTTTTTTTTTTTTACAAAAAAAGGTGGGTGATGGAGCAATTCTAACTAAGGATTCGAATTCAGCATGTCAAAATACATAAAGATAAGTTGGCCGACATTTAAGTTTGGAGGGGGGTGCAATTCAAGATAATTTTTATAAAGACTTATCAAATCAATATGGCTCAATGACATGTGACGCTCGACACTATTAACAGTTCAAGTCATCACTATCCTCCATTCCCGGCTGAGGTATCTGTTCTAGTGATTGCTTTGAGGGTCAATTTTTTAAGATAGAATGAGAAGCCCATTCTTAAAAAAAAGTAAGATATCGTATATACCTGTTGCTTTTCGATCAGAACTAGATTCCATAGTTGACGACTCCGAAAGTGGCTGTCTGATTATCGTGACCTCATACTCAGTAGGTGTCTAGAATCTTGGAATATTTTAAATATACACCTTTATGATACACAGCATACATCAACACCTATTCTTGTAAAAACTAACAATTAAATTGAAAAGTCAACGACATTTATCCTCTTTGAAGTAGGCTTTGCATTTTAAAATAGCGAATTTCTAAGTTCATTGTAAATATAAAAATGTATTTATCATAATTTAAGAGAATGTCAGCCATTTCAATAGTCCAAACAATATTTTGTTTAGTCTGAATGACACCATTTGACTTTGGTCGTCTATTTGTGACACCTGAAAGGTGGGCGAAACGATATAGTTATTCTTGATGACCTATTTTTACAAAAATACGAGTGGTACAATTATTTTATGATATTTTACATAATTCAGTACGAATTGAAACAAAATTGTTATTGAATTTTTTTACTTATGAAACGTTTCACATAACTATTAAACCTGTAGTTTTACGTAACAATCTTCAATCTACGATATTCAATCTACAAAAATGTTAAAATACTGAAAACAGTTGATAAACACAATTTGTTAAAAACAGTTGAATCTGTTTATTCGAATAAAATTAAACTTAAATCTGAAATTATAAATTCTTGTGCATTAAATAGGTAACACTCAAGAAAATGTTACCTCATCAATAGAATAAAACTCAGTAAACGAGATACAATGCATAATAATAATTACAAATTAAAATCATTTTAAATTGTGAGGTTTTTTTTTTAAAAATAATTGAATTTACTAATATTTGTTATGCATCTTTTGCATAATTTATCATATTGAAGCATCTCATACCATACCCTCTCGTATTATTATAATACTCTTCGCAAAAACGAAGAGTATATTGCATTTGATAGGCACATTTCTAAAACAGTAAATATCGCTCGTAGAGAAAAAAATTTCATATCATTATGTTAGTGAACGAATTCTGAATAACTTTCAAAATGTCCGTCCATTCGTCCGTCTGTTCGTCCGTCACGTTTCTTGTAAGCACGATATCTTAAGAAAGAAAAGTCCGATTGCATTGAAATTTGCAAAGGTCTTGTGTTCGAATCCTCGACAGGGTGGTTGTTTTTTTTCGTTTTTTTTTCAGATATCTTTTTTTCACAAGAAAGTTGGTAACACAAAATTTAGAATGTCCAACAACTAACATTATTTATAAGAAAATTGCGAAGAGTATCCTACAGAACGTGTAACAATTATTATATAAGAAGCTCAGTAAATCGGCGAAGAGTATAATGCTTCCACTAGTTTATTTCTCTCTTCTGATTGAGACGGAAAAATATACAAAGTTTGCACTTTACTTGACCGTCTAGATTTTTGATAGTAGAAGCTAAATTTACGTTGTGATAGTAATTCTATTAACAGATGCTTTTGTAAAGTTTGATATTACTTGTTCCTGTATACTGATTAAATTTATTTGCCCGAATTACTTCCACATCCAGAGGAAGTATAGTAACGCCAAAAAAATTTTTGAAAACTTTTATTTTTCAAATAGGCTTAGAATGTCATGAAACGTCGATATTTTAAGTTTGAGAAAAAAAAATTCTGTCTGTAACTTTTTTTGTGCGCACGATTACTTGAAACCGTTTAAGATATTGACTTGTCTGGTATACGTATGCATTTTAACGACACCTGAAACTAAATTACATTTTCATCTAATTGGGAGCTAAATTGGGGAAAATGGAGGTAAATAAATAAATCAAGCAAGTAAGAGTTCGTAAAATTAGCATTTAGTGTACAGTGTGTCCCAGGATAGATGTAACAAGAGGTGTAATGGACCAAAAATTTTGGAATTTTGGAATGGTATTTGGGGATTGAGTCCTGCTTGTTGTAAAACTAAAATATACCAAAAATGATTTGGTGTTCTACAGGGTGTTTTATAAGCAAAGTTGTAAAAATCACTAATAAAGTATCTTTATTTTTGAAAATATGAAAAAATTCCACTAAAAAAAGTTATTTAGAATGCAATTTTATACCTCTACACCAAAGTTCAGGAATATAAAATTATTTTTTTGAAACTTCCAATTTTTTCAATAAATTAGTATTTTATTTTGAACCATTCAATAAAAACTGCCTAGAAATTATTTTTTGTGAATTAATATTTAAAGTTATGTAGAAGCTAAAAGTAGGCTATGAGAAAAGCAGTGGATACACATTTATCATTTATTATTGACATATCTGTCAAACGTAGTCAATATTATCCTTAATTTCTGTTTCAAATTAACGAACCAAGCATAAACAATTAAGTGAAAATGTGCGTGAAAAAATTTATATTGTGCAGTGCTACGGAATTGGCGGTGAAAACTCGCTAAGGGAAGTGGTAAGCCAATTTAATTTGAAATTTCCAAACACTGCTTTGTCACGTACTCAGGCTATGAGAATAATTAAAAAGTTTCTGGCTACTGGTAGTGTTCTTAACATGAAAAGAAAAATAAAAGCATATGATGAAGACAATGTTGGGGCTATTATAGCTCATGCCTCTGTTATAGAAAATCCTAGGATGCCACTAAGAGAGAGATCAGCTCTTATTAATATTAGCAAGTCTGAACTCCAAAGAATTTACAAGGCAAAGAAAATTAGGGCATATAAAGCAAATTATAAACATACGCTTGAAGAGGGAGATGACGGTTGTAGGTTGGATTTTTATTTGACCATTAAAGCAAAAATCATGGAAGAGAGATTTTTTCATCATTTCATAATTTTCTCAGATGAATCCACATTCACAACCAATGGTGTTGTCGGTTTTGGGCTTCTGAAAATCCAAATTTTAGAATTCATTGTAGAAGACAATATTATAAAAAAGTGAATGTGTGGTGTGCCGTTTCTTATCACGTTGGAGTTATTGAACCTTATTTCATTGAGGGAAGGTTAAACCAACACACTTATTTACAGCTTCTTGAAAGATTTTCTGAATAACATTTAAATATTTTAAGAGATATGCCTTTAGTTCATTTTCAACATGATGGTTGCCCTGGCCACTCCACAGAAATGGTTAATCGGTGGTTGAATTTAAATTTTGAAGAAAATTGGATTGCCAGGAATGGACCGATCAAGTGGCCGGCGAGATTCCCAGACCTATCAATACTGGATTTCTTTTTATGGGGTCGCCTCAAGCAGTTGGTTTACGCTGAACCACTTCCTAACGATGTAGCAGTATTGAAGCAGAGAATTACAAATGCCGTAAACTCCATACCGTTAGATCATATTCGAAACAGTTTTAAGGACTTCAGGCGAAGGATCGAAATGTGTGTGGATGTGGGTGGTAGCTACGTCGAATAATAAAAAAATTGTATCATTAATCTTCTGTTAGTAATTGTTTCTTGTTTTACAATTAGTTCGATTAACATTATACCTTCTTACATCTCGCATATTCAATTTTTTATTTACCAATAGCCTACTTTTTGAGATGATTAACATTTGCTCCTACACAACTTTAAATATGAATTCAACTCTTAATTCGCAAAAAATGGGAAGTTTCAAAAAAATAATTTTATATTCCTGAAATTTGGTATAGAGGTATAAAATTGCATTCTAAATAACTTTTCTTAGTGGAATTTTTTCATATTTTGAAAAATAAAGGTACTTTATTAGAGGTGATTTTTACAACTTTGCTTATAAAACACCCTGTAGAACACCAAATCAAGTCATTTTTGGTATACTTTAGTTTTACAACAAGCAGGACTCAATCCCCAAATACCATTCCAAAATTCCAAAATTTTTGGTCCATTACACCTCTTGTTACATCTATCCTGGGACACACTGTATATAAGAGAAGCTAAGGTCTCAAATAATTTTTTGGCATTAGCCACCTCCATCCACCCCAACCCGTTTATCAAAAGGGGCGAAAAAAAAAAATAAAATTGTTATTTAGTGTGTGTACAAGAACCAAAGGCTTCAAAAATTTTTTACTTCATCCACGTTGACAAGTCACTTCGTAAGGACACTCCTTGTTGATATTCTAGCTTGGTCAGATTTTGATCAATGATATATGAAAGGAACGAATGATTTTTTTGAAAGTTACCTGCTGAATATCCAAAACAATATTTTATAACAATGATGTAAGCCGAAATACAAGATATTTATTTTTTAAAAAAGATCAAATCTAGTATAATAGGTTATTATTAGAGATTGCATAATAATAAAATTTGTAGCTTGAAGAAGATATGGAAAATTATATGTATTATAAAATAAGTTTATTTCCACATAACCAACAGCGTTATCGCCGTAATTTTGTCAGGCTGGCCTAAAAATTAGATAAATTCGGTAGACTTTATTAAAGTAGATATGTATCTAGTTAACCTATTTCTGAAATTTGATATCCCTCATTTCAGCACTTTTGTAATCTTTATTATTATTAAAATATTCCGGAAACATAAAAATGTCTACACACGGCAAAATGTTGTAATCAGCTGTAAGGTATCCATTTTCTAAAGAACACATATTTTTATGTACTCAAAAATAACAAAATCAAATAAGTTAAATAACGCAAAATAACACCACATCCGCACAGTGTACAACGAAATCTCTTAAACTGAATATAACTGCATAACTCATAGAACCAGTGAGTGGAGTGGTGTGACATCACAGATGCTCGTTCCGCGCCGTCGATCGTTTCAAATATGTTACGAATTCGAAATCGAATATTGGGGTTAATATTAACGCTAATTTTTTTACTATACACTTAAAGGGTTAAATACTTACGGAAAATGTAAAAATAAATTGTAAAAGAAATATCACTAAATGAGCCCATTATGCATTCAAGGAAATGGCTTTGTAAAAGCAATCTTGCATTTTCGTTTTGAAAAGTATTATAAATTATAAAAACATAAGGAAAAGGTAAGAAAACAGAAAATATGGTTTTTGCCAAATAATTTTTTTTAATCACACTTTTAATTTTATTAGCTTTAATCGTCTCTAGATAATGGGGAGGGTGTGGTGAAAATTAATCTGTTTGAATTTTTATATTCAAGTGGTAGCAATAATGACCCTCTAAATGGACACCGTGCTTTGAATGTGGGGTTTATGTTAATTGTTAATATCACGGAAAATTCATTTAAAACGATTTATCTTAACTTCATTTTGCGTGGACTAAATTAAATTTCTAATTCAGCGTTGAACAATCTATAAACGTTTTAATATAGGAAACAAAATGAGAATATAAACCTCGTTTGCAGTCATTCTAGAAATTAAAATTTTATTAATCATAAAAATCGTAATCATTCTTCCTGTTGGTATATATCAGGGTACAACCCTGTTTCGTGCGCTGTCGGAAAGGTAATAGACATCGTGTTACTGGTTTTTCATCTGAACTCATGTAAAAGTGTAAAGTGACAATTACAATGTTAGCCAGGTCTGGATTAAGGATTGATGCGTCCCTAGGCGAATAATCTATTTGCGTCCTCTTGTTCATAATGGCAAGAAAATTGAAGCGAGAAATATGAACATTTCTTTCCCGATTTCATGAGCGGGGGAGAAATCTAAAAAAAATTGATTGCATGCCCTAGCGTGCGCCTCTCCAAGCATTGTCGCCGCTAGGCTATAGCCTAGTTAGCCTTATGGATAATCCGGTCCTGATGTTAGCCCAGGTGAATTAGCTCTTTTTAAAGGTTCATCTACTAATGAATCCACTAAAGGTGAAATTTAGCACAAATTACATGTTACAACATACGGTGTGTCCCCGGATGAAGTGCCGCACTCTTGTAAACTTTCTTATTTCTGATTTGTCAAGAAAAAGTCATTCTTTATAGAAAGTTCTGCTTGTCTTGGCAAGTCATAAACAGTTGTTAAACTTAAGATAAATTATACGGGGATTCTGAAAATTAGAAAATATGAGATCGACTTTAAGCAAACTACCTTTTTAAATTTTTATTGAAAATTGTAGTTAACAAAGTTTTTTCAATTATGAAGAAAAGCTTAAATACGGAGTTTAGTTGCAAAATAAGAAAATAACAATTTTCAGAAAAAGAAATAATATTTTGTTCAACTAAGTTGAAAACTATTCAACATGTAGACCTCCTACCAGTACCTACACATTTTTCTAATATTTTTCTAAATTTTTAATAGAAGAGGTTACATCAAGCAATGACATGGATTAATGTCAATGTCAGTGTAGTAAATATATATTCGTATTTTGCATTTTCTATAAACATATTAATTACTGATTATTGAATTATGCTAACCCTGGAACAACGATGCCTTTTTGCGTGAAACAAAACTTACTTGAGTCACGGGCGTGTCTTTTATTAATAAAAAAAGTGTCGAGTCGATTTCTCTAGAAGACGTATTAGGCATTTTTTTGCTGAGAAACATACATAGTGCAGTCACTTGGTATCAAAAAGTACCCAAACTTCGGACTAATTCTATAGTGGTTTGGAATTTTTTATTTTTGCGGATTCGTAAACTTAAATTATCTATTATTAAAAAGGGGTAGATATGCCTTTATCCCTAAGAGGGTGAAAACCACCCTTAATGTAAAAAAATAATGCATCTATCATGGTCAACAAAATTTGAGAGTACACATAATAGTTAGGACTAACAAAAATCACGATTTGGATTTTTTACTGGAAAAGGGGATTTTTGTGTAAAAAATCAAAATTATTACTTTATTTTCCTTATATCATTTTTTATTTTGCAGATATCAAAATTTGCCAAAAGAAAATTTTAAGCAATTGTAATAAGCTTTAGTTTAAGGTACATGTTAAAAGTTTTTTAAAGCAGAGTTATGACTGTTTGAAGAGCGTGACATTTTTGTGGCTACGTTCAAATGCACCTAACATTAGCTATATTTCGACAACGATGAGCCTAAACAAATTTTTATTTCATGGATTATTTTTGCTATTTCCTAAGCTAACTTTTCTGCTATGACAAACTTCTTTGAAAATGTGATCCTCTTTGAGTGACTTGATTAAAACCTTTGAAAAATCAGTGTTTTTTGCTTAAAAATCAACATTTTCAACTCCCTGTAACTCGGCACGTATTAAAGCAAAAATAACGTTATAGTTACTTTTTTTACACCCCCCTGAGTTGAGGTGAAACTCACCTCCAACGAAAAATCCCACTTATCCTTTTTAATATTCCATATTTGATCCATTTTGAATCAAACTATTCAAAAATATTTTAATTTAAAACTGCTCTAGAATTAGAGTGAGATCACCAAGTTACAGTACTAACATGTTTAGAGCCCATATGTCCAAAATTTTACAACATTTTGATTTATGGTTTTCGAATTACGACCCTTTTAAAATTACATTTTTCACACATTAAATAATTAATCTAACCTAAAATACATAACAAAGACCAATGAAAGCTCTACTTCAAAACGTTTCGAAAATCCTAAATCAAGCAAATAACATAAATGATATTGATGGATATTTTGAACTGTTCTGGACTGAGTTTAGCCATTGCTTTGAACTCTCGTTTCCCAAAAAATGCATCAAGACCGTTCCAAAGTCAAATAAAACACAAAAAAAATCCAGTTCTCTCCCGAACTTCAAGCTGAATCACAAAACATAAAAGAATTAAATAGATTTAAAAAAATCGTGCATGATGAGAACTAAAAACAAACATTATAAATTTAAGAAAAACCAATACAAGAAGAACATTATAAAAGAAAAACAACTGCATAATAGAAAAATTATAGAAAATTCCCGTAACAAAACTAAAACCTTGTGGGAAATAAACTCTAATTCACACATTCCTAAATTGCACGAAAAAATTTCTCTGAATTGTGAAAATGTCGTTATAACAGATCCTAGTAAATTGTCCAGTATTTTTGCTGAACATTATGCTACTTCGATAGCAAGAAAACTATCTGAACATTTTAGTGTAAAATCTGATGAATGTACGCTCTCAGATACAAATAGTGATACCATGTGTTTTAATCCGGTCACACCAGAAGAAATAAGTGACATAATTGTAGGGCTTCCGAATAAAAAATCCACTGGTGAGAATGTGGTACCTATAAAGCTAATAGCAATTTGTTTTGCCAACATAATAAACAAATCAATTTATTAGGAAAATCAGTTACAATGACAATTTGGATTTGGTGTATGGTGTGGTTTTATTGGATACCAAATAATATGTATTTCACATAGTTGGCGTAAACCATTTCATATTTCTCCACATTAAGTGTTATCAACTGATTAAGAATTAGTAACGTAGCAGTGTGGGCTGTCTCTTTGTCAACAAATGTTTTATATTTAAATAGATGTTTAGTGAGTGCTGGTTTATTTTAAGAGTTTTCACACCACAATGACATGAGGGGGTGACTTGATATATTGTAGATTTTTCAGAGGTTCTACGATGGATCTGACGTGTTAGAATAAGTGTTTGTTGTTTATACCGAAAATAGATTAAAAAGAAAGTTGCTTGTTAACAAAATTTAAGCATTCTCCCCATAGCCCAGTCGATGAAGGTATTTACCTATAAAAAATGAATAATTTTTTTTTAATGAGTTCGTGAACATGTATAGAATAATATCCTGAAAAGTTTACATTTCGCTCGGATGCAGAACAAGAAAAAAGTGAAAGTGAAGTGAAATTTTTTTTTCATTCATTCTTTAGAAATTTTTAAATTAAATCAAACTAGGAAAAGGTTAAAAATACAGATGGATAGATCACGTATTTATGAACAAAAAATGTCCTAACAAAATTTATCGCTAAAGCCACGGTTTTCCCGGAAAAAAATAGTCAAGTATAACGTTATAACTCGGAGCGAGATCCATGCGAGCGCGCGCTTGAATACGCATGACTGTGACACCGACGCACTGAATTACATGTCACTAAATTAGAATTTGTTCAATCTGTATGTGTGTTAGTTCATTTAAAAGATGGAAATTGTAGCTTTCTGATGCTTTCTTGTTTTAAACAATATAAGCAAAGGATGGATGGGAAAAATATACTTATATATATTATTACGCCCGAACTCAATAATCGCCCGTCGCAATAAAAAATATAGGAAAAATAAAAGCCCCTCAAAAAAATGCTTCTTTCTTCATTGAGAACATGATTATTATGGTTTATTAGGTTGTAGTAACGTGGATTCACAAAAAAGTACGTCACAAGTCATTTTAATTTCCTTGCTTGATGATTTTCTTGATATATATATTGGAGGCTGTAACTTGCCGAGAACTTGATCCATTGGAAAAAATAAAATATCACTATTTCGGAAAAAATGTATACTTTTCGAATGTTCAAACACAAATTCGTTTACTTTTATCCATTTTTTCGAAAATATGATCAATCAGATCATGATAAGAAATTGCAATTTTCACGATCTTATCCTCATAACTATGAAAACATCTTTGATTGTTTTGAATATAAATTCTAGAACTTTTCCGCTCATTGACAAATGTATAAGGAATCCATTGGATATAGCTGAAATGTGGATAGGTGTACCTGTAATAAATACAATACAGTAAAGGCACGTAAAAACTCATGCGAGCGATTCAGCGGCTATGTGTGGTGTCTGTGAATGCGTTCATAATTATACATTTTCCCTCCACACTCACTATTTATCCTCCTACTCGCTAGGAAGAAAAATGTTAAAATGTGTAATCAGAAAGAGAAAGAAGCTTTATTTTACTCGTTAGAACTGCTTAGAATTTTTGGAGGTTCCATAGTATGCATTTAACCGTGCGCTTGGTTGCGCAGAGTGACAAAGTTACTTGACTATTTTTTTCCAGAAATACCGTGGCTTTAACGATAAATTTTATTAAAACATTTTTTGTTCAGAAACACGTGGTTTATCCACCTGTATTTTTTTATTTTTTCCTACCCTGACTTAATTTCAAAATTTTGAAAAAATTAGTGAAAAAAAATGTTTTTTTCAATTTTTTTTTTATGTTCTGCATCCGAGCAGAATGTAAACTTTTCAGGATATTATTCTATACACTTTCACGAACTCATTAAAAAAAATTATTCATTTTGCAAGTTTTTGTGGGTTTCACTATGAAATGTTCTTTGTCGTCTGCGCTACCACTACCGCATATACCGGCAGCCCTGTTCATTAATTAACTTTGTGTGTTCAGTTTAATTTAAAATTCCAATGCCCCGAAATACTTCTCTACGAGCTTCTCTACATTGATACAACTTTATGTATGGCTGAAAATAACTGTCATTGATTTAAATTAAGCATGACTGAAAGGATGAAAACAACTCGTGCACATCCACATATCATTAACATTGACATTGAAAAAATGTTACGCCAACAGCAAGCTATGCCATACATTAAAAAACGACTGTTAACTCATGATAACTGAGATATATGCACATTGCTCCACGTAGCATTAGCGAATGCCGCTGTTATACAATGTGTCCACAGACTGCAAAGGACCAAAAACAAAAGGGGAATAATTGGTCCTGCTTCAGTAAAGACGATTTTCCTATCTCATTTTTTTATTTTTGAAAATAAGTGAACTTAGTAACAGAAAATTCGTCAACTATTTGTGCCTTTTCTTTAACGTATAATAAAGTGATAAGAATTTTAAGAAGTTTTTCGAAGTTTTCAAGAACAATCAACCTATTTGATTTTTTTACTTAATTAACGTTTTTTTTCAGAACTGTTATTGTAAATGTCGAACTTAACAAAATGACTTTCAAGCTGGTGCTGAACTTTTGGAATATTTCGAATATTTAACAAAATTCAGGCGAGAATAGCTACGTCTCGGTTTGGATGCTTGCTAAATTAATCCAGCAATGCCAATAATGCTCAAACTTTACTTTCACATCTACGTAATGGATTGGAAGGAGACTAACGGTAAAAAAAATGATTCTTTTGTTTATTGAAATGGGCTTAGAATGTCATGAGACATCGAGATTTATAGTTTGAGGAAAATAAATATGTCTGTACTCTGTCTATTCAATCAGAAAATATGCAGTGGATAATTTTCAGTTTATTGCTTATTTTAATAGATACCGGAAAGTTTACAGGAAGACTATTTTAGCTGCCAAAAATTTAACAGTTATCTAACAAGCAAAACGAAACTTGGAGAATTGTGAATGATCTTAGGAGGAAAAATAATAATACTACTGTGAATAATACACTAAGCTGATGAAATTAATAATTTGTATTGTTCTGTAGCAAAAGAATTATGCAATAATATTACCCCAAAGCTTGATCCCCTAAAGTACTTAAAACATGTTTCTGTGCTTGAATCTTTTTCCTGTCACCTACTGATACTCAAGGAATTAGATAAATACTCAATGATTCAATACTAGTGATTGGGATTGTATCTCATTAAAAATTTTCCTAAAACTTCCAGAAAATGTTTTGCAGAGGCTATTAATACATCTTTTGAAACAGGAACTTTTCCCTCATGTTTAAAAGTTGGAAACGTTATTCCTTTATTTAAAAGTGGAGATCGTGAATCACCCTCTAATTATAGGCCAATATCATTGCTCCCTACGTTAGCAAAAATGTTAAAAAAAAATTGATCAAGAAACAAATTTTAGATTTCTTGCATCGAAATAAGATACTTTATGCAGAACAGTTCGGTTTTCATGCTGCAAGAAACACAAATGATGCTATATTTGCTTTCTTAGAGAAACTGTATCTTCAGCTTAATAATGGAGAGGTGGCCGCAGTAGCATTCTGTGATTTGACTAAGACATTTGATTGCGTGAACCACGGAATACTGTTGAGGAAACTAGAATCATACGGATTTAGAGGTAAAACGCTGGATTGGTTCCAGTCATATTTATCTGGTCGTTATTAAAAAGTTATTTTTAATGGTGATGTTTCAAAACAAATGGGAGTGAATTCTGGTGCGACACAAGGTTCCGTCCTTGGGCCACTACTATTTTTAATATATTACAATGATCTTGTATCTGTTAAAATTAACGGAAATTTCACTTAAAAATGACTAAAGAGTGGTGCGACGCTAATTTGTTATCCTTTAATGTGCCTAAAACTAACATTATTACATTTAAGTGCAACCTAAATGAGGTATACTTGGAAGACCAAATTATAAAAAAATCAAACTGAAAGTAGATTAAAATTCTAAAACCATGTCTCAATATTAAGCAAAAAATTACCTGCGAATTGTTATGCAATTAGAGTGGTGTCAAATGAATTAAAATTAGACTCAGCCAGAAATGCATATTTTGCGTTTATATTTTGGCATTTGCGTTATGGAATTTGTTTCTGGGATCACAATATTTATTTAATAAAATCTTTGTTTGGCAAAAAATGGTTACAAAATATATGAATAAGGCTAATGTAAGAGACCAGTGTAAACCACTGTTTTTGAAACATGGAATTATGACACTTGCATCTATTTTCATTTTTGAGACTGCATGCCTCATACATAAAAAATTTAGACATGAGATAAACGATAACCCAGTTCACTACACACGTCGTACTCATAACATTCCTCTTCCCATTCCATCATCGGCTCAGACAAAGTATTTTATCTTATATAACAGCAAGCATATATTCCTATAAATTTGGGGCGAATTATAAACGAAATTAAATTTAGAAAAAAAGTAAAGAAATTGTTAGCTAGTAAAGCTTACTATTCGATGAATTATTTCAGGACACATTTGATTGACTTTATTGTTTGTTCGTTTAGACTATGTCCCTATTTTATACAAAAATAAACGTTTGTGTTGTGTTCTTATGTTTGTATTTTATACTAGGATGTTTTATATATAGATTAAGGTCTAGCTTTGTCAATAAAAATCGTTTGTATTTTTTAGACAGTAAAACATATTCGATTTGATTTGATTCGATATCGGTCTGTAATTCTGTCTATCTGCCTGTAACTGTGCAACAGTTTATGATGATGTTGACTTGAAATTTAATACCCTTATGTATTATAACGAGATCTGGAATCAGACTACATTTTGATCTTATTCCGTTGAAGGTTTGGGGGGCAAATGGGAGTAAATAGGGAAAGCAAAAAGCAAGCAAGTAGGAGTCCATAAAATTCTGATTTAGAGAAGCCAAGGTTTCTTTTTTGGCATCAGCCACCCCCCATTACCGGCTAAAAGAGGTAAAAAATAAAGCTGTGATTTAGTATGTGAAGAACCAAAGCCAAAAATTATTTTTGGTATCAGCCGCCTCCACGACCACTTCCATTACCTACGTGTCAATCGTTTTATGGCTTTTTTACTGAAAAATATATGTTCGTAATGTTAATGAATCGGTTCATCGGCTGAAAATTAATGAATCCGTTTATTTTTATAATGTACGTTTACATAGTATTAATAAACAGATTCACAAATTCTCAGTCAATGAACCTCCATTAGTTATATTTTTTTCTTCAAGCGTATTAAAATGTTTAAATTATGTCACCAAAAACAGAAGTAGAAGTAGGACATTGTTTTACTAGTAACAAAATGTTAGTACCGAACGCCACCGTAGTGGACATTGTTTTACTAGTAACATAATGTTAGTTCCGAAAGCGCCACCGCAGTGGGTATTGTTTTACAAACATAATGTTAATACAGAAAGCCTCCGGTGGCGCGCTATCCACTAGCCACTTGTCATATTGTGTCAACATGTAAGACTGTAGTTTGAATATTTGTACATTAATGATAAATAAATGAATTTTTGCATTTTAATACGCTTGAAGAAAAAATAGTATATATTACACGGAGTAGAACGCCTTTTTTGTGTTTCGCCCAATGGGCTCAACACAAAAAAAGAGTGCGTTCTACTCCTAGTAATATAATATACCATTTTCAGTGTGGGGTAGATGATTTCAAATATTATATTAAAGTACAAAGAATTATTATTTCCACATAGTGGAGTGCAAATATAGCACCAAAATTCCTCAGGCAGTGTTATTTTTAATAGATTCATTTAAATTTTTTTTAGAAAAATATGCATTCATTCAAAAGAAATTGTGAGTGCTATGAGAAGACATCCCATATTTCATTTTACAAACCTCCTTAGTTTACAGTAAAGGATATTGACCCCAAAAGTGAAACTGTTTCTCAAAATTCAACAATTAATTTATTTCGTTGTTATTTTAAACAATGTTATTTAATTTAATCGCTAATTATGCCTCTTTGATGTTTCCAGATGAAACAGACAAGATGATACGTTATAGAATGGGAATATTCTGTTTAAGCTACAAATTATTCTGTTTTCACAGACGTTGGTGCAAATAAGTGTGTTTATATAAATTTATAAGTTAAACATATGAGGATATAATCTTAGTAATATCTCATAATCTTTAAATTGCGGGAAAAATATAATAAACATACTCTTCGCAAGTTTTTATACAATACTTGATACTCCTCACTGTTTATTCAAAATAAGTTATTCCTTTACGTATACTTGCTCTTGTCTCAGAAGCAGTTTCCACAAACACCAAGACTTTTGAGCACTACACTCGAATACTATTGAAATCTTCAGTCATGATATTAGTTTGGTATAATTTAGTTTTAATTATCTTTAGATAATGCTAATATAGTTGACGAAGTGCGAAAAAAATAGCCCAGTATTTGATTGCAAGTCAAAATTTTACTAATTTCCAACTACAAAAAATGCAATATTGTTAGATAAATTGTAACGGTGAACTTTTTTAGTATTCGTAAATTTGTATTAAAATCCGTTAAATTACATTATTTTATATCCTTATTATAAAAATTACCTATTTTGTTGGTTTTGTAAAACAAGATTTAACGCTGGACAGTAATTGTTTACGAGTTAGCATTCTAGAAGTTCCAGAAAATGAGCGGGCAAAATAACGCGCGGGGAACTATTCCTTCAAAGGTATAACATAATGCCTGCGTTGCCTTTGGTTGCAGCTCTCGAATATAAGGTGCGAACGGGGTGAATATAAAAACGTCAATTAGTGTGAAACATTGACTCTCCATATCGGCTATAAGCCGAGAGGTCGTTAAAATTATGGCTGGAATTTGAGCCATTTAAGAGTTTATTAGTTTTGAGATTTAACTTCTTTGGTGAATTATACCGAGCAGTTGAGAAGTTAACATCAAACTTTGTTCAGTATAGACGTACTGAATTAAAGTAGCATTTAATAAGTGTAATGCTAGCTGCTTTAAGTGAATTAACAAGACAGTTAAGTTTAACGTCAGCGTTAAATATACCTATAATACCTATAATGGGTATAGTTATGTAGTTTCTTGACCGACCTATAAATTTGATTTTGTAATCAATAATAGTGTCTTCTTCCATTTTCCCGCAGTTCCGTAAGTACAGAAATATTTAAATTTCTCCCTTGTGTATATACCGGTAACTGAGAATAGCTCCGGACTATATTCCATTACCTTTTGTTTTACCTTGTGGCCAAAGACGCCAATTTGGTGCAACTTTCAGTGTTATGTGCGGCCATTTCGTAGATCCTTTTCGCGAGTGTCCATATCGTCTCTTAATGATTTTTTGTTTACCACCTGTAAACAATTTTCTGTGCAGAGAACATTGTTTTTTTATATGTATCTTGTAGCTTAAAATGCTACTATGTAGTCATTTTCTATGTTATTACCTTCATTTACGTTTAAAGATTTGTTTATGATATAAAATATCAGAATTTGTTTATTAGTAAAATGTCATTTAATTTTTTTATTCAGTAAGAACCATGTTGGCTAACTAACAATTTAACTCTTTACAGTAGTTTTTGTGTATTGTGGCCTTCTGCCGATAATTATGGATTTATCTTTGTAAGTTACCGTATAGATTTACCTTTTTTAGTATATGATAAATCTGTCTGTCTCTCTCATTATAGCCTTTTCAAAAGATTTTACTCTACTCTAAAAAATGGTACCGAATTTAGTAAGTATAGCCAGCGGTAAACTTTTTATCTTTAGAAATAGAAACCATATATTGAGACGAAATAAAGATAAAGGATGGAAGCAATTGTTTTATTTACTCTCGCAGATGAAATGACGCAGAGGATGGTGTAAAGTTAGTAGAAGTTGAATGTTTCTATTTTATATTATAATTTTCTAATAACTTTAGTCTCCAGTAGTGCCACTACTTCATTGTTCGTAAATTGTTTAAAACAAAAAATTTAATAGAAATTTAAAAAGTTGTAATAATTTGACCAACGAACTAATGTTATCCTGCGTGATGCGCACTTTTCATTTTATCAAATATTCTGTAAACATGATGAAATAACAAAAAATTATAAACAGATTATGACGGCATAATATTCAAATAGCTCCAATCATGTGTTTGAAGGAACTAGAAATATTTCGAAACGCCATATTCCTTAAGAAATGACTACCTTTTATCCGTGCATATGATAACTCCTTACAAAACTAATTTCAAACAGACGGCCCTGTATTCTAGACCTTCCTTTCAATATTCAACATTTTACATTGAAAACATGGATACAATAATAAAACGTTTTTAATTCCGTCGTTGCATATTGAGTAGACAATGAATTCAGTCCAGTACTTCTGACTGTATTGATTTAAAGATCTAATGGCAGAGAATACATTTATAAGGATTTGTGTTTTAATTTCGACATAGCATTAAAATTCTCCATAATCTTTGTCATCTGTTTCACTTCTCACAGCGAGGAGGAAAATGTAAATTATTTTTGTCGCGCACACAATGTTTATCAATAGAGACTACAATTTATTTTCTTAAATTTAGAAAAGTTACTCATGCTTCATGCATCGCTTGACTGGTTTTGCTTTAAATAATTGTTGTCAAATTGTATATATAAGCAGGCAGGTGCTGAGCTTTAATGTGAAATCCTTGCCAAATTAGAGTAATTACAGTAAGCCTCAGAAAATAAATGGGAATAAATTTTATAATTTGTCCAAAGCTTACGTTGGAAGAAATACTTCCAGACATTTAATTGCTTATAGTCCAGTCAACGAAGGAGGGGTAGAGGACATGGAAGGGGGGAGAACTCCGATTAAAGAACTTATATCTAGATACATAACAGGCTATCTTTTCACTATATACCTTGTTTGCTCCTAACATAGTCACATTATATGTCCATTAAAATGGATAGAGGAACATCACATCCCATAGGCAACAGTGGCGTTGTGTGTGTAGAAAATGTGTAGAATGGTAAATATTTCATTAAAATGAATTATTGCAATTCCTGCATTACCGGCTCTTTATATAACGTGATGTAGGCATACGATATTACAGTAAGATAAAACAGTAAAATAAATATGTATTGAAAGGATATTAAAATTTAATTGCTATTTACTTTATAACTGTAAACTGAACTTCATCATGTTACGACTATGGAACGATCGATTTTCTTCTTTTCTAAACTGCTTTCTGCAAACGGCACAGCACTTCACTATTTATTTGCACAAAATATATTGTCACTAAACTGTGTAAATATGAATAGAGAATATTATTTAGGTATTAAGCAAATCACAACTTAAAATAAAATTACTTTTTCACCAGTTTTTGGTCGGAGAACACGAAAAACATTTATTGACATTAATGGCCGAACTGTCAACTGAGATTATGATAATCGAACTGAAGCCGATCGTGCACGAGCGGCCGCGAATACGCCGATGGGCCAATCAGCAACTTATGGGAAGAAGTGCCTTAGATTGTGAGTCTTTCAGCGACAAATAAATCAATGCCATTATGTATCTAGATATAAGTTCTTTAATCGGAGGGGGAGAATTATCCTCTTCAGGAATATGTTGGGGATAGTTAGGAGGTAAACATACTAAAAGTCCCCCGCCCCTAGCCCTGCCGCTTCAGGGCGGGAGGGGAAAGTTTCCTTTTTTCGATTTTTTGCTTATAACTCGGAAAAGATGCGTCGTACGGGAAAAATTATTCCATGCAAAATTAAACATGATTGTATTCCCTACAAGAGTGTTTATATTCATTTTCTTCCTAAGTGTTATAGTTTCAGAGGTACTCGCCAGCGAAAATCGATAATTAATAAATAAATTAATTAGGTATCTGAAATTTTTCTATCAAAGCGGTTTGCCATGGTCTCTTAATAAATCACAGTCACAAAACAATCTTTATTTTACAACACTCGACGTATTTACTAACGTAATATTTTGTCGAAATCTATACATTTCCTTAAATATACAGTGCGACTCTTACTTTCCCCCACCCTCCCTTTTTTACCCCGTCACCCCCTCCTGCTTCTTCTGAAACAACGAAAATAAACGTACAAAATCAAAAATATCCTTATTCAGCAACAGTCATGTTAAAATGTTTCAATGATCTGCACAAAAATCAACTGAACGCTGGTTATTTAATAGTTTAGGGTGGTACAACAAGGGGAGGTGAACAGTTTTTTTTTTTTGTTCAAAAATAAATTAAGCCGAAAACCGGCCTTATGGACCCTCCTCCTTTCTTATGTAAACCTTCAAGCAATTCTTTTTCATAATTATTAAAAATATTCAAATGAATTTATTATAAATTAAATCTGTAATAATTAATAATGCATTACTCTTAAAGTTTGGTCATAATATAAATTTCTTAAGTTAATTTTCAAGTGAGGTCTTTCATAATTAACCACAAAAAGGATAGAAACGTATGCAAAGAAGTACTGGGGACATCTACTGAAGAAAGAGCTAACACTGACAGGAGCAAACAACAACACAACTAACAATAGGGAGACTATATTACACGTGGAAAACAACAATCGAGAGGATCATGAACAAACTGGGAAAGGACCAAACTTACTGGAAAAGAAAAGCGAGGGGAAAAAATGAATTCCACAAAGAAATCACAGCGATATATACTCTACCAGAATCAGAAACGGAGAAATCAGAAGACTCAGAAGAAGAAGAAGATTTTAGAAGCAGAAATACAAAAGGCGAGCACAAACAGCAGAAACACAAAAAAGATGAGCACAAACATTAAATATCACGAACACAATGCGGCAACGCATTCTACACTGCCCCAATCCTCTGTACCATGCGTCATGTGGCTCTCGCTGCTGACAACAAGCATGACCCAAATCCAACCCAGCATTGGAAGCCGAGGAATCAGAAGACTCCGAAAAAGAAGATTCGAAGAAGGAGAAACACAAAAAGAGGAGCATCCATACCACGACATAACGCGGCAACATATTTCACAAGAAGACCCAGAAGAGGCAAAAGTCTAGAACCAAAAATACAAAAAAGGGAGCTTAAACGCTCCCTCACGCCACAGTGCGGTAACGCATCTCACAAATACCTACACCTCCTATCCTTTACCATGCGCCATGTGGCTCTCGCTGCTGGCAACAAGCATGACCCTAATCCAACCCAGCGTGGATGTAGCAGGCCCACCTGTATAACCCTGGGAGTAGCATCAATGCCTACGGTGGTAAATAAATCAACCAAATATATCATTTACATGGTAATATTTAATATTGTATGGCTCTCGAGGGGGCTGGAACCTTCGGTGTGCCTCTAAAGTAGTTTCCACAAACACCAAAACATTCGATGCGTGTTTTGGCAACCATGTCGGCATCATCTAGAGACGATTATAACTGCACGCATCGAGTAATAGTCTTCAAGTGTTTTAGTGTTTTTGGAAACTACTTCAAAGGCATTGTATGTCAGTTTTAAATCGAATTTGCTTTTTGCAGTCAGATGCTTGTTTTTATTTCTAATCATTTATTCTTAAATCATATATTACGAATCTTTCTCCTGGGGACCACTCATTATGGAAAGCTACAAAGAAATTTAAAAGACCGACAGTTGCTATACCACCAATTAGAAAACCTAATAGAACCTGGGCAAGATCAAGTATCGAAAAGGCAAACGAGTTTAGAGAATACCTTACCAGCGTATACACCACACCCGACCCCAAATCAACAACAATCACGATGCTAAAATTGAAAATTTTCCATGCCAGTTATCACCTCCAATAAAACCTTCTCACCAACAGAAATTCGCAAGGAAATAGGACTACTTAATTCACATAAAGCACCAGGGTCGATCTCATAGTTGCAGAAATACTAAAGAACCTTCCAAGAAAAGCAGTTGTACTAATAACAAACATGTATAATAGCATGCTCCGTATGTTACTTTCCCCTTCAGTGGAAATATGTGCAAATTATCATGATTGCAAAGCCTGGAAAGCCCCCAACGGAAACCAACTCATACAGACCAATCAGCCTCTTACCCATTATGTCCAAAGTATTCGAACTACTCATCTTCAACAGAATAGAAGAGGCAGTGCCCATTAATAATTTAATCTCTGAACACCAGTTTGGATTCAGACATAATCATTCTACCATCCAGCAATGTCACAGAATAGTAAATAAAATCAAAGAGTGCCTGGAAGAAAAGAAAATGTATGCTTCATTCTTCCTTGACATACAACAGGCTTTTGATATAAATTTTGGCATCAAGGACTATTTTACAAAATGAAAATGCATCTTCCTGACCAACAGTATATAATTTTAAAATCTTTCGGATGTGATCGTTACTTTCAAGTTAAAATTGATGATGCTTTATCTGATTATCACCTTATAAAATCTGGTGTATCACAGGGCGTGTTCTAGGGTCCTATTTATACTTAATGTTTACAGAAGACGTCCCAGTAACAAATGATATGGCGCCATTCGCGGATGATACCGCAATTCTGTGATCAGATTCTGATCCGGTAAGATCATCTGAAAAATTGCAAAATCACCTCAATCTACTACAAAACTGGCTTGAACACTGGAAAATCAACATCAACACTAATAAATCCTCTCAAATAACCTTTACCACAAAAAGAGGAACTTATCCGTAAGTAAGAATAAATGACGCTCGCATACCAGTGAAATCGGAGGTAAAATATTTCGGGCTCCATTTATATAAAAAATTAACCTGGAGAACACACATCCAAATGAAAGATCTAAAAGTGAAAAACATGCACTGGTTAATAAATAAAAGGTCACAGTTATCCCTGGACAATAAATTAATTACACAGAAGACCATATTAACACCAATGGACATACGGTATAGAATTATGGGGTTGTAAATCTTCCAACACTAGTACTCTTCAAACATTCCACTCAAAAACTCGGAGAATGACAGCAGATGCCTCGAGGTATGTCTGAAATCAAACTCTACATAATGATCTCGACATTCCATTTATTAAGGATGTCATAACTCCATACTCAATCAAATACCGGAATCGTTACTAGCTCGTAAATGAGCTATTGCATCAACCACTCGAAGGAAGGAGGCTAAGGAAATTACGACCAGAAGACCTAGCAAGGTGAACTCTCAAAAGAACCATCAATGGATGATGCCTGATTCAAGTCGAATGGATCCTCTACAAAATATTTACTTATTACTTTGTATTTTCTTTTAAAGTAGATTGTAAATTTGCAGCAAATAAATTTTTAAAAAATCATTTATTCTAACTAGCTATAGTTCTACGAAGTGTCTTATACGTTTCTCAAGCTTATCCAAGGAAAAGGATTAAGGAAGAAGGTGTTTTTGTTGTAAAAAATTATGAGTAGCGTCACTAAAATTACTCACTTTTGAAATACGTAGTATGGCATTGCTTCAACTTTCAATAGGCACTCTAAGCCACCTACATTATAAAAAAACACGCAAATATACACTTTTTATTTATAATGGAAAGCTATCGGTCACAGGCTTTGATTTAATATTCCACGGGCTTAATTCATATCTGTGTTTATAGTAATAAAATTTAGAAATGACAGCTGGATTTAAATGCTAAAATTAGCACAAAGTGTACTCTTTAGAAAAATACCGAAATGCGTAAGTAGATGTGACAAAAAATTTAAAATAATATTGGAAAAGTAGGTGCTTATTTAGAGGTCAGCCGCTTATAAATATATTCTTTAATTCAATTCTTAAATCGATTGAGTAGTAAAATATTTTCTTACGGTGATGATGTTTATTTATTACAATTTTAAAAATTCGTGTGTAATCATTTGATTCTAAGGTATTTCCACAGATTTGGGCGATATAAAATTGGACTAAGTACTTAATGAAAAAACAAAGAAGTGCATTTTTTATTTTTCTCAATCACGGTGTAGTATCCCGAAAAAAATAACAAAAATCAAATTCTTTGTATGTCGCACTAACAAATTGGCATCATTTCATTGGTGAACGATCCATTTCATGAATTCTAGATTCTGTTCATATCCAAACAATCGCATCCCGCATGACGATTTCTGTTTGGTCTTTTAAGGTTGTCAAAACATCTCGTGCCAATCACTAGTCACCCAACCAGCAAATTTGTGTTATAATTTAAATGTTATACGACTATTTTTTTTATTGTTATTTTGTTAATGCTTCTAAAATGCTAACTGATTATATTAGAGTTACAGAAAATACTATCTGGTTGCCTGGAACTGAACTGTTCTATAAATTTATCATCGTAACGTTTTTACAGCAAAATCATAAAATATCTTATAAAGCAGTTAAGAAATTATTTTAAAAACGTTCCCCTGACTAAGCTATAAAACATTTTAGCTTATAAAACTAAATAATTTTATAACGCTTTTTTAGAAACGTTCGGCAGTATTTTCAGCACCGTATGTTAAAATTATTTTATAATGGTTTCCCATTATCTCAAAAAACAGTTATATTAAAGTACTATTTGGGACTATTTTGCTATTGAAAATAAATTGTTGTTCCAGAGTCTGCTATATAATCATTGTATAGCGTTGCAATCTACTGCAATATGGCAACGCCAATAAAGTAGTTACAAAATAAAATTTTATTAAAGAGTTTTTGATCGGAGACACAAATTTTACGTAAAAAAAGTTTTAGCCAATTTGGCCAAAAATGTTTTCACTTGTTATTTTTAGATCCGGCACCTTCGCCAAAATTTCTCATGAATTAGGAAATTTTTTAACTTGACCGCTTGTACATTTCTTGAGCTATATCTCGAAAACTAGACGTGGGATCGAGTTGGGCCCATGAGAACTCTTAATCACAAAGTCGAAATCTACAACAATTACCAATTTTAGTAGCTTAAACTGAATTAAGATTTTTATTTTTAACCACTCGCTAATAATTCAAAAGTTACTAAAATTGATAAATAGTAAATAAAAAACGTATTAAAATAATAGTGTACCAGCACCAAGGTCTTCCATTTTTTACGTGCAACGAATGGTTTAGACAAAAATGTGCTTCGAAGTTTCCGCGCAAGGCATAATATGCTCCATTTCATGTAACTATTTAAAAAAAAAAAACTATAAATTGCTTGACAACTACCTGGCAGCTTGAGTTTAACTTCAAAAAAAAATGTTATAGTGCAGTTTTCCAAAAAAAAAAACACCATTAAAATGATATTTTCGAACTTGGACATTATTTTAATCAAAACTTCAATATTTTTTTATTTTGATCAAATTTTGGACTTAAGGTTTTTGGACAATTCTGAGCAAGTTTTATTAACAAAATTTTCCGATAAAAAAATGGCTAATATGATTTTTTTATTTTCTCCGCATATTTTGGTACCGCAGGTGGCTTTGCATTTGTAGGAGGTGATTGTTTTTCTGGTCACAAGTAGATCCTAATTTATTCTATACTTAAGTACAATTTGACTCAAATCGGAAGAAAAATAAAAAAGTTATTGGGGTGTTTCCATTTCAAGTGAAACAAGCACTTATTCTATGCATGGACTATGTGAAATGGAGCATATTATGCCTTGCGCGGAAACTTCGAAGCACATTTTTGCATAAACCGTTCGTTGTACACAAAAAATGGAAGAGATCATTTTTGTGCAGAATTTCATTATCTTTCATTTTTATAATAGCCTCCGAGCGATGGAAAGCGCGATATTCGCAAAAAACGTTTTTTGTGAACTTTGACCTTGAATAATTTTTTATGCCATAGCGATCTCGTTGCCGATTTTTAATATTTTCTTTAAAACACCGAAATAAATCGATTTAAACAAAAAAATGAAGGATATATTTTGTTATATCAGAAGCCATATTTTTGTCTAAAATGACTGGAGTATGATGATTAAAACAAATTAGCGTTAAATTTCATTACAAAAAAATGTTAAAATGTGAAATCAATTTTTATAAAATTTCAAAAAATATTAGAAACCTTCAGTAAACATGAGAGGCACTTAAAATTCATCAAAAACACATGGCATAATTCACAATAAAATTTTATTCACTTCAAAAATTGCAGGCCGTATGGGTTAACATGTCTCTAAAGTAATTATTAAGTAAGTTGTTATCCACTATCCAGTAAAATCACTGAAAGCTTGGCATATACAGAGATCAGCATATTATATATATTTATAAGTATATGTATGCGACTTTTTGAATACATTTAAGAAATCGTTTTATTTTATTGGTGTTCTATAACAATAACAAACAGTGAAGTATGTGCTTTATAACACAATTAAATGAAGCTTCAAAATAATAATAATTAATAATGTGTTTATTTTCCAATATTTTGACAATGCAATAGTAACATTACTTACTTATCTAATAGGTATTAAATATTTTCATCTCGTATCGTTATATTGCAAATAAACAGTGCAGTAATCACGTAAGTAGTAAACACTACTTGTTCGTCGTAACGGGTTAAATATACTCGTCGCTTTTGGTTTATAAATGTCGTAATTAGGTAGATTTTTGTTCAGTTTGGTTTTGCTGACCGAATTTGACAGTTTTTTTTTACTTAGTTTGGGTTTTCTGTCATAATCAGAGAGTAATATTTTATTTGCATATGAAATGTGATTGTTTAATTTACATTACATTTTGATTAATAAGGTTATGTATTTGAGACCTAGAATTTTCTCTTAACCATTTTTCAACATTTTTTTTAAATATTGTAACGGTGTATTTAATTTTACTCTTAAATGTAATAGTACAAATTAACGAGAGTGAAATGGGTTTATCATAATGAACAGATTGTTCTAATTTAACTGTAACAACGACGTAGATAATGATACGTCACGGACCTAGCAACCTTCCACTATAAAAGCCGCTGCAGGAGCTCAGAAATTCATTCACATTTCGGAGAGAATACTGAAAGGTTCGCAACATCCTAACCTCAAATACAGTTGTCACGGCGCAGGAATGACACTTGTCGGTGGGTGAGAGTTCTTGGTACAACGTCTGCGTCATGTTCGTCTCAGCTAGTAAATCCGCCGCTATCATATACTCGATAATCACTTTGAGTTAGATGGTGAGAGGGTTAGCCCTAGACGAGATTGACCTTTCTATTGTTACTACGTACAAGACCGCCGCTAACCTATGCAAGAGTCGTTCCTACGTTAAGCATCGGTATTTGTCGGGAGGAGGTTGCGAACTTAATTAATTGCCTAACGCCGCGTACTTTTCAGAACCAAAGTGACCAACGCTGCGTCAACTGAATATCAAATCGACGTATGTCAAAGAATTTGGTTATTAATTGTCAGAATGACGCATTAGATCGTTAATTGTTGTAGCGACAACTGTGGATCGATTATCAAAGTGACATAAATCAAATTAAAGGTTTCTAAGGTGATATTTCTAAACGCCAAAGTTAACAGTCAAACGAGATTTCAGTTGACGTACCGATTCTCATATCGCTTATTTTATAGGTCGTGTGCGCGTGACGTCACAGAGCTGAGACCTTAGGAAAACAAACCGCTGTCATTGCTGTCAAATGACTACTGACTGAACCTAAGAATTGAATTATTCATAATATTAGAGTTTTTATGGATATTATATCGTACAAAATAGCAAGTTTTTGCTGTATTATTAATTGTGGAAGTGTGGCAATACCGAGACAACATCAGTTTTTATAAAATAACGTCGATTTACAGCCAGAAGAGGTTAGGATTAAAAGATTCCAGGCAATTAAAAGGAATTATTTTACTGGAGTATTACAAGCATTTTATTAATAGTAAGTTGTTGCTTATTAATTTAAGAATTTGATTTTTATTGTGGATTTATGTTGTAGGAAAGACAGCCGTAATTCAAGACCACGATGATCCATCCAGTTAGGTGTGATGCTCAAAAATCCAGTGTTGGATTTTTAACATTCAAAAACTATGAAACTAAGACAAAGTGATCTGAAGTGAGTGAACACATAAATAAAGTCCAAATGGGCGTTGAAACTGTCAAATTGTAGCTATAAATGTTCTTTGAATTATGTAATTACAATGTTACTACTAAGATACTTCGTACCTATAAGTGTATAATATAATCATTTATTTTTTTATTGCAATATAGATCTTTGTATCTCCTGTTAAACTTCTTGTTGATTCTTCTTACGAGTACTAATGGAACGTATGGAACCTTTGATAATAAAGAATTTGATATTTAGTAAGTATATTTTGTTTTACTCTCAGTTAGATGCAAAGATGCATGTATATATAAGTTCAACATAATCGACTATTTCAATTCACTGCTAACAACAATAATACGAGTGATAAATAAAAAATGAATGAATGAATATACGTGTTTAATAAAATACAATAAATATTTAACAACTGACCTACCTACATGAAATAATAAAATACATGTTAGACATATTATATAACAATAAGACACGACAAGAAAAAGTTCTTGCACAAATTACAATGGTTTGTATAGTTCAATCTATAGTATATCATAGGTCACTGGACGAAATTGTGTACATCTGTTTACATATTTCAAGTAGTTCACAGTACTTCAGTCCTTCATCTTTAATTTATATGGTATTTTTCATAAAATTCATAACAGTTAACCCTTCGACCATAGCCACCGTTTACTGCTAAAAATTGAAAGGAAAGACTGGGTAGTGAACAATTTTGTCTAGACTAGTAACACAGTCACAATGAGTACTGAAGGATCATCTGGAACAGTAATAGTCCAAGTAGTCGATGGCTTTTGTTGAAGATGGTAAGTTAAGAATTCGTAACCTGAAAAATGAATTTGTATGTTAGCAATTAGTCATTAAGCAACATTTAATTAGGTAAGCATATGTTGAAAAAAAAAAGGTTGATCATCGACAACTAATTCTTACCTTTGCAAAAAGCTTTTATCCTGTAAATTTCTTGGAGAGTACTTCTTTCACCCAACCATAAATAGCTTCAAGATTTTTGAATGCCTTGAACTCATCTTTTTGTCTATGCATTACTCACAATACTAAATAATTCACAATATCCCTATTTGAAATATTATGAAATACACCAATATTTGTACTGAAGTCGTCATTTCTCAAAATATAAAGGATTTAAGTCGATGACATCAACTTTTTCCATGTACCTAACCTCTACATTATGAGACGATTTTGGTAAAATATAAACTTATCTCCATATTAACGAACAAAATTCACCACACGAAATAATTAAGGATAGTTGTGGATGTTAAATAATCCAAAATTAAGTTTAAAAATATCACAAAAACGGCAAAACATACTTTAAAACAACACGTTCAATCGGCACGTCACTCGATGACAGCTGTTTGTTTTCCTAAGGTCTCAGAATCTGTAACGTCGGCGCACGCGACCTATTCTTTTACTTCGAACGTTTTCGATTTGCAAACTTTTCATACGTTGGACGATTGGCAATAGTGAAGGTTTCTAGGTTCAATCAAAGTCAAAATTGCCAACACCCCCTTTTTGCGTTTGTATAATTTATCATTCATATCAGGTTAGATATAACGTTGTTGTTTAGTACCTTAGACTAATATTAACAAGGATTGTGTTTGTATACTAATACTATCTCATTTAATAAACTTTGCTGAGTTGGAGTTATCTATATGTGTATGATCTGATGTCTATGTTGAATAAACCTTGTTAAATTGAAAACATCCTATCTGACTTTTATTGAACCCTGGAATTACTCCACTGATTACTATCCGTGTTACAAATTTGGCGCCCGAACAGGGATATGCATATGAAATATGATTGTTTAATTTACATTACATTTTGATTAATAAGGTTATGTATCTGAGACCTAGAATTTTCTCTTAACCATTTTTCAACATTTTTTTTAAATATGTGCAATTTATTTATATTTTTTGTTTGCTTAGGTAATCTGTTGTTTAATCTTGATCCCAGATATGTGTAACATTTCTGTCCGATAATTTTTGTTGCTTTTGAATTTTGATATCGGTTTTCTTTGTTTCTTGTTGTGTATTTGTGTTGAATAGGTTTGTATATTTTCTTATTTTTAAAGTTGATTAATAGAATTTTTAGGGAAAATAATTGCCTCAAATCGAATATTTCACTAGCTTTGTATAACTCGTCCGAGGGGTAACTACGATTCTTACTATAAATTATCCTTAATATCCATTTTTGTAGATTGTTTATGTTTTTTAAGTAAGAATCGCAGACACCTCCCCAGCCGATAATACCATATGTTAAATGTGATTCTACTAAGGAATAATAGAGCGTTTTTAGATGTTTTATATCTAGATATGGTTTTAGGTACTTAAATCGATATAATAGTCCTCGAATTCTTTGTGTAACTTGTTTTACTTGCAGGTCCCATCTAAAATGTGTGTTAATGATAATACCTAGATATTTTACTAAATCTGCTTCTGGATATAATGGTAATATTTAATGGTCCAAAATTAGGTAGACTACACATCCCCACAAAAAAAAAATAAGTTCAAAGCAGCGAACCAGACCCATGTATCCCCATGTATCTTCGGTCGCTGAATCCGAATCCGGGGTCAAAAAAAATCGTACACCCCCCAAAATCATTAGCTCGAGCCAAAAAACACCCCAAGAAGATTACGCTACGAGAATAGTTGTTACTTCTTAATCAATCGAATTATACAAATTAAGGTTAAACAGCAGCGTACATACAATAGATATGAAACATAACCCCAGGGAGGGGCGAAAACTAGCCCCCATATATAAAAAAAATCGATCCAAAACAGCAATGACTGCTGAAAAAGCTCGAAATGTCTAAGTTTTGTTAAAGTGTTAAGAAACTACATCAGGTCCGACTTAATCTTCAGAAACTGCCCCTATAGGTTTGAGACCAACCACCCTTAGTTCAAAGGACACGAGAAAAACAAGAAAAAACGTAAAATCGAACAGGATTTCTATTTTCATGGATACTATGATTGGCTGAAATTGCGTAGTACTCTAAAATAGAACCAAAAACTTATGTACCATCAACATCCTACACTGTCAACCCTCAGAGGGTGTGAAAACGATCCCCTATGTAAGATTTAACTGTAAAAAGTTACAGTGACTTCTATAAAAATTCGAAACACCTGCGTTGTGTGGAAGAGAGAAGAAACTAGACTATTTTCGACGATGTGCTTGAAAACCACCACCACGGGGTTGCGAGATACTACCCCTACATCTGTAGGATGCTGGAAAAACAGAGAGAAACTAACCGGATTTACATTTTTATGGATGATATGATTGGCAAAAATCGTGTTGCAATTACTACCGTAATTCAAGATGTAACGAAAAAGCTATAGCGTTGCTTATTCGTTTCATTTCCATAGTTTTTTTATAGGGGTGGCGTCTCTCAACCCCGTGGGGTGGTTTTCAAGCACAGCGTCGAACATACTCTAGTTTCTTCTCTCTTCCACACAACGCAGGCGTTTCGAATTTTTATAGAAGTCACTGTAACTTTTTATAGCCAAACCTTACAGTAGTTTTCACATTCTCTGAGGGTTGGCACCGTAGAATGTTGATGGTACGTAAGTTTCCAGTTCTATTTTAGAGTACTACGCAACTTCAGCCAATCATAGCATACATGAAAATAGAAATCCTGTTACATTTTACGTTTTTTCTTGTTTTTCTCGTGTCCTTTAAACTTGGGAGTGGTTGTTCTCAATTCTATAAGGGCAGTTTATGAATATTACGTCGGACCTGATGCAGTTTCTTATCACTTCAACAAAACTTAGACATTTTGAGCTTTTTCAGCAGTCATTGCTGTTTTGGATCGATTTTTTTATATATGGGGGCTAGTTTTCGCCTCTCCCTGGGGATGTGTTTCATATCTATTGTATGTAGGCTGGTGTTTAACCTTAATTTGTATAATTCGATTGATTAGGATGTAACAACTATTCTCGTAGCTTAATATCCTTTTTGCCCCATTTCAAGGGTGTTTTTTGGCTCTAGCTAATGATTTTGGGGGTGTACGATTTTTATTGACCCCGGATTCGGATTCAACGACCAAAAATACATTGGAATACTTGGGTCTGGTTCACTGCTTTGAACTTTTTTTTTGTGGGGCTGTGTTATTTAAATATGAGGTAAATGGTAAGTAACTAGTTTTTTAAAGTTAACTGTGAGTAAGTTGTAGTCTAATCATTTTGTTATTTCTTTGAATTCTTTTTCTGCAGTTTGTTTCAGATTTTTCCATGAATTGGCTTTAGAAAGTATTGCCGTATCGTCAATAAAATTGTTTTATAGTGGCGGTACCGAATTTTCTTAGAGCCTGCGAAAATGCTTATACAGTTATCTTGTCACGGTTGCAATAGGCATTACAAAATATCAACAGTGACTGAATTATAAGATGGTGCCATTTTTACATTTATAGCTGACGTAATAACGTTTTTAAAGTATTTCTGAGAGTAATGTTGTTTTAGAAAATTTCTGTGGGAAATATTTCTGCAGCTTTTATAAAATACCAAATTGCTAGTTGTGCATGAATAAAAGTAAACAGATACTGAAGCATCGCGAATGAAGAGAGTTTAAATTGGCGTAAATAACCATTTTGCCTACCTACCTAAGGTAGGCCCTTCAAACATATAGTAGTAGTGAGTACCCAATGAGATGCTAATAAAATAATTCTATCGTATATATTTTCTATCTTGATCAAAGAATTCTCCCTTCTAAAAAGAATGACTCCAGAATTCTCTGGCTGATATGCAACGTTTGTGTGGGTCAAGAGTCGTAGAGGCTTAAAACATAATAACAGTAAATTTAATATTTCTTTAAAATCTCTGAAGAGTACCATTCGTAACCCCCGTTTATATAAAAAAAAAATAATTAATTGTAAAGATAAATCAAGAATAGGCTTGTAAATAATAAATGAATGGTTTCTATACCCTACTTATGAGAACTAACGAGTTCGAAAAAACTTTCTAGAGTTGAAATAGAATGCAATAATTGTTGTGAATTTTCAATACATTTTTTTGTCTTAAAATGCTAGGAATCCTATCATGTAATTAAATACTTCGTCGTATTAGCTAGAACAGTAGTTGTTTTGATTGGTTCTCCAATGATGAGTGTTTTAAAGTGTTTTCCTAAGTAGTATATTAGCGTGACCAGACAAGGTACCAATATACAGAAAGTAGATAATTTCGTATTAAATAAAAAAGTGTGAATGACAGAATTTAAATAATGTATTTTCAATACATGTTGATTTAAAACGTTATGAATCCTATCATGTAATTCAGTACTTCGTCACTATTATCTAGAAGAGTAGTTGTATTGATTGGTTCTCCAATAATAAATAAAAAATAATTAATTCTAAGTATATTTGAAATTTTGTTTTCCCTTACTATACTTCCACTCTGCTACGTAGATGTGGAAGTAAAAAAACTTCTAGATTACCAGCTTATATGAAACAAAATTCCGCTTATTTTCTCTTGTAAATATGACACGTTTCTTTTATAATACTGAAATCAAGCTTAAACAATTAGTATTTGTGTGAAAGAAAGTCTAAATACTACAAACAGTAGTCACGTTCCGACAAATTATCACTTCCTCTAATTATCTTCAATTTGCCTTTTGGAAAAGCCATCGCGATGTAGTCGTTAAAGAGTTAGGTAGCCCTAATAAGTTTATTAGAGTATTTAGCTACCATTCTCCAGAATTCATTACTGTAACTTCCAACTCCCTGGAGTTTCCACGGTTGATTTTACAGTTGCTGAGTAATTCTCTGTATAAAGTAATGCAATATGCACTGTTACAAAGTACTTTGGAGATTTAGTTCGGTAGATAAACAGCTTTGCTAGAGGTTTAAAAATTGCGAGCGCCTTATAAAACATAGTTTCATACGGCAATTTAAAGGAACAAAATGAAATGTTCATTTGGACAGTAAGGATTAATTGAAGACCTAAGTGGATAAAGGTGTTATGTCACCTTTCAGTTTCTATAAAATATTACAAATTTAGAATTTACCGTTTATTGGGTGTTAAATCTATATCAGGGGTGTTCAAAAATTGCATAAAGTATTTTTTTTTAAAATGCGACATAACACCTTTATCCACTTAGGTCTTCAATTGTTACAATTAATTATTCAGGCACACACAAAAAGGTCATGTACTTTTTTATAGACTATCATATCTATATGTATTTTGGTGCGCTGAAACTGAACCCGAGGTCAGAATTGTCACATGTCGTCAATATTTTCATGTAAGCTCAAAAAACAGCCTAGAACAAGCCTGCAACTGGTTAAAAAGTAAAAAAGTAAATTGAACGAGTTGACCAATGTTTTTATACGTATTTCGGGCGTTGAAACCGAATCCAGAATTTTTTTATCATATCAGGATTTTGTCATAACCTCAGAAAAATCTCAAAAACACCTCAAAAAGGGTCAAAAATGCATGTACGGGTGAAATAAAAAAATTTAAATGAACAACCCAAGTAACAATTTTAGTTTTAATATACTCTATAAGATACTCTGAAAGCTTATTTCTAAGACTACTTTCTTCTTCTTTACTCGTAGAATATTTGAAGAGTATTATAAAACTATATTTGGTTTAGGATAAGCACTATATTAAAATATAAAAGGCACACACAAATGCATTGAGAAAACGTTTTATATTTAATGAATTAAGGCATCGCATTCATTATGACATAATTCTCATGCTCGTGTCTTAATAGCTGTCATTAATGATCGTTGCATAATATGCTATTAAGTTATTAAACTGATTTGGCAATTTTAATTCGTTATCACTTTAATTGCGCATTTATATAGGTGCTGAATGCATCTACTAACAAAATACAAAACTAAAATTGAAGGTTTTGAATGATACGTATTTTCTAGAACATATATTTCAATAATTCAGATGTATAAATATAAAACTCAACTGTCAGTTGCTCTTGTTTCCACTTACATTGTTCTATTATTGATTACATTAATTCCTGTGTTTATAACGAATTTCATATTTCTATACTAATTCAAATTTTATAAATTTTAAACAAAAAAATATGTATTCTGACAACTCATTTGAAACATCTGCCACTGAGGAACATAATTGGAAAATTGAATAAATTTATATCATAACATCAGTTTGTTTATTTTGTCTGTATTTTTATAATTATATGAAATAAATATGTTACAACTCTAAAAAAACATTTCCCTTTAATTTTTTTTTCTTGGCATACTTCAATAACATAATACATTATTAATGGCATAAAAACAGAAGCATATGTTTATTTTAATAATGTATTACATAATTTTTCAAATACGATAATACAGAGGGAAGTATCTGAGGGTCGCATAATTTAAGAGGTCGATGGGGGAATAAAATATTACATTAATATTATATACACAAAATAATTTATGATACTATTAGGGCCATTTGTTGTAAATTTAAGAAGTTTAATCGAAATATAGGCTTATTTTGCATGAATTGCTAAGAAGAGAATAATATTTAACGCAAACAAATATTTGACAATTAAAAAGCATATTTTAAAAATTTTACAATTCGAATCTCATCGATATATTTAAAACACCAGATGTTTTCTGCTTCTAATTAACTAGAGTTTTTTTTTATTAAACAACACTTAACCATTTCATTCATTGCTTTATAAAGCCTTTATAAAACAATGAATACAGTGGTTAAGTGTTATTTTACGTCAGGTAGAATTGGTGAGTCATTAGACCGATATACAGGGTGATTTACCACAACATGCGGAAAATAAAATGGCGTTCTAGTCTTATGTGTGGGAAAGTTCATGCAAAATGTTAGAGTGATCCTAGGTAAGTTAGTAATTTTTGTTGTATTAAAACTTGCAAAGATACGCTAAGAAAATTTGAAAAAATTGTTAAGAAAGGAAACCTGGTTTCTTTGAATATTTTTTTACCTCACCCTGTACATGAACTGTGTTAATGTGTACTTATAAAGGTTTTAATTAGCTTCAAATTATGTTATTAAAATAAAAATTTTGCAATTTCCTATTTAGTACATTTTAATATAAGTTTGTTTTTAAAAATATTTATTTATTTTGTTTCTTGTTGCTGTTTTGTTATGTTGAATATTGTTTGTGATATGTCTTATAAAGCATGCCATTATTATTTACATTCTTTTTAAAATTATTTTAAAAAAAATCAGTTTGGAATCGGAAAGAGTGTTTTTAATTTCTTTCTCTAAAACCAAAAAGAATTTCGAATATGACGTAATAACAGAAATTGAAGTGAATTAAAACCTTTATAAGAAAACATTAACATGGTTCATGTACAGGATGAGGTAAAAAAATATTCAAGGAAATTAAGATTTTTTCTTAACAATTTTTTCAAAAAAAAAAAAAATTTTTAATCACTCTGTACACATGTTTAAAAATATCTACAATTTGATGTGCCCAACATGATCGTCACTTAAAAAATAAAAAAGTTACAGCCTGGGGAGTTTTAAGTGGCGCACCCTGTAAATATACATGTATACAGATATATTGAAAACATTCTGTGAAACCCGTTTTTGGATCCATTTTGGCCAAACTATCTGCAGCTTGAAGACCACTGTGACAGACAGACAGGCATAATTTTTTTGCTCAATCTTAAAATATCGACGTTTCATGACATTTGAAAGATATTTGACTCGATATTTGGGCAAAAAAAAATCATTTTTTTTACGATTACTATACTCCCACGGTGTGGAAGTAACTAAATTATTATTTGTAGGAGTTTGGAGGTTATAATGAGTGGTTAAGAAATGGTAAAATTTTAAAAAAGCAAAAAAATTAAATGCAGGAAGATCGTTGTTGATATAAAAATGGCAAACAAATACATTTACAACATAAATCTAGTTAATATTCTGGGGACAATTTTAATTAACTAACTAATGATTTGCGAATTATATGGGCATATTAACAAAAGCTAAAAACTGTAATCTTATAATCTAAGAGTTGGCTGTTTTTATCGGGCGCTCGAGTATAAAACGGTACATTTATTACATCTGGTCGCATCTATCAAAGTCGAGGCCTTAGGTCGTAATTTCATTGCCAATATCAGATAAATAAGTCTATTTTCATTTGTCTTTTCCGTATCTAACGCTAATAAATGTTTATTATTTGTTATGTTGCCCAATATCTTTCTCTAACCTTTGGTATTTTCATATGAATACGCCTCTATTAATAATACTACAGATATTGTACTAAGAATTTAAAATGCAATTTATATTATTCCGCTTGTCAGCGATCTTCACTCGTGCCAGAAGAAGAGGAGTAACGAATAAAGCATACAGGGTGATTTAAAAGAAAGTACATTAAATTCAACTGTAAATTGGTGCCCCAGAGATGAAGGTTTTCCTAATAAAAATTTTTCCTACCGCGCTTTCTAACCGAATTACAGCCCCTCAAAGTGGGTGACTGGCAACCAGTTTTCTCCTAATAACCTTCAAGCGGATTGACGTACGATGATCAAATTGTGAATTCGACTCTTTATTTTGATGGGCTACATGCTCATTAAAGCAAGTTCGTAGTGATATGCAAGATCTGTCCTATACAGGGTGGTCCGGTAAAGTTCAAAGTCAAATATTTTTTGTTTTGAGTCAAATTAAAAATCTTGATTATTTATTGAATGTCTTATTAAATTTAGAAACTTTTTTGCTCTTGTGATTTTTCATCTAGTTAGGCCGGCTTCGAGTAAATTGAGAAAAACCAGAGACATGCTGAAGCAATTTTATTGACAATTTCATTCAAAAACAAAGGCAACGTTTGTCAAATTCTAAGTTGTCAGATTTTGAATTGCCTAATTAAAATAGTGCAATTTTTTGAGAGTTATTGATGTGAAAATAGTGCGCTATACTGCCGAAGATTATACCAATATGCTTTTTATCTTGACATCATGCCAAGGAAATGCAGCAGGTGCAGTAAGGGAGTATCGCAGACGATATCCTAACCGTCGTGTCCCAAATTTAAGAACTTTTTTTGGGGTTGAAAGAAGGTTACGTGAAACCGGACAAGTATTAATAACTACGCCTAGACTAGGAAGGCCAAGGAATATCCGAACTCCACAGGTTGAAGAAGCGGTATTGGAGGCAGTTGAGGAAGACCCCGAAATTAGCACCCGAAGGTTAAGTCTACAACTGGGACTTCGCCAATCCTCTGTGTGGCGAATATTACATCATCAGCAGTTGCAACCTTATCACCACACTAGAGTGCAAGAATTGTTACCCAGAGACTTCCAACCAAGAGTAGATTTTGTCCAATGGTTATTAGAGAAACATCGCCGTGACAACACTTTCTTAGAGAAGATTCTTTGGATAGACGAAGCCACGATCACTCGGATCGATGTATTCATACCCGTAACCGTCATACATGGACTCAAGAAAATCCATTTAACATCGAAACGTTTAGATGTGAGAGAAGATTTTCTGTAAATATTTGGGCAGGAATCTGTAAATATTTGGGCAGGAATTTTGGATAACAACTTGATAGGTCCATTTATTTTAATTGGTAGTCAATGGAGAACAATACCTACATTTTTGGAAGAAAACCTGCCGGAGCTCCTAGATGATGTACCGTACACTACCCGAAGAGGCATGTAGTTTGTGCATAATGGGGCCCCGATCCTTAACGTAATTTCAATAAGAAATTATTTGGATAGGATATTTTCCGGAAGGTGGATCGGAAAAGCATCTCTTGCTCTTGTTCAATGGCTACCCAGAACTCCAGATGTCACACCACTGTACTTTTTCTTTTGGAGTCATATGAAACAACTTGTATATTCAGTTCCAATTGACAATATTGACCAGTTGCGGAACTCACTTCTAACATTTTGAGCAGTTTATTCGCTGATAAATTTGAAATTTCTCTTAGCACTAATTATGTTAAAGTTAATGTTCAATTATTCTGTGTATTTTTTTGTTAACCCAAGTCCTTTTTGAATAAAAAACAATAAATTTGTATATTGACCTTCAACTTTACCTTTTGTTTTTGAATAAAATTGCTTCAGCATGTCTCTGTTTTTTTGCAATTTACTCGAAACCTGCCTAACTGGATGAAAAATCACAAGAGCAGAAAATTTTCTAAATTTAATAAGTCATTCAATAAATGATTAGGATTCTTAATTTGACACAAGACAAAAAATATTTGACCTTGAACTTTACCGGACACATCTTGCATATCACTACGAACTTATTCTAATGAACATAATGAACATGTAGCTCATCAAAATAAAGATCCGGATCCACAATTTGATCATCGTACGTCAATCCGCTTGAAGATTTTTAGGAGAAAACTAATTGCCAGACACCCACTTCAAGGGGCTGTAACTGGGTTAGGAAGCACGGTAGGAAGAAATTTTATTAGGAAAATCTTGATCTCTGGGGCACCCCAATCTACAATTGAATTTAATGTACTTTCTTTTGAATCACCCTGTATATATTAATTCCATGACAAAAAAAAGACGTATATAAAACAAACATGAAACAAAAAATAAATCTTGTTCTTTCGCTGCTTCTTATTCACTTCTTATTCACAACATCTTGACAAACTTTTATGAATCATGCATTATTCTCGTTGGCTTCCTTCTATTGTATAACACGTCCCACAGCAGAATGCTATTCATCGGTGTTGTGGTTAGTCTATATGATCTTGGCAGTAAATTGGTATTATTTCTTGTTTCCTGTTTCTTCCTGCATGTCAAAAAGAATAGCTCAAAGTTTAACAGGCACTGTGACATGCACCATTATGAAACAATAAATAATACCAATTTATTACCAACATCAGATAGACTAACCAAAAGCCAAAAAAATCCGATTTATATTGCTATTTTTTTTGCTATTTAAAATCTTTGTTTTTTTAACTATGATTATGAGGGCATTTTACTTCAGTTTACAATAAAATAAAATAATATAGCTACGGGACAACAAACACGACGACTGTGCGATGCCCCGCAGCGGCCAGATGTCTCCACGAAATACCCCAGGCTACCAATGAACGAAAATTACAGGCAAACTTTTGAAAGATCTTTTGCGTTTGTTTTAATTATATATAAAATAGTCAAATGAATGCGTCTCTTGATTTAACTTAACTTATGATTGTCATATACGAAGAAGATTGCAGGAAAAATAAAAGTAAAAACCCTGCTTGAGAACGTCATTTGATAAAAAAATATGTTGTTGCATAGAGTGCTTAATTTATAGGTATTTTGTTTTCAGCGAGGATTGCAGTTAAATATTATAATTTCTTTCTAAGTTATTATAAGACATTACTACCAAAACAACTGTGAAGTATTGATATGCCGTCCCCAATACAATAGGATAAAATGTTTAAAACGCTTCATACAAAAATTTCAACCCTTTAAAACTGGAGCAAGTTGTTTCAACGTCATTTGTCCTCATCAGGAACTATAAACGCACAAATTAGTAAACAGAAAAACTTTCCCCAGGGGCGAGCGTAGAGGCGACTTCAATGTGAATGTCGGTCGATATTCCGTTGAAGCAACGTCGAGCGCGGTTAGTACTTGGATGGGTGACCCATCTTGGGAAATACAGCGTTCTCGTCCCACCTTCTAGCGGCTTGTATATCAGTGTATACGCGGAAGCTACGTAATTTCAGACGAGGATTACGTAGTGGATATACCATCCTTCGGAGGGGATGTAAAGCAGGCGGTCCCTTGTCTATTAAATGTTAGACAAGTAAAAAATCCCTACTCTTCTTAAGGGAAGAGGTTCGGCAAAATTTCCAGGTTGGGGGTAGCTCGTCTCCTGGCGTCGGTGATAGGCCCTGGTAACGGAAATAGGCCGGCGTTAAATAAATAGATAAAAATAATAATAAAAAAAACATTCCTGGACTGAGATTTCACTGTAAATCAATTTGAAGTAGATAAACGAACATCTTACATTCAATCATCTTGAGTCAATTCTGAAATGAGGACTGGAAGTGGAACAAACCCACTTTCTTGGAAAGGTGCAATTTTGACTCATTAAGTAAAATAGAAATTAGTCAAATAAAACGGTTTCAAAAAATTAACCAGACAATAATAAATGTTACTGTGTGGTAGAGTTTATCAGGATGCTATTTTAAGTGGAGTTGAAAGATTGAAAGGCATCCCAACGGGATCGTTGACAAATAAATGTCAGGGTAATTTATACGAGCAATTATGTTGTTTGAGGCAAAGGCGCGGCTCTGGGATACTGAAACAATTCAGGCGGCTTAATTTTACGCAGAATATTGAATATTCAAGTGATACTTCTGGTTCATATTACACACGGGAAGTATTATCACTTTCTCATCCGTTCGTCTGGTTAAATACTTAGAAACGGCGGCGAATCCATGTTAATGTTATTTCCTGGGTTTTAATGCGTTTAATCACATGTTTGTTACTATATATTTTCATCAAAGGTTTTTACATTACGTCAATTTTCAAACAATAATTGTGGATTATGTTTACTGTTGCTGGTTCGCCTTTTCTTCAATAAGTCACATGCTCAAACCTAAATAGGATTATCGACTTGGTTGGCGAAATGCAGAATTTTTAGTAGCAATCATATTAGATGGGGTGGTTCATAAGAAATAACATATATTCTACCTGTACATTGCAGATATCAAATTAAGACATATTAACAATAGGTATGTCCACAAAATTTTAATTTCAATTGGAAATGATAGATTTATAGATATTGTAAACTAATTTAACAAAAAAAAAATACATGTATCCTCATTTTGCTAGTTATTCGTAATAGAAATCATTCCAACGTAGCGAGGCTAAGAAACGTTCCCAAGGTAGAGGCTAGTAATTTGACGTCACCTCCTTGCGGGTAAGCTAGCCTGTGTGTGTAATGCGGGTCTGTTGTTTTTTATTGAAAAACTAATGTAATACTATTGATCAGCATACTTTAGAACCCCTATATTCAAATTTTGAAGATATTTTGATTTATGATTTTCGAATTACGGCCCCTAAAATTATATTTTTCTAAGTTTAATTTGTCACTTTCTTTCGGGTACTCCAATTTTACATTTTTAGCACGTGACAATAGCAATCCTCAGAGAATTAAAATTTGTTACGGTTAGTGTTTATTGCTATTTTTATGAACTTTCTTTATATTTCCTAATTCTTATGTTTTATGTAAAACCGGAAATTTATTTTGCTTGATCACACTGTAGAAAATCAAAGGGAAATTTGTACAATGCTTATATTTGTTCATATTAACTCTAACTAACAGTAATATCCGCGAGGCAGATAAGGGTCCTTTGTTCGTGAATGGCTGCTATAAAGGAAAAATGAAAAATCATACCAAAAAATCTAAATCGGAATATCCCAACAACCGCATCCCCAGCATCTGACCCGTATAACAAAATATTATTTCGTGATGTATTACATCTTTCCACGAGATTTAGCATTACCCCATACAACTTTCTCTTCCATCAGACATCGCTTCACATGTAGACCGGCAATATATTCATGTTGTTCATAATGAGGGATAAGATAGTGTAACAGGGTGTTTTTCTGCAGTTAAATTTTAGGTCTGTTCAATACAATTTTTTCCTTCACGAATTCCTCGTTCGCCAGGGGCGAACTATTGCCAAGAAAATACAGGAGTAAAAAGTATACATGCAGAGGTATTGAGGTTTTCTGTTTAAGAAAGGTTGACTCGTTTAAGTTTTTTCAGGACAGCGTACGCACTGAAAATCTTTCACCTATAACTTACGTAGTTCATGACCAACTTACTGAATTTATAAACAATAAATTATTACACGAAAGCCAATCCGGATTTAGTGAAAATCAATCATGTGAGACGGCTTCGCAAAAAATAATTAATGATTTTAAATAAACTATAAACAAAGGTGAAGCTGTTGTGTCTTCCTTGATTTAACGAGAGCATTTGAAGTTGTCAACAGAGAGCTTAAATAAACTTTACTAGTGTTTCGGGATTTTTGACATGGGGTATCAATGGTTTAAGTCCTATCTATATAAACGGAGGCAACAAATCTGAATAACAGTAATAATATTAAGTCTAAAAAACTTTTATAACGGAGTTCCACGAGGTAGCGTACTAGGGCCTATGCTTTTCATGCTATTCATTAATGATGTATTATCAGTCGATTTGGAAGAGTGCAAAATACACTTCTTCGCGGATGATACTATCATTATTTATCCGGATTTGATGTAAAGCAAGTTGTATAAATAAATATAAATAAATAAATAAATAAATAAATAATTTATTCATGTTAACAACCAATGGTTTTACATAAGTCAAAATTACCAATATTGTATATAACATCAGACAAATATTGTATATTACAACATACAATGGTAGACAAACATTGAAAATAATTTAACACATAGTAACATCGCATAAATACTCATCAAATGAATAATATGCTCCCTTCGGCAGAACTTGTTTAATATTATAATGAAACTTATTTTCCGGTAACAACCTGATATTGAGTGGAAAATTGTTAAAGAATTTTGAGGCATAATAATTTGGTGCATTTCTCTGCCTAGTATCGTGTTTATGAATTTCACCGTGTGAAATATAGTCATTTAAATTTTTTTAACATGCATAAGAGCTGCGAGAATGAAAAAACTAGGAATAGTCAGGATATTTAACTCGCTAAATTTTTGTTTGACGTCCTCTCTAAATGGTAAACCCAAAATTACTCGCACAACACGTCTGTGAAGTGAAAATATTCTGTTCAGATGAGCCGAGGGTCCTCAAGTCATTATGTCATAGGAGAAAACACTTTGAAATAGCGAGAAATAAACCGTTTTTATCACACTTAGAGGCAACTCAGTTCTTAGACTCATAACCAGATAAATTATCTTCGGCAATTCACTAGTCAGATAGTCTACATGTTGATCCCAGCACAGCTCACCGTCCATAATTACTCCGAAAAACTTGATATTATCGGGATTATCAAAACGTTCTAATCTCCGAGTTGAGAAAATCATACTTTGTGTTTTCAATTCATTTAAATTTAATTTGTTTGCTCTGAACCAATCAGAAGCCTGCAACTGTGAGCGCTGCATATCATGTTGTAGATCATTAAAATTTTGATTGATGTTTATCATGGTCGTATCATCAGCAAATAGTACAACCGAATTGTTCTTAACGTAGTTAGGCAAATCATTTACGTAAATTAAGAATAGTAGTGGTCCTAATATGGAACCCTGTGGAACGTCAAATCTTACTTTTACTGATGATGACGCCGTTCCGTTGTGTACAGTTATTTGATCCCTATCACTCAGGTACGATTTTGAAAGATTAAGTGCTGTAAAGACCATATCTACAAAGTTTAGAAGCGAGAATATCACGTTGCACACAGTCGAAGGCTTTTGACAAGTCAAAGAAAATACTTCCCGTAAAATGTTTGTTTTCAAAAACGTCTATTATACTTTCCACCACCAGAGTGGAAACCATATTGACAGTGTGATAAAATATTATTTGTGCAAACATATTAACGGAACGCTGCAAATAATCGATGAATGATGTACAACAAATGGATGGGTGGTAAATGCCAAAATGGGGATAACGGGAGGTGGTTGAGAGAAAATGATACGATAGAGAGTTTGTCCAAAATTGGCATCAACGCGTCAAAATATTTCAGAAAAGTTGGTTCAGAACCTTAGGATATGACCTTTTTTTTGCTTTTACAAAAAAGCTGACACGATAGAAATTTTTTTTTCTCCAAAATTGACATCAGCTCCTTTTCAATCTCCTTTTCAAAAATCTATAATTAAAGTAGAATTCTTGTAGTGTTAACCACACAAATGAACTTCACCAACCAAATTGGGCAACAGCGCGCTGAGCGAGTATAGAGAACACACCCGAATGTGCAATATTATCAAGCTATCGTACACAATAACGGGAATTTTTTAAAATTATTCTTTTGAATTCAATCTAAAACAATTATTTCTGTTGCAATGACCAACTAAGTGGCGTAGTGCTTATGGTATTAGGCTTGCGACCACAGGGTTCCGGGTTCGAATCATTGCCAGGGTATGGAAGTGAAGTGGCGTCTTTCACGTATTGCCGAGACGCCAGCAGTGACCTAGACCGCAGCTGTGTGAGAGACAAACCGACTAGTCGCTCTCCTCTCCTGAGTTTGAGCCTCAGCTGCGGCAGATGGCAATGTCGCAGGGAATGGTTGTTGTGCTGTTGTCTATGTGTGCGTGGTTTGGGTTGAGCGGTGGAACATCTATAACTAATCTCCGCCAGGACGTTGATATAAATATGGCATTAATGAAAAGAAAAAAAGCAAAGTCGGTTAAAAAAATTATTATAATATAAGGAAGTAAAAATATAAATATGGTCAAATATCCCATAACATTGAATCGAAGATGTTCAGATTTTAACAAGCAGTGTCTATTTATTCATTGTATACGTAAAATTAATTATATAATTTAGAAAAAGCAGTTATTTTGCGGAATATTAAGTAGTAGTATTAAGTATATATATTATACAGCGAAATGTACGTACTATATAATTAGTTTTATAACTAACAAGCCAGTATGCCTTCGGTTAAAAGCGGGTCAGCGAATCAATAAATTGGCTTCAAATTATAATGAGGTAGGAACAAGGATTCAATTATTATTTAAAGTTCTTCTAAGCAAGCACTATGTCAATTACTTTAGAAAATTCACTCAAGTTTTGTCGAGTAATGTTATTTTCTCGGCAAAAGCTCCATCCTTATTTTGTTCTATTTATAAATTAATTGTTCACCCATATATGTATTATTTTGTTCAGCGAACAGGTAAATAGTCTGTAATGCAACGAAGCCATGAACTAGAGGAGACAAGGGAGTTCCAGCTTTGATCTTTAACGTGGGGCTAAGATCCATAGAAAATATAACTAGGAAATTATATTCATACCTTAATGGATTATTCAGTTTTTTTTTTTTTGTTCAAAGCAAATAAATCATTACGATCGAACCTATAAAAATTCCATCAAACGTAATTACAAGTACAAACAAAAATATGATTAATTAATAATTAACAAAATAAAGGAGGAGGGTCGATTTGGGCGGTATTTTTGGATGAAAAAATCAGAATTTTTTTTTTAATGTCTACTTACAATAATAAGTCGATTTTACCCTAAACGGACGATCCCCCCACCCCCCTAGCTCCCCCCCCCCAATCCTGAATATGCCATCACTTGCTAACAGCGTTCTTGGGGAGATATATCGCTTTCAAACTTATATTTGATGAAATACCACACTACCACACTAACTCCCAATTTGACCTTCAAATGACCTTAAGCTTGATGTGATAACGGACTTCGGGTTCGGAATCAGCGACCTCAAAAACCCCAGGGTGCCCTGGTCAAGTCTGGTGAGCAAGCTTGGATATTTTGCATTTATATTTCCCGCAAATGAATAAATAGTAAAACCACCCTCTCCACCCCCCTACCCCCTCGAACTACCCCTAAACGCAAAAAACCATCCTTTTTTCGATTTTTCCTCGGATTTTTCGTTGTCAGGCATACGAGGACTTGTTGGATCGGTTATTTTCAAGGGAACTCAACATGTCCTGTAAAACTGCAACTAGACATCCTAACGACCAACGGGGGTTGAATCCACCTCCTCCCTCAATACCGGAACATGCAAAAAACATCCAAACATGCTGAAAATTGTTTTCTACACGTTTTCAAGGCCGGGGAATACGATGATGATATTATTTAGTCTGCCACCCCCAACCAGCATAATGCCACCCATTTTTCTCATTTTTCGTTATCAAGCATGCGAGGACTTGTACAGTTAGTCCTTAACCCATATATATTTTAATTAATTATATTTCTTAAGGGTCCTCAACACTGAGGACGTAACAAATGGAAGGTATATGCCGAAAATACACAACCGACAGCTACGGTGATACGTCTTCTTTACAACAATGTATTTCCCCAATTGTTACCCAAAAGTCTAACCTAGTTGATATTAACTTTGACTTAAATTTATTGAGCGAAGCTCAGAAAGATGATTCTGACCTTAAATTTTTATTATCAGATACTTCATCGAACACAAAGAGAACTTTTCATTTAAAGAAAATTAGAATTCCACTTTCTGACAACTTTATTTGGTGTGACGTTTCCCGCCCTAAACTTCGTCCTTATGTTCCTATCGTTTATAGACGGACAATTTTTGATATATTTCATGGTTTGTCTCACCCTGGTATCAAAGCGACTAGAACATTAGTTTCTAAAAATTATTTTTGGCCTAAAATGACTTCAGATTGTAATCTCTGGGCAAAAACTTGTATTAGCTGTCAAACTAATAAAGTGACAAGACATACGAGGAGCCCGATTGCTAACTTCGATATACCTAAAGGACGATTCGACCACATAACTATAGATTTAATAGGACCATTACCTCCTTCTAAAGGTTGTTCTTATATTCTTACTGTGATCGAGCGTTTTACTAGATGGCCCGAAGCTTATCCACTTCAGGATATTACTGCAGAAACTGTAGCGCGTACGTTATTTCAGAATTATGTTTGTCGATTCGGTGTCCCTGTCACAGTGACAACCGACCAAAGCGTTCAATTTGAATCAAAACTGTTCAAAGAATTTTCAAAATTTCTGGGATTTCATAGAATTCGTACGACACCTTATCATCCTTCCTCGAACAGAATGATTGAAAGGTTTAATAAATCTCTTAAAACTGCTCTGAATAACATTTAAATAAAATAAATGTTATTATTATTTGATTGATAAAATTGTTATTATGTTTTTTGTTTTTTCTTCTTTCTCCTTAGTTACTTGAGCTTGAGGTGTGACTTATATTTACCCAGCAAGTGAACTGATCGCCACATACGGCACATATTTTATGCGTCGGTCCTCGCTGGATCGCTGTATGGAGGCCGCGTAAGAGAAAGACGACTCTCTATGATTTAATTTGTAAACACCGAAGAATAAATTAATAGTTAATAATAATAAGAATAAAAATCATGTTGTACATAATGTGAAAAAAATCATGTAAGTATATAATAATAAAAATAAAAAAGTGGACTATTCACATACATGACACATATACGTGCGCATAGCCCGCTCTATCAAACTCCTTTTAAGCCGCAATAAAAAAATTTCTCTCCCTAGAAAATCTGATCCATTGAGCGCTTGTGATCTCACTATAAGAAAAACCGATGGTTTTGAGCATGGAAGCGTAGTTTTTGAGGACTAAGAGAGAAACTGATGCAATTATCGTGTTCTCCACCTTTGAAAACGGAGGATACCTTCTTCTCCTTGAGGGACACTTCAGGATTCAGAAGGGGGTCGTTTCATCCCCCCACTGGGGTCGTTAGAATGTCTGGTGGTAAAATTTTACAGGGCATATTGAGTTTCTTCAAAAAAAACCCAATCCAACAAGTCCTCGCATGACTGAAAACGAAAAATGGGAAGAAGAGGTGGTTTATTGCATTTAGAGATAATTGGTTAGGGGTGGGAGGCTAAATAATATCACCATCGTGTTCCCCGCCCTTAAAAACGTGTGGAAAACAATTTTCAGCACGTTTGGATGTTTTTGCATGTTTCGGCATTGAGAGAGGGGGTGGTTTCAACCCCCGTTGGCCGGTAAGATGTCTGGTTGCGAAATTTTACAGGATATATTCAGATTCCTTAATAGAAACCCGATCCAACAAGGATGCCTGACAACAAAAAAGAGGTGGTTTTTTGCATTTAGGGGGTAGTTCGAGGGGGGTAGGGACCGCGCGACTATCACCATCGTATTGGCAATCCTCAAAAACGGGGGGGGGTAGTCATGTTTAGTCGCTACCCCTGCCCTTTTGAGGTTTGTCAACTTTGGCATGGACTAATATTCAGGATTGGGGGGGGGGGGGGGCTAGAGGGGTGGGGGATCATCCGTTTAGGGCAAACTCGACTTATTATTGTTAGTAGACATTAAAAAAAATGTTTTCTGATTTTTTCATCCAAAAATAATTTGGGGCAAAAACCGCCCAAATCGACCCCCTTTTATAAAAGTTTTTTCTTTGATGTTTTAATTTTCAAAAAGCCACTCATATTTTTACAATACAACGAAATAGTGTGCTCTTTGAATGACATATTTAAAAACCATATAATGACAAAGACTTAATATTGAGGTATTTTACTTGTTGGATCTCAAAAGTGCTAAAACATTTATATATAAACGCTTTTACCAACATCACTGAAAGGGACATAATTTCCAAGTTTCACGACTTCAGTATATGCATTATTTTATTTAATAAGCCTTTAAGTAGCTATAAATATACAAAAACATATAAATGTATCTTCGTCTTCTCCTTAAGTGCTTACTCAAGTTTATAAACTAAAATAATCCCAGGGTACGTGACTCATTAACAATCTGTTGACAATTTTCTTACTTCCTTGATAAATAAAGTAAAATGTTGGTTAAACATACCGGTACATATGCATTTAGTTCGCAATTGTAAATATTTAATATAGAAAAACATTGGCCGTTTTCCACTACCAATTCCAAGACAACATCATCAGTCATCAGTGGCTATGTAAACATTGCACCCCCAATTTGGAGATTTGCCTAACCTTTGTGCCCACATCTCAGATACCCAGAGTTATAATTAAATAAATAAATAATGCCTTCATTTGCGAATAGTTTAAAGTGAAACTACTAAACAAAAAGTTAGACGCTTCTTAAAAATGCTTAATATGTGGTCACGCTAAAAGAGACCTGGAGGGAATAAAAAATTAGTTTTTGTTTTTTGGATTTTTAGATGCATTAGACATTTCTACATCCATTAATACAAAAAACAAAACAAAAATTTTTTCCTCTTAAGTCCCTTTTCGCGTGACCACTCACATATAGTTTTTAAAGCTGATAAAGGTAATAAGGTTTTAGACAAGGTTCATACATTTTTTTTTCCATCGAATATATGGCTAGAGCACAGTGAATGCCGACGTATATTTCTGACTGAGAGGTAAGCGATTACAGAAAGTTATTTCTAGACACAATTATTTAAAAAGAAAACTAAAAATGCATCTATATTACTATGCTTATATACATGCATGTATACATTTTTTTTTCTGCTAAATTAATTAACATTTAGGTTTTTTTTCATTTTTAAAAATTTTTTTTCCTATTCCATATACTTGCCTTTTTGTTTTTTCTTCTTTTCATATTAATTTTTTCTTTATCTATTTTTTTTTTAATTGAGAATGGGGATTGACTGGGATTACTGAGCGACTAGAGATTCATCTAGTCTCAAACACAAACTGACTAAACCTAGGAGACAATGGTTGAATACATTGGGATAAAAAATTGGGACTACTTAAAAACTAATAACATGCTTATTTGTTCTTATCTTTTTACAAAGGTTATATTTTTATATTTAAATTTTTCATATGACTAATTCGCCACAATCACAATTAAAATTGTCCTTAATATTGATTTTATGTAAATGACTAGAGTGTGATTAAATCTAAGTCTACAAATGTTTTTTATTGTGTGTCTTTTTAATTTTTGTTGCTTGAACCATGGCTAGTGAGGTGGGCTTGGTTGAAGGTTTTTATAGTACTAGCCTTTTTGTTCTTGAATAAAGATACTTTTCCAATTATTGATAATTTTATGTTTGATTTTAGGAATTATATCTGTGTGAGGAAAATAATAATTTAATAATAATTAATATATTAATAATAACTCACCATCTTCTAATGCTTCTTTTGCGTATTTATCAACTTTTTCATTATTTGTTATGCCGCAATGTGTTTTGGTCCAAATTAATTTGATATTTTTGTTTATTTATATTTTTTAATTCTGAGGTTAAGGGATAATTTCGCTTATTAAGTGATTGCTTTTTGCTTTTGGTTTAATGTTTTCAATTTTCTCTAATAGTCTTCTGCTGTCCGTAATTATAAATATTTCATTTTCTTTTAAATTTTTACATATCGTAACCTATTAGTGCTATGGATTCTGCAGTGTAAATACTGAAAAAAATTGGTAATTGGAATTGTTTATGCACATGATGTGATGTCATAAAAAGTACATCCTGTACTATCTGAAGATTTTGAACCATCTGTAAATATACATATTGAGTTAGGTACTATTAATTTGTAATAAGTGTCGGAGTTGAATAACATGTTTCTGGTTGGCGCAAGGAATTTTTACTGTAGTCTCTTAAGAATATATTTATTTCCTCAGTACAGAGCTGGGCAAATATGTACTTACAAATACCTCATAAGTATTTAAATACTTCTTGCAACAAGTATTTGTATTTATGCTTGCAAATACTTTATCTGAAATATTTACTACTTAGTATTTGTGAAAATGATCCTAAAGTATTTGTAAATACTTAAACTATTTAAATAACTGAGAAGTATTTAAATACTTCTAAAAATTATTTAAATCCTTTTCTGACAGTATTTAAATACTTTAAGAAGTATTTGAATCTTAAAAGTATTTAAATAAATACAACAAATGTAATCAAATACACCAGGGAGACAGGCAGATACTCGTCAAGAATCAAGACATGTACTATACTATGTAGTTAATAAACACATTGCATCATTCAGTCTTCAGTCATTCATGTCTTAATTCCCAGAAAGTTGGTTGAGAGCAGACATAGACAGTAAGTGTTAACTGTTAAGGTTAGGCTTTTGTAGAGTGAAAGGGAAATATGCGTTTATTTTCTGTTTATTATAAATAATTAAATAACCAAATATACTATAATCTTTAAAACTGTTTTAAATAATTGCTATTGCTCTAACGAACACAACTATATATATTTTTTTTATTGTAAATTTCTGTTGTACTTGAATATCGTAGTTTGTCAATGAAAATAGTTCCTAATTTCATTATTAAAGTATGGCATTTAACTATATACAAAGTTTATGATAAAAACTTAGAGCAATGGGGAGTATTTGAAACTATTTTAAGGACTATACCATTTATGATTTTTTAAATATTCATAATAAACCGAAAATAAACGCATATTTCCCTCTCACTCTGTGATTGTGACAGAGAACAGTTGAATTAGTGCCATAGTCTGTGTGCTTTATTTGGGTATTTGCAGAAGACGCAATAAAGGTCTAGCTCTACGGTAAGTAAAAGTATAATACCCAACTAGAACTGATTAAGTATAGAGGTATTAAAATAGTGTTGTAGAAGTTCATGAAAGTCGTGAAACCTAAAATTTTGACACCTCAAAGAGTCAAATAGTATTTACTAAAATAATAATAATGATAATGATAATATTAAGTATTTATTGTTTTCTACAAAAATAGAAAATACAATTTGGCGAAGTTTAAGTATAGAGGTATTAAAATAGTTTTGTAGAAGTTCATGAAAGTCGTGAAACCTAAAATTTTGACACCTCAAAGAGTCAAATAGTATTTACTAAAATAATAATAATGATAATGATAATATTAAGTATTTATTGTTTTCTACAAAAATAGAAAATACAATTTGGCGAAGTTTAGCCATTAAAGGCTATTTTTACACTTAACTATGCTTCAAAATATTTCAGTGTTATCAAAGTATTTAAATATTCAGAAAGTATTTAAATACTAAGTTTAAACTATTTAATTACTTTTGTTATTTATTATTTAAATACTTAATTTAAATACTTAACTAAAAGCTTTTGAAAATACTTAATATTTAAATACTTTCAATTTTCTGAAAGTATTTAGTATTTAATATTTAAATACTTTTTCAAAGTATTTGCCCAGCTCTGCCTCAGTATTAATTAATGAGTTACTGATTTCGAAAATTGGATTGACTTCAGTTATTTTTATATTTTCTTTGTATGGAATTATTAGACTATAGTTTTCTACTGATAGAGGAGTTTTTTGTTTATCCAAAATTTGTTGGTGAGGTCAAAAAGTGTATGTATATTACTTATTACTGGGCTGTTTTTTGCTTGCATGTTAATTAGAAATTTTGAACTTGTCGTCTGAACCTAAGTGGTAACTCGTCGCAATCTGCTACCAAATTCTTTATGGGAGTGCTGTTTAGTGTTCCTAGGTATAACCTTAGACATTTGATCTGTATTGTGTCGTAGTCATAGTCCATGATCGATCTTGTATAATATTTATGTATATTTAGACTAGAGTTGGGATCCGCCCGCCCAGGAAGTATGGCATACCATTCGCAACATGTTCAATTTTCTATGTCGGCTGTGTATATTAAATATAGTAAAGGACTTAAAATACTTCCTTGGGGAATGCCTAATGACGTAAGTATAGGTCCCAATATTTCGTTGTTAGTTTTTAAATATATTTTTCTATTTTGGTAAAGCCGTATTATTTTATTTGAAAAATTTATAGGTATTCCCAATAGAGTTTAAACATTTACAGTTTTATAAAAGTGTCAATTAAATGCAATAATCTATTATTTTGCGTATTTGTGAAGAGTATAATAAGCGCGTAAGTGTGTATATACAAACTTGATTGTGCAAAACGTTCACTCATATATAATGTCATAAGTGATATAATTTTGTCGGCAAAATTTAGTGATCATTAAGAGAGTTTGTTGCTTGGCAATTTCACGATTGACATTGACAGATAAAAATAACGAGCCGTCAGGTGAGTTATTTTTGTCACTGTCAAGAGCGAAATTGCCAAAGCAACAAACTCGGGTAGAATAATCATTAAATTTTGTCAGACGAAATTATATCACGGGTGATATTCATGACTATTTTATGAATAAAAATTTAGGCAAAGGAAAACAAATTTATTAGATACAGGAAGTAAATTTAAATAAATAAATAAATAAATCACCAAATCTTGAACATTTGAGGCCGTTATTCTCGCCCATTGTTTATAACTGACGAACTAAAAACAAAAGAAAATTTGCCGCTGGCTTTTTATTGGTTGAGCAATCCTGGCAAAATTTTAAATGTTGTCGATGCGAAACTATTTTCTGATTAAAATGATCGATTTTGATTGGACGAAATTTATAGGAATGAAATGTCTTTCAAATATACCTGTTCTGTAAATGAATTGTAACTTGTTAAATTGCTGTAATTGCAAATTAATGAATGAATTAATTAAATACAGTTTTATTTAAGTATTTTTAGAAATAAACATTCAAAAACTCTTAATTATCGATCCCTACACCCAAGTCTACTTTCAGTTTATTCAACTTTAACGAGCACCCTGTATATTTCTCTTAAACTTTACGACTAACAAATCAGTGGAAAACAAACTGAAAGAAAATATTAAGGACTCCCATGGTAAAAGACAATAAATGTATAACTAAAGGCATTCTCCAAACAAAAATACTCCCTTTGAGTTCCGCCAATAAAACAGTTCGCGAGATCCGGCAAAGCTTGAAACGAACATCCGCTCACTGCAAGTGAATCTTTTGACATTTTAACAACGGAAGACAAAGCTGGGATACAACCACGAGTTCGTAATTTCTTCCTTCCGATCCCCACCTTGATGTGGTAAAATATTAGGCAAAACATCTCTTGATTAAAGATGGAATGGCCGCAGTGGCAAATTAAAGTTTAAAATTACCCCAACCAAACGTTTTAGTGGATTTAATTATTCAATTCGCACGTATTTCGCTAATTTGCAAGCGAGTTAGAATTATGGGGAATGCAAATTTTGCTAATTTGTCAAGAAGTTCGCCAGGAAAATATTTCGGGGAGATCAAATGTCTCTTTGGGTTAACCCTGGCACAATTAAAATATAAACGTAAAACGACTTATATAAAAGACATTATGTATATACCTATAACAAGTATTTCTTTATAGCTAGGGAGCTGGTGGCAGAAATTTTTATTTTTGATTTTATTGTGTGACTGAAGTTGAAAAATGTAAAGACGTCATAATAAAAAGCCGGAAAAACCATTTCAGTCATTACGGCGTTGCTAATGTTTTAGTTAACAATTAATTAAAAATGCAATAGAAAAAACGCTCCTATATGATTTTATTGTGTCAGCCACTTGTTTTAAACGTTGCTTGGCAATAACGACATTGATATGAATGCAGTCGGCTGAAATCTATGTGTCTGCGTTTTTTTTGCAATTTATTTATTTTTTTTTATTAATTTATGATATACTAAAAATTAAGTCATTTTATTGTTCGTGTACCTTATATCAAAAGTTTCGCTAAGTGATAAAGAAACAATACAGCAAACTTCAATCACCTGTGTACTGCTCCCCATTTTCAAAAATGGGGCAAAAAAATACTTCTATATTATTTTATTGTTTCAGCCACTTTGCAGGAAGCTTTGTTTGTTCGTAAAGAACATAAAAAAATAGTGACTGAAATCTGCTATGCTGATTTTTCATTGGCTGACGTTTCTTAGTAATTAAAATAATAATTCGGCAACGCTCGATCCTACGAGAAAAATGTTCAAGACAAAGAAGAGGACAAAATTTCCTCCATTTTTTGTACACACACTTTTATTATTCAGTCTAATACGTAACAAGATACAGGGCAGTGGTGGGAAAATAAAGTTTAACGATTTTTTTTTTTTTCAAAAAATCGTCAAACTTTTGATGTAAGCCACTGTAATACTATCCCGTCAATATAATATTTTTTTAGTTTCAATACAAGTAGATCTTTATTATAATAACTTTTATTATTATATAATATATAAAATATATTATGTTGTAAACGTACGTTATATAATAAAAAAAAATTTTCTTCTTAAATTGATCTGTTAAATCCATCTGTCATTAAAGTAGTCTATGAAAATGACAAGTATTCTGTTATTAAATCTGTCAGTGTTTCATATAATCACAGAATACTTGTCATTTTCATAGACTACTTTAATAAGTGTAATTTCCGTTCATATCATAAATAGCTTATATACGATTTTCAATGTTCAATAACTCGAAAACGGTTAACAATAGGACTATCATATGTCATATTCAGAGCTGGGCAAATATGTACTTACAAATACCTCATAAGTATTTAAATACTAGAAAGTATTTAAATACCGGGTATTTAAATACTTCTTGCAACAAGTATTTGTATTTATACTTGCAAATACTTTATCTGAAATATTTACTACTTAGTATTTGTAAAAATGATCCTAAAGTATTTATAAATACTTAAACTATTTAAATAACTGGGAAGTATTTAAATACTTCTAAAAAAAGTATAAATCCTTTTCTGACAGTATTTAAATACTTTCAGAAGTATTTGAATCTTAAAAGTATTTAAATAAATACAACAAATATAATCAAATACGCCAGGGAGACAGGCAGATACTCGTCAAGAATCAAGATATGTACTACACTATGTAGTTAATAAATACATTGCATCATTCAGTCTTCAGTCATTCACGTCTTAATAATTCCCAGAAAGTTAGTTGAGAGCAGACATAGACAGTAAGTTAATGTTAACACATGATTTGTGATCGTGTCAGAGAACAGTTGAACTAGTTTCTGTGCTTTATTTGGGTATTTGCAGAAAACGCAAAGGTCTAGGGTCTAGCTCTAATTTTATTAATAGTACAGGGTGTACTATTTATTGATAAAATTATTATTGTTATTATTATTTAAATTTTTATTTATTCGAAACTTTATAAACAATTACCATAAACCTGTAAAAAAAATGATATTTAGATTTGTAAGAACCTAGCACAATTAATTAATTAACCCAAGCTGTCAAGTAATTTGCAGTTTTTCTTTAAATAATGATTTTTAAAATTTCAATTTTTTTATTTTGATTTAATTTTGGATTCATGGTTTTTGGACAGTTCTGAACAAGTTTCATTAACAAAATTTTCCGATAAAAAAATGCCTAATATAATTTTTTTTATTTTTTCCGCATATTTTGGTACCGCAGGTAGCTTTGCATTTGTAGGAGGCGAATGTTCTTCTGGTGATAATTAGATCCTAATTTGTTCTATATTTGAGTAAAATTTGATTCAAATCGCACAATAAATAAAAATTTTAGAGAGGTGTTTCACTTTTAAATGGGTCACTCTGTGTACAGATCTTTTTATTTGCTTGACGGTTGATATCAATTTCACTTGACGTCATCCCATAATTTTCGGGTTTCTTAAATGAAAATTACTATATTTTCTTACGTTTCTGTTTATTCAACATCGTCAAAGAAAATTTATTTAGCATATGTGCATTAAAATACTCAACCAAAATAGACACCTAAAATGTACTTAATAATAATATACATTTCTCTGATGATGGAAAATAAACCTAAACGTAAGAAAATATAATTTTCATTTAAAAAGACCAGAAATGCTAGGATACACATCGAGTTAATAAAATAAATATACACTTATACATTTATCTGGTATGCGATAATGCTAACAATTCAACGACGAAAATTTCCAATATTTATGAAGCTTTATCGATAAGTAGAAAACCAACACATTCAAGTTTATACTTCGATATAAAAATCAGAAAATACTGCAGATCTAGCTTCTTTAAGTTTATTGTGAGGTTTAGGTCAAGAAAACTCTTCAGAATTACCTTAGGGATTTCCCGGGAGCTCTATAGTGTACTCGCCGTTAGAGATAGGAACTTAAAGCTGAACGGCGTTATTTGCTTACGAGTGTATTATAACCCATTGTCGATAAAGCGAATAAAAAAATGGTAAAGAAGGATTTTCAATTTTTGAAAAGACTGTTGTAGTAAATTCCTTTTGTTCTTGCAATTTAAAAGAATTATAAATAAAAATGTATAGATAGCAATATTTGATATAAACTGCTTCACAAAAGACTGGGAAAAATATATAAAATCAACATTTCTTACGTGAGGTATATGGTTTCTTCTTGTGTATTATGTCTAGTATGACTACGTGGACGAAAGGAAAGCACTTTTTTTGCCAAATACGCCGACGACACGGCCATGTACGCGCACTCACAAAACGCGCAGGCAGCGAACATGCTGCTTAAAACACACATGGTTCATGCCACGGCGTATTACGACAAGTGGAAGATTTGGATCAACGCCAAGAAGTCAGAGGCCATCCTCTTCAGGCGCCGACTTTCAGGGGTAGAGAAATTCTCATCAAACGGTGCGTAAAGTATCTGGGGGTTAACTTAGACAAACGACTGATGTCTGACACGCACATCAACGAGACAGTGAGCAAGGTCTACTCCATGTCCAGGATTATGTACCCGCTCCTGGCCAGGGGTAGCGAAATAATAAAAAACTGCTGTACACTATGGTGATCAGGCCGGCTATGAGCATATCGACCACGACAATGCGCAAACTTAAACTTCTAGAACAAAAATTTATGCGCCTCATTTCAGACTCCAATAGGTACACCTCCCTCAGAGATCTCTATGCACGACATAACCCCACTAGCGGACTACGTTCAGAAAATCTCCCAAAAATTTTACACCACCAGATTGGGCGATAGTTGGCTTGCCCACAACATCACACAAATCAGACAGCATAATGCAATATTATTCAATCTGAGACACCCTCTACCATACCAGGCGTAGCCAAACCTTCCTCTATCATAAGCTCTATAAAATCCTATCCTATCATCTCTCCTAAACTTTGGCTTTAATCCCCTCTTCCTTTTCTATTTGTTCGTTTTTATGTTTCTGTTGTTTTTCTTTTTTGTTCTTTTTGTCATTTTGTTCGTAAATTCTTTTTAGGCCGAGAAAATTCTTGAAAATTATAACATTTTAAACGATACTCTTTTACTTTATCATATCTTCCTGGAGGCAGGGAGACCACCAGGGCGAGAGTTCTCGTACGGGTTTTTTCGTTTACCAGCCCAAGTGTTGTGTTATTTTTAATTAGCTTTAGGTGTCTGCGTAGACAGCAATTTTTAATCTTATTATTAGTTTTAAGTTTGTCTAAGATGGACAGGAGAGCTAATCTCCCCCAAAACATTACTCGTTAAGCCGAACCGGACTTGCTCCGTCCAACCTCACTTTTCACTTTTCACTTTCACATTTGTCTCTCATCCTGGAACTCCGGGTTCGATTCCTAGTCGCAGCACTGATATTTTTTTGGAAAAATGATGCTGGTATACTCGGATACTGTGTGTGCCCCTTGTCTTGTCCCCTGCCACACAAGATTACGTCAGGTGTTCATAGTCCTCGACCAAAATTATTGTATCATAGCATCCCGGTCGAATTGCATTCTGTCCCACTCTGGCCCGGGCGTTTGCTGAGCGACCCCGGAACGTTTTATTCCCTTTGCGAATTATAGGCGGTATTGAAAAAGTCTGAAAACAGTATTTTGGTCATCTCGGCAGCCATAAGAAAGATTTAAAACCAAATTGAACCGGGATGCTATGATACAGTTAGGTCCACTTTGTTGAAAATTTCTAAAATGCGCTCAGGTCAGATGGTGCAAGCAGGATGTCTGAAAATAATTTTAGTAGTAAAATAATAAAATCTATGTACGTTTCCAATATCAAACGGGATGTGATAATACCGTTAATCAATTTTTTTTACATAGCAGAAATAGTGGTTACTGCTCAAATAGTCGGTCATAGGTCATCTAATCTATCGATTTCATACGGTTCTAGCCGGGATGCCATGAGACATAGTTTTGGACCTGGGCTTTCGTACTAAAAGGGCTGCATTATCTGCGATATATTAATATCCAATAATTAATAACAACTTTTTTGTTACTTTTAATTTTTCACTTCATTAATTTATCTTGTGCACAGTTGTTCGTTATAAGTGACGATCCATTTTGCCCGGTCTATTAATACACTTCATTAAGCCGAGAGATTACAACAAAAATTATTTAGGTTGATTTATGCTATAAATTATGCAGATATTTGACATTGGCAATGTGCATGTTTTACCAGAAGACAAATAGATCTGTTTTTACGACGTAATGCATCAGGTAGATTTTTTCCATCAAACTGGCCCAAGTCCAAGTGGGTTTGTGTTTAAATGTACTGCATAATGTTTTATTGGCTTATTTGAGTTCTTTAGTAGTTATTTTAATACTATAGAGCGATGAACGATAAAAATGAACGACTAATGGTAATGTCAAACAAAAATATTTTAATAGTAATAAACAGTGTAATTTTGCTTTTTATTGGTTCGTTCGGTTTATTTCATGCATTTTATGGGTAAACGAAAGAAATCTTATAGGGAGATATTTAAAAAGTGAGGCAGGTAATAAATACAAAAAGAGGAAATACATTTATTTAAGTATGTGGCCAAACTGCAAGGGGCGATTCATTGAGTGATTTTGAGACGAAAAGTTTATATAAACATATGTCCGGTAATGCGTCGTTTTCAAGATACAGTGTCAAAAAAAATCGTTTTTTCGTAAAAACCAATAATACTTTAGCCGATTTTGTTGAAATTTGGCAGTGTTATTTATGGTAGAAGTAGATTAAAAATATTAAGTCCAGTGGCGTCCCGGGGGGCACCTTAACCTATTTTTGACAAAGATAATGTGCGCCACTGACTTTTTAAAATTCTTATATATTTTTTTCGCATTAAGCAACTAAAAATAAAACTTTTTTGTCTCCTGAATTTTTTTGGTATCCTGCTTCGTTTCCGAGAAAAAAAAAACATTTTATTGCATGTCCCTGGGACAAGATAATAAAAAATTGAAACTACCAACTATCAAGAACTGGAGTGTACCTGTTATTTTTTTCCATATCATTAGTCTATTCTAGTCTTATCAATTGTTATAAAAATTAATGCTATCTAAAAAAAAAAATTTAAAAAAGTCAAACAAGTAAAACGCTTTATTAAAACCACACTTAAACAAATAGTACGCAATTTTTTTAATAAAAAAAGCATTTAACAATAAGTAACAGGAAACTTACAATAGTTGCTGAAAATGTCCTCTTTCAACTTCAATGCAAGCATTAGCTCATCTTAACATCGATTGCCGAACACGTTGAAATATTCCCTGCAGATCTTATCTGATTACAGGAATCCCGTATCCGTTGGATTAATTCTTCTTGAGTGTTGACCGAAGTTCTATAAACGAGGGACTTTAAATGCCCCCAAAGGAAAAAATCTAACGGATTTAAATCCGGCGACCTGGGTGGTCATGACTGCGGACCCGCGCGATCGATCCAGTTTTCTCCATAAGTTTCATCCAGAAATTGACGTGCTACTATGCTAAAGTGAGGTGGGGCCCCATCGTGCATGAACCACATTGCACATTTGGCGCACATTTTTTTGGCAAAAATAGGTGAAGGTGCCCCCCGGGACGCCACTAGACTTAATATTTTTAATCTACTCAGGGATAAATCAGTTCTTTTCTACCATAAATAGCAATGCCAAATTTCAACAAAATCGGCTAAAGTATTATTAAGATTTTTACGAAAAAACGATTTTTTAAAAAAAATTTGACACTCTGTAGCTTGAAAACGAAGCATTACCGGACGGGTCGCGTGCGCGTGACGTCACAGGTCCCAGACCTTAGGAAAAACAAACCGCTGTCATTAGCTGTCAAATGGCGACTGACTGAACCTCAGAATTAAATTTTTCGTAATCCTAGAGTTTTTATCGATATTATATGATACAAAATGGCTAATTTTCATGTATTATTAATTGAGGAAATGTGGCAATCCGAGACAACATCAGTTTTTATAAAATAACGTCGATTTACAGCCAGAAGAGGTTAGGTTAAACAATTCCAGGCAATTAAAAGAGATGCTTTAAGTTGTTGCATGTTAATGCAAGAATTATTGTGATAGTAATAACTGCTGCTCAAACAAGCAATAAACAATCCATGGTAAAGAAAATTAACATTTTATATTGGTTTGTCTCTATTTTTAATAACTATTTCTTATTTAAATTTTAGTTGAGCGAAACATGAACTGCACGGAGGGAGAGTATATTTAAGAGAATACAAGTCATAATTAACAATTGACCTACATAAAATAGTAAAATACATGTTAAACATTTTATATAATATATTATAATAAAAAATTTACAAAAATTACAATGGTTTGCGTAGTCCAATCTATAGGTATATAAGGTATAGACGAGGGGTTAACCGCTGGAAGAAATTGTGTACATCTTATTACATACTTCAAATAGTTTACAGTAGGTGCGTCAGTCTTTCATTGTTTATTTTACAAAATGTCTTTTTCACAAAATTTACAGCGATTAATCTCCAACCATAGCCATGCTCATTGCTAAAAAACTAAAAGGAAAGATTTCCTGTTAAGTGGTGAACATGTTTTGTCTAGACTGGCAACACAATCCCAGTCAGCATTAAGGTAAGGAACCACCTGAATCTGCAATAGTCCAAGGATAATTAACATGATGCTAAGAGTTCATATCCTGAAAAATTAATTTCTGCATTAGTAATTATTTATAAAACAACATTTAATTGGGCAAGCAACATGAAAAAAATAGTTGATAACTAATTCTTACCGTTGTAACAAGCTTTTATCCTGCAAATTTCTTGCAGAGTACTTCTTTCACCTAACCACAAACAGCAAGACTTTTCAATGCCTTGAATTCGTCCTTCTGTCTACGTAATTCTTTCAAAAATCAAGTAATTCGCAACATCCCTATGTGTAACATTTGGAAATACATCAATATTTGTACTAAAGTATTTTTTTCTCAAAATATAAGGATTTAATTCGATGGCAGCCGTATACCTAATCTCTACATCAGGAGACAATTCTGCAAAATACGAACTAACCGTCATCTTGACGAACAAAATTGTTTATATAACAGTATTAAGAATAGTTGTAGATGTTAAATAATCCAACAACAAGTTTTTAAATGGCACAAACACTGCAAAATTCACTTTAAAGAAACACGTTTAATCGGCGGATTTCTCAATGACAGCTGTTTGTTTTTCCTAAGGTCTCAAAATCTGTGACGTCGGCGCACGCGACCCATATATATAAAAGAATACCCTGACTGACTGCCTGACTGATCTATCAACGCACAGCTCAAACCGCTGGATCTAGAAACTTCAAATTTTGCATAGAGGTTCCTCGAATGGCGTAGGCATCCACTAAGAAAGGATTTTTTGAAATTCCACCCCCAAGGGGGTGAAAGAGGGGTTGAAATTTTAGACTTTTTCGGAAACGGTTAGATCTAGATGCGTGATATTTGGCAAAAATACTTTTTGTTGGAATCTATTTGATACGTGTAAGACGAAATTTCGATTTTCACTTTTTGAAAGGGCGAAAATGGGGGTGGAAGATGGTTTAAAGGGCACCCGTATTTTTGAAATCGCGTAAGACAGAAACGTGATTATTCGAGCGATGGACTCTTCTGAGGAAATAAGAAGATACGTCTATTGTCGGTTAAAATAATAATTTTTTCGTTTATCTCGCTCTATAACACAAAAATAGATAAATTGCGATACGCAGTGGGTCTCACCGAGTAATAAGGATGCGCAGTGGGTTTTCTCGAGCACTTTGGATGCGCGGAGGGTTTCCTCGGGTACTATGGATGCGCAGTGGATTTCTTCGAGTACTATGGCTGTGCAATGGGTTTCCTCGAATACTATGGATGCGCAGTGGGTTTCCTCAGAATCACTCAATGAATCGCCCCTTGAAGTTTGGCCACATACTTAAATAACACCCTGCATATCCCAATATCATTCATACGACAGTAGAAATGTACCTCGCTACATTTTTTGCTGTTTATTTGTCAGTAGGTACAGCAAAAATATTTCATTTTTCATCATTTTTTAGCATTTTAGAATAGCCATTGATTCCGCTATCTTGCAGGTTGGTTTATGACAATTTGGATATTAGATTCGTAACCAACGACCTCAAAAACCCCCGAGCAATAAGATTTATTGTACGTTTTATTAAGATTTAAATAAAAAATGAACATTTTGGCTAAGCTCAATAATTTTGGTTAGCATAATTCAAAAATCGGCTCTCTTACGTTTTTTTGGAAATTTATTAACGAGTATTTAAAAACAATTATCTCAATCGGTTGCGAAACAAGTGCTCTAGATAATTTTGAACGAAAAAATTACAATTCGTGCCACTGTGCATTGGTTCTGAGATTAGATTCTCTGGTAGGGTTTTGTAGTATTCTACACTTGTTTACCGTAACATTGAACCTCAATATCTCAGGTTGTATTAATCGCACAAAGTTTAGTGAGCCCTAATTTTTTTTTGTTATAAATGGAAAAAACTTTTTGCGATGTATTACATTGTTTTTGACTTATAACGCAAAAGAAAATGGCCCTTTTTATCATTTTTTTTTGTTTTTCATCTCGAATTGATTTCTGCATATCTAGGAATATTTTATTTACGTAGAAATACACCAAAAATGTGAAGAAACCCCAGTTACTAAGAGAAACTAATGATAATAGCATCGATTGACAATCTTAATGTATTTACCAACATATAAGAATATTACATTCATTAATATAATAATAATAATAAACAAACTTTATTCAATAAGCTCACATGAAAAACACAATAACATAACTTTATCAGGGGGTACAAATTAGCTTATTGAAATAGGTTGTATTAGAATTGACCTGCAACAAGTTACAGAGAAATTCCGCCTTCCATACAACCTAGGTCCCATAAAGGGCATATAGCAAACTTAAATCTAAATTAACTAAATATAATAACAGAACAGAATAGAAAGTGAAAATTTAATATTGCAACGCAAAGCACACAAAAAATTTAACATATGGCATTTGCATGGCACACTGAATTCCTAAATAACTATTTAAACAGGCTCGGAAAATTATCTTTATAGAGAACTTATCAAATAGGATGAGATGATTACTTTGTAACATTTACAGCACATTTATTATATATTAAAATTAATGTTTAACTCACTATTGAGTAATATTCTTTTAAGATGTTTTTTAAAAGTAATTGGTTTAAGACTTTTAATCTGTAAAGGTAAAAGATTGACAACTTTGCATACAACATATGAAAAGGACTTCTGATATGAAGAATATACCTAATTTTCCCCCGTCTTACACATAAAACTTCAGCAGTAATTGAATCGGCACGTATGGTGCATCAAAGCCGTTTGCAATTTTTTTGTAGGGTCAAATGCCATTGAGTCTACTATCCGGTTTAAAATAAATCTAGTGAATTTTGCTCGGAATTTTTATTCTGCAGCAAAAAATATGTAAATAACTCTCCTGCATTCATTTGATTGCAGGTACATTAAATAATAATTTTATTATGTAAAATAAAAACAAAATGCAAACGAAATAGCGAACAATAATATGGAATATTTAAACTTTTTAATTTGAAAATAATCAAATCACTGAACTATTTTAAACGTTCAAAATTAAATTCATTTTATTTCGAGCTAAATTATTTAGAATATGTTTTAGTGTGCGTTTTAATGTGTTTATTATTCTGGAGGATGGTTTGTATTTATACAAGGGTCAAAAATCATAAAACAGACATGTAATTTTTAATATTCATTGGGATTTTATTAGTTTTCATATTATATCACGCTAAAGCTCTCGAGATTTAACCACTCTTTCTAAAATATGGTAGCCAATGAATCTCAATTCTTGAGACCGTTGCACCATACCTACATGCAATTCTATAACTGTAAAACGCGTTACAGATGTTGACATCTCATGTTTTATTTCGTGAAATCTTTTCGTACTTTTAAAATATATCTAAAAAATTATTCTTAAGATGTGTTGCCCATAGTAATACAATTCGTGTAAATTGAACACTTTGTTATCAAAGATTACTACTCTCTCTTGTTAAAGCGCTCGAAATTTAATCAAATAATAAACTTTCCATTTACGCTCTTTACATACATTTACGGACCAAATTAGATGAGATTTGAGGTTTTCTCTAAAACTATGGCAGATTTTCGAGAAAGGCCGCAAACCGTGATCGTCTATCTTTTTCGACTACCGAGCTACAGAGCGTTTTTGGAAAATTGGCATTTTTTGATCATCTCTATATCTCAATTACCAAATGTCGAATCGAAAGTAACACATTCTTAAGACACTTTTTTTAGTAGAATCCGTTCCTGATAAGAAGAAAATTAGGCATGCCTCGGTTTTCGAGGTATAGACATAATATGTGTTTCGTTAAATAGAGCATCCTATAAATTATTTCATTATTCGATCACAATTTAAATTAGTTATCCAATAATATATCATATGTTATACTTATCTCTAGAGAAAGTGGCTAATTTTCGAAGAATTTAATATGTTTGTGAGGAGGATATGGAAAACTATTAACATCAACAACGCTTCTTAACGTAGTTAATGTTTTGTTTTCCAATCCTTCTATGTTATTGGAAGGTTCTCTATATAAAATATTCTTTAAATAAGCCAAAAGTCGGCAGGGGTTATATCGGGAGATCTAGCTGGCCACAAAATAGGACCATTATTTCCTAAAAATTAAATACCATCTAAACTACTTTGTTGTTTAGTAATGTCCAGTTAGCTAAATTAATTGTTAGTTATCAATTTAGTTAACTTAGCTAACTAGTCATTGATAAAGTACTCCCGAGTGATATATAGATCCTCCCCAAATGGAGCATTTAAATAATTTCGTGTTTCATTTGACGTGCTGGTAAATTAATCTTTGAAATGTCTACAAAGGGCTTTGTTTCTTGTCGTAGAATGTTAATAAAATATTCGGTATTCAAATTACCGTGAAAAAAATGAGGACCTACTATTTGGTATCCAATAAAACTAAACCAAATCAAAATCGTCCTTGACGATTAACTGTAGCGGTTACGTGCGGACTTTCATGAGCCTAATGGTGATTATTATGACGATTAAAAATTCCAACACTGCTTATATAGGCCTCGTCTGTCCATATAATTTTTGCTTCAAATCCTGACACTTCATTGCACTGACGCAAAAACCACTGGCAAAAATCGAGACGCCTTTGAAAGTCGTTTCGGTATAGATGGTGACTAATCCTAATTTTGTAAGGTTTTAATTTTTTTTTTTCAAGAAACGCAACGCAGTTGTTTTTGGGATTCCTAAATTTTCCTGTATTTCACGAGACGATATATTAGGATTTTCTCTTAAGCCGGGTACTCACAGGCGAACTGTAACTGTAACTGCAACAACTTTTGGTGTGTACGTACACAAACACATGAACGAACAAACCTTCAGCGTCCACGAACCAACTGACAGCCTCTTTGTGTTCGCTGTAAAAACCGACAACTCTCGGTTCGCTGCGACCAGCTCGAAGTGAGCTCGCGAGCTTCATTCGCAACGCGTCCACATTGACGAATTTTGGTTGCAGTAACCGTTGCAGTTACAGTTACAGTTCGCCTGTGAGTACCCGGCTTTACAGTTTCGGGGACAGTAGCTCAGTGATTTAGCGCGTCTAGCTTGCATACTGGCGTACCTAGCGAAGCAGGTTCAATCCCTGCTCATCGCGAAATAATTTTAATTATAAAATTATCCCCAAGAAGTGATTCGGACTCCACTATAAGCAGGGGCCTTGTTTCTCTTTACCTAACACAAAACCATTCTGGATTTTCAAGAAGTTACTTCGGTGACTTGAGAAGCGGTTAAGAAAACATTTTAAGAAAAACATTTTTTAAGTCTCTCAGTGGCGTCCTGGCCCAATTTTTTTCTTTGCAGTGAGGAGAATTTTAAAATTCAAACTGATATTTTTCGTATCGTCTGCCGTATTTCTTTCAGGCAGTTGAGTAAAGAAATTTAACATGAGATTCGGTATCATCTACTGTTGAAATTCCTAACTATAGGGTGACCAGATTTTTGTTAAGTGAATGCTGAACAATTCTGCCAAGGGCGGGTCTGGGCCTTCAGCTTGGGCTGAAAATAACAAAAATTTTTTTGATGAGCGGGGGGGCAATCTGAAAAAAAAATTTTCCAAACAAAATGTAATACTCTAACTTCACTATAACCTAAATGTTGAACTTATGCTGGACACTTATAATACTTTCCAGCGAAATTCCGGACATATGGTTAGAATGCTGGACTTTCGCTGGACACTTATAAATGCTGGACAGTACTCCAAAATTCCGGACAATCCAGCGAAATTCCGGACGTATGGTCACCCTACCTAACTAGCAATTTTTAATGCAACGACAAAATTAAAATTTTTAAATAAATACGGGTCGAAATGAGAACATAATCCTTTTTTACATCTTGTGAAGTCAATTAAAAATATACATCAACACATGTTACATGGGTTTTCGTATCGATATTGAATCTGTACTATATTCAAAATTGAAGGTATGTATGTTTTTACCGGGACGGTAGTGCAGCGGCCTAAAGTATATCAGTGGCGAGTATGCTTGGTCTGTCTATCGTATACTGGCTTCGATCCTCAATTCCGACACTGGCAATGTCGGTGCTTATAGATGTTGGCTGCATTTTTTCAAATGTGTTACCCCTGTCCAAACAGCACTGGCTTCGGATTTGGTAGGTGCCTAGTATAAGTGGTACGTTTGCATATCCAAAAAGCTTGCTCACTTCCAGATACCGTAGATGCTTGAAATTCGGTACAGTTATAGGCTTTCGGGCTCTTTTAAAAGGAAAATGGAAAATTGTAATAATATGTTACCCCCGACACCTCCTAGGTCCACCCCTCCTAGGGGTGAAAAATTGTACTAGTCATATGGAAACTTAAAATTTGGTATAGTTATAAGTTTTAAGATTGGAAGAAAGAAATTTAACAATTCCAAAATTGTCCCCCAACCCCTGAGGCAATGAAAGTTAAAGTAAGGGACATAAAAATGAAACAGGCCTTGACTGAATGGTAAGTTTCTTATTCTGTAGAAGGTAGCGACAAATTATAGACGATGTTGGTGAAATAAATAAGAGACAAATTACAAATTTTTCGATTATTCATTGCTATGTTTTATTGATAGGTTGGGGGGGCCTAAAGGATCTAGGGCCCATTCCGCGTTTGCGGATCCGCGACCTAGCCAGGACGCCACTGCAGTCTCTAAAACAATATTTTCTACAGCTTCTCTACCTGCTTTATTATATATTGCTCGAGGTTTCATAAATGATCCAAACTCTTTTAAATTTTGTTGTAGCTTTTTGAATACATTTGTCTGGCTGTTTCTTTTGCTGTCTATAACTTAACACACTTTTCCTAGAGACAAATATGACATAAAATATGATGTATCGTTGGATCGAATAATGAAATAATTTACAGGGTGATCCATTTAAAAAACACAAGTTATGTCTATCTCAAAAACTGAGGCATGCATAATTTTCTTCTTATTAGCAACGGATTCTAAACAAAAAAATGCTTTAGAATGTGTTAGTTGATTTGGTAATTGAGTAGGGTGACCAGATTTTTGTTAAGTGAATGCTGGACACTTCTGCTGAGAAAAAAAATGATGAGCGGGGGGCAGAAATCCGAAAAATCATTTCTTGACCCCAACATTTTTTGATGGCCGAGAGGAAAAATTTTTTTGATTATAAAATTTTTTGATGAGCGGGGAGGGAGTAATGCCATAACTTCACTATAACCTGAATGCTGCAGTTTTGCTGGACACTTTCTTAAAGTGTCCAGCGAAATTCCTGACGTATGGTCTGAATGCTGGACTTTTGCTGGACACTTGTAAATGCTGGACAGTACTTCAAAATGCTGGATTAATTAAACAATGGACTCGGCGAAGAAACTGACCCCCAACCTATGCGGTGACGTTGTACGTAAATAAAATTAGATATTGTCTATCAGAACCAATTTCTTTAAATAACAAATTACCTCGACGAAGCAATCTCAGCTTTAAACTGAATATCATAACGTTCTGTGACATTAATATGATATTTTTTTCTGTGGAGAAACATGCTTATTAGTCAGTCTGATTGTTTTCTTTCTACAATAACGTTTTTCTGAAACTCCCACATCCATACTTTATATTTAGCAAAGAATGCGTAATTACGTGGGTGAACAATTTATTACCATTATTTTTATGTTCAAAAAGACATGGATAATAAAAAAAAACGGATTATTAATATAATATACTAAGACAATGTATTTTTCTTCTAATAAAAGTTAAACTGTTGATAATGATTTACGTAAACACTTTGGAAAACTTTTAAAAAATTGGTTTTAGAGTAACTTTGTGTCTGGCGTATTTATTTCGATATCTGGAGATGCCTACACGGGCAAGTCGATAAATTTTAATTATAAATTCTTCCCTAATAGTGGTTTGCACAGACTAATGCGAAGAACCAGACTCTTTGTCGAAGAGCCAAGATTTTTTATCTACAAGACGTTTGTAAAGAATTAGAATCACATGTTACAAGTAAATAACGACAACAATACGTCGCGTACAATGGCTTTAAGTCCTCTGATTATGTCTCAACCTCAGGTATTCCCCAGGGGTCCGTTCTTGGGCAGCTGCTTTTTAATATTTTTATCAACGACATAGGTAATACCCTAGGAGTTCACTTTTTAATGTATGCGGACGATATAAAACTTTTACATAGAATCACTGATCTGAATGACTGCATCACATTGCAAAATAGCGTTTCTAATCTTAGTTCTCGGTGTGTTAAAAACAAACTTTCATTAAATGTGCAAAAGTGTAATATTATGTCGTTTTCAAATAGAGACTCTATGATTACTTGCGATTACGCGCTAAACAATGAACAATTAATGCGACCGTCTACGTTCAAAGACCTTGGTGTGATTTTCGACAAAAAACTAACTTTTAATGACCACATTGATACGTTAATATGTGACGTAAATAAGACATTTGGTTTTATCATACGTAACAGCCGCGATTTCTCAAGTATTGCAACGCTAAAATTACTATATTTTTCATTTCTGAGATCTAAGTTAGAGTATGCATCCCTTGTTTGGCAGCCCTGCTATAATATTCACATCTTAAAAATAGAAAATGTACAACGTCGTTGTCTTAAATATCTTCACTTTAAATCTCATGATACATATCCACCTATTGGCTTTCCGCAAAAAAATTTGCTTGAAATGTTTTCCATGTGCAGCCTAAGTGACAGACGTAACAACTACGCCATTAACTTCTTAAAGAAAGTAGTTCATCATGAAATTGATTGCTGCGAGATCCGCCATAAATTAAATTTTCACACTCCAAGAGTGAATTCGCGATATCATCAAACTTTTTATCTGCCTAGAACCCGGATTAACGTCTTACAATACTCACCGATATATAACATCTGTTCTACTTATAATAACAACCCGAATGATACTGATATTTTTATTTAATAGGAGACGTTATCTATAGTTAGTTACCATTTTATCATATTCTTTTATTATAGATAGATAGATACATTTATTGATGTTAACGTACATAGTACTTACACAGGTCTTAATAAATAGTATATAATATATGATCAAAATATTGATCATCGTAATGACATAATATTTATATCATTGGTCACTTAACATAGATAAAAATATAGACAAATGAATTAATAACATGACTACATACATATAAAAGAAATAAATATATACAAGAAATACTTATAAAGAACAATTACGAATAAAAAACAAAAACAAATTATGGCTCACAGGTGTAATTTAAATACTCCTCATATGAATAAAATGCCTTTCTTATTAAAAGGCTCTTGACATTATTCTTGAACTGACTAGAGGGCAACAATTTATATTTAGTGGGCAACACATTATAAAATTTTAAGGCAATGAAATTCAGGTTTTTTTGGCTTTTGGACAGTCTGCAGTATTTTGGAATTAACATATTGTTATTACGTGTATTATAATTATGTATGTCACTGTGGGCAGAGAATTTTTCCAAATTATTCTTAACATACATTACACATCCAAGTATAAACATACAGGGAAAAGTTAGTAATCCATTATTGACAAAGGAGATCTTACAGCCATCTCTGTATCCAATTCCATCTATAATTCTCACAGCTTTACGCTGTAGCCTGAAGATCCGGTGCCATGAGGATGAATAACCCCATGCCAAGATGGCATATGACATTACGGAGTGGCACAGAGCATAATAAGCCGTTTTTAGGATAGGTTTAGAGACACAGTCACCTAATAGTCTTAGCAGATAGATATTACTAGACAGTTTCCCTGCCACTGAATCAACGTGATAATTTCAACTAAGACTGGGGTCAATGGTTACTCCCAGAAATTTAACAGATGCAGGATTATCAAAGTTATTATATCTTAGGGACAGAACCATTCTTTGAGTTTTAGACATATTTAAACTAAGCCCATTATGAGAAAACCGTTGCTCGGCCCTTGACTGTGCAACAAGACCCTCGTCAATGACCTCATTCAGTACTTTGCCTGTATTAGACATTGTGGTGTCATCTGCAAAAAATATAAAATCAGTGAGTGGTACATTGACTGATAAGTCATTAACATAGATTAGGAAGAGTAAGGGACCCAAAACTGACCCTTGTGGCACTCCTATGTCTATGTACATTTCTTGGGATATATTATTGCCACATTTAACTTTTTGTGTTCTTCCTTCTAAGTAGGATTTAATTAATTTAATACTATTTTAAGTCAAAATTGTACTTCCTAAGCTTCCTAATTAATAGATCGTGCTGGACACAGTCAAAGGCTTTGCTAAGGTCACAAAAGGTGGTCATCAGGTACTCTCCTTTTTCGAAACATTCCAGGGCCTTCTCAGTAAAATCCAATATTGCATCGATGGTACTCCTATTGGATCTAAAGCCATATTGTGAGGTTACAAACAGATTGTTAGTTTCAAAATAGGCTGTAATTCTTGATTGAGGGCTCTCTCGAATATTTTAGAAAAAATGGGTAATAATGGTATGGGTCTAAAGTTCGATATGTCCTCAGGGTTTCCTTTTTTATAAATAGGGAGTATGAGTGCTTTTTTTAGACTGCTAGGAAATATTCCTTCTGTGATAGCTAGATTTAATAGTTTAGTTAAGGGGATGACAATAAGATCTTTAATATACTTAATAAGATCAACATTAAAACCATAAATATCCTTGCTGTCTGAGTTCTTTAAAGAGCATATTATTTCCCTGACCTCTATATAAGAAACAGGTGTAAGAGAGAAAGTGGGACCTGCCACGTCAATATTATCCAAATAGTGAATTGGGTTAATATTATTTTGGGGCAACTTTTTTATAAGGTCATAGGGAATGTTTATAAAGTAATCATTTGCTAAGTCAGGATCGATTTTAACAGAATTATTTGTATTTGCCACATTTCTTTTATTATTTATAATTTTCCACATTTCTTTTGATGAACAGTCTGAATTTTTTATTACATTGTGTGCCGTATGCATAATTATACGTTAACCTTATTTTTGTTTTACTTAAGCTTAATTTTAATTTTAGTCTTATTCAGTTTTCTTTGTATTACATTTGTAGTTTTACTCATCTATGGTGTGTAGTCTATATTAAATATGTGTTGTTTCCCATCTTGTAAATGGTTTGTACTGTTAGATGGTGTATAATTAAAATAAAAATAAAATAAAAAGTTATGACATGGATTTCAAATTATGGAACCATGTTCTCAAGTTCGGATGATACATGTAATGCCAACTTTTTAAGTATTCATAAATTTCTATTAAAATCGGTTAAATTTTATATCCTCATTACAAAAATTACCTTATTTGTTATTTTTACCAAAGATATTTAACGCCGGCCCTGTTGGACGTTTAATTGCTTACGAGCATTCTAGAAATTCCATAGAATGTGAGGGTAAATACATGTTAGTAAATCTGCCACGTTGGAACCTTTCCTCCAATCGGCTCGTATGATCATGACATAATGTCTATGTTGCCTTGGTTATACCCCCGAAAATAATTCGTTAAGGCACGAATATAAATTGCAACTTTTTGTTTTGAAGGACTCTCCTTTGGGCCTCAGGCCTAAGAAGCTGTCAAAATTGTGGCTGGAATCTGAGCCCTTCAAGTGTTTATTAATTTTGAAATTTAACTTCTTTGGTGAATTTTACGATTAGTTTAGAAATTAGCAACAAAATATGTCCAGTATGTCCTGAATTAAAGTAGCATTTAATAAGTGTAGTTTAATTAGAAATTACAGTTTAGAGTCAGTGTGTTTTTTTTTTCCTTATAGGTTGCGGTGCCAGAAGTCCCGCTGTACTGAAGCTTAAGCTTATTGTACCCCATTGTCTCGTTATCCCATTAAACCCGTTCCTCTCCAAAAAGAGAGTATACGATCAATGGGAGCTCCAGCCACCAAGGCTGGGCATTGACATAGTATGTGGTGAGGAGTTTCTTCATCCTCACCACATATTCTGCATTCTGGATTATCCTTCACACTTATGTTAGTTAGTGTCTGTTCAGTGTGCAGTGTCCTGTTAGGACTCCCACTACACATCTCAGCTGTTTCCTACTCAGCTTTAGCAATTCGTTAGTCTTTGTCTTGGATGGCCCGCCGGTGATGAACATGCGTGACTCTCTCATCCCTGGCGCGCTGGTGCAATGCAAGATATGTTTCTGACTCAATAGTTCCTTTATCATTCCTCTTGCGGTGTCTTTTGCCGTTTTGGAACGTATCTCTACTGCATTCAGAGCTTTGAGAGCTGCTTGACTATCAGTAATGATGCGGATTCTTTTGTCAGTATATGACCTCCGGATCATTTCTTGTGCACAGATTTCTATGGCTGTGACTTCTGCTTGGAACACCGTTGCGGTACTGCCCAGATTCAGACTGATGTCTGTCCCTGGTTGGTCCCCCGTAACACCTGTTCCAGTACTTCTTGATGTTTTCGATCCGTCAGTATACCATATGGTATCATTTGGATGTCTTCGTAGTTGCCTTGTTCCTTCCTTTTCCCTATCGGGTATGTATACCCTGAAGATCTTTGTGAAGTTGTGGCTTGTGCTGATTCTATCTGACTGCATATCTAGTAGTCGATTTTTTTCCTATTTGTTGGAATATTTCGGTATGGTATCCTATTCTTAGAATGGTCCCATGTCCGTTTGTTTTCAGCCTGTACGCTGTACGCCGACAACAGTACCTCGGTCTCCACTAATACTTGTAGTGGGGACAGGAAGAGTAGCGGTTCCATGGCTGCGGTAGGCGTTATTGACACTGCTCCCGTTATTCCTAGACATGCCAGTCTTTGTACTTTCTGTAGTTTTCTCATTGCCTCCCCTTTTCCGGCTTTATGCTACCAGATCGGGGAGGCATAGATTATTGGTACTACGACCCTTTGGTACAGCCAGTGCACCATTGTTGGTTGTGGTCCCCAGTTTTTACCTACCATTCTTCTGCTGGTCCATAAGGCCCGTGTAGCTTTGGTAGTCACTCTATCTAGATGTGCATTGAAGTTTAATTTGGTGTTTAGAATCAGTCCCAAATATTTCACTTCATTGCTCACCTGCAATTCGTTTCCCCGGAGATATAATCTTCCCAGGTTGGGTTTCCTCTTTCTTGTGAAGGCGACCACAGTGGTCTTCCCTGGTTTCACGGAAAGACCTTCCTGGATATATCATCTGTCTACTATAACGGGGGCTCGCTGTATCTTTTCTGATGCAGCGCCCTCGTGTTTTCCTATTCCCGGGATGGCGATATCATCTGCATAACCTTACGCAATATTCCTCGCTGTTCCAGTCGAGATAGGAGCTCGTCCGCAACCAGGCACCACATGAGAAGAGATAAGACCGCCTTCCCACCTCCTCTGTTGTGGATCCTAGCGTGGACTGAATTTTCCTAGTTCTGAGTGCTGAGTCGATCCATCTTGTTATTGACTTTTCGACTCCACGCCTCTTCACTGCATCACTTAGTAAGTCGAATGAGGTATTGTCAAAGGCACCCTCTATGTCTAAGAAGGTTCCTATGGCAGACTTTACTGTCCAGGGCTCTTTCTATTTTTTGAGTAAGCTCATGTGTTGCTAACTCGCAAGATTTTCCTGTTTGGTAGGCATACTGGTTTCGATGTAAAAGTTCTGTACTCAGTTTATCGTCCCTGATATGCCTATCAACCAGTTTATCCAGGGTTTTCAGGAGAAATGATGTTAGACTAATAGGTCGGAAGGGTTTGGCCTGGGCGTGGAGTCAGTGTTAATATACCTATAATGATATAGTTATGCAGTTTGTTGACCTATAAATTTGAATTTGTAACCAATAGGAGTGCCTTCGTCCATTTTGTTGCAGTTCCGTAAGTACAGAAACATTTACATTTCTTGTGTTACCGGTACTGATAATAGTCCCTGGCTAAATCCTGGTAACTTTGTTTTACATTGTGGCCAAAGACGCCTCCTATACAGTGCTTCTATCTTCCTAAATTTTGTGCGGTATTTCATGGTTTGATTCGACAAACTACAATGTTTTCTTGAGTGTTTGTACTTTCTCTTATAGATTTCTAAAGAGATTTCTTGTTTAATTAATTTACTGTGCAGAAAACATTATATTTTTTATATGTAACTTAAAATGCTACTATGTATTTCATTTCCTTTGTCGTTACCTGTGTTTACGTTTAGAGATTTGTTTAGGATATAAAATATCAAAATTTGTTTAGAAGCAAAACGTCATTTAATCTTTTCATTCAACTAATAATTTAGTTATCCATCTCTCTTAGAGTATATGCAGTAGTTCTTTATGTATTGTGGCCTTCTGCCGAGAATTATTGAGTTATTTTTATAAATTGCCGTTTATTGTTACCTTTTTCGTATGCCTATCTCTCTGTGTACTATTCATTGTATTTATCTTGTATGTCGAATATTTTTATCGTTAGCACATTTTATTTGTCTGGGTATATCTTCTGGGTATATCTCTTTGCTCTACCGGTATCTTATCTTTGTAATAAATTTTGTTATTGTTAACTACATATTTTTTATTTCAAAAGTCCCTTAGTTTATTTACGAATTTTACCTTTATATTTCCCGGACAGGAATTTATTCTCTTCCTTTGAAGTAATAAGCTGGGTTTTTGATTTAATTAGTAGATTCACTTTTACTGATATATTACCTTTAAAATATAGGATTAAATACATAAATATTGTTATGTGTATCAACCCTCTAGAGACATATAGAAGAATCTAGAACATCACAGACATCCTGTGGAACATTGTAGAATGTTCAGGAATGTTTTGGAAAGATCTAGAACACATAACCTAGGGTAAATAAAGGAATGACAAGCTGTGTGTAGAGACAGTTCAGTTAATACAGTTTTAACGGTCAGGTGAATAAGCAGAAAGTGAGCAGAACAGATCAAGGGACTGAAGTAGTGAATTGTAGTACACAGTGTAATACAAGTAAAGTAATTAGTTGGTTGTAATTAATAAGTTAATAAATTAGTGTTTAGTGTTACCCTGGTGTTATAATTTCCGAATCCACGATACAGGGTGTTTACGAAAAGGGTGTAAACTCATAACAATATACATTAATAAATACTTTAATACAACAATTCTTGAAAAATTCACTGTATAGACAGTCAAGTTAATTCTAAGCTAACGTTACTAAATGACGGTACTATTTCATCTGATGTCGGCAACCTTAGAACGCAAAGGCGAGAGACTGGTAAAATTCAATACTGTTCGGCTTTACTCGTAGTGTGATTGGTCAAAGCGTGAAGACCAGTCTATGAGTTACAATACCTATGATTTAACGTATATTGTATTTCTTGAACATCATTGTCATTACATTATGTATACCTACTTTGTTTTTTATTAGATGCGTCGCTTTGGAAATGAATTTTTATGTGACGTAAATGATGAAATTGAAAATAAAAGTCAGTAAACTCTAAAAAGTGACAAGAAAACGTCTGAAGACAATTAATTACAAAACATAATATTGAAGATGTACTTAATAAATTATTTATTAGTGAAATATTCTCCCTAAATACCACATGTGCTTTTAAATTTTATCTATAAATTTTTGCTCAAGCTAAGTTGCCAAAAGGTAATATAATTCATGTAAATTGGCATTATTAAAGATTTAGATCCGGTTTTATAGGTTCAGATTAAACTAGAGTTTAACTAGAAGTTTCACCTTTCTGGCGTACTTTTCAATTGTGCGCCTTGTTGTGCCTTACTTTTCTGTGAGCGTGTATGAGTCCTTTTGTGCCAGTTTTTGCCTTAAATATGTTACGCACTAAATTAATTGACTTTTGATAATTTTTGTCAAAGTTTTTATTTATTCTTCGACTTAGGTCGATTCTGAAAGGTTCTATAACAATAACACTGACGATCTTGACAATCGCTTATAAAACGGTATTTTACAAAACACTAAAATCTACAATTTAAACCTCTAGGTGAATCTTCTAGTTAAACTCGGTTAATCTGAACCTATAAAACCGGCTCTTAGTCATATAATAAACTGTCAATTTACACTCTTTATATTAGCAGGAAACAAAGATTTAGCAAAAATTTACGATAATTTCCTTGCAGAAAATAATAGCGTTATAGACAAATGAATAATTAAAATTTTTAAGAATTATAAGATATTAAAATTCTTATAATTTTTTATGATGAAACGAATGCACTGACGTTTTTCAGTTAATGTTTTTTTAAATGAAGGCTGATGCTATGAAGAATGAGCTATTCGAAACTATTTATTTATATCATGAACTGAACTTGCATAATGCAGAAATGTGTTCCCATATAGTTCTAACAAGTTAAGTTCTCGAGAATATAAGGAATTTTATAGCTACGATAAGGAAACCCAGTTATATAGGCGAGCCCCAGTGCCACGATTCTGCATCTTTTGCAACCGGTTACGATTTTCATTATGATATAGCGTTTATAGCGGCTGGAATTAGCCTGGTAAATATGTGAATATAATGGGATCCAACTTGCATTAACTTAATTAAAATGGTTGTTGACGACGATATTTAATGTGATTTAAACTTTAAACAAAGCGAATTACGTCTATGGAAGCCATTTTAGGTTTATGTAATAACGTACAAATCTACCAATTTATTTCAGAAATAGCTAAGCCCGCATAAATAATTTTAATTGTGTAATTAAGAAGAGTTTAATATGCATAATCTCATGGAATAACTTACGCTGTCTAAGCTGAGGAGCTAACCACAGACGCGGAAGCTTGTCTGCGGGTTCGATGCGCCGCCGACGAACTCGCGATTTTCTCTGGGTCGAATGGGTTTAAGTAACGTACAACCTTAGCCAGTGTAGTTAAAATAACAGTGTTTTATTTTCCATAAATACGAATTACATTATATAGGAATAAAAATTTCAAGTAACAGAAGTCAAATATTTCAATATAATAGAATGTTTTGTTGGCAAATATAAGTTTGAAAAAAACATCGAAAGGGATAAAGAAAGCATGCATCATATTGTGAAAATGTTCACACAAAGATAGAGATGTAGGATATCAGCATTCTTATGTAAACAGCAAAAAGACAAACATTGAGATTTGTAAAATATTACAGATTCAGTATGTATCGAGTATAAGAGGGACTAAAATCAATAAAGCGTGAATATGGGGTGTTTTATTAATGAACAGGCAGTATACACAGATTATTATTTTCATTATAATAAGTGATATAATTTTGTCGGCAAAATTTAGTGATTATTAGGAGAGTTTGTTGATTGGCAATTTCGCGATTGACATTGACAGATAAAAATAATGAGCCGTCAGGCGAGTTATTTTTGTCAATGTCAGGAGCGAAATTTCCAAAGCAACAAACTAGAGTAGAATAATCGTTAAATTTTGCCAGATGAAATTATATCACGAATGGTATTCGTCGTGACTATTTTATAAATAAAAATTTAGGCAAAGGAAAACAAAGCACCCCGCACACATTTCTTATGGGGCCCTTGGTGAAAATGGCTGAAACATGTTGTTCCTCTTGACCTGTACATCAAAAGTTCTCATGGACAAAAAGTCTGAAAATGGACAGTTTTCAAGATACAAGGGAGTGAAAAGACGATTTTACAGAATTTTATGGTTTCTTATGGGAAGTGGTCCTTGATGAAAATGGCTGAAATTAAAATGAGTTGTTCCTCTTGACCTTGTTCCTCTTAACCTGTACAAAAAAAGTTCTCATGAGCACAAAGTCTGAAAATGGACAGTTTTCGAAAACTGACCATAAGAAACCATAAAATTCTGTAAAATCGTCTTTTCATCCACTTGTATCTCGAAAACTGTCCATTTGCAGACTTTGTGCCCATGAAAACTTTGGATGTACAGATCAAGAGGAACAACATATTTTAATTTCAGCCATTTTCACCAAGGGCCACTTCCCATAAGAAACCATAAAATTCTGTAAAATCGTCTTTTCGCCCCTTTGTATTTCGAAAACTGTCCATTTTCAGACTTTGTGGTGCCCATGAGAACTTTTGATGTACAGGTCAAGAGGAACAACACATTTCAATTTCAGCCATTTTGACATATCAAATGAGCTATTTAGCATTCTTATTCTCGCACATTTTTTTACAACTGACGTGAACTGTTTGCAAAAATTATTGTAATAACGCCGACTTGTTGATATATTATATTTTCAAAAAACAAAGGAAAATTTGCCGCTGGAAAACAGGTTGGTTGCTTCATTCTGGCTTTTTGTTGGTTAAGCAACCCTGGCAAAATTTTAAATGTTAAATTTTGTCGATGCGGAACTATTTTTTGATTAAAATGATCGATTTTGATTGGACGAAATTTATAGGAATGAAATAGTCACTAAAACACATTACATATAAACCCTAAGATTCAAATCCACAATCTCAAATGATAGCGCCGTCAATATATACTACATACACACTACTGTTTCCTTAGGTTCAGTCTTCCATCAGACTCCAGGTAAAATAAGATTTAATTAAAATTAATACGTTCATTGAATTATTATTGAAACTAATTATTGATTATTGTATTCTCATCGAAACTATGTATGCGTGCAAAGGTTCAAGTCGATCAAAAATGTGGAAGTGAGTCAAAATTGAATTACAAAATTGAATCCTAACTAACAAGTGAGCTTGAATAAAAACTTGTAAAAATGAACGATACTTTTTTATTGCTTCTACTACGACAAAGGTTGCAACCTCTCCACTATATCGTTATTATATTAGCTTGTAGCAACTCTTGCTCTAAATGAGTTTTAGACATGTAGATTTTAAATAATTAAATAAATTATAGTTTCTGAGTTTGTTGGGTATTTTGCCACTGTAAAAATATTTAAAAATTTTGATGAAATAAACCTCTGCGCCAAAAGGATCAGACAGAGGTTGGTTTTTATACTTCTATTACAAAATGTCTCACACCTAAAAATATATAAACTGAAACAAAATTGTTAAATGATAAATTGAAAAATTAAAACGAAGGCAGTTGACGTTTCGGAAAATAGTTCTTTTTCCGTTATCAAAACTTTCACTTTTGAGAATGTCAAACCAGACAGTTTGTTGTTTATGTATTTCCATAGTATTTCATAATATATTTACAGTGGCAAAATACCCAACAAACTAAGAAATCATGAATATGCCACAAATAATAAATTATAAACAATATCTGGATCACAGGTATGGGCCTAATATTAATAGACTTTTTAGAGATTTGGAAATATTATATAAAAAATTAGCTCACACCGAAAATAGTATCACTTTTTTGTGTAAGTGTCGTCAACATAAGATAATTCCAAAAGGATTACGTCTAAGAGCATCGTATGACAGCAATAGATGCAATAATATCTTAGAAAGAGCCAGTGCAGCAATGGTGCGAGAAAGAATACAGTTCCATAGGCAAAATAAAGCACATATTTCAAGAGACATTGAAATTATTTTAGAAAATTTATACGACTACGTCGAAGAGGATGACCACAACCACATGCACAACAGTGTTCTACGTACGTACAATACAGTTTTTAATTCGCGAAAGAATACACATTTAAACAAATTTAGAAATTTGTGTAGTGAAAAACAAACTATAGAACTACAAAATTTTCAAAATAACCCTTTAATAGGCCAGTCCAACACGCTGTCACTTTGCTTTGTTTGTACCACCCTGGTTTGTACTACAGCAGCCATCTTTTGTTGGTAAGTTAGGATTTTCGACAGGCCGAAAGGGCATCATACACGTTCAGTAATCTTTAGAAAGCAAAATATATAGGACTTTATTTAAATATAAAAATGAATTTACCGATTTTGAGCGAAAGGTTCTAACCCCACATCATAGTAAACCTCCTCGTTTTTATGGTTTACCAAAAATACATAAACCTCAAATTCCTCTTAGACCGATTGTGAGCTCAATTAATTCTCCATTTAGTAATGTCTCCAATTTTTTATTAAAAATCTTAAATCCTTTATCAAGTTCTTCTGAGTCTTATATTAAAAATAGCAAACATTTTTTTGGAAAAACTGTTTGAAAACAATTTTAATAATAATCATCTAATGGTGAGTTTTGATGTAGTAAGCCTTTTTACAAATGTTCCGGTAGATAAAACAATAACAATAATTAAAAGTAAATTGCAACATGATGGGAATTTGGCGAATAGAACTAAATTAAGCATAGAAACTATAATGGAATTACTTACTCTTTGCATTAAAAAGGCATACTTTCAATTAAATAATGACTTCTATCAACAAAACTTTGGTATGGCCATGGGCTATTCATCTCCAATATTAAGCAATATTTTTATGGAAAATTTTGAAGAAAATAATATTAATAACTTAATTTATAAACCTATAATGTGGTGGAGATATGTTAATGATATTTTTGCGTTATGGCCTCATAGCAAAGAACATTTAAATAATTTTTTAAATCAAATTAACGAAAAGGAACCTTCAATTAATTTCACAATAGAAGTAGAGAATAATAATGAATTACCTTTCTTAGATATTTTAATTAAAAAGTTAGATAATAAATATGAAACCAGTGTTTATCGAAAACAAACACACAAAAACAGATATTTGAATTTCAATTCAAATCAACATATTAGCGTTAAGAAAGGTGTTGTAAAATGTTTGTATGATAGGGCTAAAGTAATTTCTTCAAATGATGAAAGTTTAAGTAATGAGAAAAAATTTATTAAAACCGTTCTATTGAATAATCAATACCCCGAGGGTTTTGTTGATAGCCAGATGGCAAACATTGAAAGTAGAGTAACCACTCAACATTTACAACCTGAATTTAGATCTTTAGCAGTAATTCCATAGATACAAGGTTTATCAGATAAATTGAGAAAAATCGGAAATAGATTTTCTGTACGAACAGTTTTTCAAACAGGAACCACATTAAGATCTGTTTTATCAAAGACTAAACCGGTAAATATTATTCAAAATTCCAAGGATTATATTTATACTGTTCCATGTGAGTGCGGTAAGCATTATGTAGCTGAGTCATCTAGACCTTTCAACGTAAGGCTTGGTGAACACCGAGATTATGCTAGAAAGGGAGAATTTCAAAAATCAAAAATTTGTGAACATGCATGGGATAACAATCATAGGATCCAGTGGGACTCCGCGAAAATTTTGGAAAAAGAAAACAACTCAACTAAAAGAAAACTTAAGGAATCCGCTATTATTTTGTTAAATGAGGATAAATGTGTTTCTAATTATTCTGTAGATTTCTGTACCAGCTGGTTGTCGATCCTCAGAGACGAAGTAAGTAAAAATAAAATAAATATAATTTAATGTCTCACGTGACTATGGAAATACATAAACAACAAACTGTCTGGTTTGACATTCTCAAAAGTGAAAGTTTTGATAATGGAAAAGGAACTATTTTCCGAAACGTCAACTGCCTTCGTTTTAATTTTTCAATTTATCATTTAACAATTTTGTTTCAGTTTATATATTTTTAGGTGTGAGACATTTTGTAATAGAAGTATAAAAACCAACATCTGTCTGATCCTTTTGGCGCAGAGGTTTATTTCATCAAAATTTTTAAATATTTTTACAGTGGCAAAATACCCAACAAACTAAGAAATCATGAATATGCCACAAATAATAAATTATAAACAATAAATAAATTATAGTTTTAGTATGACGAAAGTCGAAGAGACTTAACTCTCATCTTGAAGTCTCAGGTTCGGAGAAACAAATTAATTCTAGTATATTTAAATACTGGGTGTGTCCCTTGGCTAAATTCTCAAAATATGTAACTACCTTCCGTATTATCCGTGATGCGTTATGTGCAGGGCTGGGAAATTTTATCTCGGCGCCAGAGACGGCTCTCATGTAAACATAATATCATAACACCTACTAAAACATTCAGAAAAACGACGAAATGGTGAAATATTCATCATTGCCAGCTACAATGTATTTTTAGTAATACATTTAACCTAAAAACGGCAATGATTCTTACAAAAACATGTATTGCATATCTAACAAATAAAAAACAATTTTGAATCCCGTTCTGTTTAATATGTGAGGTGTGTTTATTATGTTTATTTTCATAATAATTAAATATAAAAACCCAGTAAGCTGCTGGCAACATAAAACATTTTTTTCCCAATAAAATAAATCATTTTTATGTGATATTAAATCATACATAACAAACAAAGTTAAGGATTAATGGCATTAAATTGCCATGTACTGTGTGCATCACAAATGTACACGACGTGATGTAGTGAATTTTATTTCATTTTAAAATGTTAATACGTAACCTACTTCTATCGGAAATCTACTACATTTGTGAAACGTACTAACAATTACCTAAAGACGTAGTTGATTCTTTTTTCTTTTGTCAGTGTTGAAGGCATTCGATACTGGCCGAGTGCCGACATTAGATTCCAGTGTACGACGGTACTTCTATATGTTTTTACTAATGCAGTTTTATTATCTCCTTTAATTAGACGACGCCGCCGAAATTGTTAAACACTGCTCTGGCAAAATCCCTTTTACTATACCTACACTGTGGCAATCCTGTGCATTTACGTCAACATTTAATAAAGGGAAAGGGTAGACCATTCGAGATCACAGTTTCGCAATCCGTAGTATAAATCTAGCCATATGTACGTATGTATCCACAAACCTAGTATGAAATTATACAGAGTCGACGGTATACAAAAATGTGTGTGTGTTAGTTCAATGTTACATCCCCCAATACCTCATCTGCGAGTGAGTGTTTATAATAAACTGACTATGTTAACTTTGGATATCATGGAATTTTCTAAAAAGATATAAGGTAAGATATATTGTGTCTTACTTACATAAAAAATTTTCCGCGCTGACCTAGAGCCAACCCTGACTTTGACGTCACAGAGATAAAATTCCCGAGCTTTGGTTATGTGTTACATTACATAGTATTTTTCAATATTTCATGTCTCGTTTCTATTGGCTGTACCTCATAGTTTCCCATACATTAAACAACAGTAGAAGTGCTTTAAGTAAAGGTCCAAGTTGGTTTTAATACTAAAGTCTCGGGTATTTAAAAGCTGAAACGTAAAGCAAGTTGATGTTTCTACTTCATTACTTTGTTGAAAGTACCAGGATTTTTTAAGAATGATTATATGCCGGCAATTTAAAAGTATTAGCTCGGGAACTCTAAGGGTAGCCTTTTGCAACAGAAAAGATTAATTTATTCAAGTACAGTTAGTAGTCAAAAGTGGTATACCAGTTTGCAGAAAGAATCGTATGCAATGTTTGCAGAAAGTTTTCTCCTCGATAGGCTCCACTTATTCGCTTATTTTGATTTATTATACCTATACATATTCAAACATTTCTTATAATATTCCATGTATGAAGCAAGGACAGATGTTTTGAAACTCGATACTGCAGAACAGTGGCGGATCTAGAAATTTCAATAATTTTTTTCTCGTCTGTGGCGCATGGGACCCATATAGCCCGTCGGACAGAGCGCGAAAAGCCTTCTCTTTCTTGACCTACCCAATACTGAAGTATAACCAGATGGGACCTTCACTACTTATTAAAGCATGTTATTTTACATAGGAAATCAAAATTGACGACACTCTCCATTGGTCGAGACCGAAGATATAAGAAAAAAACTAAAAAATAAGAAATTTAGAAATTTAATTTTCAATCAAATATAACTTTAAAACTAAAGCAGATAAAAATAAAATTTTTGTTTGATTTTGACAAGTAAACCCTGCTTTTTAATTTGAAGTATAATTTATTGCAATAATAAAAAAATTAACATAAAAAAACTGGCAAAATTCAAAAGGATACACAAATCAGCAGCATTTTTCTATTTCTTAACTCGTCATAACTCGCTTATATAATGAGCTATTCAATTTTTTCTTTCACCAAAAACTGCCAAATTTAATAGGCTTCATTTTGTCTCGATTAATGCTAGATCTAATTTTTTAACTAAAAGCGCTACAGCCCTTTAAACACAACGAAGCACACTACGGCGACGAAGACGGGAGGCTTCCTCTCTCGCCCCCGCTACTCTCTCGGTCAATCAAGAAACGTATCGGCTGCTCTCCTCATTATTGTCTGGATAAGTATTAATAAGTGTATATACTATTTTATTTACATTTAGGCTATTACAGTTTATGTACAGGGTAGATTCATTTTTATCAGTGGAGAAAAACTACATGTTTGTTTTGCGCAACTGCTGAAAACAGCGAAAAAAAATCTAATGATAAAAAACTAACTGTTACTGGCATCAAGTCTATTATAAATTGTGCAAATGAAAGAAAATATGCTGTTTCATTAAAATTTTTATAAAAGTGGTGGCACTTATTTGCACACCCATCGATACCGATTTCATTATTCTTGTAGGACACCTTTTTGTAATAATAATAATATTAGCAGAGGCAATATGTATTGTCTGTGATATTTGTAACGCGATAAAAAATGCAAGTGAGCCTTCATGTAGTTATAATAAAGAAGAAAAAAATTTGTTTAAAATAAAATGTCATTGTCTGATTTGTGGAAAATCCAGAAAAATTAAGAATAAATTAAGAACATTTTTAAGTAGCAATTTGTACAGAAACGGGTGCGGAAACTAGAAAGCTGCAGTGTCGCATTGTGATACAGAAGTACAAGGCAGGTTACACATTTATTCAGATTTATTTGGGCTGATGAAAATTATTATAAAATTTGTTATGCAAAATATATTAGCAAAAAAAAATTAAATGTATACAAACTAAACAACTGAAAGAAAAAAATGAATTTAAAGTAGTGTTAAACATCTTATTTAGGGAGGTTTACCTTGTTGTTTTGCAAAAAAATAATTCTTAACTTTAACATTTCTAAAAACACGCTTTAATGATATATTTGAAGAAATGACGGAAGAAAAATTAGATTATTATAGCAGCGGAAATATAAGAAAGATATTAGAAAAACATCTAAGCAAACAAAGTGTTTTGCGAACACAAAGAAAATACAACAGTTCATTCAAGTGATAATAAAGCTAAAAGGATTTTTGTTGTCAGTCACAACTGAATCAGGCGAAGAAAACTTGGTTCATGAGAATGAATTGACAATTCTTGATAAAGCTGCCGGTATCTTAAGTGAAGCTACAGCTGGATATTTTAAAACCCTTTCGAGACGGCAGCGGACTGCGCTTGCGGATTTGTCCGTCTGCAGCCGGGACTGTAGCTTTTTCAAATACGTACGGCTTAACAAACTCAACATTTTTATGAATTTAGGGGAAATATCAATAAAAATGCTCATAATAGAAATAAGACTTTTATTTACCACACATAAAATATAAATATGTACACTAGCAATTAAAAAAAAATTGAACTAACGGTGGGAGGAGTAAGGAAAGGGTTAAACCAACAATGTGTAATGGGCGGATACGTATGTTTTCAGTAATTAAGTGCACCTCTTGTCGTTCGTAGATATCCGGTTTCCGCCGCGAAAGGGTTAAAGCTATAACAAGTAAAATTGAAAATTTTTAAAAACCCCCCGATCAATATATCTAATCGTACCAGTTTCATATGACCGAATCAAAATGAGACATAAATCATGTTCGGCTACCATAATTGTCTGCACATTTTCAATTTTACTTCAATGGGACAATTTCTGAAAGAAGTTCAACATGACGAATTCAAGATGGCGACCAAACATCGAAATTTAATACGGCCTATAACCATTTCGACAAAATACTCTTTCAAATAAAAAAAAAACTACATCAAAATCGGATCACCCGTTGAATAGATATCAGCCACAGACAGACAGACAAACAAACAAACAAACATACGCGTCAAACTTATAACACCCCTCTCTTGAGGTCGGGGGTAAAAAAAACGCGACTACTAATCTGAATGAACATAAATGTAAACAAGAAGTTTCAGATTTGTTAGAAACATTTATGTCGTGGATACTAAATATGCCAGGACAGACAAATTTGATTTAAACGTTATTCCTATAGTAATGCAATTTATATTAATAATTGGTATGAAAAAAAAATCACCTTAGGCCATTTTTTTAATCCTTTACATATTACTATATGTGTATTGTGTCGTCAGAAGAAAAAAAACTTAATGATATGCTTTATTCTTTTGGCTATGGTTATTCCTACGATGAAATACGGACATTTTTAACGTCTTTAGCTAGTCACGTATTAGTAAAAACTAGTGACGACATTTTTATACCACCTGGAGTTTCTCCAGTAAGTTCTGAAGAAAACATTTACATTCATAGAATCGATAATTTTGATTAAAACGAAGACATGCTAGATGGAAAAAATCCCACTTGGAATAGTATTATTTAAAAAAGAGAACAGCCTATTTACACAAGCATATTTAGATGGTCTATCCAATTTTAACCGATTTTAACCCTTCCAGTTTACATGAAAACAAAAATATAGTTTATACCTCGGTATTGGGTTAGTGAACGCTAGAGCCAGCCATCCGACGTACTAATACGAAATATGGGAAATAACATTTAGAGAAGCACTCCTCTAACGACCTCTAAAAAATTTTGAAAAAGCAGTTTGCGAAAAATTTTTTCAAAATTCGGTTACCCCCGCTAGGGATTCCCGTTTAAAATTATTCTTCTTTGTCATATATATTTTACTTTTCATAAAAATGCAACAATAGGTCTTAGAGTTTATGAAAATACCTTCATTATTAACTGAAATACAATGAACTGAAATTTTGTAATTTACAATTTAACAAATTACAAAATTTCAATTCGTTGTATCTCAGTTAGTAATGAAAATATTTTCATAAACTCCAAAACCAATTGTGGCATTTTTATGAAAAGTAAAACGTATACGACAAAAAAGAATAATTTTAAACGGGAGTGCCTAGACCAGGGGAGTAACCGAATTTTGAAAAAATTTTTCGCAAACTGCTTTTTCAAAATTTTTTAGATCGTTAGAGGAGTGCTTCTCTAGATGTTATTTCCCATATTTCGTATGGGTCCCATGCGCCACAGACGAGAAAAAAATTATTGAAATTTCTAGATCCGCCTCTGCTGCAGAATCTTTCATTCATAAAGTGGATACGATTATTCAACCTCTGTCGTGTCATGCAATTATTGAACATTGACTAACATTGCTGCTTATGTGATTTTTTACCGTCTATGGCTGCCCAGCAAACATTTCTGTTAAAATTAGCTCCAACTCGACTTGTTAAAAGAGGAATTTACTTATTTAGGTAATTATGACGTAAAATTGACTGGAAAAATACGCTTCCGATAAAAATTAACCAATTGGTCTTAATTTACATTTCAGTTTACGTAAATAATTCCAATTAATCTACCTCATACACAATTTTCTTTGAAAGTAAATTTAAAGAAAGCAGAAAATGAAAATATACTCAAAAATCTACCAAAAATGACCTCAAGGATAAATTTCCAATAAGGCCGAAATAGGTAATATAATTAGGTAGTATTTATGTTTTTAGCGACCAAAAATATTCCTAATAGTCGAATGTACGAGGTAGATTTTGTTGGAAATCCTACGTAATGTATACCTAAACAGCAACCTATTTGGTCAATTTTAAACACTCCTTTGAGGTAATATTAGGTCGACAATGTCGAAAAATTTTACTTGCGTTATCTACCTGATTTCAAACATTAAGTCAATTAGCTTTTATAGTCGCATTTTCAAAAACAGTTAACTTTAAGGTTAGGTTAAACTAGCTCAAGACGCCATAATTTCTTAGTACAGCTGAAGTATGATTCCAAATTGGAATTTTTAAAATTAGTGTGTATGGAAACGAACTGACGAAGAGGTAAAAAAATACAATATTATATCTGTAAACTCATATTTAACAAGTATAGGATACTTTCGGCTCAAACTATTACTATAATTTTTTTACTTGGCAATCAGAATTTCCTTATGGATGAATATTTTGGAGGCGCATTGTTATTTTACGAAGTACAACTGCCATTATGCACAAAAAAAAATCGACGCATTGATTTCAACAAGCGAGAACTGCAAATACTTATAAATTGGATTTATTTTAGTAACCGACATTTATTTTGAATCGTTATTGTGAGGTAGGTATGGCTTCAATTTTGTAGGTGACTGACAATATTTCGACTACTTATAGTAGTTCCACTCAATTAGGAAAAAAAACGCCGTTTTAAAGAAAGAATTTGAACAGCAGTTTCTTTGCATAGATAGTAAGTACTCAACTTTTGGAACAATTTTTTGCTTATGCGCAGAAAAAAAAAGACATGATTTTTGAGATATATATATATATATATATATATATATATATATATATATATATATATATATATATATATATATATATATATATATATATATATACACGTTTTTTCGTGTTTTTTTTTTTCATTTAGACTTTCATATCTCGAAAAGTACATATTTCTAAGGCAAATAAACACAGGTAAACTTGTTTAGAATACGATTTCTTACAAAAAAGGTTCTATACATTTTCCCGATTATCCCGTTGATTTTTCCGGAAAAGCGACTTGAAAAATATATCTTGTGTTTTTTCGTGGTTTTCTTTATTTTGAATGCAAATATCTCGAAAATCACGCGATTTTAAGGCTAAATGAACATAAATAAACTCGTTCAGAATAAGATTTTCTACAAAAAACCTCCTATACATTTTTCGATTATCCCATTGGTTTTTCCGAAAAGCTTCTTGAAGAATATATATACTTGCTTTTTCGTATTCTTTTTTTTTCATTTAGACATATATATCTCGGAAAGTACGCATTTTTAAGACTAAATGAACATTACTAAACTTGTTCAAAAAAGATTCTATATATTTGAGAGGCATATACGTCAAAATGAAAAAAAAAAACACGAAAAAGCCAATATATATATATTTTTCAAGAAGCTTTTCCGGAAAAACCAATGGGGTAATCGGAAATATATATATATAGGAGCCTTTTTGCAGGAAATCTCATTCTGAACAAGTTTACTCATGTTCATTTGGCCCTAAAATCGCGAACTTTTCGAGATATTTGCATTCAAAATAAAAAATACACGAAAAAAATACATATATATATTTTTCAAATCGCTTTTCCGGAAAATCCAATGGGATAATCGGAAAATGTATAGAACCTTCTTTGTAGGAAGTCGTATTCTGATCACGTTTACCTATGTTCGTTTAGCCTTAAAAACGTGTACTTTTCGAGATATACACGTCTAAATGAAAAAAAGAACACGAAAAAACGTATATATATGCATATATCTCAAAAATCATTTCTTTTTTTGTTTCTGCGTATAAGCAAAACTTGTTCTAGAAATTGAATACTTACTTCCTATGCAGAGAAACTGCTGTTCATAATTTTCTCCGCTTTTTTCCTAATTTGAGTGGACTATAGAGAAAAATACCAAATAAGAATAAAAATTCTATTTTTCCCTCTTGGTGTCGTTTTCCAATTTCACAAGCGTTCGTAAATTCTACCTGAAGCTAATAAACTCAATGTCGAATTAACGTCGAATTTAAGTAAAATTCTCCCAAACAGGTATTAGTAACCAAATATATTGTGCGATTACAAGTACGATTTATGTGTAATTTTACCTGCCTTAGTCGATATAACTTAATTACGACGTCGTCTTATTCTCTACTTATGTCGCTTCCACGTTGCGTCAACGTAAAGGGTCTCGCCGGTTAAGTATATGGAATTGGGCCCAGCGGCTTATTGGGCTATTCATTCACATTAATGTTGCTTATGACTAGGAATGCTCAATAAAATATATAATAAACCTCTATCCCCTATATTAGCAGAGTTATGGGGGTAACAACCCTCAACTTCAAAATTATTTTTCTTCAAAACTATTGAAGATAATTAATTGAAATTAATAGGAGATGTTGATATAAAATCTATTTTACATTTTTTTTACATTCCTATTACGTCATTTAGTATTTAAAATAAAACAATTTAATTTTTGAGGGTGCTGTTTTTATCGAGTGACACCCACCAAAAAAATATATATTATTTAACACTAACATAATTATCGTGTGTAAAAATTACCTCAACATCAAATTGGGAGAAGATGCTTAAAAATATAAATCTAGGTAATGGACACAGGCACACAAAAAAAATTAAGTGCGAAGCCACTTAATTCCTCCTCATTTGGAAGCCAATAATCAAAAAAATATACTACTACTTTTAGCTTGGCTCTCAATTATTTTTTTGCTTCAGAAGTATTGATTTTATTAGACAATATGGTTAGGCCATTTTAATTAACCCACAGAAATATCTCCTCAGGAAAGGAGATTAGCGAAAAATGTTTCAGACAAAAGTTGTTCCATTTAAAGGGGGACATCTTTTGGGCAGAACAATTTTCCACACCCCACCCGTGATGGGGGTGGGGGTAACTTTTGAATTTTTAATGGCACTCTCCATTTTTGATCGCGTATTCTGATTCTACGAAAACAATTGCATAACTTTTGTACCAAACATTTTTTTCTCCCTCCACTCTGATCAGCGGGGATGGCGGTGTAACTTTCAATTTTTCAAAATCCTGCAGGCGAACATCTCTGAACTAGGGCATTTTTAGGAAAAATGTTTCAAACAAAATATGCCCCTCTCTGTCCTAAACAACTTTTGTTTGAAGCATTTTACCTAAAAATGCCCTAGTTCAGAGATGTCCCTTTGCAGGTTTTTGAAAATTCGAAAGTCCGTCCCCGCTCATCAGAGTGGGGGGGGGGAAGAAAAAAATGTTTGGTAAAAAAGTTATGTAATTTTTTTCATAGAATACATACAAAAGTGGAGAGTGCCATTAAAAATTCAAAAGTTACCTCCACTCCAAGCTCATCAAGGGTGGGAGGTGGCAAACTATTCTACCCAAAAATGCCCCCTTCTGAACGGAACTACTTTTGTCTGAAACATTTTTCGCTAGTGTCCCTTCCTGAAGAGATATTACTTTGGATTAATTAAAATGGCCTAACTATATTGTCTAATAAAATCAATACTTCTGAAGCAAAAAAAATAATTGAGAAACAAGCTAAAAGTAGTAGTATATTTTTTTGATTATTAGCTTCCAAATGAGTAGGAATTAAGTGGTCTAGGTCTTCGCACTTAAATTTTTTTTGTGTGTACGTGTTCATTCTCTAGATTTATATTTTTAAGCATCTTCTCCCAATTTGACCTTGAAGTAATTTTTACACACGATAATCATTTTAGTGTTAAATAATATAGATTTTTTTGGTAGGTGTCACTCAAGGAGTTGATATAAAACAGCACTCTCAAAAATTAAATTATTTTTTTATATACTAAATGACGAAATAGGAATGTAAAAGAAGATGTAAAATATAAAGCTATTTTATATCAACGTCTCCTTTTAATTTCAATTAACTATTTTCAATAGTTTTGAAAAAAATTAATTTTAAAGTTTAGGGTTGTTACCCCCATAACTCTGCTAATATAGGGGATAGAGGTTTATTATATATTTTATTGAGCATTCCTAGTCATAAGCAATATTTATGTGAATGAATAGCCCAATAAGCTGCTGGGCCCAATTCCATATACTTGCTGCTGGGCCCTTTTACAAAAATCGTTAATTCCAATTTTGTCACTAAATTTATTATACATAATTTAGGTAATGATAGATTAAATGCTCCCATTACATATATACTTTACGGCTTTCGATAACTTTATCTGCCCTCTTCGTCCATCATACTGTGTAGTTTTATTGTGTATTTCATTATAGCAAATGTATTTACTGGTATGAGTCCTTAATTCCTTAGCTCTTCTTCTAAATTGAACCTAAAGGTGACAGACCACTTTTGCTCATTGACTGTACATTATTTTCATTTTAGAGCATGGCTTACTTTGACAATATTATTAATGACTCTAATTGGATCATGAACAATTCTTTCTACGTTTTATTTTTCGAGCTAGTTAAAAAAATATATTTTAGTAATTCGTGGATATACGCCAAGGAGTATTAGGCGATTTCAGTTAGTGCAGTTCTTGTATAAGACAGTTTAAGTCTAGGGCTGTAAGCTTAAGTTATTTGTAAAGGTTTTGGGTCCAGTAGGTAATAAAATTAAAGGACTAGGTCTATATAACACCGGTATTTAGAAGCAGTTGCATTACCCCGGAAGTTGTTAGAGTGGAAAGACATCATAGTCCTATTATTGGGAGTTAGCTTGATATGTAGTTTAAGTTGAAGCAGACAAATAGCAAACATTTGTTACTTTTCACAAGTCTATTGATTCTGTTACTCTATCTTTCTTATAATTTTATATTCATACTGTTCTGGAAAAAGAAGGATAGTTTTTTATTCACATGATTTTATTCCTATAAGTGAAAAGTTGTTTGCATTAAATAACAGTCATAAATCTAAAAGTTTTAACCTTAACATTATCTCAAATGTTAAGGTTAAAATGTTACTGGGCAGCTGAGGGTCATTTCCGAAGTATTTTAATTTTTTTTTTAATTTCATTTTCACCTGTCAGTAAAATAATATTTACAAGTGTAAACGCAACTAGTGACTAGTATTTGGAATATCGTAATTTTTAAATCAACCCTTTCAAAGATCGATAGGATGCGAGTAAGATTAAAAATGAGATCAGCATCAAAAAACCCCGAAAAACAACTTTTGATCACTTAAACTTTATTTCACTTGAATCTCGCATCTTCACCACCTTAAACCTTCAACTCCTATTTTAACTCCTTAAAAGGAGTATGAACCATAACCCTTAAAAGGGTTAAAAACGATTCAAGAACCTTAAGCAATTAACTTCTGAACCCATAAAAATGAATTTGGTATCCAATCTACATGAACACTACATCGTTTCTTTTTGACTCTCGACGAAGGAGATAAACGCGGAGTTTTAGGTTAGGTTAACCCAAAGTCACTTTGTCGCAGCATTACTCTAAAGTACAATGTCCATTTCTTTAATTTAAATTAATTGATATATCTACTGCCGGCAGATTTTTGTCCAAAAACAGGGCACATTTTTCCTATTGTGCGGGGGTCCCATTCAGTTTTATCAAGATGTATCTATAATATGAGGTTGACAGAAAGAGTTAATTTTTGCAATTTACCCCCGAACACTAACTCCCGGCAAAGTTAGTGTTCCTTGCGCATTCGCCATATAATAGAATGGACGGCCAGATTTTAATAACTTTTTTATTTGTTCGTTCAGTAAAGGAAGGATGGAAGGATGCCACTAAGAGAGAGATCAGCTCTTATTAATATTAGCAAGTCTGAACTCCAAAGAATTTACAAGGCAAAGAAAATTAGGGCATATAAAGCAAATTATAAACATACGCTTGAAGAGGGAGATGACGGCCGTAGGTTGGATTTTTGTTTTACCATTGGAGAAAAAATCATGGAAGAGAGATTTTTTCTCATCATTTCATAATTTTCTCACATGAATCCACATTCACAACCAATGGTGCTGTTTCATCTCAGAATTGTCGGTTTTGGGCTTCTGAAAATCCAAATTTTAGAATTCATTGTAGAAGACAACATTATAAAAAAGTGACTGTGTGGTGTGCCGTTTCTTATCACGTTGGAGTTTTTGGACCTTATTTCATTGAGGGAAGGTTAAACCAGCACACTTATTTACAGCTTCTTGAAAGATTTTCTGAAGAACATTTAAATATTTTAAGAGATATGCCTTTAGTTCATTTTTAACATGATGGTTGGCCACTCCACAGAAATGGTTAATCGGTGGTTGAATTTAAATTTTGGAGAAAATTGTATTGCCAGGAATGGACCGATCAAGTGGCCGGCGAGATCCCCAGACCTACCAATATTGGATTTCTTTTTATGGGGTCGCCTCAAGTAGTTGGTTTACTCTGAACCACTTCCTAACGATGTAGCAGTACTGAAGCAGAGAATTACAAATGCCGTAAACTCCATACCGTTAGATCATATTCGAAACAGTTTTAAGGACTTCAGACGAAGGATCGAAATGTGTGTGGATGTGGGTGGTAGCTACGTCGAATAATAAAAAAATTGTAAACATTGTTTTGTATTGGTCAATAATTGATTTGTTTGAATGTGAATTTGTTATGTTTTTGACATTTATTACTTGTTATAATTTTTAAACCTCATTAATCTTCTGTTAGTAATTGTTTCTTGTTTTACAATTAGTTCGATTAACACTATACCTTCTTACATCTCGTATATTCAATTTTTTATTTACCAATAGCCTACTTTTTGAGATGATTAACATTTGCTCCTACACAACTTTAAATATGAATTCAACTCTCAATTCGCAAAAAATGGTAAGTTTCAAAAAAATAATTTTATATTTCTGAAATTTGATATAGAGGTAAAAAAATTGCATCCTAAATAACTTTTCTTAGTGGAATTTTTTCATATTTTGAAAACTAAAGGTACTTTATTAGTGGTGATTTTTACATCTTTGCTTATAAAACACCCTGTAGAACACCAAATCAAGTCATTTTTGGTACACTTTAGTTTTACAACAAGCAGGACTCAATCCCCAAATACCATTCCAAAATTTCAAAATTTTTGGTCCATTACACCTCTTGTTACATCTATCCTGGGACACACTGTATATATATTTTCATGTTAAAAATGAATTAATTTATATAAGTTTTAAATAAATAGTAGAATTCTTTGTTTCATTAAATAGGTATATTTATTTAAAAAATTTAAAATGACAACTACTAAACTTGAGATAAATCTATTAAAGTTGGGGGTTGAGAGTATCATATATAGTACAGTACCTAGAGGTAAAAAATATGCAAAACTTCGGAATAATGTCATATTGAACGGATTTTGTTCATTTTTGGCAGTATAATAGTAAATGCCTCACACAAAAGTTTCTATATTGTGCAGGGGCTTGCTAATTTATAGGGGGTGGATGCCACACCCTCTCAGGGGGTGGCATTTAAAAATATATATATTTATTGGAGCTGAAATAGAATCAAATTTTAAGAAGAAAAGGTTCTATACAATTTTTCTCATAAATTGATAGTTTTTAAGTTATAACGACTTCAAAATTGCGATTCAATATGACATTATTCCGAAGTTAAAACCTCTAGTTAATGTACTAATATTTAACTTATACACAGTATAGTGAAGCCCTCTCCAAGTTCACGGTAGATGTTGGTAGATGGATCTGTTTACAATTCGCTAACTTAGTCTTACCACAGGTCTATGAGAGTATTGGCTCGGAAATTCGTATAAGCAATCACAATATACCGTGTGTGTAGTCGCGGGCTAGGCATGGGGAGAAGAATTACAACATCGCGCGTGCCAGCTGGCTGAAATGAAATAACAGAGCTGGAATGCTCCATCAACGGACGAATTTACGGCTGACGGTGTTGTCAAATCTCTCGCGCTACGTGAATGTACATGCCTAATGGGAAATTACACACACGGTATATGCTCCATCGCAATATCATCAGACTTTATTTTTTACCATTAATTATTTTTATTTATTTGCTTTTATCATGATTAGAGAATATTATTTAGTGTGTAAGTTGTGATTTGCATAATACCTAAATAATATTCTCTTATCATCAGACTTTCTTGAATCATCAGCGGGTCAAATGATGAACGAATAATTAAATAAGTTACTTCTTGCTGTCGACAAGAATTTGACTTGAAAAATTCGTTTCAAAAGGAAACAATCCTGATTTTCAATTTAAATAATTATTAATTTTTATTTGAACTATAAGAGATTATACACAAATAAATTATAATATTGATTTAAAAATAATCCTGTGGTAAATTCAGATCAGCTATTTTTTGGATTAAATATATTATATTTAATTTAAAAAACCGCTGCCCAAGGAGTCACTACTTCCACATCCAGATTCTCTATCCAAGTCACTCACAACGAAAAAACTTTGTATGTGAAAATAATTATTTATGGAACTTTAATAATATAATATTTGAAATCCTCTACCCCAAAAACCCATAAAACGATACCCCACATCGGTAGTGGGGTGGGGGTGGTGATAGGGGGGTGGTAGAGGGGGGTGGATGAAGTAAAAAAATATTTTGAGGTTTCTGGTTCCTGTACATGCACTAAATCACATTTTTTTTCATCCCCTTTAATAAGGAGGTGGAGGTGGTAATGGGGGTGGCTAATGCCAAAAATTTTTTTGAGACCTCAGCTTCTCTTGTATATACTAAATACCAATTTCATGGACTCTTACCTGCTTGATTTACCCATTTACCCCAAATTTACCCCAATTTACTCCCCAACCCTTCGACGGAACAAGATGAAAATATAATCTAGTTCTAGATCTCGTTAAAGTACATATGTGTACCAAATTTCAAGTCAATATCTCAAACGGTTCCAGAGTAAACGTGCGCACAAAAAAAAGTTACAGACAGACAGACAGACCGACCGACAGACAGACCGACAGACAGACCGACAGACAGACCGACAGACAGACCGACAGACAGACCGACAGACAGACAGATTTTTTTTTTTTCGCTCAAACTTAAAATCTCGACGTTTCATGACATTTTAAGCCTATTTGGACAATAAAAATTTTTTAAAAATTTTTTGTCGTTACTATACTTCCACTGGACGTGGAAGTAATTATGTGTATTCTTAGTTTAATTTGATTTTTAGTTTGATCTAAAAAATTCAATATTATTGTTTTAAATAAGAGGTAATTTTAAATGTAACATACAATTTATTTACCAAGACTTAAACACAATTTTAAAGGAAATATATTGAGGTATTCATTTTAAAAGAAGGAATAGTGTTGAAATAACAAAACTAGGATATTTCATTTTAAATAAATTAAATGTTCAATTAAACACCACGTACTTATCTAATTAAGCATAATATTAAATAAATTGTACTCTTCATTTGAAATATTGATCTTTTTATCTTTATTTGGACTGAAGCATATTTATTCAAATCAAATATACTTTTTTTGTGTGTATTGCTTCCAAAACTCGGTATCCTAAAAACTTGCACATTTATCACCAGTTCACACGGCACTGTTCGCCTCTAAAGAAACCCGTTAAGCAAAACCAAACTTGTACTTTGTAAGGACCACACGTCACGGAAATCAGTCAGTGTGCCTAAACGCGTTTTGTTTATTGAATGCTCACTAAGGTCCTATAAGTGAATTTGTTCTCAGCATGGCCACTTTACCTACGAATAATTTGCTGTATTTAACATCTTATATAACTAGACTTAAATTTATAGAAACTCATTTCATCCAAGTTCTTTATAACAGGTTTTTATACTTTTTGTAAATACTTAAAGTACTCAGACTTGTCCGAACTAAACTATTTTTAGGTCAGATTTAAAGTCACATTTTTTTGAGGAGAACAGATCAATATGCGGTTTTCAGGATTTAAGAGATAAATTATTTGTCAAACATCGCAATTACCAAATTAATCTTTGAAATTGTCCTACAGGCATATTGTCTATAAAGGGCTCTATTTCTTGTCGTAGGATGTTAATAAAATTTTTGGTATTCAAATTACCGTGAAAAAAATGAGGACTTACACTCAGAGAAATTTGGCGTTTTAAAAAGCACAAGAAATCACTTGAATAAAAATATATTGATGTATTGAATTCAAGTCGTCAAAACTCAACATATCAAGTTTGTATATTTTTACTTTTATATTGATTATTGAACAAATTATTGCTATATACCCTTCAAAATATAGGGAATTTCCTTTCCTTTAATATGCAAAATGACTGTGTTACTTGCCTGACTATATTAATAACTTATCCATATAAATAAAAGTTGAACATTTACATTTTAAAGAAATTCATTGGTTTTGTATATACGATAGTTAACATTTTTAAAGAACAGCACAGTTGAATCAAAATTATGTTACTTTTTCTGATAAATTCAATTGAAAATTATGCAGTTATTTTAAAAGGGTCAAATATTTAAATCATCATTAGGCACTTTTGTTTTGAAAACGCTTCACAAAATGATATGTTGTCTTTTTGAATTACTATAAACACGAATGAGGAAATAATTAATATATTTGATTTATTTTCAATCATTAGTGATTTTTTTGATTTTACAATGTTTTTTCTCTGAGTGTATTATTTGGTATTCAATAAAACCACACCATACACCAAATCCAAATCGTCCTTGATGACAAACTGTAGCGGTTACGTGCGGATTTTCATGAGCCCAATGGTGGTTATTATGCCGATTAAAAATTCTGGCACAGCTTATATGGGCCTCGTCTGCCCATATAATTGTTCCCCAAATTCTGGCACTTCATTGCACTGATGCAAAGACTACTGGCAAAAATCGAGACGCCTTTGAAAGTCATTTGGGTATAGATAATGACTCAAATCCAATATTGACATGCGAAAACTGTCCGAACAAACATGGCGAAACTCGACGTTTTTTAAACAAATAATGAGCTGTTACCAATATTTTGAAAATAGGTAGTGCCATATCGTATAGTTTACCTATTTGAAAAAATTAGAAAAAAAGGAGCCAGCTTTATCCACAGAAGGATCGACAAAAAACCTCATTTTCCATTGCATTTTTGACCCTACATTTTCGTAAAAAAACAGAAAATATTTTTACTGCATTATCAATTACTGCACGGAGAATGTTATTAAGCATATTGTAGACTAAACACATTTGTTTTATTTTAATGTACTTGTATATAAATTGATAAGTTGATAGTTGAACTCTAACCTTGCAACCAGTTCTTTAATTTTGCTTCCAGTCATTTTACGACCACGCTACTTGAGCCAGCGCCTTAATTAAGGGCAAGTGTGCTCTTCCACAATGCTGCGTACTAATTTTGCACCGTCAATCACACTTTCGTCTAAATTAATGTGAAAAAATGATACCGGTCCAGCTATTTTGACAATCAAGTGTCCGAACATTTCATAGTTCCCGCAAACAAACATAGCGGCAGCACATGCGCGCTTCTATGATGAAAAGGCCTATTCGAACATTTATTGTAGTTTAGTTTTCCCTATTTTTGGCAAAATTATTTTATATTATAAGAAGTCTTGTTGTTAATAGTTTTCCATGGCCTCCTCACAAATGTATTAAATTTTTCGAAAATTTACCACTTCTTCTAGAGATAAATATGACATATAATATATCGTCGGATACCCAATTTAAGTTGTGATCGAATAATAAAATAATTTAGGGTATTCGATTTAAAAAAACACAAGTTATGTCTACATCTCGAAAACTGAGGCATGCTTAATTTTCTTCTTATCAGCAACAGATTCTACTCAAAAAAGTGACTCAAGAATGTGTTACTCGTTTTTCGATTCGACATTTGGTAATTGAGATATAGAGGTCATCCAAAAATTCACTAGTGAAATATTTTTGTCGAACTCTATACGTTTCTTTAAATATATAAGGAATAAAAACCAGACTGCAACCAACAGCTATTCTCCGGACTAATGCCCCGCCGAGCGCTGAATTACGAATTACAAGCCTGGCCGCGTTAGGTGCAATAACTATGTATTGCCACAAAACGCTAAAGTTTCGATTATAACGGACACCAGCCGAAAGACTTATTCCTACTCAAAGGAGATCTCGCGCCGGCCACTCCACACCACTTGCAGACTGCAGTTTCGAGCCATTGGCTGTCCTCAGTGCAAGGTAGGTCTGAGATGGCTAGAACGAGGCACTTGTTCACTCTTGGTACATGACGAGATTTATAAAACCACGACATGCAACAAAAATAGCAGGATCCATCTAGCAGCTGATGTCCATTACAATCGAAACAGCAGTAGCCCTGACATGGACACAGTTAGTAGGTATGCTTTTAGAGGGCAGAATATTTACTAATGAAATATTTTTGTCTTTCCTTAAATACATAAGGAATAAAACATAGTTATTGCACCTAACGCGGCCAGGCTTGTAATTCGTAATTCTGCACTCGGCGGGGCATTAGTCCGGAGAACAGCTGTTGGTTGCATTCTGGTTTTTATTCCTTATATATTTAAGGAAACGTATAGAGGAGTTCGACAAAAATATTTCACTAGTAAACATTCTGCCCTCTAAAAGCATACCTACATCCAAAAATGCCAATTTTCCAAAAACGCTCTGCAGCTCGGTGGTCGAAAAAGATAGAAGATCGTGATTTGCGAAATTGTTTGTTTCTCGAAAATCCAATACTGGTTTTTGTCTATCTGCCATAGTTTTAGAGAAAACCAAAATCCCATCTAATTTGGTCCAGACATGGGCGCAGCCAGGAAGGGGGGGAGCCATGGCCCCCCCCAAGCCGTCTTCCATGAGCCAAAAAATAAAGAAGCATAATCTCTATCAGTACAAAGCAGTATCCAAATTATCCCTTGAAATATATATTTTGTAATTAATGCTAATATTATCTAGTAGAGGAATCTACTACTCATCCTCTGGAGAGGCCGGTTCTATTGCCCCCCCCCCCCCCCCCATATGAATTTTATGGGTCCAGATATAAAGTAAATATAATAAATTATTTAATTCTCTAATATTCTATTAAGTGTTAATTATTAAATAATCAATACATTTTTTTAAATCAATTTACTCTTTTTACAATTCTCATTTTATCCGTTTTTATTTTTTAAATTAGTGTTACAGCTCTAAATATTTATACACACGTTGTTTACTATGTATTATTTAAGCTACTTCACACCATTTATTAGCGATATTGTATCCAATTTTTACAAGAAACATATTGATGGTAATTTCAAAAGCTTCAAAAACTATAAGCAACATTTTTAAATAATCAGTACTTTCAGAGATATTCAACTACAAGTTTCGTTTAAAAATGCGCATTTACAAAAAATTATATCTAGGTCAATTTTTATTATAAAATATCAAAAAAAAATTAATTAAACATAATTTTACTAACTACAAAAAATATTCTTCAAATTTTTTGCAATAATTAATATTTAAATAAATATTTACTAAAAAGTGCGCAAAGACACAATGCCGTTCTTATTTTTTCAACCCCCTACGTCCGGACAGTTGATTCACTTAATTTAACAAGTTATTTCCGTAAAGTATACATTATTTCCTATACGACTGCAAAGTTTTAACTAACCAGGTGTTAACATGTTATTACACGAAATTTTTTACTTTATTTGTATTATAGCTTAACTTATATATTCCCTTGCGCACAATTATGAAAAAAATTAACGGCTTTCCCAGACATTATCGAACAATCTATGCATGTACAATGCCTGAAGATAATTTTATATAGATCAGTGCTGGACGGTATGCAACCAGTATTACGGCAGACGCCATAGTTGGTTGCAGGCGACATGCACATATTTTTAAACTTAGCCGCGTATTTCGAATATGAAAAACATCACCCACATACAACATAAAAATACATACTTGGTTTTAATAGACTTTAATTCGTTATAAAGTAAGTAAAGTAGTAATTACGGTTGAGTCTATCATTATACTTCATAATAAATCACTAAAATTGGCAAAACGTTCACAACAAATGAAATAATATGAAAAATTTATTGTGTGGTATTGTTACGACATTCACAAACTAGATTTGCTCGATGGATCAGTCATTGGGTAGGTAGTTAAAATGGGAAAAATTATATTCTCATACTATCTTAGTCTTTGTCGGTATTTTAATCCGGTGATTTTAGCTTCAAAAATAACGATTTTTCGGAAAGGACTAGTCAAAATCCCTCAGGAATCCTAAAAAAATAGTGTTGACTATTCAAAACGGCGGCTTTAATTCTTATTTAACTTTTTGCAAACAAAATGAATTTTGCAGTTTATATATCCGCTTCTAAATGTAGCAAAACGTTTGATCCGTCAATTTCTTCGTCATGAGCTCCCCTTTAAGGTAGGTAGATGCAAAGAACGAATCTTTGATTGTTAATAACATTTTATGGCGAAAGCCTGAAAAAATTGAATTTTTCGATCCTCAAACTTTGAAGTACTGTAGAAACAAATATAAAATCTGTATGTAAACGATATTATGAGAAATAGTACATATTTTTACCCACTTTGTCACGTTGCAAAATATTAATCATTTTTTTTGCAATAAATTTATAAAAAAAATTCAAACTGTTATATTTAATTTGAGACTTTTTTATGCAAAAAATCAATTTTGCAACTTCAACAAATGTAAATATCTCAATGGATTTTGCTTAAAATTTATTGCCAAAAACGGCATTTCAATTGTAATATCAGAACACGAATTAAAAAAAAATTGCTCCGATGCTTTGGAGCCGAGATATTAGGCGAGGAAATATAGCAGTCAACCTTCAATTTTTTGGGCAGTAAGTCGGATTGAGATGGGGTTTATCTTCCAGAAAAAACTCCCGAATCATACGAATTTCAGCAATCGGGGTTTTTTTGAGTCGCTGGACCTGAATGTGATGTCCAAGTGAGCCCCCTGTGCACCTGGAGGTCAGGACGGCACCAGGAACGTCATCACCTGGAGTTCCCTGTAAACTCATGGAAAATTGATCGAAATTCGTTACCCGGGGGTTTTTCGGGTCGCTCGTCCCGAATCTGACATCGGCAACCTCCTCCGGGGGACCTGGTGCGCGCGACCTGGCTAATAACGTCATCTCCTGGAGTTTTACTGAAATTACTTATCAAATCGGTAGAAACTCGTTACCCGGGGGTTTTTCGGATCGCTCGTCCCGATTCTGACATCGGCAACCTCTTAACTTATACAAAATGGGCGTGTCCTCTCTTTTTCAATGAACTTACTTTATCACCAGAGTTGGAATAGTTGATTCAATTGAAACTATTCGAGGGATAAATGAAAGGTATGGGTACAAATATATGCAGGCACAATTTCAAAAATATCTGAACTTTATATTTTAAGATGAAATTGTTGAAGATGCAAATAAAACAAATAAATATAATAGTTTATTAAACATTTTAGGGAAAGTTGAGAACGGTGTTGTTAAAGTTACCAAATACAAAAAATATTACAGAGAATTTTTTAGAAAATAAAGAAAAAAACAAATCGTTATTATAAGATTAATTACATTATTAGTCATTTATATTTTATTAGATTTAATAAATATGGCTGTGCTAATCAAACATCGTTCATGTTATTTTTAATAAAGTACTTTGATGAAACCTACATTCTCATATTCCATGCATTTTTAAATTTCGCGAGCATTGTAACTTCTTTTACGACGTTGCCATGTCTAATAAACTACGATATAAAAAGTAGACTTTTAACATTTAATCGCTAATTACTACTATCACATGTTCTGAAGCTGTACTTTTAAGAGTCGAAAATGTTTTGTATATTATTTTCTCTTGTTTTAATTGAAATCTGAACGGTACTTTTTGTAAAATATGATAAAACCTGTGATTTCTCAATGTTAAAAGCATAAAATTTCAAATGTCAATATTTTTTTACTGGTTCTCTGTAGCTCTTCAAAAATTTAATTGGATCATTATCTTACCATTTACGTCGAAATGAAGAAGAATGTTGCAGTGGAAAACTTGTTCTACCATAATAATATACTAACTAGCATTCATTAAAGCAATATTAGAAAGTTTGACGACAAAATTTCGGTAAAACTCCAGGAGATGACGTTATTAGCCAGGTCGGGCGCACCAGGTCCTCCGGAGGAGGTTGCCGATGTCAGATTCGGGACGAGCGACCCAAAAAGCCCCCGAGTAACGAGTTTCTACCGATTTGATAAGTAATTTCAGTAAAGCTCCAGGAGATGACGTTATTAGCAAGGTCGCGCGCACCAGGTCCTCCGGAGGAGGTTGCCGATGTCAGATTCGGGACAAGCGACCCGAAAAACCTCCGGGTAACGAGTTTCTACCGATTTGATAAGTAATTTCAGTAAAACTCCAGGAGATGACGTTATTAGCCAGGTCGCGCGCACCAGGTCCTCCGGAGGAGGTTGCCGATGTTAGATTCGGGACGAGCGACCCAAAAAGCCTCCAGGTAACGAATTTCGATCGATTTTCCATGAGTTTACAGGGAACTCCAGGCGATGACGTTCCTGGTGCCGTCCTGACCCCCAGGTACACAGGGGGCTCACTTGGACATCGCATTCAGGTCCAGTGACTCAAAAAACCACCAGGTGCTGAAATTCGTATGATTCGGGAGTTTTTTCTGGAAGATATGAATTTTTTCTTCATCACTTCAAGAGATGCACTTATAAGAATGCACTTTTCGATGCAACGATGCAATTTCAAAAAAGTTAAAGACCAAAATATAGCACAAAGTTTCTGGACGAGTTAACGAAGCGAATGCAAAAAACCCCATCTCAATCCGACTTACTGCCCAAAAAATTGAAGGTTGGGGCTATTTTTGTGTTATATTTCCTCGTCTATATGAAGAATTCACGTTTTTGGCGATTACGGCGAAATTTGAAAATATTTTTACTTGAAAATTTAACTGAATATTTCTCAGTGTGTGTTATTGTTGTAGAACTCTCCAAAATCGTCCTAAGTTGAAGACAATCAAAATTCGACTTAGGCAAAAATTTCATTTAAAGACATTTTTGGGAGTCTGCAGAGGCGCAGATCAGTCCACAAGGACCGTTTTGGGTTCTATAAGGCGTTGGAAATGACCAGGTGAAAATTCGAAGAAACATCGAATTTTCACTTAGGAAAAATGTTTTTGGTTCAGAATATCAGAGTAGAAGTATATAATGACAAAGATTTATGAATAATATACTTTTTCAAAGGTACCATAAATTGGACTTTGAAAAATAATATTTTTGGAAGGGCGTCAAAATTTGGCCTAAGAATCGATTTATCGAAAGTACGCCAAAGTTTCACTTGCAGACTAATTTTTCAAAACTGCGTTGAAATTTGGCTTGAAAATCGATTTTTCAAAAGTACGCCAAAATTCCACCCGCGGATTAACTTTTCAAAAGTACCTTGAAATTTGGCTTGAAAATCGATTTTTCAAAAGTACGCCAAAATTCCACCCGCGGATTAACTTTTCAAAAGTACCTTGAAATTTGGCTTGAAAATCGATTTTTCAAAAGTACGCCAAAATTTCACCCGCAGATTAGTTTTTCAAAAGTACCTTGAAATTTGGCTCGAAAATCGATTTTTCAAAAGTACGCTGAAATTGGTCTTAAAATGGATTTTTCAAAAGTACCACGAAGTCAGTTTAAAAAGTACCACGAAAATATACTTTAAATTATTTTTTATTTTTTATTCCTCAACCAAAGACATTGACCTTTGAGGTACGATCATTGAAAGCACAATTCTAAAGTATGAGCATAAAATTTTAACGATGCACTGCATCCAAAAGGCAAAATAGAAGATTTTGTCAAAGCCGGCGTAGTGCCGATAAGCAAAAATTGATAAAAATCAATGCACATGTACAAGGCCGGTTTCTCGCATGGAAGGAGTTTGGATTGACCCAGCGGCTCGCAATTTGGTCGAGCGCGTTGAGTAGTCCAGACAAAGCGATGGTAGAAAAGCCACTAACGGGGCTTTTCAAATGACAAAGTTATAGAGGAAAACGCCTTGTGCATAAAAATCCAAAAATTCAATTTTGCCTAATAGTCGCTCGAAGGTGAGACGCTGCCAAATCGATATTATTAATCGACTGTGATAAGGGTTAGTAAGTCGTGGACTGATCGAACGCCACTCAACTTATGCAGTAATAAGTCCTCTGAATGTGTTTGAGTACGTGAATTTCCACGATACAAGAACTTTAAAGCTAGGTAGTCTCTAGCGAAACTAAATTCATTTAGTAAAACTTTTTTAAGTTAATTTCAGTCAGCCTTAATTATTCATTTACCCAGAGTCTGAAATGATTCTAAAAGCTCGCATTTTGATTCTGAGAAGGTACGTATGAATCTTTTCTACCTAATCGATCGTTAGCGCGAGCGCTCTCGCTTGTATGGTCTGAAAGTCACTACCTTGATTGGGGAAGGCACGATTCTTTCTTGAGAATTTTGTATAACCAATTCTGTTAAATAAACGGATTCTTTGAACTAATGTTTCTTAATTGATCTTGAGGCCTGTTGACGGTCTATAATCCCTGGAACTTTCGTATAGAAAACCGGATGTGTCGAGTTAATTCGCATTAACGTTCGACCTTCTGGTTGTTGTACGGAGGTTCGATAGGGATTTTTTTATGCGTTTTTTGAGAAATATATTCCGTTATTAATGGACCAAAACGCGATTTTCGCGTACCAAAACTAATCCCTCCGCAGAGAAATTCTTCGGTTGGGATTTTTTTATGCAAAAATTCAGGAAATTAAGAGGTGCCTAAACCCCTAACGAGGGAATTCGGGTCCAGAGAGAGCGTAGTTTCCGATCTGTGGTAGTGCAGCCTTGGTCCCGCTTTTCGGCTACCGAAGTCATCTTATCTCGAACCCGCCTGGGAGGTAGAAGAACGGGGTAATACGCGACTGGCGCCCCCTGAGAAATAAATTGGTGTCGCGTCATTTTGACGCCCGGTAGTGCGTTCTTCTACATGGCGCCCAACGTGGGGCGTTGTTAGTCAGCAGGGCTTTCTGGAAAGGATATGGATGAATCAACGCCTTTCCAGTTTTACGACGAGCCGACATCTGTGATGGACAACGTCTCTAGAGGGTTAGAGAGGCCGTGCGCGGAGGATGTACTGGGTAGTTCGGGGGTTGGCCCGAGTACCACTGAAGGAGTCATACAGCCCTCCTCAGAACAAGTGTTCGCCCAAATGGCAGCAGGTCTTGCCAAAGCTCTAAGCGAAGCCACGCACGAGCATAAGTATCGGTCGAAGCATCCAAATGCGGAATTTCATGGCTTCGAACACGAAGACCCTGAAACCTTCATTTATCAAATGGAGGAATTTTTCGTCCGAGTACGAATTACGCAGGATAACGACCGTCTGTATAAAATATCAGAACAGCTCAAAGACGATGCTAGGAAATGGTTCGAACAATACCGAACCCTAATTACCACGTATCCTCTATTCCTCGAGCGGTTCAGAAGCCGTTATGATTCAGGTGAAGTACTCACCGAAGCAGTAGCTAATTTATATGGCAAGAAACAAGATGCCGAGGAAAATACGTCAGTATTTATTTCAAGGAAGGTATGCCTCTTCAAGAGGATCGATCCGTTTAAGCCGGAGGCGATGAAGGCGGCTACCATCTTCAATCAGTTGAGACCTGATATGAAAATGCTCCTAAAGAGTGCCGTCATACTAGATACAAATACACTAGTGACGATGACCGAACAAATGGCCAAAATCATGGATGAGAATAAAGAATTCGAGATTCTGCAAAATGCAAAGAAAAGCAAAGACCGAGAAGCGTCCACCTCTACCGCTTCAGCTCAAGGGAATCAGCAATCGAGCAGTAACTGGAGAACGGAACCCTCCGCCTTAACGAAGCCGTCCTCCAGTTCCTTTGGTGCATCTAGGACACCATTCAATGGATCTCAAAGAAGAGATAATCCGCCAGCACCAAGGGTGCATTTTGCAAATAATATTTCCTCGCTGCCCAGAGGGGATATACCGAGAAGGGGTACTGGAGACGTAAGGAACTCCCGAGTCCCGTATCGCCCTTGCAGATATTGCCCAACGGAGCAGTGGCATTTTCATGCAGAATGCCCAAACAATCCCTATCGTAATATGAATACGGGAAACCAAGCGGGGGTCAGAGGCGATGGCCCAGGCCGAACTGTACCAGCCCCGCCTACCAGGCCCCAGCAGGTTCGAAGCGACCCTCGAGGAAGCTCCGAAGCAAGAAGTTTAAATTAAAAAACTTCGATGACCTTCCTGACCTTAATTACCTGTTTAAGGATCAAGAAATCAACCTATCTCCCCACCGATTCACTACATTAGAATCTATCAATCAAACCAACGACGCTTTCCCTCTGCCTCGCATTAAGATTATAATTAATAATCGAGCGGTTAACGCTTTATTGGATACAGGTTCGACAAGGAATATTATCCAACCGAAATTTTTGAACGACATTGATCAACTTACAGCTCCCCAAACTTTTGTTATGGCTTGTGGCGATGGTTTAGTAGAATCCCTCGGGACTACGACCATAAACGTTAATGTACTAGATGTACCCTTTCAGACCACGTTTCAGGTCATTCAAAATTTAAATGAAGAGCTCATTCTGGGAGCCCCGTTTTTATATGCTCACAATGTCGTATTCGATTATCAACGTAAATGTGTCTACGTCGGCACCGAAGAGCGAATAACCGTCTTCTGGAATCAAGCGGCACATCAAGCAAGGAAGCAATGCCGGCTTCCCGAAGAACTGATCATCGGAAACGATAATTTAAAACCTCTATTCGAGGAATTCGCTGAATTGTTCACCGCGGTGCCTACCCAAGCTACCACGGTGACAACGAAACATAAAATAAAAGTTAAAGACGACCGCCCGTTCAATATCAAACCCTACCCCATGTCTCCTTCTAAGAAAAAAGTTATGTACGATCAAATTGAAGAGATGCTGAAAGCCGGGGTCATAGAACCGAGTACCGCTCAGTACAGTTCGCCTCCCATTATAATTGAAAGGCCCGGCAAGAAGCCTCGCTTCTGCATTGATTATCGTCACTTAAATGAAGTAACGGAAGACGAAGCATCCGTCTTACCAAAGATATACGAGAGTATAAAGGATCTAGGAAACGCCAACATATTTACGGTGTTGGACCTCAAGAGCGGATATTGGCAAATCCCTCTTGAGGAGTCGTCAAAAAACTATTCTACGTTTACAACATTAGATGGAGCATCTTACCGATTTAACGTGATGCCTTTCGGATTGAAGACCGCTCCATGTACATTCCAAAAATTTATGGCAAGAGACGTATTGACCGGCTACTTGCATCATTTCTGCAAAGTATATCTCGATGATATTATCATCTACAGTGAAAATATAGAACAGCATGTAAACCATCTGAGAGCCGTCTTTGAACGCCTGCGTTTGCATAATTTAAAGGTGTCACCGGAAAAATGTGTAGTAGCCACGTCAAGCATAACCTATCTCGGGCATCAAATAAATGCCAACACCACTCAACCATTAGAAAAACACATATTACAGATACAAAATTATCCGGCCCCTACGACGAGGCGCCAGCTTCAGAGTTTCCTTGGTTTATGTAATTGGGTACGTGAATATATCCCTAATGTTGCAATAATTACAAAGCCCTTGACCCGACTACTCTCGAAAGACTGGCGCTTCAAGTGGAATCCGGAAGCCCAAGAAGCTTTTATTTTACTAAAAGAAGTATTGAATAAACCTCTAGGACTGCACCGGCCAGATTTCAATAAAATGTTCATACTGCAGACGGACGCATCCTTAATAGGATTATCTGCAGTATTATATCAATTGGGGGATAATGACCAGAAGCACATCGTCTCTTATGCTAGTAATACGTTATCTCCGACGGAGAGAAAATACCATATTAATGAATTGGAATGTTTGAGCGTCGTTAATTATATAAGAAAATACAAAATATATTTGGCAGACCGTCCATTTATAGTCAAAACCGACAATCGAGCTTTACTATGGTTAAATAAGCATAAGGACGAGAAAACGAAATTTACTCGTTGGTCATTATTACTTCAGGAATACAGCTTCACCATAGAACATTGTCCCGGCAAGGAAAATATATTGGCTGACTATCTTAGCAGGAATCCTCAAGGCCCAAACGTCGAAGCAGACGACGAAGAGGAGAGAATGTACCCACCAAAATTCTCGTACAAGGAACGAATATCAGTGATTACCACATTGGAATTAAACGATCAGGTCAGAGAAGCGCAAACGCACTCCAGAGATATCCAAGACCAAATTGAACGATGGAATACTCTAGTGCGACAAGCAGATAAAACCGAGGCAGAGGTGAAATTCGTCAATACAAGACAAGTGATAGGCGGCACACTTTGGACGAGAGGCGAAAATGTTATAGAAAAATTATACGTACCAAAACGTATGGTCATGAGAGTAATATCTCATTTTCACGACCGACCGGAAGTAGGTCACCCCGGCCGCGATGAAACTGTTAGAATCATCTCGGGCCGCTATTATTTTAATAATTTGTCGAGACTAGTTAACAAATATTTAAATGAGTGCATTATTTGTAATTCCGTAAAAAGCAGACAGTCACAACCGAAGGCTCCTCTCAGAAGCCATGCTCCATCGCATCCGTTCGAAGTTCTAAGCGTCGATGTAATCGGACCGCTTCAGCGAACCAAAGATGCAGATAACCGATATATATTAATGGTAGAGGATGTATTTAGTAAGTGGGTCGAAGCCAAGGCGTTCACCCAAGTCAGTGGAAAAACAATAGCACAATTTATCGAAGAGGAACTAGTGGCGAGATATGGCGTTCCGAGGGTCATCATTTCCGACCAGGGAGGCCACTTCAATTCCGGCTTTTACGATACGTTCTGTACACGTAACAATATTGAAAGATTCTTCACAGCAGCTTACCACCAACAGGCCAATCCAATAGAAAGGAGGGTGCAAGAAGCTAAGAAGATCTTAAAAACCTTATTATATGGTTCACCCAACGACGAGTGGGATCGACATGTTAGTCAGATGGCATATATCTTGAGAACAAGAAAAAACGCCGCTACGGGGCATACGCCCAGTTTCGTAGTACTCGGCTATGAATTACCACAGATTGGTGATTGGAATATGTTCGCTTATAGACAAGAGCGTCGTAATCAAGCGGACGTTCCCCGCCTTGAAAGAGTCAAGGAGATTCGTAAAAATCAAACAAATTACCAATGGCGTTACGCGCCCAAAGTGGCGGTAACGCCGGTCGTATATAAAGTGGGAGATATGGTAATGACTAAAAGGATCAGGAAGGATCATACCTTCACACCGTCGTGGAGTGGGCCACACAAGGTTTTAAAGAGATTGTCCAATGAAGTTTACCTCATTCACAAGGGGGTAACTTCGACGAGATTACATGTCGATGCCATCAGGCCGGCACCTAAGGGAGACCCCGATGTTGAATTGGAATTGTCTGAAGAATCAGAAGATAGTCCGGATGAAATTCATCTTAGTGACGACGCTTCCTCATCAGACAATGAGATCGCGCCCAGGTCAGAGCGACGTAGCGATACCACACTAGTTCAAATCAATGTTCCCGCAAGTGCTCAAGATGAGCCGGATGTAATAAGTCGAGATCCCGAAGATGCTCGAGATGAGCCAGATATAGAAGAGTCACCTCTAGATATTTCTGAGGTCGACCACGGCTAATAGCCGTTTTCGCTTTTTTTTATATTTTTTCTCAAAATTCTAAGTAGCGATTTTGACCTATATGCGGTCGAATCGAAAATTTAAAGTCTACTCCATGAGCAGACATGGAAAGACGGCGAACCCGACGCAAGAGCGCGATCCGGTAAGCCTAGCTTCTCAAGAGCGAGAGCCGCCAAGTTCGAGTAATGGACGTAGGCATAAGTACGAATCAGTACGAGTTTCGGAAGCTGTTTTTCTTATGCAAGAAGACAACTTCAATTTTAATCATTTTAAGTCAACAAAATTAACGTATACCCCAAATGGAAACTACGAGTTTCAGAAGCCGTTCTTCGCTCAAGAAGACGCTTCAATTTTTTTTTTTTTTTATACTTTTTTCACAAGTCGTGATGACCGCACGAGTATCGTAAGCCGATTTAATCTACCTTACGAAATGGAAACTACGAGTTTCAGAAGCCGTTCTTCGCTCAAGAAGACGCTTCGATTTTTTTTTTTTATACTTTTTTCACAAGTCGTGATGACCGCACGAGTATCGTAAGCCGATTTAATCTACCTTACGAAGTAGAAACTACGAGACGAGTTTCAGAAGCCGTTCTTCGCTCAAGAAGACGCTTCGATTTTTTTTTTTATACTTTTTTCACAAGTAGTGATGACCGCACGAGTATCGTAAGCCGATTCAATCTACCTTACGAAGAACCAATTTCTAACCATTATAAGTTAACAAAATTCATGTTAGAAAAATATTTCATTAAAGACAACACATTGTGTTTGTTAGTCGACGCGTCCCAGTCGACGACTTGCTAAAAGTCAATCTAGTTGCAGAACTGCATTTTCCATGTGCAGAAATGGAAAGATGACCCAGCCTGTCGCAAGGGCGCGGCATGGTGAAGTCTGGAACTCAAAGGCGAGGACCGTCCAAGCTGCGGCATGGAGATATAGACAGACTCTTCTAGAAAGGGCCGAAGTTAAGCAAGAGCGAGACCAGGGCGAAAAAGCGAGTGCAACGAACTAGTGAGAGTGGACGCTAATCAAAATTGTGCTACGCTTCGCACCTCGACGCGGGTGTAATTAAGTTGATAAAAATGTTGTATCAACTTGTCGTATTGTTTAAAAAATGTAACTATTTTTAAGTTAGATAGGCGAATCAGCCGTCTGCCCCAATTAAGGCCGTTATTTTTAAAACATCTGTACCATAGGTCAGACCGTCAAATGAAGGCATACAGACATACAAGTGAATATGGAAATTAAAGGCAATCGATGAGTAGAAAAGATTCAACCAAAGGAGGGGAGTGTTGTAGAACTCTCCAAAATCGTCCTAAGTTGAAGACAATCAAAATTCGACTTAGGCAAAAATTTCATTTAAAGACATTTTTGGGAGTCTGCAGAGGCGCAGATCAGTCCACAAGGACCGTTTTGGGTTCTATAAGGCGTTGGAAATGACCAGGTGAAAATTCGAAGAAACATCGAATTTTCACTTAGGAAAAATGTTTTTGGTTCAGAATATCAGAGTAGAAGTATATAATGACAAAGATTTATGAATAATATACTTTTTCAAAGGTACCATAAATTGGACTTTGAAAAATAATATTTTTGGAAGGGCGTCAAAATTTGGCCTAAGAATCGATTTATCGAAAGTACGCCAAAGTTTCACTTGCAGACTAATTTTTCAAAACTGCGTTGAAATTTGGCTTGAAAATCGATTTTTCAAAAGTACGCCAAAATTCCACCCGCGGATTAACTTTTCAAAAGTACCTTGAAATTTGGCTTGAAAATCGATTTTTCAAAAGTACGCCAAAATTCCACCCGCGGATTAACTTTTCAAAAGTACCTTGAAATTTGGCTTGAAAATCGATTTTTCAAAAGTACGCCAAAATTTCACCCGCAGATTAGTTTTTCAAAAGTACCTTGAAATTTGGCTCGAAAATCGATTTTTCAAAAGTACGCTGAAATTGGTCTTAAAATGGATTTTTCAAAAGTACCACGAAGTCAGTTTAAAAAGTACCACGAAAATATACTTTAAATTATTTTTTATTTTTTATTCCTCAACCAAAGACATTGACCTTTGAGGTACGATCATTGAAAGCACAATTCTAAAGTATGAGCATAAAATTTTAACGATGCACTGCATCCAAAAGGCAAAATAGAAGATTTTGTCAAAGCCGGCGTAGTGCCGATAAGCAAAAATTGATAAAAATCAATGCACATGTACAAGGCCGGTTTCTCGCATGGAAGGAGTTTGGATTGACCCAGCGGCTCGCAATTTGGTCGAGCGCGTTGAGTAGTCCAGACAAAGCGATGGTAGAAAAGCCACTAACGGGGCTTTTCAAATGACAAAGTTATAGAGGAAAACGCCTTGTGCATAAAAATCCAAAAATTCAATTTTGCCTAATAGTCGCTCGAAGGTGAGACGCTGCCAAATCGATATTATTAATCGACTGTGATAAGGGTTAGTAAGTCGTGGACTGATCGAACGCCACTCAACTTATGCAGTAATAAGTCCTCTGAATGTGTTTGAGTACGTGAATTTCCACGATACAAGAACTTTAAAGCTAGGTAGTCTCTAGCGAAACTAAATTCATTTAGTAAAACTTTTTTAAGTTAATTTCAGTCAGCCTTAATTATTCATTTACCCAGAGTCTGAAATGATTCTAAAAGCTCGCATTTTGATTCTGAGAAGGTACGTATGAATCTTTTCTACCTAATCGATCGTTAGCGCGAGCGCTCTCGCTTGTATGGTCTGAAAGTCACTACCTTGATTGGGGAAGGCACGATTCTTTCTTGAGAATTTTGTATAACCAATTCTGTTAAATAAACGGATTCTTTGAACTAATGTTTCTTAATTGATCTTGAGGCCTGTTGACGGTCTATAATCCCTGGAACTTTCGTATAGAAAACCGGATGTGTCGAGTTAATTCGCATTAACGTTCGACCTTCTGGTTGTTGTACGGAGGTTCGATAGGGATTTTTTTATGCGTTTTTTGAGAAATATATTCCGTTATTAATGGACCAAAACGCGATTTTCGCGTACCAAAACTAATCCCTCCGCAGAGAAATTCTTCGGTTGGGATTTTTTTATGCAAAAATTCAGGAAATTAAGAGGTGCCTAAACCCCTAACGAGGGAATTCGGGTCCAGAGAGAGCGTAGTTTCCGATCTGTGGTAGTGCAGCCTTGGTCCCGCTTTTCGGCTACCGAAGTCATCTTATCTCGAACCCGCCTGGGAGGTAGAAGAACGGGGTAATACGCGACTGGCGCCCCCTGAGAAATAAATTGGTGTCGCGTCATTTTGACGCCCGGTAGTGCGTTCTTCTACATTATCACTTACAGAAAGTGCCCTGTCTATATACAGCGTGTCGCACTTTTCATGGAGCCACCCTCATATCTCGCTCATCTGATATCCGAATTTTTTGAAATTTTGATGGTGAAAATATACCTATAAAGTGAGTCTTTAGACGTAACCACATTTGATTTTAGTCAGAGGCGTCCGATTCTAGGATGTAGAAAGGGGTCCGATTTAAAAAAAAAAGTATTAGCAATTTTTTTAGAAAAAAACTAGTAAGATATTCTTAATTAGCACCTATAGAAACCCATTTGTACAAGATTACATCGTAGTAGGTTCAAAGGTGTTTGAGATAGGGGCCTTCAAAAATGCAATTTTTTCAAGTAAAAATAATTTTTATCTGCAAAACGGATTCTCAAATGAAAAAAAATCATTCTTTATTTTTTGTTCAGAATAATGTATTGTACTAGTTTGAATTGATTTTACAACAAAATAATTATTTATTTAAATAAGGCAAAAATTAGAAATTAAAATAAATGAAACTAAAATAAATAAATAAATAAAACCAATTGACACTAGTAATAAATTTTGCTTTCATGGCTTACATAGGTCTTTATTGAAGATTATTCGTTAAAAAAATGGTAAGCATGTACGTATTAGAACTTTTGCCTTATTAAATAAATAGTTATTTTATTGCAAAATCAATTCAGACTAGTAAAATACATTATTCTGAACAAAAAATTAAGAATAAATTTTTTCATTTGAGAATCCGTTTTACAGGTAAAAATTATTTTTAGTTGAAAAAATTGTTTTTTGGACGGCCCCTATCTCAAACACTTTTGAACCCACTACGATGTAATCTTGTACAAAGAGATTTCTAAAGGTGCTGATTAAGAATATCTCACTAGTTTTTTACTGAAAAAAATCGCTAATAGATTTTTTCGAAAATCGATCCCTTTTTTCCATTCTAGAGTCGAACGCCTCTGACTAAAATCAAATGTGGTTACGTCTAAAGACTTACTTTATAGGTATATTTTCACCATCAAAATTTCAAAATATTCGGATATCAGATGAGTGAGATATGAGGGTGGCTCCATGAAAAGTGCGACACGCTGTATATAAATGGGCCATGGAAAAAAATCGAGAAAATTGCATCTTTGGAAATCAACCAAAAAAAAAATAAGGACAGAAAAATAAAATTTATTTTGTAAATTCAATAAATTAAGTTTTAAATACAAAATGTATAACTTTTCTTATCCCTAATAAGAGTAAAGACATTCAAATAAATTTTGTGTAATCTTTAAATATTTATTTTATGAAGCGACGTAACTGAATGATTAAAAAATAATTGAAGAATCGGAAAACTGAGAAAAAAATAAGTTGAATAAAAAAAACGTCTATCTAGCTACTACTGAGGCCGCAAAAAAGAGAAATAAAGCTGCCGCCGCAGTGAAAATGTCCATGTACGTCGCTCGCAGTGAAAGGGGGGGGGGGGGGGGGGTTAATCGAAAAAACGTGCATTCTTCATATCTCGGCTCCAAAGCATCTGAGCACAATTTTTTTTCAAATTCATGTTTTTTATGACTGGTTGCAATAAATTTTGATTGTTTTCTGCAATATTTCTTTTTGATTATATAAAATATTAATTTGATTTTTTTAATATAATTTTCTTTATAAATTAATTGCAAAAAAAAATTAATATTTTGCAACGGAACAAAGTGTATTTTATTAAGGTAAAAATATGAACTATTTCTCATAATACCGTTAACATGTAGATTTTGTGTTTATTTTTACAGTACTTCAAAGTTCGAGGATGGAAAAATTCAATTGTTATTAACAATCAAAGATTCGTTCTTTGCGTATATCTAACTTATAGGGAAGCTCATAACGAAGAAATTGACGGGTCGAACGTTTTTCTACGACCTTTAGAAGCGAAGATATAAGTAAACAGGCTCGGTTAGTATTTAGAGAAACACACCGATCTCGTCCCACCTTCTAGCGTCTTGTATATCAGTGTATACGCGGAAGCTATGTAATTTCAGACGAGGATTACGTAGTGGATATACCATCCTTCGGAGGGGATGTCAAGCAGGCGGTCCCTTGTCTATTAAATGTTAGCAAGTAAAAGATCCCTACTCTTCCTAAGGGAAGAGGTTCGGTAGCTCGTCTTCTGGCGTCGGTGATAGGCCCTGGCAGCGGAAATAGGCCGACGTTAAATAAATAGATAAAAAAAAAGTAAACAAGCTAAAAACGTACTCTTCGCCTGTTCACTGATTTTTTTATATAATTGTTACACATTCTATAGAATACTCTTCGCAGTTTTTTTGTAAATAATGTTAGTTTTAAACATTTTTAATTTTTTAGTACGAACTTAGTTGGTAAAAGATTCAGTGAAAAATAAAGTAAAAATAAAAAAAAACTATACCATACCCCATTTGGGTTTCGAACCCGGGACCCTTGGATCCCGAGTCAAAAACGTAAGAACTACACCGCCACCTAATACGTAAAAAATGCAAATTTTTACATATAAGAGACGAGCTAAAATCATATTTCCACGGTTGTATATTACTTATGAAATGTATATTTGTAAAATGTATAAATATTTAAATATTAAAATGAAATATCATTTCAACAGATTTCTATTCAATTACAAAAACATAAAAATCAAAAAAATTTTTTTTCAAACTTAAATCGTTAATAACTTATTTATTTACTGATCGATTTTGTTCAAAAACAATAGAGTTCTTCCTCTAGCTGACACTAATTTACTGCCCCAAATTCCAGTACAATCGGATTTTTATTTCTTGAGTTATCGTGCTTACAAGAAACGTGATGGACGGACGGACGGACAGACGGACATTTTGAAAGTTGTTCAGAATTCGTTCACTAACACAATGATATGAAAATTGTTTGTCTGCGAGCGATATTTACGGTTTTAGAAATGTCCCGATCAAATACAATATACTCTTCGTTTTCGTATTTCCGAAGAGTATAAAAACTAAGTTGCAAGATTCATTTTGTTTACAAAGAGTTAAGTAATAATTAAGCCGCCGTTTTGAATGCTCAACACTATTTTTTTCGGATTCCTGAAGAAATTCTATAGGGGGTAATTTTTGGCTAGTCCCAAAACTTTCCCAAAACATTTTCCTAATATCACCGGACTATTTTGACACTTTCGCAAAATGTTTAAAAACTGAATGAAAGAACAGAGGTAACTTTTTTTATACTTCTGATAACTACAAAATGTCTCATACCTAAAAATATATTAACTAAAACAAAATTTTTAAATAGACTATTATACATAGGGTGTCTAAATTTTTATTAGCAGGACTTCTTCAATAGTCATGTATGGATAAATGGATAAATAAATATGGATCCTAAAACCCTTCTTTTTTTAGATACAAGGCGTTAAATTTGAAAATATTTATTTAATTTATTTTTTAAAATAACCGCTAATAAATAATTCATGATTTTACTACGAATGATTTGATATTTGAGAACAAATAATTCAATTTATGAGCGGTTACTTAAAAAATAAATAATTTTTTTTTCAAATTCAACGCCCTCCCTGTATCTCAGAAACATAGCGTTATTAGACCTTTATTTATAGCAACTTTTATTCTCAATATGAGCCCTTCTAGCAACTGTGTTCCTGCCAATAAAAAGAGACACTCTTTATAATTAAATAATAATGAAATTAAAAACTCTTAACGTTTCGGAAAAATTGTTCCCTTTCTGGTTTTAAAATTTTGAAGAACAAAGACTTCAAAGTTTTGAGAACGGATTTTTTTCAATAAACGTTGAAAGGTCTATAATAATCTATTTACAAATTTTGTTTTAGTTTATATATTTTATCTTATGTAATTGCCCATGAATTTAGCAAAGAAATGAAGCAAACCCAGTTTGTGAATACATATTTTAGACACATTATAAAAAAACTGGATTTGAGAAAGTTGTCAAAAACTTACCTGCGCATTTCAGGCCTTGCTTGTAGATTCCATATAGTAAGGACCCACAGTGATCACAAAACGTTGGAGACATAAACGTGTGGATTTTAAACCTGTGGGGCAAGTCTATTTTGAATCTTTCTCTTAAATACTGAAACAAAAAATATATTTGATATACTACAGTACTCAAAGGTAACAGGAATAATTTTATATGTAATGATATATTCTGATTATGGGCAATTATTTTAGTGAATCTTCAGTTTATATATGATCCCGACCTTTGCTCTTACCCAAAAGTATTGCTGATTTATTTTTAATAAATAGCAAGCGAGCAAGTGTTTCAAGCAGACAAAAAAAATTGAGCATCTAGGTGATGCTATATATTAACGAAAAAACAGTATTGAGTAAATCACAGCTTACACACTTTTTTATTTATTATGAAATTATCTACTGTCTGTATATTGTTGCCCTAATATGGGAAAGCTAATATACTAGTTAGGTAAATACTTTAAAATACACATTATTGGAGAACCAATCAAAACAACTACTCTTCTAGCTAATACTAATGAAGTACTGATTGATAGGATTCCTAGCATTTTAAAGCAAAAAGATATATGAAAAATAATTAAATCATTTACTTAAATTCAGTCATTCACACTTTTTTATTTAATATAAATTATCCACTTTCTGTATATTGGTACCTTAATTTGGTCACGCTAATATACTACTTGGGAAAACACTTTAAAACACTCATCATCGGAGAACATCAAAACAACTACTCTTCTAGCTGATTCTGACGAAGCATTGAATTACATGATATGATTCCTAGCATTTTGAGGCAAAAAATGTATTGAAAACACTTATCATTTATTGAAATTCAGTCATTCACAACAATCATTGAATAGAATGTAAGGTTCAATAATTGTTGGGAATGACTGAATTTCAAGAAATGATTTGAACTCGAGAAAAGTTTTTTCGAATTCGTTAGTATTAGCGTGCACAGATTAGGGCAAAAATATACAGAATGTAGATAATTTCATAATAAATGAAAAAAGTGTGTAAGTTGTGATTTGCTCAATACCTAAATAATATTCTTCAATCGTGATAAAAACAAATAAATAAAAAATAATTAATTGTAAAAATAAATTAAAAATAGGCTACTGATGAGAACTAACGAGTTCGAAAAAACTTGTGCAATTTTTCTAGAGTTGAAATAGGATGTAAGGTTCAATAATTATTGTGAATGACTGAATTTCAATAAATGATTTAAGTATTTTTAATATATTTTTTTGCCTCGAAATGCTAGGAATGCTATCATGTAATTCAATGCTTCGTCGGAATTAGATAGAAGAGTAGTTGTTTTGATTGGTTCTGAAATAAAGAGTGTTTTAAAGTATTTACCTACTAAATGACTAGTATATTAGCGTGCCCGGATTAGGGCAACAATATACAGAAAATAGGTAATTCATAATAAATAAAAAAGTGTGTCTTTAATCATGATGACAGGAAATAAATAAAAAATAATTAAATAAAAAAAAAACTATTTTTTAGAATTATTTTCAATTCACTATTCTACAGCCTACGTGTATTGGAAGTAAAAATAGCAAATTCTTAGTAACTTCGTCATGCTAAATAACAATATAAAAAGCAAAAGTTCAAGTTGGCTCTGGTTTGCCCAATAGAGGTAATAAAGTGTAACGCAGGTATAGGGGTTTACAGACGATCCAGCTGCTTGGACCCGACATTGTAGGTACGCTTTGAAGATAATTGGAATTCCAGCGGACCAGTTCACTTTTACGAATGGGTTCAAAGCATGCCGACGAGGCTGGCTCCCTGCCGCTGCATCGTGTGTAGACCTCTTATAAACCCTAGTTTATGGGCGGTCCTGTCACAAATAACAGGTAGAATTAGAATTCTACGAAAAATAGACATACTAACTACCTACCTCTTTATTTGTCACTAAAACTAATATTCATTCTTAGGTAGTCGTATTTGTACCTTGTGCATGATAAGCGTTCATTTTCGAAAGTAAATAGTGCTATTTTAAAAATATGCCACGAGATTGTGTAAATACACCTAACAACTTTTGTTATATTTGTGGTAAGTGACTTTTGTGCATCAAAAACGTAATTTTACTCCCAAAATTAAAAAGGCGTAACAGTTGTATTTTGGTTGTACAATTGGAGATGAAGACAAAAAATGGGCACCTCATATATGTTGCAGCAATTGTGCGAACAATCTTTGCAGTTGACTAAGTGGAAGAGGACGTTCAATGGCTTTTGCTGTGCCGATAATCTGGCGAGAACCTACAGATCATGTTACCGATTGTTATTTTTGCGTGATACCTCCTATTAGACAGGGTATTAACAAGAAAAAAAGGATGGTAATACAATACCCCAATTTACCAACTGCCATTCGCCCCTTTCTCCATAGTGACGAACTACCTATTCCTAATCCACCTCAAGAATACAGCCTTGTGATCTTAAGTGATCTTATAAGAGACCTTGATCTGTCCAAGGCAAAAACGGAGCTTTTGGCATCTCGATTACAACAATGGAATTTACTACAAGAAAATGTTAAAGTTTCCATGTATCGAAGTCGTCAAAAAGATCTTATACCTTTTTTCAAAATGGAAAATGACTTGGTTGCCTGCAAGGATATTGACGGTTTAATGAGTGCTTTACACATTATTCCCCATGATCCTAGTGACTGGAGACTTTTTATTGACGCCTCGAAACTTAGTCTAAAAGCTGTGTTACTCAACAATGGAAACAAATTGCCATCAATTCCAATCGCCCATGCTATTCATATGAAGGAAAATTACAGTAACATGAATGTATTGCTACAAACTATAGAATATAACAAGTATAAGTGGCAAATTTGTGCAGACTTAAAAGTGAAAGCTATCTTACTTGGTATGCAGCAAGGGTATACCAAATATTGCTGTTTTCTTTGTGAGTGGGACAGTCGAGCGCGATTAGAACATTACAAAAGAAAAATTTGGCCGCCAAGACTGGGTTTTGAACCAGGATGCTAACATTCCATTAATTGATTCACAAAAGGTAATACTGCCACCACTCCACATAAAACTGGGGTTTATGAAAAACTTGGTAAAAGCTATGGACAAAGAAGGACGTGCTTTCAGTTATTTAAAACAAAAATTTCCCAGACTTAGTAATCCGAAAATTAAAGAGGGAATTTTTGTGGGTCCTCAAATCAAGAACCTTTCTAGAAGGTAATGAAAAAGCTGCTTGGAATTCCTTTAAAATGGTAGCAACACACTTTCTCGGTAACAAAAGAGCAGAAAACTATAGAGACCTTGTTGGGAATTTTCTTTCTTGCTACCAGAAATTAGGATGCAATATGTCATTAAAAGTCCACTTTCTACATTCACACCTAGATTACTTCCCAGAAAACTGTGGTGCAGTAAGTGATGAGCATGGAGAAAGATTCCACCAGGATATTCAAAATATGGAAAAAAGATATCAGGGCAAATGGACTTCTGCGATGTTGGCAGACTATTATTGGACATGTATAAGAGATGCTCCAGAAGTAACTTATAAGAGACGGGCTAAGAAGCGCAAGAAGAATAATTAATTTTCTAATTAAAGGGCTTATATTCAAATTAAATATAAAGTATATAACATGTATTTGAAATATATATCAAAATGGCAAATATTTTTTCGCATGATGTAATTAATTGCTTTTTTTATTAAAATTATACCATAATATGTGAGTTAGGTTTGTTATTACAATTTTTAGAGCCAACAAATTTTTTTATGGCTATGTTAGACGTAGCTGGGACCAAAACAATGCAAATAAGTGGTTTTGGTTAACGATACAAGATAAAAGTTAAAATTTGTAAGTGTGTGTTATTGGATAATTACAGTAACAAAATGGCGACACTTTGTTAAAGAAAAATGTTATGACACATATTCTTTCTACCATAACTTCTTTGTTTTTTACGATATAGGAACAAACACAGAAGCATTTTAAAGTTTGATTAATTAACTTTAATTCTGGTCCTTAGAGTTATTATTGACGCAAATGTCATAGTTTCTAAGATATTCGACATTCATATTTTATTCTATAAACATTCGGGCGGCGCGGCATTTTAAACTTAAATTTCTTCGAAACTATTAGTCACACATAAATTTATAAAACCAAACAAATTGATTCTCAGTTTCTAAGCTTTATTTTTGGTCTCCACCATTTTTTCGCTAAAATTAATATTTATTGAGCTATTTGCAAAGAAACAAAATTTTACGTTATGTTGAAAATCCGTTTATAGTTATAAATACAATTTTTTTCAAAAGCAAGTGCTGTAAACGGACGAAAAAATTTGGGCGTTTAAGTCTAAGTTAACGAAAAATAGTATTTGAGAATCATATATTTTTTAATTACTGACTTCTTACAGTAACAAAATGGCTACGTTTTTATTAAAAAAATGTGAAGGAGCACATTCTGTCTGTCATAACTTTTTTGTTTTTATGCTATACAAAGAGTCAAAAAATCATTTAAAAGTTTAATTAACATACTTTTATTTTGTTTGGTAGAAATACATCGTAAATATTCCTACGCCATCTTTATATTTCCAGATCTCCGAAGCTATTAATTCTACGGAAATGAGGAAAAAGCGAAATTCACCCTCAGTTTAGTAGCTTTCTTATATTTCTCCAGGAATTTTTCAATAAATATAATACTTTTCGAGTTATCTGACAAGAACTGATTCTTCTGATTCTTCTTCAGCTTCAGTGTTTTTTTTTTCCAACCACCACCTTCCTTCCCCCTGCCACCTCCATCCACCCACTATAAATTAATAAGCCCTCGGTGATGCATTTGCTATCAAATTGCCAAAACGAAATCTGATTCATATGACATTATTCCGAAGTTAAAACCTCTAGCTACTGAGTTATTATTAAAATGTGATAATGTGACCTAATTACGTCAATAATAGCCGGAGAGCCGGCCGTCGAATATCCTATGTATAAGATACATGAAAAACTTTTTGTGAGTGATTAGTACTACCACAGACCTAAAGGGAGCCACCTTTTATACGAGCTAATTTTGCCCGCATCATGGATTTTTGACCTCACTTCCGGTTACGATTTTTAATGTTTTCTTAAGTCATCAATAGTCCCTTGGGGTAAAGCTTTTACCTTACCGGACCGCAAGACATGTACTCCCCCGTTTTCGAGGGCGCGGAACACGATGGTGACAATATTTTCCGACCCAATGTCCAACCGCTACCCCTAAATCGAAAAAACCACACCCATTTCCAATTTTCCGGTGCTAAGCTTGCGAGGGCTTGCCAGATCTGGTTTTTCTTGGTCAGATTGAATAAAATAAGTAAATATTGACTACAGGTGACCTAACCCACCCCCGGGGATTGAAACTACCCCCACCACCAATAACTAAAGCCACAAAAACAGCGAAAATCAGCTGGAAAATAGTGTATTCCCGTTTTTGAGGGCGAGAAATAATATTTCCTAACCTACCCTTTACCCACTACCCCTAAACCTGAATACCACCCCTTTTTCAAATTTTTCGGTGCTAGGCTTGCGAGGGCCTATCGTATCGTTTTTTTTTTTGGTCAGTTAGAATAAAATAGTTAAATATTTACGACAAGTTACCTATCCCACCCCCGGGGGTTGAATCCACCCTCATCCCCAATAACTAAATGCCACGAAAACAATGAAAATCAGCTGGAAAGCAGTATACCCCCATTTACGAAGGCGGGGAATACGATGGTGACAATATCTTTCGACCTAGAATCCAACTGCTGCCCCTAAATCGAAAAAACCACCCCTGTTTCCGATTTTTCGGTGCTACGCTTGCGAGGGCTTGTCGGATCGGGTTTTTTTTGGTCAATTTGAATAAAATAAATAAATATTGACCACGGGGGTGACAAAAAAAATTGAATTGTGATTTAGTGTGTGTACAAGAACCAAAATCGCAAAAGGGATGGGTTTTTTTCGATTTGGGGGTAGTGGGTGAAGGGTAGGTCGAAAAATATTGTCACCATCGTATTCCCCGCCTTCGAAAACGGGGGTATACTGCTTTCCACCTGATTTTCGTTGTTTTCGTGGCATTTAGTTATTGGGGGTGAGGGTAGTTTCAACCCTCGGGGGTTGGTTAGGTCACCTGTGATAGATATGTAACTATTTTATTCTAACTGACCAAAAGAAAAAATGATACGAGAGGCCCTCGCAAGCCTAGCATCGGAAAATCGGAAAGGGAGTGGTATTCAGGTTTAGGGGTAGTGGGTGAAGGGTAAGTCGGAAAATATTATCACCATCGTATTCCTCGCCCTCGAAAACGGGGGTTTCCCGTTTTCCAGCTAATTTTCGTTGTTTTCGTAGCATTTAGTTATTGGGGGTGAGGGTAGTTTCAACCCCCGGGAGTGGGTTAGGTCACCTGTGGTCAACATTTACTTATTTTATTCAATCTGACCAAGAAAAACCAGATCTGGCAAGCCCTCGCAAGCGTAGCACGGGAAAATTGGAAATGGGGGTGGTTTTTTCGATTTAGAGGTAGCGGTTGGACGCTAGGTCGGAAAATATTGTCACCATCGTGTTCCCCGCCCTCGAAAACGGGGGAGTACATGTCTTGCGATCCGGTGGGGTAAAAGTTTTACCGCAAGGGACTATTGATGACTTAAAAAACATTAAAAGTCGTAACCGGAAGTGATGTCAAAAAGCCATGACGCGGCCAAAATTAGCTCGTATAAAATGTGGCTCCCTTTAGGACTGTGGTAGTACTAATCACTCACAAAAAGTTTTTCATGTATCTTATTCATAGGATATTCGACGGCCGGCTCTCCGTCTATAAGGAGGTCTAGAGGAAAATGCAGAGATCCAAATTTTTGACTTGATTATTAAATTTTTTTTTCAATTTATAATTTTATAATAAAGTTAGAATACAGTTAAAAGATATACAATCCATTACTGAACCATAACAGATACGATAAAAATTAATAGAAACATTATTGTAAAAATTTAGTCAGATTTAATTTTGCATATCGCCACTTTTTGATTTCGAGATATGAGCGAAAAATAAAAAACCGGAACCTTCTTCGTGCCCCCCTGCATCCCCCGCACCTCCTATGTTCGGGGACTTTTGGTAAATAGTCCAAACACAGCCCTCAAGCCAAAAATTGTGATCTCTGCATTTTCCTCTAGAAACCATTCATTGACAGGACTATGTATGCAAAGGTCAAAATTACGTATCGTCTGACCAAAAAATAATGACAAAATGACTTCAGTCTGCTGCTTGGGGAGTAGACAGTGGTATTTAGTTTCATGATATTTGCCGCTCAATAATAATATTAATATTTATATTGTATTTCATGATAAACTAACGAACTGTATTACATTCACATTTTAAGTTATTACTTATTTGGGAATAAATCATTGTACAATAGAGATTTGAAATGAATTTTTTCGAATATTTTCATTTAATGACTGACAAAATTATTTGTGAATATATAAAAAACATAACAAACATAAACACACCACATATAGTACACAATATACGATGGAAGAGTCTTCCGCTTTCGAAAATGTTGGATAAACTAAATACAAGCTCCATCCAAAACAAGGTGGAAAGAACTTTGATTAATGAAATGATCAGGAAGCATAGATTTGAGGAGACTATTTGGATTTTTTCGACTTTTAGAAGCAAATTCAAAATCCTTATAGATCTTATACGAACTTCAGTTAATTTGAGTCTAGTAGGGTTTGTAAGTGGGACGATAGTAATCCATAGGAAAATAATTACAACTTTTAAATATTCAGGGGATAAAATTTATATAAACGCAAGGTCCAAAATTTACAAAAATAACTGTATCCAACTTATGTTGGGCAAACAGGAAGTTCTATGACAATAGATTTAAGGAACGTGACTCATCTCAAATATGAAAGACGAAAGTCTAATATTGCCAACATGTCTTCGACAACGATCACAGAATAGATATTAATGACTTAAGACTAGTGAAAAAAGTAATAAAAATTATTAAATATTAAAATACTTAACAAAAATAGTGAACATGGGAGATATCTCAGATAGCTACTGCATGACTTTACAAAAAATATAATATATTAATCACGGTTAATAGGCATAAAAATAAAAAGATACAGTATTAATTATCTTTAGATTCTATCAACTTCCGGTTTGGTAGACAAAACGTGCGTCGTAAGAAGTGTTCAGCCTTGTGGTGTTTATGCAAACTAATTCCAATGTTCTTAAAAATGTCTCTTTTAAAAAATAACTTGACGTGAATAAGAATTTATCACCAGTAGTTTTATCGAAATATTAGCAACTTTACGGGCTTACAGTGTCTATGTTTTCGAATTAGAAGAAAAAACAATAATATTGAACTAAATGAAATAACATTCTATTTTTAGTAGATTGCGTTTAACCGTAGGTATATGAAATTGGTTATATTTCAATATTATTTTAATTTGCGAAATAGCACATCCGTGAAATTTTTAAAATTCCTCTATTAAGTACGATTACTGAGCACACATTCTTTAAATCTGAAGCCAGATGAAAGATATACATAGGCATTAATTGTATATGTGACAATATAGAACGATACCCATTATCAGAATATACTGATTAACTGTTTCGAAAAAATCTCTTTACTGTTTTCAGAAATCAAAAGCAAGCTCAACAAAACTGCATTTCAACCAAGTAAAATGTTTAGGTCCAGACAAAACAAAGCAAAATTTAAAAATAGGTAAACAGTTATACTCATTTCCGTCGGCGTTGAGTGTTACATTGTTGTGTTATTGTATAAAAATAAATTTAATAATGCTTTGCATTAAAATAATATAAATAAAGTGGAGTGCCAGAGAAATTATATTAGTTCAAATTTTCACTTGCCAACAGATGTTAAAAACTTATAGATAAGTACTCCCTGTTATATTGACTTTATTACTTAGTAGCTTATTTCACAAAATAAAGAACTTCAAACATTGATAAGAAAAAAATAACAATTCAAAACCACAATAAACAAGGCCTAATATGAAACATTGCAAATTTGCAGATGTTAGTTACACAGTGTGACATCTGAACATCTTGGTAAAAGTTCTATTCATTTTCATTGGTCGATTTCGACCGGGTGTTTTTTAAAAGTAAAACACAAAAAAAGTGATTTTAGGACAATATGTTACTTTTTATTTACAGCAATCCAGGCATATTGCGAATTTTATAAGGGGCTAAAATTTAAGAAAACATTACCGACTGAAAGAAAAATCTAAATCCCCCCTTATATTCAGCATTGTCTTAAATTTTAATAAAAAATAAACATGAAAAACAATTCACAATATTCATTTTTTCTGTCAAAATGTCAAACGAATGAAATTATACGTAAATGGCAGAACTAAGACGTCACTAAAGCACACTTTTCAATAAATAAATTTTTTCCTCTTCAAATTGGGCTTGTTTTCAAAGAATTTTTGAGATCTATGCGGCAGTTTTCTCGAAAACGGTTGGAATTATCAAGTTTTATCAAGGGTACCTTTTTTTACGTAGAAATGACTCCTGCATGAGATTTTCTAGTCAACAGTGCCACCACGTTTCGTAAAAAAAAGAGGAAAAATATACATCATCAGGATAGCTCATGAGGCGCCCTCCATGGGGTAGCGTGATGTGATACATAAATTATGGTTTCTTAGCTAAAAAAATGTTTCCTTACCAAATTGGGAGAAGATAGGTCAAGAGGTAGTTGAAATATTGCAAAAAAAAGAAAACAAAATTACAACTTTGACACCTTGTATCTCAGTAAAGAGGCACATTTTATCTAAGTGTTTTAAGTTAAATCTTCATATTTTGGACTAAGGATTCTCCAGTTAGCGTATGTTCAATTCTTAATGAAACACCTGTATTTATGTGTTTAATTATTTATTGTGTGTTTATATACTTTTGTAGTTTGTTATTATGTACGTGTTATCCCCTATACAATTTTACAAGTATTTTATTCTATATTTTGAATTGTATTATGCTTATGCATATTAGCTCAGATTTTTTACGCACTCCTGAGTTACTTTATGGTTGTATGGGTATAATTAATTGTACTTGTGATTAAGAAATAAAGGTTAATAGTATTATTATTATTATTAGTTGGTTGATGACAAATGACGTCATTCCGATTTTCAGTATTAAGAGAAATATGGTAATCTTCCACAAAAAAATAGGTATACTTACAATTGTACTTTCTGAGTCCCGTCCAGATCCCGGACACTTTCCTAATAACTTATCGTGGCACTTCTTGTGAACAGCCGTTTGGCAGCCTATAGTAAACAGAAAAAAATCGTGAATATTATAGTTTCTAGATATACTAAAATACTTACATTGACATTGGTAGCCTTGTTTCCCGAATCCCCAGAGGAAATCTTTGCAAAATGCACAAAATGTAGGTTGCCGAAAAAATTTAGCTACAAATTTGTGGCCTCTTGATTCGTGTAACCTAAAATAAAAAGACAAGCATATAAGATGAGTGTTTAAATACGTTGTCAGACAGTTTTACAGAGTGTAATTAAATTCTGAAGAAAAGGTCGAAAAATGACTGCACTTAGTTTAGTTCGACAGCTGTCAAGGGGTCTACAGACGATCCAAAAAACCAGTCAATCAACCAACCTTCTCGGTACACTTTGAAAATTACCATGATAACTCGTAAAAGTGAGCTGGTCTGCTGGAAATCCCGCTTTTTCAAAGCGTACCGACAATGTTGGCTACAGCATACCAGCTCACTTTTACATGCTTTTGAAATCTCTCAATTCTAATCTAGATTGACAATTTTCCAGGTGTCAAGTCAACATTAACAATTCAAAAACTTGAAATAATTTATAATAATGATCTTGAAAAACGTTCTTGTATTTTTCTGGTTTCTGTATTTAAATTTTACTTCAGATTAAAAATTTCCATAGTTGACAGCTGTCAAACCAGTGTCAAATTACCATTAATTATTGAAAACTTGAAATCAATTTAGCGAGCGTAGAGGCGACTTCAATGTGAATATCAGTCGATATTCCGTTGAAGCAACGTCGAGCGCGGTTAGTACTTGGATGGGCTCCCATCTTGGGAAATACAGCGTTCTCGTCCCACCTTCTAGAGGCTTGTATATCAGTGTATACTCGGAAGTTACGTAATTTCAGACGAGGATTACGTAGTGGATATACCATCCTTCGGAGGGGATGTAAAGCAGGCGGTCCATTGTCTATTAAATGTTAGGCAAGTAAAAGATCTCTACTCTTCTTAAGGGAAGAGGTTCGGCAAAATTTCCAGGTTGGGGGTAGCTCGTCTCCTGGCGTCGGTGATAGGCCCTGGTAGCGGAAATAGGCCGACGTTAAACAGTTAAAAAAAAATCAATTTATAACTTTATGGTTTTGAGGTCGCTGAATTCAAATTTTAAGTAAGATTTACGATTTTGGCAGCTGTCAACCTGCTGTTTGATGAAAGCTGAGTAAAGGCACCTGTTTTCTCAATTTAATAAAGCTACTAATAATTTTGGCAGGTATCAAATACTAAATTAAGAAACCAGGTTCAATTTGTAATAAAGGTATTTTTTATTGTAGTTTTAATAGAAGACAATGTCCAAAACCTAACCTCAAAAAAGTTATTGCTTAAAGTGTCACGTAAAAGTGCTGTAACTAGCGCCCTCTATAAAATGTGACATCGGCAATATCACCATTGTAATTAACGACCTGAAAAATATGTCGTTAACAACTTTGAAGTAGATACGTATAATAGTCTCCAAGACAGAGACAAAGTACGAGTACATTTTTTTTTACTTTACCACTCTGTATCTTGAAAACGAAAAGAGTTACACCGCTACTTTTTAAGTTAAATCGACTTGTTTTGATGTGAAGAATCTACGGCTAAGCGTTGTCCCAATCTGTTCAAAACACTCTGTATATATTTCCATTACAGTGGCGGCTCGTGATATTGTCTGCAGAGGAGGCTTGATATTGTGAAAGACAATTAGAGAAATTTCTACAAGTAAAAGATGTTAATTTGGAAGATTGAAAGATACGCTGCTTCTTCCAAAGGGAGGCTCAGCCTCCCCTGCCTCCCCTGACGAGCCGCCACTGTTCCATTATGTACTACGATTACATACATTCTTGTGTTATGGGCGTCACCCGTTCTATTAGAGGTTTTTGTCTAACTTACATGTCTGCCAACTAAAAAAATTATCTAAACATCAGTTAGTACCTTCATAACAGTGTCGATAAAGATGTCAAGATGACCGATTATTCAATTAAATACTGACCTGAAGAACATTCTACTAATTCTCAGTCTCATTTTGTCAGTGTTCATTGTTTGCCACAAAATAAGAATAACTCAACAAATACCTCAAAGGTTACCTTAGATTTATATCATATTTTCCAAATTTCACCATTACACGAAAAGGAGAAACACTCACCAACAATGTACTTCACACTGAAAATATTAATTGGTCTCATTGGGTGTTATACCAGCCTCACTAGCCGACATATTAGTACTGAATATAACCAGTACGATCAAAACATATCGAGCCACAAGACAGTTAATTAACCAAAATTAATATAAGCGTCATTGATTTCACATGTCGTGGCATTGACGCTTACTCATTTTAAACTTTAAAATTTGAAATACAATTTATTGTTCAGTGGCGCTGTACAACTCTTACTGAAAATTATCTTTTTGCGAAATTGACAGAAATTTTTATATGTCGTAGGTTTTGACCTGCTGAATTGAGGTCTTATTGGGCACGGCAAGATATCCAGCCACCAATTTTAATAAAATTGCGACGAAATATGAGTTTTGTTGAGCTTTTCCGAGATTGGTCCACTGTGCACTAGACGTAGCTTGACGAAAGAACTACAATGAGACCATCGCATCGTTGCGCAATTTTTGTAAAATGCTACCATTATTATAAATCGAGAAATAAGTTCATAATTCAAATCACCAATTTGCCAATGTGCTGGTAACATAAAACACTTATTTTCAATTTTTGCTCACCATACTACCACACGAAGCCTGATGAAACTACAGTGAGGTAACCGCTGCGTCACACCCCATAGTAACAAAAACGTACACAAAGAAAAGAAGAAAGAAAGTTTTAATACTCTGATAAATTAGAGTTCCGGCTAAAGAGTCTGCCGGGAGTTTACGTTTAATTCTACCAATGATCTCAAAAATGAAAATTGCGACAAGGAAAACTTTAAAAAAGGAGAAGTCACCTACGAGTCTAACAAGAAATGAAACAAGTAACAGATATGGACAGCTAAAAGAGATGAAGACCACAGATAAACATCAACGGATGCAAAACACAAACGAAATACTATACGAAGGAGAGAGAAGCCAGGAGGAGGAAAAATGCAGAAAACTCTTCGAACACACAGAAACACTATCAGAATAACAACTAAACCAATCCTGTCACTCTCTGAAAAACTATAGAGGAAACAACAATATACACATTAGAAGATCGTCCAACTACCAGCAAAATCAGTAGGACCAAAGGAATGACAAAAAACGTCAAAATTAATAGGAAAAAATACAATAACAAAGCAACATGTGGATGACAGCAATCAAGAGGATCGTGAACAAACTGGGAAGGACCAAGCGAACTGGCAATAAAAAGCAAGAAAAAAAAAGTTACGCGGCCGTAGTCCACTCGTGGTAAAATGTCGTTGCAAAAATTGAAAATGAAGCGGAGAAACTTATTTTCAAGAACTGTAACTGTCCTTAATGTTATGGCCGATACGCTGCACCACGCCAACGCAGTGCCGCATATTTCAGAGCCGGCCTCACTACAATAATTCAATTAATAATGAGTCTATTGAGTCTGCAATTTCTAGCAGTGAGCTGGTCTAGCCTCCTGGACAGATAATAAATTGTCCGCATGCGCACTGTTTAGTTCATGTGAGTGTTAAATGTCAGTCTTTTATCAAGATGTACTTCTAAATACTTCTCGTTGGAATTTAGTTTCCTCCGATCAAAATTGGCGTTATTATTTTATTCTTAACGACATTCGCATCTAAAGCCCTGGAACTTTGTTAAAATTCCAGATGTTTAGTTCATAGAATTATCTAAATAGAGAGCATTATTGCAAAGAATAACGTCTAGAGATTATCGCAGCATCCCGAGCAGATGGCTTATTATTGTGTGAACGAACAATTCAAGCGGTATTTCAAGGACGACATTTACATCCTAGTAAATAGTTACATATTATTATATAATAAAAGCAAAATTATATATATATAAAAATAATTATTATCTAAAAATAGAATGATAAGAGTTTGTTTTCTTTTTTCGTAAAATTTATGATATTGTATCAGACACACCTACGAATACGAGCGAATACTAATATAAATAATGAAATTCATGATATTAAGTCTCAAGTAGATGAGCTTGTTATAGAACTGAAGTAAAATTGACAAAATTCAATAAAAAAAACCGAAACTGCAATGAAATTCGACTTTAAATCTAAGGTTTTTAGTCTCAAAAGACGTTTTTTTGTGTCGATGTGGGAAGTACATCAAAATTGAACGGCAACATTTTTGTTGTTCGACGATGCAAAAATTTTGGAAAGAGCACCTGCTGTTTCTTATACGGGTTACAATGATGAAGTTGTAAATTCCACAGAAATTCCTGGCAAGTTTCACTTTCTCTGAACGCTGAGCCATTTTGTAAATTTTTTCGACCACCATGACAAACTTGCTGCTTCTGGCATCAGTTCGACAAAGTCGACGGTTGGTCCGACCTAGATATTGGAGATTAGCGATAGCGATAACGACAATAATTGACATCAATGACGAAGACGACAACAAAAACGATGAAGAAGACGAAGACGAGGACGAAGCTATATTTATGGAAAATGAGGAAGTAGTGGTCAAAGGTTTCAGACTGGCAGCTATTAGTGAAGCTAACATTTCTAAGCTGAGACATGCAGATAATATCATTTTACTTGCAGCAGAGTTCATACACCTGCTTGATAATCCTCACTTATGTCTGATATGGCTTGTAAATTACAACAAAACAAAAATTATGAATATAGACCGAGTAAATGAAAACCAATGAAACACGTTAGAAATAGTTGAATATAAAATGGCAAATATGATGATTCTGGAGCCATTAATGGCAATACAGGCAACAGAAAACAGACACATCAACGGAGAATATAATCCGGTAATTTTAGCTTCAGAAATAACGATTTTTCGGAAAGTCCCTTTGGGACTATCCAGAAATTAGTCTACCCTCTACAGAATTTCCTCAGGAATCCGAAAAAAATAGTGTTGACCTCTTCAATTGTTATTTAACTTTTTGTAAACAAAATGAATTTTGTAACTTAGTTTTTTGCTTATATCTTCGCTTCTAAAGGTCGTAGAAAAACGTTCGACCCGTCAATTTCTTCATCATGAGTTCCCTTATAAGGTAGATATACGCAAAGAACGAATCTTTGATTGCTAATAACATTTTATGGCAAAAAACTGAAAAAATTGAATTTTTCGATCCTCGAAATTTGAAGCATAGTAGAAACAAATATAAAATCTGTATGTTGACGATATTATGAGAAATAGTGCATATTTTTACCCTTAAGAGGGGACAATGCCAATCACAAAGTTTCATCGGTAAAGCAAAAGCGGAAGTGGGGTGAAAGGTAGGCAGTGTGGCTATTATAGGTCATCTGCACATGGCGTCACAGCTAACCTCAAAAATATGTGTTTCTTAAGATTTAAGAGTATTACGCAGCTGTTATTAAAGTTTCTGTCTGGTTCCAGTATTTTCAACTAGTTCAGTGTAATGTTTATGAAGTTCTAAATACTTTGTTCTAATAAAGTAGGACTCTTTTTGTAGGTTGGAAATCTAACCTGTAATTAGCAGTCTATTTTTATTAATCAACACCATTGAAAAATTATTTACGTGAATTTTTAAATATTTGTTTGGAGCCAGTACGGCTTCAAGCTAAAAATGCGTATACAAACATTAAAAATGAGAATAAACTTGAAAAACTTAAAAAGCATTGTACTAAAAATCTTGACTGGGAAAAAGCAGTTTTTAGCCAAACGTCTGGCGTTATTAAACTGAAAAAAAACATATTCTTGTAAGTAAATGAATACTACACTTCTACTGGAGAACATTTTTAGCTAAAGCTTGTTTATTAGGAAGATCTCTCTTCACATTGGCTAATAAACAAGTTTTATCTAAAAATGTTCTTCAATAGAAGTGTAGTATTCATTTACTTACAAGAATATCTTTTGATCAGTTTAATAACATGGACCAGTTCGCTAAAAAAATGCTTTTTGCTGGAAATTTTTTTTTAGTACAATGCTGTTTTAGTAGATGGAGTCACTTCGATATAATTATAATACCGATTTATATAACTATATAACCGATGCACACTCATTTCGTGTAATTGAATCTTGGTCTCGATGTGTTCTTGACCTTTCAGGCGTGATTGTAAGTAGGTAGAACAATAGTAAAGAAAGTACGAACGCCAAAACTAGACAACCAACACAACAGCTCTCTGTACTTTATTGACTAATTTCCGCCCTCTCCCCTTTGATTTGATCGCGTTGCTCCCTCTTAATAAAATGCACTTTGTCCCGTTGCAAAATATTAATTATTTTTTTTGCAATTAATTTATCAGAAAAAAACTGTTATATTAAAAGATCAGATTAATATTCTACAGTTCTATTTCGGTAAATATATTGTATTTGACGTACATTTACATAATCAAAAATAATATTGCAAAAAAATTTTAATTTACCGCGAAATTTGAAAATATTTTGCAGATGCAATTTTTTCCTTTTTTTTTCCATGGCCCATTTTATATACAGGGCGTTTCATCCAAAAGTCCCCGGGTCATCTCGTAAAATAATAAAGATATTCAAAATTTGTAAATCGCAGACAATTGACACCAAAAAAGGTCTTAAATAACAGCAGTTAGAATTGTTCCTTCGCAGCGCACAGAGATGGCGCTGCGGTGAGAAATTATTTTTCGATGGCTGGAACCTTGAAACATGATTTAAACGATTAATGAATAAGTTGTGAATAATTTTGATTACGTAAACAATTTTGTAAATACCAGCCGTTTTGGAGTTACATGAATTTCTTTCTCCATTTTTTTGCCTCTGTAAATTTTGAAAACTCCTGTAACATTTCTGTTTATCATTTTAGAACACCAATTATTTAGAACTTTTATATTATTAAATTCCATTCTTCCTATATTATTACATATTTTGAAAATTTTTATAATTTTCAGAATTTTTCAAAGGCAACTAATTTTTAAAATTTGAAATTAGTAAAAATTTTCAAAACATGTAATAATATAAGGAGTATCGCATTTACTAAGAGCTTTAAATAATCGATGTTATAAAATTATTGTCTAACAAGTTACAGGAGTTTGAAAAATGTATATAAACAAACAAATGAAGAAGAAAAATCATGTAGCTCCAAAACGGCCGATTTTTACAAAATTTTCTATATTATCAAAACTATTCATAATTTAATCATTTATCGTATGAATCATGTTTCAAAGTTTCAGCCATTGAAAAATAATTTCTCACCGCAGCTCCATCTCTGTGCACTGCGAAGGGATAATTCTAACTGCAGTTATTTAAGACCTTTTTTGGTGTCAATTGTCCGCGATTTACAAATTTTAAATATCTTTATTATTTTACGAGATAATGACCCGGGGACTTTTAGATGAAACATCCTGTATAGACGTGGCACTTTTTGTAAGTGATAACTAACACACACTGAGAAATATTCAGTTGAATTTTCAAGTAAAAATATTTTAAAATTTCGCCGTAATCGCAAAAACGTGAATTCTTCATATCTGGGCTCCAAAGCATCGAAGCACAATTTTTTTCTTTTTAAATTCGTGTTTTTTTATGACAGTTGAAATGCCCTTGGTTGCAATAAATTTTACGCAAAATCCACTGAGATATTTACATTTGTTTAAGTTGCAAAATTAATTTTTTTTTGCAATATTCTTTTTGATTATGTAAATATATGTCAAATACAATATATTTACTGAAACAGAACTGTAAAATATTAATTTTTTCTTTTAATATAACAGCTTGAATTTTCTTTTTTATAAATTAATTGCAAAAAAAAAAATAATTAATGTATTACAACGGGACAAGGTGCATTTTATTAAGGGTAAAAATATGTACTATTTCTCATAATATCGTTAACATACAGATTTTATATTTGACTCTATAGGACTTCAAAGTTCGAGGATCGAAAAATTAAATTTTTTCAGTTTTTTGACATAAAATGTTATTAACAATCAAAGATCGTCCTTTGCGTATACCTACCTTATAGGGGAGCTCCTGACAAAGAAAATGACGGACAGAACGTTTTTGTACGACCTTTAGAAGCGAAGATATAAGCAAAAAACTTAGTTGCAAAATTTATTTTGTTTACAAAAAGTTAAATAACAATTAAAGCCGCCGCTTTGAGTGGTCAACACTGTTTTTTGTTTTTTTTTTCGGATTCCTGAGAAAGTTCTGTAGGGGTAGACTAATTTTTAGCTAGTCCCAAGACTTTCCCTAAACATTCTCCTAATATCACCGGACTAATACAGACAGTAAGGAAGGCAACTTATAAACTGAGCAAAATTTGGCATGGTCCTCAGAGGCATAGAGTAATAGGTAGACAAACACACGTCGTTTTGATGTTTTCAATATGTAGATATCTAAACGTTTGTTACGATTTCCTTGGACAGTTAAACATACTGAAAAGTAAATGGAATCCAACTATAATGCATGAGTCATGGAATGTCTGCCAAGATGCAGTAAATAAGAAGAGGAAGAATGATTAAGAGATTAGGCATCTTCATTATTTGCATTTTATATAAATAAATAAATTCTAATAAAGGCCGTTATAAAATAATTGTGCTTTTATTATCAGGTAATACGTAAATGCTAGTCTATTCTAGATTATATACTTTATTAGTTTGTTATGTCTTAATTTACAAAATGTTTACACAAACTAGATTTACAGTTTATTCTAATTAAAAATTACAAAATTCTTTAATTAAAAATACGGAAAAATGTTGGCAGTGTGTTTCAGAGTAATTCAAATCTGTACAGAGAATACTGAATACTGAAATTTGAATTAGTTTTTAGTGTACTTTTATAAAGGGCATAGCAGGATAAGCATGTGTTAGCTGCGCCCACACCAATAGGGTCAAGATTTTGAGCACAAGTTGATACTAGTGTTAGATGAAATTTCCCAAAATATTATTCTTGGAAAACCATTTTTAAGGGAGTTATGGGGGTGAAAAGAAAAATTGAACAACATTTTTTCTCAAGAACGGATAAACCGATTTTCATGAAAAAAATATATGTTATGGCTGTTGATGGCACAAAAATTTTCCATTTTTTTTTACCTCACATATAAACCCGGCCCTCCGATTAAAGAACTTATATCTAGATACATAACAGGCTATCTTTTCACTATATGCCTTGTTTGCTCCTAACATAGTCACATTATATGTCCATTAAAATGGATAGATGAACATCACATCCCATAGGCAACAGTGGCGTTGTGTGTGTAGAAAATGTGTAGAATGGTAAATATTTTCATTAAAATGAATTATTGCAATTCCTGCATTACCGGCTCTTTATATAACGTGATGTAGGCATACGATATTACAGTAAGATAAATATGTATTGAAAGGATATTAAAATTTAATTGCTATTTACTTTATAACTGTAAACTGAACTTCATCATGTTACGACTATGGAACGATCGATTTTCTTCTTTTCTAAGCTGCTTTCTACAAACGGCAGAGCACTTCACTATTTATTTGCACAAAATATATTGTCACTAAACTGTGTAAATATGAATGGAGAATATTATTTAGGTATTAAGCAAATCACAACTTAAAATAAAATTACTTTTTCACCAGTTTTTGGTCGGAGAACACGAAAAACATTTATTGACATTAATGGCCGAACTGTCAACTGAGATTATGATAATCGAACTGAAGCCGATCGTGCACGAGCGGCTGCGAATACGCCGATGGGCCAATCAGCAACTTATGGGAAGAAGTGCCTTAGATTGTGAGTCTTTCAGCGACAAATAAATCAATGCCATTATGTATCTAGATATAAGTTCTTTAATCGGAGACCCGGCCCGATGTATGTACTTGCCTGCCATTATCTGTACCTTAAAGAAAAAGGACCCCGCCAAATCCTTATGGAAATTGAGTTTCGGCGAATTTGACTGAAACTTTGTGGAAAGGTAGTTTAAGAGGTGCTGATCAACAGTTCAACAGTTCTCTAAAATCTAGTCTGCAACCTCCACGGGACAGGGCGGAAGGTCAACAGATACGTCCATTAGCTTCACTCATATCTTTAAGCATATAAATCTAACTGCAAGTATGTATGTATGTACGCACGTGTGTCGTGCGTATGGGTGGCTGTGTGTCTGTGTGTGGAGGCGGGGGGAGAAGGCGACTATATTTTTTTTATGATAGATATCACATGTTGCCGTCGACATTAGCATTATCCGATGTGTACCACGGGAGGTTGAGCGAACGGACTTTGCACTTTATTTTGCACTTAAAAGAGCCTATTTTTCGTATAAAATGTTGTGTGAAGCTAACTCTCTAAATTCTTGTTCTTCAGTATTCGTATAGCTATTTTACTCCTAAACACTATCATGTATATACGTCAAAGGATTCGTTTATGTTATTTATGTGTCTTCATTCTATAAATGTCTTCATTCTATAAATGTTTTATGTATATTACAATAATTATTCTCAGTTCCTAGCGTCATGCATATTATGCAGTAAACAAGTTGATGAATATTTGACATTATCCGCATGTCTAGTGTATCCTAGAAACCAGCAACCATTACTACCAATTTTCACTTTACAGTTGAGGATGCTTTAAAGTAATGCAGAGTAGTATCCGCGAGGTTGCGCATTCTGCAGCAGTTACTTGAAAGTGTTATAACTATACAATGCCCGAATTCAGTAGAATCTACATAATTGTTACTACAAAGGCATACCACAAAGTGAATTTTACACTAAGGTCGCTTTAGTAACAGTTATGTCATGCCTACTATATTAAAGTTCCGATGCCTCAGATGCCAATTCCCATCACTTTGAATGCTGCTTGGGAAGTCACCAGCACTAGTGTTAAAAATTCATATAGTAGTATCATCTGCGTACATAATTTTGAGTCCTTTGCTAATGCGTGACAGCAGATCGTAAATGTAAATGAAAAACAATAGAGGTCCTAGAATAGATCCCTGAGTATAGCTTCTGGAGCAGAGTAAGCTTCATTATATTTAACCGTAAGGGTTCCGCTGAGTGTTACCGAATCAGTCGATCTAGAATGCTACCTTTTCACCTATATTTTTCAATTTGCAAGTCAAGACTTGCCTATTTGCAGAATCAAAAGTTGCAGATAATACTTTGACAGAAAATTTGTATTAAATAAAAATGAATACCTTAGTAATAATAATTGATAGCTCGTTGATTTTCTTAATGAGGGTAGGACAAAGCATTGGAGTTTTCAATCATGTACAAAAATTATCGAAATAAAAAAAGTTTTAAAAATCCGTGATATTTGCCTGTAATTTTCAATGTCAGCTTCCTGACTTTTTTTACACAGGCGTTACCAATGTAGTTTTAAGTTCCTGAGCGAAATAACCTTGTATAACAATTTTGTTAACTATAAAAATTGTTAGGGTTATTAAAACTGGACACAGATTTTTCATAAAGAACAAAAACGGTAAAAAAACTGAGTAAAACTGTTAATGCAGGAGAAATAAATTTTGACCTCGAAAAAATTAATACTAGCAAGGAATTTGGTGGAGATGTTCCATGAATATACTAAAAGTCCCCTAAAATCGAAGCTGTGCTTCCTTTACCGTTGCAGATAGGAAAAAAGTTTCAAATAAAAAATATAGGCAATAATAAAGAAACCATTCTTGATATTAACATTTTTTTTTAATCGAACGGTTTTTGAATTATGAGGTGCAGAATGTTATTGAATTTTCAAAAATCACAATTGTGTACAAAATACACTGTAAAATGTGTGTTTATAGGTTGTAAGTAAAACAGAAAACATTTTTCTAGGTATATTACCATTATAGAAGCAAAATATACTGTAATTATGAAGCCTATAACAAATAAAATAAAATACGAAAATATGTAATAACATTAGTTCGTCATTATTAATGTCGTCGTCAGGTAACATATCTTCTGAGTTGCTGCAAGATAATCCCTAGCAATATCCACACATGGCAGAACACTTTAGCCCTGCTGATGAGCACTCACAACGTTTTGTGCATCCCGATTTGCAACCACAGGATCTGAGCTTCAGTAAATTGCTAGGGGCTGAATCTAAACATGTCAAAACTGGTTTCAAAGCCCCATGGCTTAACTGCCAATCCCAGGCAATCGGCTCTAAATTATTACCCATCCACTGCTGGACGGAGGTATATGCGATATGAATGATTGGCAGCTGCTGCACTTGTAGGAGGCAACACTGCCAAGTTAAATTTGGAATGTAATTGCTACTTACTGATCAGATGATTGTATGAAAAATATCTATACTCATCAAGCGTCTGGGACTTTGTTGCCCCATAAGAAGCAAGCAGACATTTTTCCCCTGCAGCTGCAATGCCATCTTGGGATTCAGCATCCTCCGTAAATAATGCTACAGTCTGTCGCAGATTCGGGTTTTGTTCTAAAATGCGTAAGCCTTTAATCTTGCTCTTTTTAAAGGGCGCGGAGGTTGTGTCACAACCTGTAACAGCATGTATGAACATCAGACAGTGTAATGTATTTCATACCGGCTAATGATGTGTAAGATGTAATTGTTAATGATGTCTTGATAGGTTGCGGGCCTGAGCCAGACAATACTGTGAAGAATATGTCCCCCATCTAGGAAGTAAATACAGTTGTCTATTTCTGGTGATTCCTCCATTTTAAAAGCTACGACAAGTGGTGATTTCTTGCCTTTCCTCATACCAACCTCATTGAAAAGAGAAGTAGGAGAAGGTGCGAGTTCATATTTGAAACGTTCTTTTAGCTCCTTTGTTCCTTTAACTACACACACACAATTCGGTTGACAGGTTGTAGGTTCACAGTAACAATATTTTCTCTCACTTTGATTGATGAGTTCATTGACGATATAGCCTTCACTTTGCTGTTTCTTCGAATTATGATCATAATTCAAAAACCGTCTGATTTAGAGAAAACCATGTTAATATCAAAAATTGTTTGTTTTATTATTGCCTACATTTTTCATTTGAAACTTTTTTCCTATCTGCAACGGTAAAGGATTTATATACAAAAATCCGAAAATGGGCCGGCATTTTTCAATATGGCGGGGATAGCACAGATTAGATTTTAGGGGACTTTTAGTATATTCAATAAGATGATAACTACAACATCTCCACCAAATTTCTTGCTTGTACTAATTTTTTCGAGGTTCGCATACTTTTAGGCTTATTTTTCTTGCACTATGTTCTATATATCCTCTCCATCTATCTACATTCTAAAAGGTCCAACAAGTCCGAAACATAACCAAGTTAATAATTAAATTACTAAACTACCTACCTTTGATGCTTAACTGCACCTCTCCGTCTAGTTATCATTCGGCCCTGGGCCCTGCGAAAGTCTTCATCATCCGAGTCCAAAGAGGAACTTTTTATCAAAGTTGAGGTAGAATCTGAACTGTAGCTGGACTCTTCAACTCGATGCACCATGATGTGCTTTGGCGGCCGAGATTTGCCCTGTAAAGTACGATAATAATTATCATTCTACACTGCACTTGTACAAACGCAGATATCAATTTGGTATTCTTAACGTTCGCGTTCATTAAACCTATACTCAGGAGTCTGGTAATAAATTGGAACCTACTGTTAGTTCGAGACTTGTATGCCATGTAAGCATAATATACCGGTTGTCATCGAAATCATTAGACAAGCCATGGTTCCCAAAGGTATAAGACACAAACTTAACGGGGGTAATATGTACTAAAAATGGTCAATACTTCATTATTTGACAGCTTTCCGTCACTTTCCAACTTTGAAATTTTAAATGGAACACTCCTTATATTTTTATATTTTAAGATTTCAGAGACGATGTTAAGTATGAATTATGGATGCAAAGTTTTAAAAAAATTGAAACTACTTTATCTGTTTTAGGGCCATTTTTATTATTTTTGCATCTAGACGTGAAACTTTTATGGCTAATGATGCGACAGAAATCAACGTTTTGTCTTTTGTAGAAGTGAATCCTACTATATCTACTAGATAAATTGATCATGAGGTGCAACTTAGTCATGAATCAGCAGGAAAGATTCTCAAAAAATATGGTTACCGCTAGTTTAAATATCAGTTGCACCAGTATTTGTAAGGAGATAATGATAACCGGAGATTATTTTATTATGACTGGTTACTTCAGAACAATATCGCTAACCCGAACTTTATTCTTTCATATTGTCTTCTGCCGAAATTCACCAACAATGGAATGTTTAAGAAAAAAAAAATGAAATAGATATATCACACTGTAACGGTAAAATTTTTAGTATTCGTAAATTTCCAATAAAATCAGTTAAATTACATTATTTTATATCTTCATTATAAAAATTACCTAATTTGCTATTTTTATTAAAAAAATTTAATGCCGGCCCTGTCGGATTTATTGTTGTTTACAAGGCGACGTTAGATTCTCGCGGTAAATAACGAGTTGACCTTCCAGAAATCCCATAAAATACGCGGGAAAAACGGCCGCATGGAAACCTCCTCCAATCAGCAAGTGCGAATATGACATGGTGTCTGGTTACCTTGGTTACCGACCTCCAAAAATAAGGCGCTAGGCGCGCGTATAAAACGGTAAAGGAGTGAGATGTATAGAACTTCCAAGCAGCCTTCGGGCTTGCAAACTTGTCAAAATTATGGCTGGAATTTGAGCATTTTAAATGTTTATTAATTTGGAGACTTGAAATATACCGAGTAATTAAAAAGTTAACAACAAATTTTGTTGTATATATGTCCTGAATTAAAGCAGCATTTAATAAGTGTAATGCTAGCTGCTTTAAGTGCAGTAATAAGAAAGTTAAGTTTAAAGTTCGTGTTCAATATACCTATACTGATATATTTATGCAGTTCTAAAGTCTACAGCTGGTACCGACCTATCAATTTGAGCTTGTAACTCATAACAGTGCCCTGGTCCCTTTTTTTTTTTTTTTATTTATTTAATTTATTTAGATACATCATCCAACAGTCAGAGACCAATTACTGGATGAGAAGTACATACAATTATTAAATCATTTACAATAATAAGTGTAACAAAGAAAACAATACATAAACGATACATAAAACATAAATTATTGTGTGTACACAAAACACACGTACACACATATACATCTACCGAATGTCATAAGAGAAAAAGCTTATTGCAGCTTCAGTTTTTTAATGGATGTAATGGAACAGTTAAAAATATCAAGGTTTTCCTGCAAGCAGTTGTAAGTACCACACATAAAATATAGAGGGGAGAAGCTTAAAGCATTTGTCCGAGGCGTGGTAAGGTAAAAAGTCATATGATGCCGGGTGCCCGAACGTGGTACATGAAACATCAGTTTTTCAACTATTTCAGGGCAATTTATGTTGTTGTTAATCACTTTATGTAAAAATATGAGTGCCTGTCTTTTCCTACGATCCTCTAAGCTATCTGCAGAGAACCTACTTAATAGCACCTCTTGGGGATATCCAATTTGTGGATATATACCGTCCATCTTATACGACAGAAATTTTAGAAATCGTCTTTGAATGCCTTCAAGTAGGTTTATATAAGTAACATACCCTGGGTGCCAGATTAAGGACGCGTATTCGAGCTTCGATTTGACATATGCATTAAATAAAAGTGTTAGTAGATTGGTGTCCGTGAAGCCCACCGAATTTCTGATAACAAAGCCAAGGTTTCTATTTGCAGAGAGAAAAGTCTCTTGTATATGATTTTTGAACGTTAATTTGGCGTCGAAAGTTACACCAAGATCTTTAAAACAATCAGTTCGTTTTAATGGTTTGAGATCAAGTTTATAATCATAAAGAAGAGTTTCTTTCCTATTAGTGAATGACATGATATTACATTTACTGACGTTGAGTGGCAGACCATTTTGATTGCACCAAGCTTGTATTTTCTCGAGATTTATTTGCAGCTTATGACAGTCGGTTAACGTATCTACAGTAGAAAAAATTTTCGCATCATCGGCATATAACAAGACACCGACCTCCAGGTTATCTACAATATCGTTTATAAACAACACAAACAATAGTGGTCCCAGTATAGATCCCTGAGGTACCCCTGACGTGACGGCAATTTCAGCCGACCTTTGACGACGGTACTCCACATATTGTATTCTGTTGTTAAGATACGATTTAAAGAAATTGGCAAGCAACTGGGAAAAGCCCATGGTTTCAAGTTTGTGTAGCAATACACCGTGGTCAAGCCTGTCAAAAGCTTTCGAGAAATCTGTGTAAATCACGTCAACTTGGGTGCCGGCGTCGAGGTTATGTGATATAAATTGAGTTATGCACATTAAATTGGTGACAGTAGATCTATTCTTCATAAAACCGTGTTGACTTTGTGTTATCTGCCCCTCAACGTGAGGGTATATTATTGCGTGTAAGGCAATCTCCATTACTTTTGCAAAATTACATATAATTGTAATCGGACGGTGATTTTCAATTTCATGTATATCGCCTTTTTTATAGACAGGGCAAATTCGGGATCTCTTCCAGATGTTAGGAAATGTACCACTTTTGAGTGAGAGATTAAATATTGTTGTGAGTGGCTCTACGAAAACATTAGCACAGTCTCTAACAACAAACGCTGGAATTTCATCTGGCCCTTTTGCAGAAGTTCTGTAAGCACATTTACATCTTCATTTTATGTTTACCGGCAACTGGTAACTTTCCTTTACCTCGTGATCAAAGACGTCAATTCGATGCGATCTTTAGTGTTCTGTGCGGCATTTCGCTGTTTTCGTGAGTGCAGTCCCGTTTCTTAAAGACTATTTATAAAATTTCTTATTTGATAGTTGTAAATCATTTTCTGTGTATAGCACCTTTCGTTTTTGTAAGTATCTTGTAGCCTAAAATGCTACCTTGTATTTCATGTCTTATGTTATTACCTTTATTTACGTTTAACGATTTATTTATGATATGAAATATCAAAATTTGTTTATTTGTAAAATATCACTTCATCTATTCATTTAGTAATAACTAAGTTGGCCAACTAATCACTAAATAATCTAGTTATACCTTTTGAAGTACTTACAGTAGTTTTTATGTATTGTGGTCTTCTCTAAATAATTATGGTTTTATATTTGTACGTTACCGTATCAATTTACCTTTTTTAGTATATTATAAATCTGTCTGTCTCTCCTTATATTTTTCATTTTGGTTTATTTTTGTAAAAGTAATTCAAGCACAAATTTTATTTGCCTACCCATCTCATTTGTCAATTGCTACCACTACCTTTTATATTTGCAATAAATTTGTTATTGTTAATTAGTTATTTTTTTATTTCAAAAGTCCCTTATTTTACCTTATTATATCCCGGACTGGGATTTATTCTCTTTCATTAAAGTAATAAGCTAGGTTATTGATTTAAAGTAATAGATTCACTTTTGCTTTTTTTAGAAAATAGCCGGGCTATACTATTTGTCTCTTTTTGAGCACTTTTGTAAATATAATTCGCCTTTAGAAAATAATAACGGTATAACACATACTTATAATGTTTGAAAATAGCCTTAAAAAATCTAGTAATTTCAGATATAATTTTAAAAATTTGCAGTTATGTTTGGAATCGTCTCCGGAATTCGAAAATGTAAAAAATATACAGGGTGTTCTATTAAAAATTTCAATTTCCGTGTAAACTGGAAGTGAAAAAAATGTTAAATAATTAAAAATTGGCCATTATTGGTACATATTACCCCTACCGAGTTTAAGGCTTATACCTTGAAAACTCAGGATACTATGGCTTATTTAATGATTCCGTTATAGTAATTTTTCGTTTATTATTTGATACTGGCTGTATTGCCAATTTAAAATTTCGTCATAAATTATACGTCGGAGACAGCAATATGCTGTTAGACTAAACATTTTGGATAGCAAATTTTTATATTATTATTATTTATTTTTACGTCAAATGTATAGTTTTCACAAAGGAAACAGTCCATAAGAAACACTGTGAAAAATTTACAGGATATAAAATAATATAAGAATAAAAAAATACGTCAGACAAGTTAAGGAGCGAAAAGAGAACACATAAATTATTATACATAGAAAATTTATCTACAGTATAACAATTTTTAATTAAGAGACTTTTTTTGAGTTACTTCCCATATTTGATACTATTAAATGATAGTATTATGTTAACACTTATTGAATTATATACTTACAGCCAGTGTGAAAAAAATATATAATAGCAATAAGGAGTATCCCAAGGCCCTAAAATAGAGCCTTGGTGTATTACTTTATCAACGTTACATTTATCGTTATGCACATTATTATATTTAACAATTTGGACCCTACTTCCCAGCCATTGGCTATATAGTTTTAGAAAAACTCCTTGAATTCCATATATATCTATTTTTTGTTATAAAAACACCTGATAAACATACTAAATGCGCAGGAAAATTTACAGGCAGGCCTAGAGTATTATAATAGAGGAATTCTTAAAAATACGGAATGAATATATACTAATAGTCTCATTAACGCACTTACCCATGACCTTTTGAATATTATTTCATCAAATAAGGCATCCATAACAGAGCCTACAAATGAAAATATGAAGTTGAATTTGAGAATTAACAATTTCATCAATGAAATGAAAAGGTATGTTTTAACAGATTTTGATGACCTTTCTTAAATAAAAAATCACAAATTTGTCACTACTAATTTTTATTTATTTTACATTAGTATTTTCATGTGTAAACGCAAAACAAACAATCGAGGACTTGTCGCTGGCTCTAGATTTAGTACTTCTAATGACATCTACTTTAAACTCGCTATAAAAAAATCGGAACTAACTGCACCGCGCCAGCGTGTGTGTTCAATGCTCATACAATTTTAAATCGATTTTCCATTGTAGTGAGAACTAAACTTCCAAATGAGCAGGTGGAGAAGGCGTCTTGAACTGATGGGCATATTTCTCAAAATTACGTAGATATTATTCTCCAAATGTGCAAAAGATATTTTAATATCTGTACCCGTTCGCCTACCGTGACTTTAACCAGGGAATGTCCTGTATATGGATTATTATATAAAAAAAAACACTTTTTTTTCGCTACAAATAATTTTACAAGCATCATAAATTATATGGTATCATTGAAACTTTCATCCAGTGTGAATTCCATTGATAACTTGAATTTTTCCAGAAAATTAAAAAAAATTGACATTTGCGGGAAAACTGTAAGTTCTACAAAAAAATGTGTAAGATCTGTTTTTTTGCAGAAGTACATTTTTCATAATAACCTCCATTTTGTTATCTCTAAGCGTTCTTGAGTTACAACCAAGAAACCATTCTGGAGCACCTTTTCCACTTCCGGAATTTCGAGGGCGGATATCTCGAGAACAGAACAACATATCGATTCAAAATAAGACCTTTAAAGTGCCCCCCTCCCCCCGCTCACCACCTAGGAGTGGGGACTTTGATATGTTCATCTCCAGACTAGTCCAAACAAAGTTCCGAAGTAAAATTTTCTGTCCCTAAAATTTCCCTCTATAAATAATCATTCGTTTCCTGACCTCTAGGGGCACTGAAAAAAAACTGACCTAGGTCAAAAATTTGAATAATAAGGTAGGAAACATTTGAGAACCACTACCTTTCTGGGTCAATGGACATGTCTAATTAACTTTTAAATTGTCATAAAAAAGTGCAAAGATTACCGACCGACTCGTTCTCGCCGGCACGCGTCGGCCCGCAAAGAAGGGCGGCACCTTTGATGACCGCCTCAACGGAACCAATTATAAAAACGTAACTGCAGAACTGCAAGCAAATGATGGGCGTAGAGGTTTAAATACACCATTTCTTTACATATGTGTTTTTTTAATTTAGAACAAAATATTGGAGCTTTTATTGTTGTTTATAGTTTTTCAGATTTAAATGTGATTTATTAACATTTGTAACCTAAATGAGTGTTCTGGGTTAAAAGCTTAACAAACGAGAAATTATTATGACACTGGGAAATAAAGAGTTAGACGTCTGAGATACGATAACAGAAAACAATTATATGTATTTTAAGTTAGGAAAAAATCTGATTTATTTAACGAATAGGTATAGAAAACTAAAATATTCGGTAAATCTAGAACTTACCAATAAATTATTGTTGATTTACATAAATTGTTCGAAATGGCTTCCGTCTGCATCAATATACTTTTCGGCACGTCGAACTAAGGACATACGCCCTCCGTTCAACACATTTGGTAAATTAGAATCATTTTTTATAGTTTCTATGCACATTAAAATACTACACTAAACTATCAACTAACGTTGTCGATAAAGTAAATAAAAATAAAAACTTGGTCCAAAATCCAAAAAGCAACACAAAAAGAACGAACAAGTAGTGTCTACGTAATCAAGAACTTAACGACTTGAACGATAAAATAAATCTTAACTGTAAATACGTAGCCCAAAATTCAAAAAGAACAAAAGCAACATACAAAAACAACGAACGGGTTCGAAGTGTGTACTTAACAAAACTAAAATATTGCACAAGGGAGAGTATAGTTTTCTTCAGATCTACTAAGCACTCAGAAAACATCGACGTCTTTCACCTTTACCGCACCGCTAAAGACCTTATCTTATTTACTTTTAAAAATCCATAAAAAAGTGTGATTATCAACTTGTGTCCTCGCCGACGCGCGGTCTCTAACAAAGGAGCGCGACACTTTGAAAAAGCCGTATTAGCGTATTTTATGGTTAGAGGCGTCGACATACGCGAAGATAAAAACCTATCCCAACATTCCAGCAGTTCTCAAACAATATTATTGAAAATTTTCGAAATTTTTTTTTATTTTTTTTTTCTAAAACTATGGGTTTTAGATCCCAGGTTTTTTGTTCGTTTAGTCGTTCCCCACCACCAGTTTTTTTCATTGACATGAAACTAATTACACCCTGTATTACATACCGAGGTGGAAAGTGTTTCATTGTCGTCGAGAGATGAGATAGTTGGCCGAGGTTAACTAATTCTCGAGACAGCAATAAAACTTTCCACCAAGGTTTGTATAAGTACTATTTTATTCACAATCATCTCCCTTAAAGAACAAAAACCAAAAAAAATCGTTTACTAAATTTTTAAATATCATTTTATGTTTTTTTTTTTTCAGGTTGGCAAATGCTCACTTTCCAACCCGAAAACTGGTAAGAAAGTGGCTACTTTACAACCTGAACTGTCACATTTCCGTTCAATTGTCGAATGAAGTAGAAATGTCATACTTTCCAACTTTTGACATGTAAGACAATTTGATTATTTCTGTATGATTATGAATTAAAAAAATTGCGTTATTATCATTTGCTACTATTTCTTTAGACAAAGAAATTTCCATAAGTATGTATTCCCTTTTGAGTACTAGCATTAGAGTAGCAGAGAAATAAAAATATATTGTAGCAACGATATTCAAACCAATATATATTTTTATTATGAAAGTATAAGTTTTGAAAAAAGCTATATTTTGGTAGCTACTTATTTAACTCACCCCACAGATACTTGAAACAAAATTCTAAGATCTACAGAAGAGTAGACATTTTCTATTCACGTAAACATAGATGATCCTATGGTTTAACCGTAGTTTTATCTGAATAATCATGATAACACTGTTACTTGTGGTATTCCAACGATAATCTGAATACTAATTAACATTGCTATATTTACGTAAGATACTACAGGTAAATATACTTTATCACGTAAAACTTTTTATGGCATTAATCCACGTCGAGCAGCATCTCCTCGAAATGACTTCGAATTAAAAGTAGATTTTAGTGTCTCACTTATAAAAAATTGTCTAGGTTCGTTTTTAAATATATTATCGCTTGAAATAGTCTTAAATTCGGGAGGGAGGCTGTTATAGGCTTTAATATATAGTGCTAGTGATTGTCTATAGTGTTCATTTTGATAAGTACTAGTTCTATTACTAATTCCATTATTTTTTACAAAGAAGGGAGGGATAATATACCTAAAGCAGTAAAATGTGGTTTGCATTTGCATGCATATATTTTTTTTGGGGCTGAAAATAATCTGTGGCTATGTAAATCCGCACTCCAGACGGGGACAGATTGTCCATAGGGCTAACTAGGCTATAGCCTAGGGGCGACAATTTATGAAGGGGAGCGCGCTAGGGCATGAAGGGCATTGCGAGCTCTTTGCGCTCTCTGCTTATTAAAAAAAATAATTTTGTCCCTCCATCCTTGCTAATCAATTTTCGTTAGATTTCAATGTTTCCTCCACGTTAAATTTTGAAACTCGGACCAAAAATTTTTCTTCATAATTCTACCTTCCCCGCTCGTCAATTTTCAATTTGGACAAAAAATGTTTTTTCAGATTTCTTCCTCCCTGATTAAATTTTGAAACCGGGACATCAATTTTTCTTCATCATGAGTAAGAGGCGCAAATACATGATTAGCCTAGGGGCGCGCCAATCCTTAATCCGGCCCTGACCCCAGAACACAAGGCCATAATGCAAGTGAGATTGTACAAAGGCAAAGTAATGTACTCTTGATAATTCCAGTCACACCTGTTGTTTTATAAATCGGCAGCATGGGTTACGCTATCTAATTTAGCCACCAAGCCATCAATATGGACCTGCCACGACATGGTGTTTTGAATTGTTAATCCTAGAAATTTTGTTGACTTAGAATTTTGTATAGATTTAGCATCTAGAGTGACATATATGTTACTAAAAGCTTTTCTGATAATCATTGAGGTGGTTTTATCTTGATTTAAGTGAATGAGGTTATTTTTTTATCAGTCCTTCATTTTTTGAATGGCATGGTTACATTTATTCGAGAGATCTTTTACAGTACTACTGTTTAGTACAGCCGTGCTGTCATCCGCAAATTGGTAAAAGGAGATAAGGTTGATAAAATATGGCATATCATTAACATATAATAAGAACAAGAAGGGTCCCAGAATAGAGCCTTGCGGCACCCCTTGCGACGTTATTACATTATCTGATAAAGTAATTGTCTCGATCTTGTTACCTACACGGTCATTAAATACAGTCTTTGAACATTATTAATTTAGTCTGGATAAAAATAATTGTTACTAAAAGTTTTAACTCTTAGGTAGTTATCCTCGTTTTATGATGTATGTAGATATTATTATTATTAGTTTCATAAACTTTTCTTTTATAGAAAATATTCCACTTCAATTTCAAGAGTCGACACCATAGAATTAAATATAATTTATTTGGATACCAGCTACTTCAAAGAATTATTTATCGACCAGATACCAGATAGCTATAACACATTCAATATGTGTACATATATCATAATATTTTTGCTAACGTTGATAGGGAACACGTGTTTTCCTTAATCTAATTATAGCGGCCATAATTTACAAGACCTAATCCTAATACAATATGCACTAATTTATGTGAATATGGTAAACACGAATAATTAGTTTTCGGCAAATATACGCAGGGACCAAAATAGATGGCACTTTTACATTTTTAATAAGTTTTCGAATTTATTAACAAACAGAGCAAGTCAATTTACCTATATTTCGTTTAATTTCAGGTTGGAAACTATTATTATTTTATTTTCAGGAGTTTATTAATGAAGATGTACTGCCGAGATAGTAATGAACTCATTATTTCTTTAAATAAACTATTCACAATCTACTCAGAAATAGTAAATTTGTTTTCCTACTATTTGAAAATCAATTTGTTTCGTATCGTACGTTTCTTTGAAGGTATTCCTGTTAACATTTTCTGCATATCATGTCATGCATACTAATACTCGACTTAAGTTGACCAGGTGCTCTAGCCTAAACTTTTGTTTGAAATAGTTTTTAAATGCAAAGATATATATAAATTTCAACCAATAATTTTGGTCTTGTATTTATTTAAATGACTTTATTTTCTGCAATTTTATTTTCATAAATTAGTTGGAAGGAAGTTATGCACATATGTGTAAAAAATGGCTTCAAAATAAAGTGACAAGACATACAAGGAGCCCGATTGTTAACTTTGATATTCCTAAAGGACGCTTCCACCACATACATATAGATTTAATAGGACCATTACCTCCTTCTAAAGGTTGTTCTTATATTCTTACTGTGATCGAATGTTTTACTAGATGGCCCGAAGCTTATCCACTTCAGGATATTACTGCAGAAACTGTAGCGCGTACGTTATTTCAGAATTATGTTTGCCGATTCGGTGTCCCTGTGACAGTGACAACCGATCAGGGAGTCCAATTTGAATCGAAACTGTTCAAAGAATTTTCAAGATTTTTGGGATTTCATAGAATTCGTACGACACCATATCATCCATCCTCGAACGGAATGATTGAAAGGTTTAACAAATCTCTTAAAACTGCTCTGAGAGCCAAAGCTTCTACACCACATTGGGTAGATGAACTTCCTATCATACTATTAGCTCTCAGGACCATCCCTAAAGACGATTTGCAATGTTCCTCCGCAGAACTCGTTTTTGGTCAAACTATACGTTTACCAGGTGAATTTTTCATAAAATCATATACTTGTACGGATATTCCTTGTTTTATTACTAAATTACGTACTTCTTTTGATAATTTAACGTTCATTCAACCTTTTCACCATGTTAATTACAAATCATTCGTCAGTTCAGACATATTGACTTGTAATTTTGTTTTCGTTCGGAAAGAACGTTTTAAGAAATCTTTTACTCCGCTGTACGAAGGGCCTTTTAAAGTGTTGTCCCGTACAGATAAGTTGGTTACTTTTGTTAAAGGAACTAAAGCCGTCACAGTAAATATTGACAGGATTAAACCACCATATTTTTATTAACTGATAAATGCGATGTCACTCCACCGTTGATTAAGAAAGTTCGTTTTGCTATTGACGAATTGAATGACTGACTGATCTTTTTCTTAGCGGGGGAGTAGTGTGGCGATCAGTTCACTTGCTGAGTAAATATAAGTTTCACCAAGTCTCAAGTAACCAGGGAAAGAAAGAAAAACAAAATAATAACAATTTTTAAAATAAAAACAGAATAACATGTATTATAAAAATGTTAAACCAAAACACCTTTTAGTCTTCGGAAATACACATTTTAAATATAAATTGGAACTTTTAATTACAGATATATATTTAACTAATCTATATGTCTATATGGCTCTTACCATACTTCGGTTATGGTGTAACAAACATGGACTCTCTATTAACCGTGGCAAAACAGAGCTAATGCTGTTCACTAAAAGAACAGAAATAGCGATTCTCAGCTAACTCCTCTCATGGTCACGGGTCTGTGTTTTTCGAGTAGAGTGAGGTATTTCGGGGTGACTTCTGTCCTGAAACTGTCATGGAAGGACCACGTGGAAGTTCAAGTGAGGATAGCCTACGTATCTCTATGGAAGTGCAAACGTATCTACGGTTTTTAGTGAGGAATACATCCAAAAACTAATCTTTGAATGTACACAAACATAGCAATTAATTCCTTCTCTGATGGGTACCAGTTTGGATGACAATTCCAGAGGTTTTCCGATCTTGCAGGGAATTGATTAAATGCTCCTGCAAAGGAGACTGCAAAAACCAGTCTGGAGTGCTAAAGTTTCGATTGCAACAGATACCAGGCGAAAGCTTATTCCTACTCAAAGGAGCTCTCATGCCAGCCACTCCACACCACTTGCAGACTGCAGTTTCGAGCTATTTGCTCTCGTCAGTGCAAGGTAGATTTATAAAGAGACTTATAACAAAGACGGCATGCTCCATCTAGCGGCTGACCTGCCTTGCACTGGCGAGAGCCAATAGCTTGAAACTGCAGTCTGCAGGTGGTGTGGAGTGGCTGGCACGATAGCTCTTTTGAGTAGGAATGAGTCTTTCGGCTGGTGTCTGTTGCAATCGAAATTTTAGCGTTTTGTGGCAATACATAGTTATTGCACTTAACGCGGCCAGGCTTGTAATTTGTAATGCAGTGTTCGGCGGGGCATTAGTCCGGGAAATAGCTGTTGGTTGCAGTCTGGTTTTTATTCCTTATACATTTAAGGAAACGTATAGAGGAATTCAACAAAATATTTCACTAGTAAATATTCTGCCCTCTAAAAGCATTCCTACTAAAAATTCGAAATTGTTTTGAAAAACAGTCCCGGATTTGTTATAGGTTGTCAGGTATAGTGGACCTTTTAAGCGACAAGGAAATAGACTTTTCTACACAAGACATAAATGTAGAGTCTGAAAAAGATCAGACGTTAATATAAATGGATTTTTAGTGAGAGGCGTCAGAGATTAGCACCGGAACATTGACAACAAATGTTAGTAATATACTTTTACTCTTGTCATCGGTTAAAAATACATGGTTGTATGTTTTCTAATACTTTCATCCCTCTTCGTATTAACTTTGGATCTTACCGAACTCACCAATGTAACCAGACGGTTTGTATCATATATACATGAACATGTTTACGCAGTGGCATATTACCTAGAGCCAGCTCTGATTTGACATAATTTTAATGATAAAATAGACACCTAGATATAATCAATGAGCTATTGAGCAAAACTTCTATAAATACGGGTGATCTACCACGACATATGGAAAATTTAACAGTAAGTTGTCCCCGCCCCCCGCCGAAGGGAGTTAAACACATGAAAAATTAAAAAAATATTACCAAAAAAATTATCTTATTTTTTAAAAAAAATGCGCCGCCTTTGACTTTAACCAATCTGACGTAACGCGGTGCAACCATATCACTTTCCCTCCCTCTTTATCAGACTTAGGACTGACAGCAAAGCTGGCGGGATTAGAAGTGACTTTTTGGATTTAATCACACTATAAAAATCACAAAAATTTAAATAATCTTTGTAGAAATCAGTACAGCATAAAACTTAGAAGTAATAAAAAGTCAAAGAAAATGTTCGAATGCATTATATTCAATGCACTGTTCTAAGCGCAGAATGGCATATTGAACGGTATCGATCTACGAAAACAATTTAAAATTTAACGCTCCAACATGGGTTCCGTGAGGGATTTTCAACTGAGACAACCACAACTGAACTTACGCAACATATAATTAACAAGCTAGATACAGGAAATATGGCAGTGGGAGTCTTTTTCGACTTATCCCGCGCATTCGATACTATTAATCCTCTTTTTCTGTCCAAAAAACTGAATTGTATGGGAATCCGTGGGCCAATTAATGATTGGATTATCTCCTACGTAACACAGAAAATTAGTAGTAAAAATTGAAGATTTCTACTCTAACCAATTTGATGTTGAGCTTGGTACGCCCCAGGGAAGCGTATTAGGACCGTTGTTGTTTCTGCTGTACATAAATGATCTGCCATCCTATATAAAGGAGGGGAGGTTGTTTATGTATGCTGATGACACAACAATAATAATATCTGCAAAAACCAGAGACGAGGTTAACATTCTAATAACTAGGATACTTACATCTTTCACGGAGTGGTGTGCAAGGAATCACCTAATTATTAACCTGAGTAAAATCGTATGCATTGAATTTACGAATCCCTACAAAAAGCAAGATTTGAATCTAAATTTTAATATAAATAACATTAGTTTAACTTCTAGTACAACTACAAAATTTCTAGGTATCCCATTAGATAGTTCACTAGGCTGGGGTAACCAAATTGACTCCGTCTGTGCTAAACTTAACAGCGCTTATTTTGCTTTAGCTACTTTAAAAAAGTCTCCTGACGAGAAATCTCTTATGAATTTCTATTATGCTACGGTGTATTCTCCTATAATATTGTATCATGGTGACAAGCAACGGACGTGCTTCGGGTCTTTATCCTACAAAAAAGGATCATTCGTCTCATATTTGGATTATCCTATAATGAGACATGTAGGAATACATTTAAAAGTAAAAAAATCCTAACTCTTACGGGAATATACATTTTTAAATTATTACAGCATACTTATAAAAATATTGATAACTATTTGAAAAATTGGAACCTCCATTCCTATCTAACGCGCAAAAAGAACAACATACATATTGATAGTTTTAAGCACACATTTTATAAGAAATCTCCGGATTACGCGGGACCCAATTATTTCAACATGTTACCTGGAAAAGTTAGAAATGTATGCCCTTTGTTTAGATTGAAAAACCAGTTAAAATCCTTATTGTTAGAAAACTGTTTCTACAATTTAAATGAATTTGAATTGTATCTTACTCAAAGTAATACGTATCTTGCCTAATTATATTTTAGGTATGATTGATTTTTGTTTCATGTTTGTATAACTATTTTGAATGTTTACTAAATGTGCCCCATTTGATCAATACCTAATTGTATATTACCATATTTTTTTACAGCACATTGGATTTTTATTGTTCATTTATTTATTTTAATAGTTATGTTAATGTTCCATTTTTTGTGTAAATGTTCTATGTGTTTTTTTACAAAATAACTTAGGCACTGGCCTCTTTTGACGTACCTTATCCATTACTTTCTATTTGGCAAACAAGGGTTTAATAAAGATTATTATTATTATTAAAGATTATTATTAACGGGAAGTTAAGAAGACAATAAACGCACTAACCTTATGTCAGTAAACTCTTATACTACATACCTGCAACGGACCCGATCGTTGAAGTTGGTAATAAGATAGAAAGAGACAGATACCAGTCACGATTGCGTGTTGGTCAAATTCGATTGGCCTTACTTCTATTTGAAGAACGAATCCGTTCCAGGTGCGCGGTTCATTGCCTTCTGCACTGACCTAGACAATAACAGTAGCGTATCTCTGCAAGTTTCAATGCAAGTAAATATACTAAATTACCTCGAATCACTCTAAAATTTTGCAGGGGTTTTCCAACATTGAAGACTCGTACATTATTTTATTTCCCGCATATCATGGTAAATCACCCTGTATGAGTAAGAGGGGAACGCTTGATTTAAAAAATAATGCTAAATATGTACGCAATTCAAATCACCACATGCTCCCAACATGGTTGATGAAATCCTAATCGAGAAGAGTATTTGAGTGTAGAGATTTGGTGTGTTCAGAAAATACTTAAGTTTCAACATCAAACCAAAATGTCCCTGGGTATTATATTTTTATAATGAAAGATCAATGGTTTTCTGTAGTGTATTACCACAGAATTTACTTCAAACGTTGTGGGCACTGACTAATGGCAATACATTTTTCGTGTGTTTATGAACGCAAACAAATGGGGGAGGTGGAAAGGAGAAACATCCGGTAATAACTTGTGAATGAGCTAATGACTGTACGACTGATATTTTAAAAAATATTCTATTTTCAGTTCATTATAATATATTGCACACAAAATCCTGCGGGAATCGCGTACGAAATAAATTTCGAATTCTTTTTATATTTTAGTTGAAAAAATATTTATTTTAGTTTTAAAACGTTCATATATTATAGATAATTTATAACTTACTAAATGCAAAACATTTTTATTAGGTAACAAAGAAATGTGCGTCAAATTTATATTAAAACTAGGACTGTGGTGTACGATACATTTTATTGAAATTTTATTACATTTGCAACTTAAATCGAACATATGCTGAAAGATGTTTATTTTATACTTAATACTTAACTGCATACGATCAGAGTGCACATAAAATTAACGAGAAAATATTGTTGCCCACTGCGAATGCTCTAATTTGATTAAAATGTGCCTGTGATACAATGCCTGTTAGTACAGTAATAGCTAAAGGTTTTAACTTCGGAATAATGTCTTATTTATTTATTTATTTACGTATAAATACATTTACATATTGTGATACTAATCCTAAAAACTTAACAACTAAAATAAACATGAAGAGAAAAATCGAAATACAAAGATAAGATTAAAAGTAAATAACAACAATAACAAAAATTACTGCAGTATAGCGCGTTTAGCCTGGTTTTTAAAACCACCAAGAGATTTACTAAATAAGTCAAGTTCAGTGCAGTATTTGTTGACTGTTGAACTTATTCTATTCACCGGACTGAACATAGCGTAAGTTGTTCGACAATAAGGTACAGACCTCGGTACAGACAGAATGGATATATTTCTAGTATTAAAAGATGGTACATTAAAACACATAGACTCCAAGCAATCAGGAGAACTGATGTAATTATTAATAACTTTGAAGGCGAAACAAACATCGTAATATTGACGCTATGTAAGGAACTAATTCCCAAATATGATTTTGCTTCCTCACAGGTTAAGAATACCCCTCGTGCTCAGTTTATAGCATATAAATCTGACAAATTTGTTTTATACAGATTCAAGTCTATTGATATATATGTTGTAATACGGTGACCAAACAATGTTGCAAAATTCCATAATAGATCTAACTAGAGATATATTTATATAAAATAGTTAATGCTCGAGGATCTGAAAAATCTTGAGCCATTCTCTTAAGAAATCCTAACATTTTATTTGCCTTCCCAATCATGTGTTCGAAATGCTCAGAAAAAGAAAGTTTAGAGTCAAATATAACACCTAAATCTTTCACCGTGGTTACGTTACGCTATTAATACTGTATAGTCAGGACTAACGGGTAACAACCTGCGACTGAATGTCATGGAATAGCATTTATCAACATTAAGATGCATGTTGTTGTCTTCGCACCATGAATAAATTGAATCAAGATTTTTTTGAATCTGGGCACAGTCATTCAGAGAATAAATATCACTAAATATTTTCAGGTCGTCCGCAAACTGTAAAAATTCACAATCAATATTTTTAGCAATATCATTGATTAATAAATTAAACAATAGGGGACCAATGTGGGAGCCCTGGGGCACTCCAGATGTTGCGGAGAATGTCTCCGAAGTATATCCGTCAACAAGAACCTGCTGGGTTCTCTCAGAGAGATACGACTGAATCCAAGATAATAAAGGAGGACCGACTACGATTTTATGGAGTTTCTTTATAAGGAGAGAGTGGTTTACCTTATCGAAGGCTTTGCTAAAGTCCATGTACACCGCAAGCACGTCAGCGCCTTTTACCAGAGATTTAACGATGAAGTTGGTACAGATATATAAATTGGAGTCCACAGATCGACCTTGGAGGAATCCATGGTACTCTGGAATGATGATACTACTTAAGGAAGCGGATACATTTTTTTCAAGCGGATACATTTTTTTCAACTAACGACTCAAATAATTTCGGAATTGCAGACAGAATGCACACAGGTCTATAGTTATTGATAAGAGATTTGTTACCAGCTTTGTAAATCGGAGTTACGTATGAACTTTTCCAACATGATGGAAATATACCTGTTTTAGGGACATTGAAAATATGAGGAAGAGTGGCAAGAAAAGTGATTTGGAAGAGGACTTTAAGAAGATTGGTGGAATTTTGTCAGAACCCGCACCTTTGTTAACATCAATTGAATCAAGAGCAGTTTCCACATCTAAACGGCTGATGTATACCTTATGCATATCAACAGTAATGTCAGGAGTGAAATTACATTCCACATCATTATGGTCCTCATAAAAATAAAATTGAGGTGGACTTTTTGGGCACGACACAGTCACAGGGTTGGCCAAAGTAACCACTTGTAAAACTTGTACGTGCGGCTAAATTTAAAAATACGTAAGTGTACTTGGGGTTCATTTTAAGCTTTGAAATTTTGTATGCGGTTTTTTTAGAATCCAATAAAACTAAATTCGTAAGGGAAGAAGTTTTGGACAACTTTACACACCTTTCAATTACAGCGATAACACGAGCTGTAGCCGTGCGTCCTATTACATGTAATATAAACACTATATACAGCGTGTCCAGCCGGGAGCTTACACGATCCATATCTCGAAAACTACTGAATAAATTTTTGTAAAATTACGTATTTATAGTAAAGAGCTTATGATCTTTCTAACTAAAATACTTTGACTGTTCTATCACTTCCGGTTATACCGGAAGTAGAACACCCATATTTTTATTATCGGAATTGATAGATTACAAAATTTTAAGGTCACTTTGTATCACAAACCTTGTACCTAAAATTTATAGTTTTCGAGATATTAATTTTTTTACCAAAAAATTGACACCTGCAGACCCCCAAAGAAATTTTTCCTGTGAATAACCCAAACAAGAATCTAAATATCTTTTACTGCGGAAGTAATCAGCATAGTCGTAGATTATTTTAAAAAAATTGAAAACATTTAAATATTGTACAGGGTGAGTACAAAAGTGGTCACAACTCTCCATTCAGAAACATCAAATATCTTCATTTTTTTAAATAGAAACCCCCATTTTTTTATCAAATTCTACAACTAAAAATATGGATAGTTTACATTTACTTCCCTATACCTATCTACGACGGTTTTTAAGATATTCACGAAAGTTCAGAAAAACCAATTGTTTTGTAAGAATTCTTTATTTAACTAACTGTAAGAGAGCCATGTAAACAATTGTTGTCAGAAGAAATAGCATCAGAGCTCTCAAATTAGTTGTTGGAGCACCACCTCACCTCACGGACGAATGATCGTAAATGATTTTTTGATCGAAAATTTTGAAGACCAGTGGATTGCTAACAGAGGTCCATTTCTTTGGCCACCAAGGTCTCCAGACCTAACAATACTTGATTTTTTTATGTGGGGCTACATAAAAAACAAATTGTTTGAAACTGCAATAACTACAAAAGATGAATGCCAAGAACGAGTGCGCACTGGTTTTCATTTACCACCAGATATGATTCAAAAAGCGGCTACAGACGCAGTACTTCGCAGACGCGAAAAATGTTTAGACGCCAACGGTGGTGTATTTGGACAACTACTTTAATTCACTTTTAATTTTGTTGTTAGCTGTTGCAAAATAATTTCCATTGTTATTTGTCTTGAATTGTCTCTTCCTTGTTTAGCTTTTAAACAACAATTTTTTTTGCAATTTTCAGCCAAGCTGTTTAATGTATTACGTGATTGTTGGGTTTATCACAATATTTAAAACTAAAAAAAAAAAATGAAATGTTGCAAGGTTAAATAAAGAATTCTTACAAAATAATTGGTTTTTCTAAACTTTCGTGAATATCTTAAAAACCGTCGTAGTTAGGTATAGGGAAGTAAATGTAAACTATCCATATTTTTAGTTGTAGAATTTGATAAAATAAAAAAAATGGGGGTTTCCATTTAAAAAATTTAAGATATTTGATGTTTCTGAATGGAAAGTTATGACCACTTTTGTACTCATCCTGTATAATATTTAAATGTTTTCAATTTTTTTAAATAATCTACGACTATGCTGATTACTTCCACAGTAAAAGATATTTAGATTCTTGTATGGGTTATTCACAGGAAAAATTTCTTTAGGGGTCTGCAGGTGTCAATTTTTCGGTAAAAAAATTAATATCTCGAAAATTATAAATTTTAGGTACAAGGTTTGTTATACAAAGTGACCTTAAAATTTTGTAATCTATCAATTCCGATCATAAAAATATGGGTGTTCCATTTAAAATAACAAAGTTGATATCTACTTCCGGTATAACCGGAAGTGATAGAAGTGTCAAAATATTTTAGGTAGAAAGATCATAAGCTCTTTGTTATACATACGTAATTTTACAAAAGTTTGTTCAGTAGTTTTCGAGATATGGATCGTGTAAGCTCCCGGCTGGAAAGTAAAACAGAAAGAAAACATAAAAACTTGTTAACAATTACTGACTTGCAATATTTGCAATAAAATGACTATAAAGCATTTTTTCACAAAAAAAACCTATCAACTATGACATATACCATATGTATTTTTGACTTTTGAACTTAAAAAAATGCACCCACCCTATTGGTGAGAAAATTCTCGTATTCTTTTCCTACATATATATAAAATTTTACGTCATAATTCATATTTTACATATATAATTTAGAGATTTCAGGCATATTTAATGTAAAATATAACTGACCGATCGCAAAATTAACAGTTCACCTAAGGCATTGTACATTTTTCGATGTCGACACAAGGTATTTGCAAAATGGTCGCCCATGAATAAATTCAGCTCAATCCACATTCGTCTCATTTCTAAGATTTAGTAGAATTGTGTTCATTTTATTAGCATATTTATTAAACTCATTTAATTCAAATAGATGAAAATTCATAGATCGTTCTTGTGTAGTTGTTACTCCTAGGATTCTCAAAAGCGTGAAATATTTCAGGAAAAATTTGACAAAGTAACATGTGTGTAACATTTATTTTTAGATAGCTTTTCATTGAGAGTTAAATCCAGGATAATAAGATATGAAACAACTGACTTTTACTATACAATGTATGCTAACAAAATACTCATCTCATATTTATTATTCTTACCCAGCTATCCCGAAAATAAATTAATTTAATTTACTTTGAGTACATTTGTTTTCAAGTTAAGTATACATATATTTCCATTTCGATTCCATTCAATCTAACAAATGAAAGTGAAACGTTTGATGCAGTATTTATAGAACGAATTTACTTCTTAAATTAAGAGAAACGAAAGAAAACGAATCAAAAGAATTATTTTCTAAATAGCTTTGTTGTTCTTCGCTAGTTATTTTGAATATAACCAATTATAGGAAACGTCACAATTAATTTTACTTAAAGATGAGGATTAAATATACTTCTTAAAAAATACGAAAGTTCAAAAATTAAAATAGTTGGTAAAATCAAAAGTGCACACCCCGAAAGTTGTTTATATCTAATAAATATTTTGCGTGTACAATCAGTACACTGGTAAAATTATTACTATATTGTTCGCAAATACGAAAACAAAAAGTATATTGCATTTTTTTAATTTTTTTTTAACTATTTAACGTGGGCCTATTTCCGCTACCAGGGCCTATCACCGACGCCAGGAGACGAGCTACCCCCAACCTGGAAATTTTGTCGAACCTCTTCCCTTAAGAAGAGTAGGGATCTTTTACTTACCTAACATTTAATAGACAAGGGACCGCCTGCTTTACATCCCCTCCGAAGGATGGTATATCCACTACGTAATCCTCGTCTGAAATTACGTAGCTTCCGCGTATACACTGATATACAAGCCGCTAGAAGGTGGGACGAGAACGCTGTATTTCCCAAGATGGGTCACCCATCCAAGTACTAACCGCGCTCGACGTTGCTTCAACGGAATATCGACTGACATTCACATTGAAGTCGCCTCTACGCTCGCCCCTTATATTGCATTTGATCGGCATTTTTCTAAAACCGTAAATCGCTCGCAGAGAAATAAATGTTTTAAATATTCTAAATATTGGGTTAGGGAACGAATTCTCAAAATGTCCATCTGTCTATGTCTGTCCATCCATCATGTTTCTTGTAAGTACGAAATTTTGACAGCAAGTTAATGTCAGCTAAAGGAATTAATAGAAATCCTGAAATGTTATTTCCAATCATTTATTTATATATTTTACTAATAGACATTTGATAACGAGTAGAAGTTGCGGTCGGGCGTGACCGACTGCCTATTTAATTCATATTCTGCACGAACACGGCACAATTCATTTTGGATGCTGAGGTCTGAGATTAAATATACAGTCAATATATTTTTTATTTTTATTGTTGAAATATGTATTCGCAATCGGCACCGCCTGACTGCAACTTTCACTAGTTTCGTTACATACCCCAGCTCCGAGGTAGTTATGACGTAAAAGCCAGAATCGGCTTTATAGTACAGTACCGAGGGGGCAACCGCTGAGAGGAAATAGTGTACAAATCAGAGGAATTAGGAAGGAATTGAAGGTATTAAGGGAATTACAGGGGAATTTGGAGGAAATAAATATTATTACGAGGTATTAGAAGGGAATTAAGAGGAACTAAAAGGTATTCGGAGGGAATTAGAGTGTAAAAATATTGAAATGGAATGTTTATCTTGAAGAATTACATACCAATTCTTATATAAAGGACGTCAGTGTTGTAAAAACATTAGCGCAGAGATTAGCGCTAAAAATATCTAGTAAAGAAAAAATATTTAATTTAATTAAACTACCGATAATACTAGTTCAGTAATATAATGATTTATATCGGACAAAATTCATAAAGTTTTGAAAATTGGTAGAAATGTTAAGGATAGCATAAGAATTAATAAACCGAAAAGTTCCCCCCCTAAATAGTGTGCTTCATCCCCTAGGACGCCGTTTCCACCCCCATTTTGAGGTTTTCTAGATTATCTCGGGAACGGTGTACTTTTTGATCAATTATTCCTTATAAAATTCTCTATAAAAAACGTCTCTACACTTTTTTTCCTAAAGTTAATAGTACCGTGGGAAATAAGGCGCACACATAAGGGTTGGTTCCGGTCAACACAATACATTGTAATCTTTACTTATAATCTACTTTAAAGTTCAATGCTTAACGCTAAAGCAGTAGCTACTGAACTCCACCTAAAATTATAATAAATGTACCACTTCCACCCTCTCACCTCTATAAAATAACGCGATTTTTAAAGAAACGAGAATATTGTATATTGTACTTGTTTCCACGCCACACTAGAGGTAAAGTACTTGGCGTGTGGTGTCCCCTGTAGGCCGAATCCACTAATTATCAAAAGGTTACCTACGTTAATTAATCTTCATCGTCTTCCATAGATTCGACATTCATGCATGCTTGTCCGTGGTAATGGTAACACATTGTGGAGCAACGTAAGCCTGCTCTTCTGCAACTGCACCTGTTTTCGCAACCT